>CM028377.1:137570129-137698063 GCA_013146195.2 Codonopsis lanceolata | reverse complement strand
CTCATGAAAGCATTACATGTAAGTATGTATAACTTTTTTATATACATGTCAAGTCATTCATGAAACTAGCAAGTATGAGCATGTATATTCACATATATGCATATCAAGTCATAGAATTATTAAGTATGTATACCTACGGATATACAAACCATGAAATTCAATCATGCGCAATCAAGATAAACATGGTCACTTTCAATCCCATGTCTCAATTAACACTTTGTTGTCACATAAGTGCTTGAAATAAATCACATAACAGGAGGATATGTTATAGAGCGGCTGCATAGCGTAGATCTGAAATGGCGGTTATCACGATTGTGGGTTGTCGGATGCACGTGAGTGATACATCGACCAAACGATAGTATTATTCCAAGCGCCACAAATGGTTACGACAAGGTACTCTTCTCCACTTTGTGATCAAATAGTGGAGGGTGGGTGCATGATGATGGCGACCCATCACTACCACGAATCTCACAATTCGTGACGGCGATGCATCGTTACCATCGAGACAAGACAAGTATGCCATTGGACTAATGGAATGACAAGTAGATGTTTACTTGGCACTAAAATCAAGTAGAGAACGAGCTCGACAAGAGAACTTCGTCCATGTCAAGTAGATGTTTACTCATATAAAATCAAGTAGGAAGCGAGCTCGACAGAGCGAACTCGTTCAAGACAAGCGGGCATGTTATCACGACATGTTCACGATTAATCATGTAGATTACAAAAGGAGCTCGATTGAGTCTCAAGTATAAGTGTCAAAATTGTCTACTCAATTATATTCAAGTTCCAAAAGCTAGTAATCTAGTCAATGGATTTCTAAGCGTCGAAAGGATCTCACCACGATCCTAGTAAGGTCCAATCGTTCCTTAATTCGACTCTGTTGAGTCTTTGCTACAATTATTCCCAAATAGAATACAAATGCTATATGCATTTCTATCCCTTCTCCATGTTCAGTTCACATATATCTAGGTCCTTATTTCATTGAGAACCCTAGTTCAACAAGTTCACCATTCCACCTATTAGTGAAATCTAAGTTCAATACATGTACACTAATCAACTTTCAATAGGTCATTAAGACATTCAAGAATAAATCATGCATGCTTTGAGCCAAGATATGAAATATGTTTCATAAGTCATATAATGCCGATAAAACCACAAGGTAATCAAAAGTAATATATACTTCAAGTCGAAAATGAAAATATGTATTAAGTCATATTCAATAAATAAGAATACCAAATCACAATTTATATAATTCTCAAGGTTTACCTAGATTGTCTAGGCTGCAAATAACAAGATTATATCCTTAGAGTCTTTCTCTTTAGGATAGTATTTCATCCCAAAATCTCAAATCCATTAAGGTTTATATAAATAGTCATAAACCACTTACACATTCAAGTCCTTGAAGCCATCGCTAACTTACGTTGCAATACTATGAGACTCCGTTGAGGTTTTCTAAGTTAAAGTACCAAGTAGTACACTCACATGATAAGACCCATGGGTTGTAGTCTAGGTTCTAAAAGATGTGCGATACTATTTCGTATGGTCAGGCAATACTAGCATGCTTTGGATAACAACTTGATTATCTTTGCAACTCTAGAGTAGACTCTATATATAGAGTACTAGATCATAACCCATCAAAATTAGTTATTTAGGAGATTCTCTAATTCACCATCTCGGATTCCCGAGATGATCCCAAATTCCCAATCAAGTCCTTAAACAAGTTAGGGTGCATTCATACATACATGGCGACTCTAGTGAGTCGGAGTTCCCATCAATAACCCCCAAATCCATAGGATCCAAAACATGGGTAGGTCAAGTTCCTACAAGTCTTACAATCCTTTTTTAACCTTTTTATAAATCAATTAGGACCACAATACCAAGCCAAACATGACCTTAGTCTATCGATGACCCAAATTCTACAATTTGAAACCCTAGCATAGAACTTTCTCTCAAACTTCTCAATTGCAATTACTTCCTTCAGAGTTGTTCCTAAACACATTTGGGACATTATTCATGCTTTACTCAAGTCCAAATTATTAACTTATAGGGCAGCCCCAATAAATTCAGATTTCAAACCTAAAAATGACAATTTCTCAACATCTTGCAAATGTAATTAATTCCTTCACAAGAACTACTCCTAGGCATATTTAGAACAACATTCATGCTTGAACTAAATCCAAATTAATAAGTTAACATGGCAGCCCCAAATTTTCAGATTTCTATCTTGTTGAAATGAAGATTTCTACTTCACAAAAAGTCTTCCTAATCATGTATACAACAACTATTATGAAGGGAGTATGCCTAATATTAAACCTACAAATTTTCTGGGTTTGAAAACGTACCTTAAGCCTTAGATTAATGGATGCATGAAGAAATAAATCAAGGATAAACGTAGAGGAGAGTAAGAGCTTCGAAGGCGGTTCGGAAGTCGATCGGGTCACAGCTCCGGCAATCGATCAATGAAGGTGGAGTGTTCTTGAGTCTCCTTCTCTCTAAACCCAGCAAACTATCATACGTAAGATGGAAAATGGCTGAAATGGTTGGGATGGTGAAGTCACAAACTTGGCTCAATCCAAGTGAAAGGGTTATGTGACTTCTCATTGGTCAATAAATGTCTACCATTGATAAATAATCATCAAAGGCTTGGATTGAGTCTCCCTTGGTCAACATAAGTGAGATTAAGTGGTTTGGGTCATGTTTGGTCGGACTTGAGGTCAAGGGTGCAAGGGACAATGCCACATTTCATCAAAAATCCTGAAGTGCTGGAAATCAGGGCAATGCTACTGACCAGTCAACTTGTAAAATCTACCATAAATCACTAACAACTCCAATTGAGATACTTTTTTTTTTATGAAACTAGACTCTTTAAAATACAATTTAGCATTTTAAATTTCTCAATTCGGACTTGTATTCATCAAAATACAGTCCCTCCAAGTTCACGTTAACATTCTGAATTCTCAAAACAGAACACAGACACAGCCATAATACGTGGCCTATTTGAGGCCCTTAAACACATTGGAAAATTATGAAAATTTACAGGGATTAACTTAACATATGTAGGTAACACACACTAAAATTTAAGCCAATTATCTTTAGTAGATTGGTACCAGAATTTTCCCGAAATTTGCCCAAGAACAAGACTGAATCTGTGAAGTAATAAGTTGGTCATTTTATTTCCAATTAACAAGTCCACGAACAAGGATGGTTAAACATGAAAGAACTAGTAACCTTGGTATAGAATTCAACCCACATGAACCACAAGTAATCATGGACAAGTCTCTAAGGCAAAGGAATGCATTCATGCATCCTAATTTCCAAATGTTCAAATACAAGCAAGAAGGGTCTCAACCTCAAAGTTAAACTTCCAATGGTTTAAGTAATGACCAAGAAAATGTAGAAATCATACCAAGACTCTTTAAGACTTAGTTAAGAGTTAAGGAAGCTAAGGCGATACACAAAGCTACCACGAAAATGCATACAAAGTATAAAAATCTTATAAGACAACCAATACTCCACTAAAAGAACTAGAACCAAGATATATATGTTAGGTTTATTTCTAGTATGTTAAGCAACAATAATGATCATGGTAAGTAACCAAAGTTTGGGTTCTCTTACTAACAAAAATCCAACAAGAACGTTATGGCCATTTGACACGCAAAACAAGGAAGTCAAACACACGAAGGTCCAGGGTCTTACAAAGTACAAGTATAAATTTTCTCCCGTTTTCGGGCTGCTCATTAAGGGTGGTTTACCGAGGTATTTCTTAAGTTGCTTGAATGCTTCTGCACATTCTTCATTCCACTCAAAATTCTTATTGCCACGGAGTACTTTGAAGAAGGGTAGACATCGCTCAGCGGAGCGGGAAATGAAACGGCCAAGAGTGATGATGGTTCCGTTCAAGCGTTGGACATCTTTAATACATCTAGGCAGCTTCATGTCGAGTAGAGCTTGAATCTTCTCCGGGTTGGCTTCTATTCCCCTCTGGTTAACCATGAACCCCAAGAATTTTCCAGCCTGGACTCCGAAAACGCATTTGCTCGGGTTTAGTTTCAAGTTGTGCTTTCTCAGGTTGGCAAAAGTCTCTTCCAAGTCTTTGCTGTGGTCTCTCCCCTTTGTTTTGATGACCATGTCATCAATGTATGCCTCCATGTTTCGGCCAATTTGTTGGCCAAAAACTTTGTTGACCATACGCTGATAAGTAGCCCCATCGTTTTTCAACCCAAAGGGCATCATTTTATAACAGAGGCCAGCGGAAATGCGGTCAAAACCTTGTCTGCTCGCACATTTTCACTTGGTGGTATCCTGAATACGCATCCAAGAAGGCGAGCATCTCGAACCCGAAAGAATAGCATCAACCAGCCTATCAATGCGAGGAAGAGGGTAGCTGTCTTTGGGACAGGCCTTATTAAGATCTGTGAAGTCCACACACATTCTCCATTTATCATTGCTCTTTTTAACCATTACCACATTAGCAAGCCAGGACGGGTAATGAATTTCTTCAATGATGTCTGCTTTCAGTAGCTTCTCTACTTCAATCTTTATAGCCTCATTCTTTTCCGTGGAGAATTATCGAGGTCATTTGTTGAATGGTCGATATCTTTGGATCACACTTAGCGGTGAAGAGCTACCTTTTCGTGGAGAATTTCGAATTATTTGTTGAATTAATCGATATCTTTGGATCCACAGCCGGTGAAGAGCTACCTCTTCACTTATGCCCTCATATCCTCCACCGGCCATGCAAACATATCAAGACTTGACTTTAATTGCTCGATCGGTAGGTGTCGCTCTCCTCGGGGAAAGTGTTGTCCCAATTTTGATCTTCTGCTCTGGAAAAGACGGGTTGATGATGATTTCCTCGAGCTCATCTTCAGCCCGGAATTCTGGCTCCTCACGGACCTGCAATGTGTCCATTTCAATCTTTTCATCGCCTTTTGCCCTCTTTCTACGAGCAGGCTTTGACATTTCCTTGACGGCCTCTGTCTCCTTGTCCTTAGGTTGATCAACCTCCATATCTTCTGGTCATGAGCATTCTCCTTGAAATTCTTGCTATCTTGTGCGGAGTTTTCACGGAACAATGATTTCATCATTGGGGATGGAGAGCGCGATTTTCTGCCTTTTCTTTTGTGTTTCCCGAACAAATTCCCACATTGCTCGGGGTTGGCTGTGAAGGATCCCAATGCCAGTGTATGTGTAAAACTTTGGTCATTGGTGAGTCAGAGGCTACCATGCAGGCGAGCCATGGAAGGGATGCCCATGATGGCATTGTATGGTGACTTTAGATCGATCACGAGGAAAGTTATGATTTCTATCCTCGTATGTTCCCCATCACCTATGTAAACTTCCAGGTCAACTGTGCCCTTAACACCGACTTTATGATTTGTAAAACCTTCTAGAGTTCCCAAGTAAGGTTTTAATCGGGCATCGGTGAGACCAATCTCCTTAAAACAACTATAGTAGAAACACGTCCGGCATGCTCCGTATCTGAGCTCGGTGCACACGGTGTTAATCAAAGCCGATATAAGCAAGGGTTTGTGCTTGCTAGTTATTGCGAGTGAAATGGATGAGTGCTTTCGCCAAATCGAGTTACTAGTGGCATATTCATCACTTTTGACAGCGAATAAATATGCTTTCCCAGTTGAGTCGAGCTGGGTTCCTCCTCGATAATAACATTAACCACTCCGTTTATCTGGGGGCATTTCCCATGTTTCCGCCGTTTCCCCGAGCAGGAGGATCACAACGATTGCTACCATTGTTGTTCCCTTGCTTGAACCTATCAAGACATCCTTGATTAATCAAGCGTTGAATTTCTTTTTTAGGATGAAACATTCCTACGTGACATGCCCCACATCGTTGTGATAAGCACAAAATTTTGTGCTATCCGTGTATTGGTTGTATCGGATTCATGGGATAGGGAGCGGGAAGATCATTACAATTTGCATCATAATTTCCTCTCTTGAAGTGTTGAGGGAGTAAAATCTTGCTCTACGAATCGTTGAGCGGAATCGAAGTCTGTTCGATCTCAGAAAATTATTGTTGTTTCGAGCTAGGAGGCTGCTGCGGTTGTCGAACTATTTTCAACCTTTTCCTTTACTTTTCCCTTCCGATCGCTTCAGTCGGTGAGCAGTTGTGCCGAGCAAGCATCTCACCACAGTGGCGGAGGATGCATCACCAATTCTGCCGAGGCCCCCCGCATATTGTTTAGGAAACAAAGCGTAACCTCTCCTTCAGTCATGCTCGTGACTTGTTCGAGCACTTTAGTGAATCTTTCCACATAGCTATGGGAGGATTCATCAACTCCCTGGACCACTTTGCAAAGGTCGAATCGACTTTTAGGAAGAGCTCCAGCCGAGCCAAGTTACGCTAGAAACTTCTCCCTCGGATCCTTCCATGTTGTAATAGATCCTCTTGGGAAGCATGACCAACTACGGGCTTTACCTGTATGGCCCAAATGCCTTCATTTTCAAGGCTTCATTACTAGTTACCAAGCCGACTGAGCTTTAAATGAAACGTAACCAATCTCTGCTCGGGTTTTCCAGTATTTATCAAAATTCGGAAAAACTGGCTCCTGTCTTTGGAGGTGTGTTTTCGATCGATCCATGAAATGGACCCGGCCTCCCACCCATCCATTCTAGCTTGCACAATTGCCAAAACCTCGGCCATTGTCGAGGTTGGTAGTAATGAGTGCCGTTGGAATTACTACTCTTGGTGAGCTACTGGTAGCTAGGCTGCCTCAATTCTTTGTGCTTTCGGAGCTGGCTGGGGAACCCTTGGGGGTCTAGTGGTCTCATAGCGATGCGCTACTTTGTCGTGTTCGCGACGTGGTGATGTCCGTCGAGAACGATGAGAATAACGGGACCGAGAATGATAGGAACGTTCATTCTCGTCGTTTCGACTCCGCTTCTTTGGTTGTGACTTCATCGACCATACTGTGCTCTCTGGCACGACGTTTATCCCGGCCTCGTCTCTCCTCATGGATTTCTATGGCATTAGCATCTTGATTGTGGCTGCCACCACTTTCTGCACAATTCCGGGCTGGCACCTGATCGATGGCCAAAGGGGGTTTGTGTGGGGCATGGCCGCCAACACTAGGCACCCTTTCAACCACATGTGGAACACTAGCTGCTTGAACTGTCGGTGTGCTTGCTCCTCATGGGAGGCGGTGGTTGACCCAACACGGCCGGTGATTCGAGAATAAACATCTTACTCGAGGCGAGCTTGATTGCGAAAAGAGCTTGTGCACGTGCTTGTTCATTCAGCGGGGCGAGGCTACGCCCAATTTAGTCGGCGACTTCAGAAGCGTTGGTTCAATTGATCACGTAGCTTAACCGAATTGGCTCTTTGCCGTTGCAACTGATTTCTTAAATCATTCTGAGGTGGATCAGTTGCTGGAACGAAACCAGCTTCGCCAGTTGGTGCATGTTGTGCTGCCACTTGAGATCTGGTCATTACCCCGCCTAGTGGTGGGAGGCCATTTCGTGGAAACTGGTCAGGTTGGGGAATTCCCTCGGGTCTGTTACTAATTGGGGGCCAATCTCCTTGATGAACAGACACATCACCGTCAACATTTCCGCTTGCTCCAACTTGTCCATTTCCGTTCTTAGCCATGCTAGCAAGATTTGATGAAAAATGGATTAAAATTTATCGTTTCCTGGCAACGGAACCAAACTGATGCTACACAATCTGGTCTTGGGCCGTTCCTTGCGGTTTGTAGGATATCTGGGCTTGTATGAGTGTATGATTTCCTATAACCCTGTCAAAAGAAGAAACACCTTAATAGGAATGCAAGGTCGGGCCTCGCGAAACCCCTCGGGCGTGAGAGTAAGTATTAAGCTTAGTTGAAAGCAAAATAACAGGGTTTCGGTGTGTAAAAGAGTGCGTACCTTTCAAATGAGATTTTGTGAAGTATATATAGCCTTTTTGGGAGTAAGATCCGGGCTGGGCCATTATCATGGAGGTAATTTAGGACTTTAATACCATAAATGCGGGTTAACCGCGTAACTGACGGAATCACGACTAAAATCTCGGGATCAGTGAGGCTATTTCCCAGTTAAGCTCAAAATTGATATCAGGTTCATTCGAGCAGCCCTGCTCCCTGCTCGCTGACTGATAGACAAATTCCTGCTCGGGGTAGATGTATGGTGTTCACCTCGTAGCTATCCTGCTTGGGTAACTTCTTTCTTGGTCTCTATCATACATGTGACTATCACGTGTTGGCACATGTGCTTGGCTCGTGACCAGAGTTTGGGCCGAGCTCATCAGGTAGATAGGTGAGACTTGAGAATGAGAGATGATAAAGAGACTTGAGAGAGAGAATGAGAGGTGCGTCAATACCATGTTTTTCTTATTGTCAAAAACCAAAGACAATACATATGCCACTACTTTGCCCTAAAAAATGTCATTTACTTGATGATCTTAGTGATTGAAAATATTACAAAAGGGACTGGCAAAAAATGTAAAACTAAAATCGGGCCAAGTATTCAAATTGACTTAATTAAACCCTAATTTTGAAAAATATATTTTTTTCCTAAATAATCGTCATGTTTGATTCTATTATAAATATTTGTATGAAAAGAAGTTTCCTTTAGAGTAAAAAAATAAAATAAAATGAAAGTTGGAAAAAAAAAGTAAGGGTAAAGTGAGAGAAAAAAATTAGGAAACCCAACACAATAGTCAACACTCATTTGTTGTACAGACAAAAATATTTTTAATTAAATAATATTCAAACAAAATGAATAAATAAATCATAATAAAAATAAATAAATGAAAAAAAGCAATGTATCTGACAACTACTTAAATATAAATATATCATTTTATTGGTAACATTATAGATTTTAAAAATTTTCCTTGTATACAACATGTGTCAAAAAACAACTTAGGTGAGTCAGTATTTCACAAAGATATAGTTGTAAGGAGAGTTGTAAGAATAGTTATAAGGGCAAGTCGAATGGTGGTACTTGCCTATATGTATCAAAACCAATTTTGATACCTATTGGTTATTATTCATGATCATGAGTATCAAATAATCATCTCTAACCATAGGTATCTGTGGGTGCCCCGGAAATCGCCCGCACCCCGCGCACCCTTGGATAGGGGGGCGCGACGTGCGGTGCGGACACCACGCTTTACATTCCATCCTCCCTTGTCTAGGGAAAGATGAATTTAAAAATGCGGAAAGGGTGCTGACAAGAAGCGCGTTGAATACGCCTCGGTCACTTCAGTGATTTTTGGTCTGTTATGGGAGCTATGAGTTTTCTGTATCAGGTTATCCCTATTTTTAGGGGATAATAGGATGTAGGAATACATCACCCTTTCATTCGCATTTTCCCTTGTGTTGGGGAAAATGGAAAGTGCAAGAAAGGATGTAGCGGGCCCCACTACAGACTTTATAAAAATTGTCTTAAGGCCTATTTCGTATCACTATGAGTGCTTTGAGTTTTCTATATCAAGTTATCCCCTTTTTAGGGGATACCAGGATATAGGAATACATCACTCTCTCATTCTCATTCTCCCTTTTCTAGGGGAAAACAGAAAAGTGCAAAAAAAGATGTTGCGATGCCTCATTGTGATCCAAAATGTTTTAACAGAGTCACCATCTTTATTTTAAGGAAAAAAATAAAGAAAAAACCAAAAATAAACCAGAGATAAAATAAAACGGGTTCGGAGGCTAAATTACGAGTTGGGAAGGTGCTAGGCACCCAACTCGCTCTTTCGGTCTCAAAATCGGTTTTTGGCTAAAGTATGTTTTTATTATATTTATCTAGCAAATAAATAAAGCATTAAAAGAAAGAAAAGAAAACAAATACATCCGATGTCTACATTATTTACGGACTTGCAGCCGCCTCCTTCCAATAATTACAAATACATTTTAAAAATATTTGACCATAATAATGACTTTTTTAATACTATTTTCTAAATAAATCCGGGCAGCACAACGACTTTTTATAAAATAACGCACTTAAAGGCTCACCTTTTAGAGCGTGGTGTGTTCGCACTGTCCTTCTTGGGAGAGGGAGTCTTTTGTTTTTTTTTTCTTTGCTGCTGCTACTGCTGCTGCGGTTCGGGCAGAGTGACTGCTTCCGAAGGTTGCTTCTGGGCACCGTCAAACGGGCGGAGCAACTGCTTGCGTTTTTGCTGCTGGCGGAAATCGGGCAGAACAACTACTTGTTTCTAGCAGATTTGGCCTTTTTACTCGGGTAGAGCAACTGCTCTCTTTCGAGATTTTTGGACCGGGGAAATAGGGTGAATACCTAGCTTGGGGGGGCTAAGGTTCACTTTGACCGGTCGGTTTTGTGTTTGGAGGAGATTTGACAGAGATTCGAGGCTTTATAGTTGGGGGAACTCACTATCGCTCATGATCGTTTTCTCTCAGCGTAACAACAACGCAGAGTTTTCTCAGGCTGAAAGGCCTTTTCGAATTGTGACCTGAAAGCGAAGCCGGTCACTGCTATTTATATTTGGATTTGTGCTTCATCGGCTTGTACTATGCGCTGAGAGAATTGTACAAAAAGCAAAACGCTACAGTACACAGAAGGATCCTGGAGCCACCAATAGGCAAAATGGCCGCGGCGCCAAGGCTGGTGGGCGCGGCGCCAGCTTCCAATTTTCCTTCAATTTTCGACATTTTACCCCTCTGCAGTTCACTGTTCATACATCCTGCTTTTTCCTTTTGCATTTTCAACCCTGTAACTTGACCTTTGTTAAGTTTTAACAGGTCTTGATATCGCATGTCAATGTTACGTACCAGGGGTACGAAATTGGGGTGTCTAAGAGCCCCTCAACGATGGAGTCTACGGGTAACCCGCAGCTTACTGAGTAGACGAACATCGTTGATAAGAAATAGACTCTCCAATTTCGTACAATTATAATGGGGAAAAATGCAACAGGTAGCAGTTATAGTGCAACAGTTTATAATGCAAACCAAACCTCACATATCCTAGACATATTTAGTCGGTTATAGCAGGTTATCGTAGTTTTTAAGTAGACATGCAAATTTAAATGCTCTAATGGTTGGACCTACTGAAGTAAGCTGCCTACGTATCCTTTAATAAAAGGAATCAGACCAAACGTAGTTCGGCCAAAGCCGAAACAAGCATGATGTGATGGTCGTGCCTACCAAAATAGGCTGCCTACGTATCCCTATCAAAGGAATCAGACCAAACGTAGTTCCCCGCTGCAAACAAACAACGGGGTGGGATAAATGGTGCGTTTCGCCCAGCATAGGCAAAACTGGCGGGACCTTTTTAAAACACTCTTTCCCCAGCATAGGAAAAGCGATGGTGCATTTTAAAACGCGTTTTCCCCAGCATATGGAAAAGCTATGCTGCTTTTTTAAAAATGTGTTTTCCCTAGCATAGGGAAATCGATGCTGCTTTTTTAAAACGCGCTTTCTCCAACATAGCGAAAGTGATGCTGCTTTTTAAAATACGCTTTACCCAGCATAGGGAAAGTGGTGCTGCTTTTTAAAACGCACTTTCCCCAGCATAGGGAAAGCGATGGAACCCTTTTTAAAATGCATTTTCCCCAACATAGGGAAAGCGATGCTGCTTTTAAAAACGAGCTTTCCCCAGCATAGGGAAAGCGATGCTGCTTTTTGAAAACGAGCTTTCCCCAGCATAGGGAAAACGATGCAATCTTTTTTTCTTTTTAAAACAGGCTTTCCCTAGCAAAGGGAAAGTGATGTTGCTTTTCAAAAAGAGCTTTCCCCAGCATAGGGAAAGCCATGCCATTTTTTTTAAATGCGCTTTCCCCAGCATAGGAAAGCGATGGACCCCCCTTTTTTTTCAAAACGGGCTTTCCCCAGCATAAGGAAAGCGATGCTGCTTTTCAAAACGCGCTCTCCCCAACATAGGGAAAGCGATGCTGCCTTTTAAAACGCGTTTTTGCCCAGCATAGGAAAAGCAATGCTACTTTTGAAAACGGGCTTTCCCCAGCATAGGGAAAGCGATGCTGCTTTTTAAAAAGGAGCTTTCCCCAGCATAGGGAAAGTGATGCTGCTTTTCAATCTTAACAATTCTTCAAAATAAATTTTCAATTAAGGATTTGATGTCCCTTCTTGCCAAAACAATTCTTCATATATATAAATCTCTATGCAAGAAAAGAACTCAAAACTCTTTAGATCCGTTTAAATCCTTTAAAAATTTTAAGTGATCTAAACTGTTTTTCTTACTATTGCCTTACATGTTCAGTACTTTGATTTATCGAGTATGTAATAGCAGTAGTAGACTATGCAAAGCCATCACTCTTGTAATTATCAACATAGGGCATGCCTAGGGATAAAATGATCATTCATTGCGGGCATGTTATTGCTATGTTTTGATAAAATGCTTAAGTGCTTTATAAATGTCATTTTGTAATGGTTCCAAGCAAATAGGAGGATATTGTTGGAATATGCTTCTTGATAATTGACTTATCACCTTGCATATTATAAATATTTTGATTTGTTTGTCTCCATTACTGTGTGTCATAACAAGTGGCTAAAAGGTCTATGTACCGGTTAGTGTGGTAGCTTGTTTGACAACACATAGGTCTTTGATTAGGTCGTCCTAGTCTAGTCCTAACCTTCCCATAGATGATTGAACAGAACAACACTTCATATGCACAATCACCAACAGACTCGGTGAAGCTTCAAAAGGTTCTTTGAAAGACTCGTCAACAGCAGACTTGTTATATGCACTAAGGGACATCTTGAAGACTCGCCACCAGCAGACGTGCTACATTGACAAAATCTCTAAGAACCCTTCACCGACAAACTCGTCAAGTGCATCTCGGAGATACATAGAAGACCTATCAGCAGACTTCCTATGGTTTGATTGTTCACATCAACAAACATCAGTCATTTCTTTAAGAAAGGCTCACCTTTGAACAACATACCAGCAGACTTCATTCTGCACGTGCTTCAGAGAAGTCAAGACTACAACAGATCAAGACTAAGACAAAAAGTGTTCAAGCTTCGAAAGATATCCAAATCTTTGTAAAGCCTGTCACCAATGATACTGCAAGATCTTCTCACTCACGTGGTCTGAAAAATAATCTACTTTATTGGACAAACCATCTTAACAGTGCATCAGACGTCAGACTCACTTTTCATAGACTTATCAACAACAGTCTGACATGCAACCAGTTCAGGATCTTCAGGACAAAGCCTTTATTTATCAGTGAAAGGTCCAGCATATCTATCCAATGGATTTCAACAACATCATCTCTAACGGATAGAATCTCTACCTTCAAACTTCAACGATCATCTTGACATTGGCCTATAAAAAGAAAATCTTTTCTACTCTTCAAAGAGTGAGACAGTGAGACAAAGACACACATAGTGATCGAACCTGTAGCAAGAACTTCGAAGAAGAAAAGAAATCTACAACGAGATCGTCTTCACCAACGCATCTCAGATTTCTACATCCAGACTGCAGTGTGTTGACCCAAATCTTAGCAAATCACCTTCTGTGAGAGTTGCTAAGAAGAACAACTCTGAAGAAGAGAAGAGAGATCAGAAATCATCAACAGTCAAGAATCACATCTTGGTCAAGAACCTAGTTCTTAATTTGAGTTCTTCACCCTCCTTCGAAGAACTCAGCCTTTAGCTAAAGCTTCATGACTTTTCTCCTAAAGCTAAAGGTCAAGTCTTTGGATCGTTTTGAAGATTAGACTCAGATGGTGCCCAAAGAAAATGAAGAGCTGTCTGTAGATATTGCATTCATATCTTCATATTTTTATTCCTATACAAATGCTATTGATTGTGCAATAATCAATCATCATGGAAGGTCGAGTGCTCTGCACTCAATCGTTCAGATAATTTTTATCTGAATGACCTTGAAAATTCTCTTCTCATAACAGTTTATCGTTTTGGTCTCCTATTGCCCTCTTTGCTTAATGATTCATTTATGGATAATTAAGTAAGGATTAAGGCTTGGAAGGACGAGGACTGAAACTGTACATAGAGTGTCTAGGCTGAAGTAATCTGTAATTTATCCTTGAATAAATTCAGATGTTCTTTCATATAATCTATCTTACAGTCTTTACATCTCTATGTGGTCTTTATAAAATGATTTATCCTTTGAAAAGATATTCTCTAATGATTCCTTAATTCATCATTTGGAAGAAGGATTAAGTGTACTGTTATTTTGATCTCGTGTACAGCCACTTAAGACTTCTCAATAATCTAAGCCTAAATATTTCTGCTGCTCAAACTCTTTCAAAACAGGCTTTTGATTTGCTGATGGTTCACTAGCAGAGTTCATAACTCTGCTATGAGCAAGTTTGTTCTGTTCAGATCAATATATGCCACTAAAACCTATACTTAATATATACTCAAAAGAAAGTTTTTTTAAGTGGTATCATATGCTGTAACAGTTGTTCTGTTTTTTTAAGTTTTTAACAAGGTGTTTAGTGAGTGATATTGGGTATTGTTGTTGTTGATGCTCTTAGAGCATGTACAACAATCTATCATATTTGATCCTCATTTACTATTTAACTAATTAAAAATGAATATAAAAATGCATTTGATACTTATAAGTTACCCAAACAAAAAAACACACACAACAGCTTAGCTCAAATTCAAATAAGTTAAACCAAGTTTTTATTTATATATAAAAATGTATACTTTTTAAATATATATATTTATTTTGATTTGTAAAATGACCAAAAATTAAAGGAAAGGAAACAAAAAAGCCATGGCAAAGAGAGAGAGAGAGCAGGCTGGCAATGT
Source organism: Codonopsis lanceolata (assembly GCA_013146195.2). Lineage (NCBI taxonomy): Eukaryota > Viridiplantae > Streptophyta > Magnoliopsida > Asterales > Campanulaceae > Codonopsis > Codonopsis lanceolata. The sequence continues at coordinate 137,683,356 of CM028377.1, read as the reverse complement.
TGAAAGTGGGCAAGTTGCCCGAAAATAATGGAACTTTGCGAAGTCACTTGCCAAAGAGACTGAAGGCAACAAAATCACAATAGATCCCCAATAAATTCTGAATAAAACCTCCGTTGTTTTGGTAAATACCATTAAATTTTGAATAGATCCTCATTAAACTCAACCTTAGAGCATGTATAATGGTTTTGGAAAATCAAATCAAAAATCAAACACAATTTATTAAAATTCAATAAAATAATTATTAGATACTCATTTGATTTAAAACTCAAAAACCTTTCCCATGGTGGCACAAAATCCAATACATTTACATACCTCACTATCTTTATTTTTATTAATTCAATATTTTTACAGAAAAATGGCTAGATAAACTTGAAAAAATCATAGAAATTTTTTCTGATGTCCAAATGAAACAAACCAAGTCTCTATTTATAGATAAAAATATGTACTTTAAATCAAGGAAAAATAAATAAAAATAAAATACATTTTTTGGCTAAAAATTCGTCAAGAAAAACAATGGAGAAAAATAAAATGATGGCCAATACAATGTTGACGCATGGAAAGGGGGGAAGGGAAGGAGGCTCATGCCTTGGAGTTGGAGCCAATTGGGTTCTTCTAGCGATTCTTTTTTTTTTTCAAAATCAATGGATGATTTGGTTTAGATTTTTTAAAAAATCACCATTAGATTGCAAGATTTGGTTTATAATTTTTTTAAAACCTCCATTAGGTACGTTATGTATATAAAAATACACAATTTTTAAAGATATTCTATCTGAAATTTTAAAATCGATATTTAAGAAGAGCAACTATAGGTATGTGTAATTGTGTTGAGTTAATTTTTGACAAATTTATAATGATTAGAATCATTATATTTGTAAATTAAGACTCAAAACTTGTATTTTTACCGATTTAGACCCAAATAATGGATTTTTTAAAATATTATATATTTTTTAGCTGTGCAAGTCTAATTATAAAACAACAATGTATACTATATACTAAAATAGAGAAAATGTACTTGGTAACTAAGAAAGTTGTTTGTTTGTTTTTTGAGTGATAATGAAACTTGAATTTTTTTTCGTGTGTTATTCCCATGACTTTGTAATGAAATGTTTTTTTTATATATTCTATATTTGTTTCTTTAATTTTTTTTTAAAAATAGAAAAAAAAATGTTACAAACAAAGGCCCCATTCGATTTAATCGGCCTTAGGCCTCATATTTTACAGGGCCGGCCCTGGATGTAAGTCTGTCTTTCAAGTTCCAGATAAGACAATTTTCATTGTTGATATCATATGCAATGACAATTATCAAGTGCTAGTGCAAATAATTGAACGTATGTCTCTTTTTTAAAAAAAAACCAATATTTAGTCATGAATAGTTATATATCGTAGTTTCTAGAGTAACAAATTATTTTGGTTTGAAGATATTGATATGCGGTGAAGATGAAAAACTAACTAATAAGACAACAAATGTTGTGTATGAGGAAATTTTTTAGAATCTATAATGATTAGTGATATTTTTGTTTATGTACGATTTAGTTGACGTGCGTTTAACGCACGGGTTAAAAAAACTAGTTTTCTCTTAAACGGTCTGCAAAGAAGACGATTATTTGAAAACAATGAAGCATTATTTCTTAAACAAAATTATTGTTATTCACATGCCAGTTTGATTATAATTTTATTCTCGCCAACAACCTGATTGTTTTTCTCAATCTCTCTCCATTAATTTCACTGTTTTCTCACATTGTTAAAACTAATTATTTATAATGTTCTTATATTTGCAAATTATTTTCAACAAAAGTAATCATTTGTTTCGGGAACAATAAATTGCTCATTTAATTGACATATGTTTTTAGATAAAAGTAATTGAAATAATTAAAAATATAATATTTTCACATAATATAAATTTTAAAATTTAAAATACCTCATTCTGATTGTCATGAGAAAAATAGAAATAAAAAGGAGAAATATATTGATAGTTAGGATTGGTGGTTGAGAACTTGAGATGAAGAGATTTGAGATATTTAAAAGATGTATAGAGTGTGTTTATTGGAGTGAATTCTTTTATTAAGCATTGAAAAAATGTAACTGAAACTGAAAACAAGGTGTTTAGTAAGTGATATTGAGTGTTGTTGTTGTTAATGCTCTTAGAGCATGTACAACAATCTATCATATTTGATCCCATTTACTACTCAACTCATTAAAAATAAATATAAAAATTCATTTGATACTTATAAGCTACCTAAAAAAAAAACACACACACCAGCTTGGCACAAACCCAAATAATTTTTCATACCCCACCATTTTATCTCCAATAACTTTAAATTTTGGAAACAAATCATTGTGTCCAAATAAGTCAAACAAAATCTTTATTTATAGATAAAAATATGTACTTTATAAATAAATAAATAAATAATATATATATATATATATATATATATATATATATATATATATATATATATATATATATATTTGTAAAGAGCTACGATATTACGAGCTAGAGCTTGTGATATTACTACAAGCTTGAGTGTTAATGCTGTTAGATCAAATCTACTAAAAATTTTACACCGTTAGATCAAATATGATATTTTCTAAATAATGATGTAGATATTCCAAATCACCATCAACTTAATCATCCAACGGCTCTAACACTAAAGCTCGTATTAATAACACAAACTCTAGCTCGTAATATCATTTGTCATTTGTAAAATGACAAAAAAAAAAATTTTTAAAAAGGAAACAAAAAAGCCATGGCCCACTTAAGAGAGAGAGCAGGCCGGCAATGTTGAAAATGGGCAAGTTGTCCGGAAATGATGGAACTTTGCGAAGTCTCTTGCCAAGAGACTGAAGGCAACAAAAATCACAATAGATCCGCAAGAAATTCTGAATAAATCCTATGTTGTTTTGGTAAATATGATTAAATTTTGAATAAATCCTTGTTAAACTCAACTTGAGGCAATCAAACTTTCCAACCTACCTAGCCCATTGCCTTAACTTATGCGAACAAACTTTCTAACCATGCACATTTTTTCTTCGTATATAGTTAATTCGTAGATCTTCTTTCTTCACCATTGTTAAAAATACATATTTATAATACAACTTCTTATTAAGAATGAACTTTTCAACAATGATAAAATTATTCTTATACATTCATATAGACTCCATGTAGGAAAGAGAGAGAAAAAAAACTTCCCAAATAAAAAGTTTACTGTTTACATCGGTAAAGGAGCCGTCTTTTTTTGAATGTGAGGGGGAGGGGGGCTGACATGAAGAGTCACTAATTTTATTGTTTTGGGGGGTGGGGCGGCTATGGAGAGTGTGGGGGGGGGGCTGGTTTTTTGTGGGGTGGGGGCGGCCTGTTTTGGTTTGTAATTTTTTTAAACCCTTTTTTTTTGTAATTCTTTCCTTTTTTCCTTATATATATCACTTCAACATTCTTCATTTACTCCACAACTTCTTATTTTCTTTTCCATTTCTTCATCATCTCTTCTAAAAAATCACTTTCTTTGTATAGTAGTGATAAAGTTTAATTATTGACGTTTTTATATAATTCTAATTATTGAATTGTTTTGACATAATTTTTAAGTATGTATGTTTTATGTAATTTTATCATTTTATGTATTATTTTCGATTTTAACGTTTTTATGTAATTTTTTATTTATATTATTGTACGAGTTATGTATAATATGTTTTTTATATATAATTTATTAATTAAATTATAAATTATAAAATTTAAAAATAATAATATAATTTTTAATTTTTAATTAATGTATGTCTTAATTATTTAATTATACGAAATATTTAAATATGAAATATATTAAATAATGTGAAATAAATTTATTTGTTGATAAGTATAAAAATTAGAATGAAGTGTAAAGTTAATGAGGTGGTAGTGGGACCCAGTTAAGAATATGTCAAGAATAATATATAATGGGAAGATATATTTTTAAGTGGGTAAGAGCATCCTCAATGTTAAATTTAACATAAACTTCTTATACAACTTCTTAACTGGGTCTCACTACCACCTACACATTTTTATCTTTTTACTCACTTAACAATATATCTTCCCATTATATAATATTTTTACACAAAAAATATTAAATTTAACACCATACCAATAAATACAAAACCCTCCCCCACCCCACCCACTCCCCCCACACAAAATAATTGTGTCGGCGTCACTTCCCTCCCCCACACACTCGCCCCCTCTTCCTCACAGCTCCATTTTCCGAAACAAACTTCCTATTTAGGAAGTGAAGCTCTCTTCTCTCTCCTAATTGGCTCCTAGGTGGTCACTCACTTCAATTTTCAAGGCATAAGAAGTTGCTTCTTTTGTACATTGGGGATGCTCTTATCTCTTCCCTAGTGTACGAGTTTTTGTCTGTCATGTAACTATTGTATTCTTCTCTTTCTACATAGGGTAATTGTAGCAGTGACATGGGATAATTTTGGGTAACAATATTAAAAAGACTCTTGCGATTATAATCTGTTAATCAAATTTCTTGACTTGATCTATCATTTATTGATAGGTCTATGTGAACAAGTGAGACTCCGTCTTATAAATTAAGAATTTAAGATTAGTAAGATGATGTTACAGAAGATTACTAACTTTTTAAAAGAAGTTTGGAGTTTTCTGGCTAAATAAGGGCTACTTCATCTCCACAACGACCTCCGCGTACAAATTTATTACTTCATCCGTCTTTAAATAATTGTCCTTTTTTCTTTTCTCGTTCGTTTTAAAATAATTGTTCTCTTTTAAAATTTTACTTTCAAGTAAAATATTTTTATCACTTTCTTTTTACTTTTTCTACATACTTTAATTATATGACTCTGTTCAAAAACATTAAAAGAAATCACATATTATGTGAATATATATAATATAGTCAATTATTATTTTTTTAAACGGTCTGCAAAGAAGACGATTATTTGAAAACAATGGAACATTATTTCTTAAACAAAATTATTGTTGTTCACATGCCAGATTGATTATAATTTTATTCTCGCCAACAACCTGATTGTTTTTCTCAATCTCTCTCCATTAATTTCACTGTTTTCTCACATTGTTAAAACTAATTATCTATAATGTTCTTATATTTGTGAACCGGTGGTTTCAAATCAGGGGCAAAACGGCCAATTTAACAGCTATTTTAAAGAAACATTCATATGGTAGCAATTAATTTGTTTGAAGGATGTTCTATCATATCCAATCATAACAATAATTCATGGGAAAACATTTATGAGGTGCGTGAATGTAAGGTGTCGTTGTTGGGGAATTATTTCCATGTCCATATTTTAAGAGACAAGAAACAAGTGGATCTACGAAGAAAGAAGGCGAATCAAAGTTTGATTGCAATAGAAATTTTTTTTTTTTTTTAGGCCAGACTTAAGAGAGAGAATGAGAAATGATAAAGAGAACCAAAATTATCTTTAATTATTGATACCACGTTTTTCTCATTGTCAAAAACCAAACACAATATTCTTTCCCACTATCCATATGCCATTAATGGAGAGAGAAAAAAAAAATAGGAAACCCAACGCAATAGTCAACACTCATTTGTTGTACAGAAAAAAATATTTTTAATTAAATAATATTCAAACAAAATGAATAAATAAATCATAATAAAAATAAATAAATTAAGAAAAGCAATGTATCCGACAATTATTTAAATATAAATATATCATTTTATTGGTAACATTATAGATTTTGAAAATTTTTCTTATATACAACTTTTGTCAAAAAACAACTTAGGTGAATGATCATTTCACAAAGATATAGTTGTAAGGAGTGTGGTAAGAATAGTTGTAAGGCAAGTCAATGGTGCTTATATGAAGTTTATTTGGCATCAAAATAAAATGTTGTGTTTGGATAACAAATTTTGATAGTTTCTATAAGTATTTGAATTTATATTATTTAATTATAGGATGCATTATTGGTTATTATTTTTTAGATGTTTGCATGATTTATTAAATGTTTGCATAAGTATCAAATGATCATCCCCAACCATAGGTATCTCATTTGGAAATCGCCGATATTATAGGGGTGCTTGCTGACGGCGGACTCACGCTTCCATTTCATCCTCCCTTGTCTAGGGAAGATGAAATTAAAAATTAATGTGTCAAGAAAATGGTGTCATTGCTGATTTTTGATGCATTATGGGAGCTATGGGTTTTCTGTATCAGGTTATCCCTTTTTTAGGGGATAACAGGATGCAGGAATACATCACCATTTCATTCGCATTTTTCCTTATGTACGGGAAAATGGAAAGTACAAGAAAGGATGTTGCGGACCCCACTACAGACTTTATAAAAATTGTCTTAAGGCCTATTTCGGATCACTATAAGTGCTTTGGGTTTTCTATATCAAGTTATCCCTTTTTTAGGGGATACCAGGATATAGGAATACATCACCCTTTCATTCTCATTCTCCCTTTTCTAGGGAAAAACGAAAAAGTGCAAGAAAGGATGTTGCGATGCCTCACTGTGATCCAAAATGTTTTGATAGAGTCGTCATCTTAATTTTAAGAAAAAAAATAAAGAAAAAACCAAAAATAAACCAGAGATAAAACAAAACATGTTCGGATGCTAAGTTACAAGTTGTGAAGGTGCTAGGCACCCAACTCGCCCTTTCGGTCTCAAAAACGGTTTTTGGCTAAAGTATCATTTTACTATATTTATCTAGCAAATAAATAAAGCATTAAAAGAAAGAAAAGAAAACAAATACATCTGATGTCTACATTATTTACGGACTTGCAGCCGCTTCCTTCCAATAATCACGATTACATTTTAAAAATATTTGGACATAATAATGACTCTTTTTAATGCTATTTTCTAAATAAATCCGGACAGCACAACGGATTATATTTTTACATTGGGCCGGATAAAAAATAGTTTTTTTATAAAATAACGCACTTAAAGGCTCACCTTTTAGAGCGTGGTGTACTCGCTCTGTCCTTTTCGGGAGAGGGAGTCTTTTTTTTTTGCTTTCGGTTCGAGGGCCAGTGGCCGCTTTAGAAGGTTAGCCACAGGCACCATCAAGCAGGCAGTGAACAAGCTACTGCTTTTCTTTGCTTGCTTGGCGCTTAATCGGGTAGAACAACTGCTTGTTTCTAGCGGATTTGACCTTTTTACTCGAGCAGAGCAACTGCTCTTTTTGAGATTTTTGGACCGGGAAAATAGGGTTAAAACACGCTTTCCCCAGCATAGGGAAAGCGATGGTGCTTTTTAAAACGTGTTTTCCCCAGCATAGGAAAAGAGATGCTGCTTTTTTAAAATGTGCTTTCCCACATAGAAATCGATCTTTGCTTTTTTAAGCAGCTTTCCCAACATAGGAAAGTGATGCTACTTTTTAAAACACGTTTTCCCCAACATAGGAAAGTGATCTTGCTTTAAAAGCGTTTCCCGGCGTAGGAAAGCGATGTTGCTTTAAAAGCGGGCTTTACCCGGCGTAAAGCGATGGTGCTTTTTAGCGATGGTGCTTTGCGCTTTCCCCATAGCATAGGAAAGCGATGGAACTTTTTTAAGCGCTTTCCCGGCATAGGAAGCGATGGATTTTTAAAACACATTTTCCCCAACATAAGGAAAGGCGATCTTTGCTTTTAAAAGCGAGCTTTCTAGCATAGGAAGCGATCTTTAAAACGAGCTTTCCCAGCATAGAAAGCGATGCAATCTTTTTTCTTTTTAAAATAGGCTTTCCCAGGCATAGGAAAGCGATCTTTGCTTTTAAAAAGAGCTTTCCCGATAGGAAAGCCATGCCATTTTTAAGCGCTTTCCCGTAGGAAAGCGATGGACCCTTTTTTCAAAACAAGCTTTCCCGCGATGTTGCTAGGGAAAGCGATGCTACCTTTTAAAACAGCGCTTTCCCCAATATAGGGAAAGTAATGCTGCTTTTGAAAACAAGCTTTCCCCAGCATAGGACAAGCGATGCTGCTTTTTCAAAATGAGCTTTCCCAGCGATAGGAAGCGATCTTTTTGAAGCAGCGCTTTCCCGGCATAGGGAAAGTGAAAGTGGCTCTTTAAAACGAGCAACATAAGGAAAGCGATGGTGCGTTTGAAAACGGGTCTTCCCCAACATAGGGAAAGCGATGCTGCTTTTGAAAACGGGCTTTCCCTAGCATAGGGAAAGCGATGCTACTTTTAAAAATGGATTTTCCCGGCATAAGATAGCGATCTTGATTTTGAAAAGAGCATTCCCCAACATAGGGAAAGCGATCTCGCTTTTGAAAGCGGATTTCCCAACATAGGAAAGCGATGTTGTTTTCAAAAGCGGGCTTTCCTCGATAGGAAAGCGATCTTTGCTTTTGAAAACGGGCTTTCCCCAGCATAGTGAAAGTGATGTTGTTTTTCAAAATGGGTTGTCCCCAGCATAGGGAAGGCGATGTTGTTTTTCAAAACGGGCTTTCCCCAGCACAGGGAAAGCGATGCTGCTTTTGAAAATTGGCTTTCTCCAGCATAGGGAAAGCGATGTTGGTTTTCAAAACGGGCTTTCCCGGCATAGAAGCGATGATGCTTTAAAAGCGGGCTTTCCCAAAGATAGGAAAACGATGTTGCTTTTAAAATGGGCTTTCCCCAACATAGGGAAAGCGTCGCTTAAAGCGAGCTTTCCCGGCGATAGGAAAGTAATCGCTTTGAAAACGGGCTTTCCACAGCATAAGGAAAGCGATGTTGTGTTTCAAATCGGGTTTTCCCCAACATAGGGAAAGTGATGTTGCTTTTGAAAACGAGGCTTTCCCCAGCATAGGGAAAGTGATTCTGTTTTTCAAAACGGGCTTTCCCCAGCATAGGGAAATCAATGCTTTTTTTCAAAACGGGCTTTCCCCAGCACAGGGAAAGCGATGCTGCTTTTGAAAATGGGCTTTCCCCAACATAGGGAAAGCGATGCTGCTTTTCAAAATGAGCTTTCCCCAGCATAGGGAAAGCGATGCTACTTTTAAAAACTGGCTTTCCCCAGCATAGGGAAAGCGATGCTGATTTTGAAAATGGGCTTTCCCCAGCATAGGGAAAGTGATGCTTCTTTTGAAAATGAGCCTTCCCCAGCATAGGGAAAGCGATGCTGCTTTTGAAAATGGGTCTTCCCCAGCATAGGGAAAGCGATGCCACTATTTTTTTTTTTGAAAAAACATGCTTTCCCCAGCATAGGAGAAACGATGCAGATTTTTTTAAAAAAAAATGTGCTTAAACCAGCATAGGAGAAGCGATGTAGATTTTTTTAAAAAAATATGCTTATCCCAGCATAGGAGAAGCGATGATTATGAAGCGTTGTGGTAGAATGCTGTCGATGATCGGCTTATGTAGCTTTTGATGATGCTGCTGAGGATATTTGAGAGGTGGTCCTTGGCGAGATGCTGGTAGAACGTTTATTATTTTTTTCAAGGGTCGATGTGGTAGAAAACCTGATAAGATGCAATAAAAGGATGCAAACAAAAGATGCGAGCATGCGAATGAAACTTTCTTTCTTTTTTTAAAAATGACTTTTGAATGTGCATGTGTGTCATTCGTTTCTTAAACATGTTAATACAAGATAAACCAAGATGATGGAAATGTAATATAAGAGTTTGAGATGTGGCTTTTGGTTGGCTTTGAAGGGTTATGAGTATATGAGTTGATAGTGATAGTTACCTTTCAGTCTTTTGACTAGTGCATCTTTCAAGAAAGGAATTCAGTCAGGATTAGTGAATCATACTAATCGATGTCTCGGAGGAACCACTTTTTTTTCTTTTTTTTTTTTTTTTTTTTTGTGCTCTAACTTTTGCCTAGGTAGCCTTTTCGGGTTTTCAATCTAGCGAGCTTTTACCTTATAGGAAGCCGGTCTTTTCATGCATGCGAAGATACGCCGCTTATTCTTGAGCGATCACGGTTTTGTAGCTTCTTCGTTTCTTCAGGCGAGATGGAAAGGATAAGCTGTTTATGAGATGATGAGCCTTTATGTACTGAAATAAGTTCAGCGGGAGAAGCCCCAGGATGAATTTGATCAACCAATATTCTGTAAGATGGGACGGGCAAGTTTCTGAAGAGATTGAATGGATGTAGCTCCAGAAAGACTCGATTGGAATAGACTTTTGTGGGAGACAGAAATGAGTATGCTCAGAGAAAGAGGATGACTCTAATGGACAAAAAGAAGAGTCACGATCCAGAGTTTATCGCCAAGTATCATAAGATTCATGGACCCTACTTAACATTTATCTTTTGATAATTTTATATGTCTTTAGCAAGAAGTTCTGTCCTGTACCCAGATCATGTTATGACTGATTGAAACAAAGATATAGGTGGCAACTAGGTTGGGGTATACTTTTTAAGTATTTGGGATAGATTAGCTTTAGGGTTGACGATTTGATTGACCTCTTGCTCAAAGACATTTTGGGCTGTGGATTTTTTTTTTTCGGAAAGGTGATCGCAAAGCGATCATTGGCTGGCCTTTTAGGTTGTGGGTTTGGATAGAGAGTTGGTTTCTGGACCTGGTTGTAGATATGGTTGGGAGATCGGCTTGTTGGCTTTGGTTGTGGGTTATGGGGTTGTCCCAGAGTGGTTGATATTTTTTTTTTGTTGCGAGAGAAAGATTTTGAGGAAATTGCTCAGGAGAGGCTTCTTTTCTTTTTCTTCTTCTCTTTTTTTTTTAACTTCCAACCTTGCTCTTTCTTTCTCTTTTTTTCCTTTTTTTTGCGAGAGAGAGAGATTTTGAGAAAATCGCTCAGGAGAGGCTTTTTTTTCTCTTTTTTTTATGCATAGGCATCCTTTTTTTTTCTCTTTTTGAATTTCCAACTTTGCTCTTTCTTTCTTTTTTTCCTCTCTCTTTCTTTTTGTTGATCTTTCGGAGCAATTTGAGATAGTGCTTGAAGAGATATTTGTCTTCTTCCTCATGAGATAAAAGAAGGTTGTCATTCTTGGTGGATATATATATAAGGGTGGAGTAGCCCCAGTTTTGGGAAGCTGGATCTTAGAGATGGTTAGGCTTTGGTGTATAGTGGTAACCCCTAGTGTTCCATTTAATAGCTCGGTCGCAATGGGTCGAAGATGACCTTTTATCAAGACAGAAGGTTGCTTCATCAAACAAAGATTTTTAATGGTTTGTGGGTCCATATTCTTGAAATGACTCATCACCAACTCGTGCAGTTTTATCATGTTTTTACATGAGTCGACTCTTTTTTTTTAAACAGATATTTCGGCGATAGATGGTGCTCAAAGATCAAGAATAAGACTCGACAAGCCAATATAGGAGAAGCAAGAATTTTACGAGACTCGAATATAGATAAAATACCTTTGCAAAGCTCGATTTGAGGACTTGGTTGGACTTTTGAAATAACAGAGACTGAATGGATTCGTGAGCATACTCTTGCAAGGATGGGCTGTAGGCATCAATATGAGCAAAAGAGACACCCCTAGGGTTTGAAAGCCCCTAGTCTGAATTGTTGCGCATGATCCTTGAGTTGCCTAGCTTTTCTGGATTTTCCGGCTTTCCAGACTTTTAAGCTTTCTTGGCTTCTTAGCTTTCTTTTCTTCTCTGGCTCCTTATCAGTTTTTTTTTTTCTTTTTCTTGTTTTCAATTTTTTTTGGTAGACTTTTTTTTCTTTTTTTGAAGTGGTAGACCCTGATATCTCGAAGTAGGACTTACTGATTTTTTTTTTAATCGAGAATGAATGATGCACTTATCAACTGATGAAACATTTATGAGAGGTTAAGAGGGAAGAAAAATTTGGAGATGGCAATTGAGAATAATGGTGAGGGAATTTCCTATCTTTTCATGTTTTGGGAAACAAAAGAAAACACATAGAAAAACCTCTTCTCTTTCTTTTTTTTTTGATGAGTAAACGGATTTTTTTTTGAAAGTAAAAGATAATTAAATATTTCACACGATTTTCTTTTTGAAAAACCCTTTTTTTTTTTTTGCGTTCCTTGAAATGAGATGTGATGATTACGTACCTCTGGACAATCCTCTCAGGGGAGTAAATGATCATAGTCAAATTTTTATTTTATTTTTCAGCCCCTGCAAAATTGTTAGTGGTGCCAAAGAAAAACAACAAAGATCTCAATATCTACGCAAGGTTCTAAAAATCGTTAGGCGGCCGCTAGACGGCACACTAGCGTCTAGCACCTAGGGGACTAGACGGGGCGTAATCGGGGCCTAGGCGGAGCCTAAAATTAAGACATAATTACCATTTTTTTTATAATTTACATCAAAGATCAAACACATTGACTACAAATTTAATTTTTTTTATTGTTTGTCATTTTATCAAACACTTGTCTATATTTGTAAAATGAACAAAAATATATAAACCTAACATTAATCCAAATTCTCAACAACCCCAAAACAATAAACCAGCCAAGTTTAAAACAAAAAACAAAAAAGATATTACTCTAGTTCGCCCCCCATTACCTCCCTCTCTGCATCACCATTACCGCTCCCCCTTCCTTCTCTAGTTCGCCCCACTTTCTTCTTCGGTCACCGTATGCCACAAAATCAAAGCTACAAAAATAATTTAAGGTCGGCGAGGTTTGGCGTAGGCGTCGACTTGGTCGATTAGGCGACAACTAAGAAAGTCGCGACGGTAGAGAGGGGCCTAGCGCCTAGGCGGGGAGTTTTAGAACATTGTATCTACGAAAACTAATGCTGAGTAGAAAAAAGAGTTGTTTCCTGAAGATTTTTATTTATTTTTGATGCAGGCAATATCGCGTTCGATTATCTCGACCGTTTGGACCGGGCGCACGGAAAAGAACATAACTTTTGACTCGGGTGGAGTTACAGGGACCGTCGCATATCAAAACGAAGCTCTCGAAAAGACGAACAAAATTAATTGAGTGAAACTCGGTTATGAGCATTTTTTTAAGGCAAAACAACGTTGTTTAGATAGTGTTACGGGCCATTGAAGTTTGTTTTATTAGTTTCGTTTTTTTTTTCAGATATAAAGCGAAAAATAAAACAGATATAGAACATATTTTTTTCTTTCAGTAAAATCTCTTGCTGTTCTTTGTGGATTTTCTCGGCTTTTTAGTATGAGCGCGAGCAAGCAACCAATCACATCAAGAAATAGAAAGAAAAGTGGGGAATCTATCTATTCCTATTAATTACAAATTTGTCCTAATCCCCAAAATAAAATGACAGAATGGAATGAAATATGTACAAATTTTGCGTAGTAAAAATAAAGCGACAGAATAATAATATAAAACAAAAATAAAATGATAATAATAATAAAAAAAGCCCCGACCCTTTTGTTATGCTGCTCGGATATTTATTGCATATTTTTTTATTTGATTTTTTTTTGGAAAATACATATTTTTAAATATACCTGTAATGGTGACTGGAATAAAACTGCTGCAAGATGGAGGATCATATCCGCAAATATATACACGGATGTATAAGAACGCAATATTCAAATGCTTAAAGAAATATAACAAGCATACTTTATCCAGAAACAAAAGAAAAAAAGTTTTGTTACTGAGTCTAGCCCTCCATTTTTATTTAAAATAAAAACGATCTCCCCAGCAGAGTCGCCACTGTGGGTGCCCTCAGAATCGTCCGCGCCTCGCGCACCTTGGATAGGGGTGCGCGACGTGCAGTGCGGACACCACGCTTTCCATTCCATCCTCCCTTGTCTAGGGAAAGATGAAATTAAAAATGCGGAAAGGGTGCTGTCAAGAAGCGCATTGAATACGCCTCGGTCACTTCAGTGATTTTGGTCTGTTATGGGAGCTATGGGTATTCTGTATCAGGTTATCCCTTTTTTAGGGGATAACAGGATGCAAGAATACACCACCCTTTCATTCGTATTTTCTCTTGTGTAGGGGAAAATGAAAAGTGCAAGAAAGGATGTTGCAGGCCCAACTACAGACTTTATAAAAATTGCCTTAAAGCCTATTTCGAATCACTATGAGTGCTTTGGGTTTTCTATATCAAGTTATCCATTTTTTAAGGGATACCATGATATAGGAATACATCACCCTTTCATTCACATTCTCTCTTTTCTAGGGGAAAACGGAAAAGTGTAAGAAAAGGATGTTGCGATGCCTCACTGTGATCCAAAATGTTTTGACAGAGTCGCCATCTTTATTTTAAGGAAAAAAAATAAAGAAAAAACCAAAAATAAACCAGAGATAAAATAAAACGGGTTCGGAGGCTAAGTTACGAGTTGAGAAGGTGCTAGGCACCCAACTCGCCCTTTCGGTCTCGAAAACGGTTTTTGGCTAAAGTATGCTTTTTATTATATTTATCTAGCAAATAAATAAAGCATTAAAAGAAAGAAAAGAAAACAAATACATCTGATGTCTACATTATTTACGGACTTGCAGCCGCCTCCTTCCAATAATTACGATAACATTTTAAAAATATTTGGCCATAATAATGGCTCTTTTTAATGTTATTTTCTAAATAAATTCGGGCAGCACAACGGCTTATATTTTTACATTGGGCAAGATGAATAATAGTCGTTTATAAAATAACGCCCTGAATGGCTCACCTTTTAGAGCGTGGTGTGCTCGCTCTGTCCTTCTCGGGAGAGGGAGTCTTTTTTTTTTTTTGCTTTGCTGCTGCGGTTCGGGCAGAGTGACTGCTTCCGAAGGTTGCTTCTAGGCACCGTCAAACGGGCAGAGCAACTGCTTGCGTTTTTGCTGTTGCTTGCTTGCTGCTGGCGGAAATCGGGCAGAACAACTGCTTGTTTCTGGCGGATTTGACATTTTTACTCGGGCAGAGAAACTGCTCTTTTCGAGATTTGTGAACCAGGGAAATAGGTTGGATACCTAGCTGGGGGGCTAAGGTTCACTTTGACTGGTCGGTTTTGTGTTTGGAGGAGATTTGGCAGAGATTCGAGGCTTTATAGGAGGGAGAACTCACTATCGCTCACGATCGCTTTCTCTCAATGTAACAACGCAGAGTTTTCTCGGGCCGAAAGACCATTTTCGAATTGTGACCTGAAAGCGAAGCCGGGCACTGCTATTTATAGTTGGATTTGTGCTTCATCGGCTTATACTGTGCGTTGAGAGAATTGTACAAAAAGCAAAACGCTACAGTACACAGAAGGATCCTGGCGCCACCAATAGGCAAAATGGGCGCGACGCCAGCTTCCAATTTTCCTTCAGTTTTCGACATTTTCCTTTTGCATTTTCAACCTTATAACTTGACATTTGTTAAGTTTTAACAGGTCTTGATATCGCATATCAATGTTACGTACCAGGGGTACGAAATTGGGGTGTCTACAGTATCAAAATGAATAGTATTAAAATTAGGTGTGGTACTAAGAGAGGTATCGAAATTGGTACATTCTCTAGTACCACACCTAATTTTGATACCTTTTACTTTAACCATTGGAGGACATAATACTTTTACATATGTATCAAAATTTGATTTTGACCCTCACCATTGGATTTGCCTTAAGGATGACATTACTCTCAATATTAATATCTTCAAGCTAGAACAATTTGTTACCCTAAAAACTGTGACATACAACTGAACATGACTGAATACTGATTTCTTCAAGAAGAGCCCTACATGTGAAAGTGATTGACCTTAACGTTTGTTAATTGTCATGACATACGATACTACCAATGTAAATTATTTTCTCTAGAAGTTTGAAAGGCAACTTCACATCTGATGGAGACAATGACATTTTTGGTATAAATATTTTGTTTCCAACATTACTTCCATTCGAAAAATTTACTGCAATAGCGTGATTCTCAAGCATGGTAATGATTATATTTTGTTCCATTGCACAACTTTGTCGCAGGGTCAATGTTTCTCATCAACATCACTGAAACATTAACCTTAAGTATTAATTCATGGTTAGACAATCTTGAACACTTTATGCTATTCAAAAACTCTGTAGAATGAATGTCTTCAAACAAACTTGTGTTATTCTCTGCCCTACACATAGAATCTGAACTCAAATAAAGTCTTCCTTCTAAGTGATTGTTAGAAACCATGTACTTATTTATGTTGTCAACAACATCAAGAATCGGGGCAAGTATAGCACTTTCTTACAAATACGACACGTCCTAAAATACTCAAAAAATGACAGATATATACTTTCAACAATTTACTGGATCATATATCTGATGCATTAACCAAAAGATCGTTTGGAACTTTTATTGTTACAACACCATCATTTTTCACCACCACATGTACAGTCGTCGATATTTAAAATCCATTCAAAAAATGCCTTCAACACGAGACCGCATTCGTCATTGCCAAGAGCTTTTAGTCACATGTTTTTTGTAAGTCTCAAAACTTTGCAATGCGTCCATAAATGGTACAATTTGTGATAATGTAACAAAAACATGTCAAGTTCTTTCAAAGGGTCATTATGGTGGTACTGTTTTTTATTCCAAGAATGTCACGAACATTATCTCATCATAGAATTTCATTCAAATTCCAGATAAGATAATTTTCTCTCATTGTGTCTTACGCAATGTTTACATATAAACGTTGGGGTTGTCTAATGTATGACTTCTTTTGAAATAACATGTTTATATAGATTTGATGAAAAATAAAGGGATAGACTAATTCTACTGTATTTTTTTGCTTATCCACTACATGATTAGTTATTTCATTAATTAATGACATGTTTGGACAAATCTACCCATAATTACTTGCTCATATTAAGCTGACTAATAAATTTACTTCTCTAATTAATTACCTTCTAACATTATTTTTTAATAAACACTACAAGAAAAAGGGCCTATGGCAACACTAATAAAGTGTCGGAAACAAATGAAAAAGTGTCGGAAATTAAGTTACCGACACTTGTTTGACACTTGCGTTAAGTGTCGCCGTAGCCTTAGTCGCAAATTTATGACACTTAGTTAAGTGTCGGTTAATTCCAACTCATTAAATAACTGTCGGAAATTAAATTCCCAACACTTCATGCGACACTTTGTTTACGTCATGACTTCCCAACACAAAACTGTAAATTGTTGTAAATGTACAACACTTAGATAAGTGTTGGTAACTTCTGACACATTAGAGAAGTGTCAGAAATTAAATTCTCGACACTTCTACCGACATTTGAAAATGTCGGGTTACAATAGGATATTTACTAAATTAACATTCTATTTTCCAACGCTTATTTGTAAGTGATATTTGTAAGCGTCGCTTATTTATGAATTGTTTTTTATTGTTAAATATCAATAAATTTTGGCATTTCATTAAAAAGTAATTTACATTTTCAACGAGTTGACTACATTGTGATTCAATACAACCATCGACATCATACAAAAATTAAACTATTATTTGTTAAAGACTCATTTATTAAAGAGAAACGATATTATAGTTATCAATTCATGTAAAATATTTCAAAATCTACACATAAATAAACTATAAACAACTAAAAGGTTGTTTCTAGAGTTAACTTGAAATTTAAACTTGTACTAATCGATCTAAACTACAGCGGAGAATCATGTAAGAACACCAAAATTGATACATATAAACCATGAATTGCAAACTAGGACCAATCGAATATTACCTGAAGATTGAAGCTGGAACACTTTTTCGTTGTCTTTCAATGGTGCTCTTTCTTCCTTGGGATTGATATGAATTGGCGTGGAAGTTGAGACGTTATGGAAGGCAAAGGATGCGGCTGGGTATTGGGAAAAACGAGTTAGAGCGGGAAAGAGGTAACATACTGCGCCAAAACCAAAAACAAAAATTAACTGCGCTGTGATTTATTATGGCAACAAAGAAAAAGTAGACAGGTTTTTAATTGTGTGACTCACTCCATGTCGGGCAAAGAGTGCCCGTTTGAAAGTTAAACTTTTTAAAGAAAATGACACTTTAAATATTAGTAATAAAATTATAATTTTATTCTTTAATTTTTGAAAATGGACTCTTTAAGTGGAACATCAAAAAATGAAATAGTGGACTCTTTGTCCGGAACGATTGGAGTATTTTTTTATGCAAGTAGTTAATTATCACGTCTTTATTAATATGATAGTTAATTAAATATAACTATTATAAAGTCATACTTCTAAAAAAATTGATTTGTTGTAAGGGGTGAATCTATTTCTATTACATTATATTATGTTTTAAAATTAAATTAGTCATTGCCATGACACAGTTGCCCTCTGATTTTCTTTTTTCTTTTTCTTTTTAAAAGAGGATCAATAGTACTAGTTCCCCCACTTACCTCATTGGTAACTCGAACGACAATATGTTAGGTGCAGGTGAACCGAACCTTGTTAATTTGATGATAAAGTACTTGTCTAAAGTATTTTTATTTTTGTTTTGTTTTACCATATAACTTCAAAAAAAAATTGCTTTTCTTTTTTATTTTCTCAAATAAATTATGCCTATTGTGAACACTAAAAAATATATATATCTACACCTTATTTTTGTGAAGAAATTTACATTTAAATTAATTATTTTCTTTTGCATGAATTTCCTTTAAGATGACTTTCGCCTCTTTATACTATTGTTTGGTGTTTTCTTTCCAAATGGGCACATGCCTTGTAGTGCACTTGTGGGTTATGTGATGGATTGATGGTGGATTTGGGTGCTATGAGTTAAATCTCCACATAGAAATTTCAAATGAAGGTGTACATGTATTCCGTGTGTATAATAGTAACTAAGAACATGATTCATGGCTTTGTTTTATTTTTGACATTTACAAGTTTAGTTCTTCCTTTGTTATCTTTCTTCAAATCAATTTCTCTAAAGGGTGGATATATTCCAATTGTGGTAATCATATTCGAGATAAGCTGAGGAGTTGTGGACCTTGTGGTGTGAGTTAAACCCCCACCAAGTCACTTCGAGGTTGAAGTTGTGATTTAATTTCCATTGGTTCTTACAATCAATTAGGGTCGGTATTCACTTCAATTGGAAATTTAGAAATTTTTAATTGCTAAAGATGGGGCTTAGGTGTTGTGGTTATGTTTTGGTCGATAGTTCTTCGACTAATTACCTTTCGACGAACTTTTTCAACGGTCTTATCATATTGATTATTGGTTGCGTGAGGATGATAAACAACGGATAGACACTTGTTGTAATTAAGTGGTCAATTATACAATATTTGACTTTTCTAATTTTAGATGGATAAGGATATTGCAAGGTGCAGTGTACGTTGGGAATTAATTTGCTGACTTTAAACACATTATTGGGCTTGAGACAAGCTTGGAATTTGGCTCAAAGTTTTTTGTTACAAATAATAGATGTAATTTTTGTTTAATTTAGTTGTTGCTATTGTTGTTGGTTATTTATGGTGTACATTTAGTTGGTGTTTTGTGAATTCTTACTTCTCGTTGACTATATATTTCTAGATCGTTAGAGGGACAAAATAGTGTTTCTGACCTTTTTCTTTACAATATGTCAAAAATATCAAGGATGTATTTACATGACGTTTTTAGATTGTCAGCAAGGTGACTAGTTTTTTTACATTTGTTATGTCAAAGAAATTGTCGACTTTTCTTTTTAAAATGGCGTAAAATTTCCAACTTTTATTTACAAATGTTGTTAAAATTTTATGACACTTAGTAAGAATTGTCAAATATTTACCAACATATGCATTATGTGTCAGGTGATTACCGATTTTTGTGAAAAAATGTGGGCAATTTTTCCAACACTTCGCTAAAGCGTCGTAAAGTTTTGACATTTATAATAACATGTCGCCAAATTACCGTCGCATATATTAATTGTCGTTGTTTTACGACACATGAGAGATAGTGTCGGGTATTTTCCGATTTTTATGAGAAAATGTTGGTAACTTTTTCCAACACTTTGCTAAAGCATCGTAAACTTATGACATTTATAAATAAAGGTCGCCAAATTTCCATCACATATTTTAATTGTCGTTGATTTCCAACACATATGTGAAAGTGTGGGCAATTGCCAACACTTATTTTAAATGTCAAGAAAAAAGTGTCGTTATAGCTCTTTTTTCTTGTAGTGAAATAACATAGTTAAAATATTTTTATTTTTACTTTTTTATTAATTTTTTGATCAATTAATCTTATGACTAAAATTATCTTGCATAAATAATAAATTAATATGTTAAGAACATCATTTGTTTATCAAACTTTGAGAAAATGTGTACTAGTTGGTTATTAAAAGAAAATTTTTAAAGTGAGATTTAAACGATATATAATAGTAAAATATTTTTGTCCAATAGTATCGTAAAATTTTAAAACCTTGTCTACTAATAAAAATGATTTGACAGTTTAATTATTAAGTTGAGTGAAGCCAATATTCAATATAATACTTAGCATATTGCTATTATTGAATTGATTTTTTAGAGTAATACTTTTTTCATTAAATTAAATGATTTATTTTGATGATAAATATTCAATTAATATTATCTATAGTTTTGGTAGACAAATATCTTGATAATATTATTTTTACGATAATGGAGTACGAGACACGAATCATAAACAAAATTGATTAAACGTTTTTATTACAAAAAAAATTACCTTGTTTGTTGAGACTAAAAAAGTATTTTGGAAAAAAATAAAAATTAGAAAAAGAACAACTATCTTGTTTGTTGATAATTAAAAATTAATTTATAAATAAAACATATATATGAGTATTTTACTTCAAATGACAAGTATAGAAAGGGCAATTATGTCCAAGGATGTAATTATTTAATGTAATAACTCATGATTTAGTGGATAAGAAAAAATGTAGTGGAAATAGCTACTCCCAAAATAAAATCTTGAGACATCTGAATGCATAAGCCCTGTTGGAATATGTTTTTTGATAATTTACTTATCACCTTGCATATTCTATATATATGATGATTTGCTTGTTCCCATTACAGTGAGTCATCACTAGTGGCTAAAAGGTCTGCGTACCGGTTAGCGTGGCAACTAGTGTGACGTCACATAGGTCTTAGATTAGATGCAACCTGATCAAGTCCTACATTCCTACATGATGAGCAAACAGACCAGCACTTCATATGCACTAGCACCAGCAGACTTGCGGTAGCGTCAAAAGTCTTCAGCACACTCGTCACCAGTAGACTTGTCATATGCACTAAAGAAAACTTTGAAGACTCGTCACCAGTAGACGTGCTACAGTGATAAAGTTTCTCAAAGGACTCATCACCAGCAGACCTATTATGTGCATCGCAGAATACCTTGAAGATTTGCCACCAGCAAACTTGCTATGGTTTGAATGTTCACAGCGTAACCAACATTTTTTTACTACAGAAGACTCATACATCAGAATTGAACTTCTCACCAGCAGACTTGGTTTTGCACGTGCTACAAGGAGACAAGATTGCAGACAAGATAAATACGTTAAGCTTCAATGTTATTCAAATCTTTATGAAGCCTAACATTCCTGATACTGCAAGACTTTCTCATCTTCTCAGTCACGTGGTCTGAAATAGTCAAAAGAATCTACTTTATCAGACAGATCACCTGACAGTGCATCAATGAATCAGACTCATCCTTCGGCGACTTATCATACAGTCTGACAGGGTAATAGTTCGAAGATCTAAAGAATGAAGGCTTTTATCCAACAGCTAAAGATCTATTGAATAACATCTTTATCCATCAGTTATCAAGACAAATCATTCAACAGATACAAAATCTATCAAGCAGATCTCAACGATCAAAGTTCTCCTGTCTATATAAAAAATCTACCCTTCTTCTTCAAGAACTAGTGTGTGTGTGAAGAATCAATATAGACACCTGTAACAAGAACTTCAAAGAAACTGCAAGATCTATAAGAGATCGTCTTTACCAATGAATCTCAAATCTTCACAGAAGTTTACAGTGAGCTTACTTAGACCTTAACAAAACACTCTCTGTGTATTGCTAGGAAGAAAAGCTCGAAGAAGAAGAAGAGAGAGAGAGAGAGAGATCAGAAACTTCAAAAGACAGAGATCAACGCTTTGGTCAAGAACCCAATTCTTGATTTGAGTTCTTCATCCTTCTTCGAAGAACGCAGCCTTTAGCTAAGCTTCAGGATTCCATTCCTAAAGCTAGAGGTCAAGCTCTTGGATCGTTCTACAGATATATTATAGATGTTACCCAAGGAAGATGAAGAGCTCCCTATAGATATTGCATTCATATCTTCAGATTTGTATTCCTATACAAATGATGTCGATTGTGCAATAATCACTCATCATGGAAGGTTGAGTGCTCTGCATTCAATCGTTCAGATAATCTTTATCTGAACGATCTTGAAAATTCTCTTCTCATATTAGCTTCTCGTTCCTGTCTCCTATTGCCCTCTTTACTTAAGAATTTGGTTACAAATAATTAAGTAAAGATTAAGGCTTGAAAAGACGAGGACATAAACTTTACATAGAGTATTTAGGCTGATGTAATCTGTAATTTATCTTTGAATAAATTCAGATGTTCCTACAAATAAACTATCTTTCAGTCATTACCTCTCTATGAGTTTTTATAAATTGGTTTATCATTTGAAAAGCTATTCTCTAATGATTTCCTAAAATCTGCATTTGAAGAAGAATTAAGTGTGCTGTTGTTTTGATCATATATTCGTGTACAATCACTTAAGACTTGTCTAAATCTAAGCATTTCTATTTCCGTTGTTTAAACTCTTCTAAATAGGCTTTTGATTTTCAGGCAGTTCACCAGCAGGGTTGACAACTCTGCTAAGAGCAAGTTTGTTATTTAGTACTACCAGCAGACATGTTAACTACCTATGTCATTATGGTGGTTTAATTGGTATCTTCATATTTTCTTGATGAGAGATTTGGAAAGCTGGATGTAAGTCTGAATTCGACATAGGACTTCCGATGCGTGGAATTTTGGCTTTGGATTCGCTGCTTGTTTGAAAAGTATTCACAATAATTCATGGGAAAACATTTATGAGGTGCGTGAATGTAAGGTACTGTTGTTATTGGGCAATTATTTCCATGTCCATATTTTTATGAGACAAGAAACAAGTGGATCTACGAAGAAAGAAGGTGCATCATCTGAAAGTTTGATTGCAATAGTTAAGACAATTGGGTAGATAGGTGAGACTTGAGAGAGAGAGTGAGAGGTGCGTCAATACCACGTTTTTTCTCATTGTCAAAAACTAAAGACAATACATATGCCACTACTTTGTCCTAAAAAATGTCATTTACCTGATGATCTTAGTGATTGAAAATATTACAAAAGGGACTGGCAAAAAATTTAAAACCAGAATTGGGCCAATTCTTCAAATTGACTTAATTAAATCCTCATTTTGAAAAAAAAGAGTTTTCCTAAATAATTGTCATGTTTGATTCTATTATAAATATTGGTATGAAAATAAGTTTCCTTTAAAGTAAAAAAATAAAATAAAATGAAAGTTGGGAAAAAAAAAGTAAGGGTAAAATGGTGCAAGTGTTTTCTTAAAAAGAAAAAAATTAGAAATAAGATAAATATTTTGAAACAAACAAAAAACAAAAACAAAACAGTTATTTAAGAACATAACTAATGAAAAAAGTAAAATATTGAAAACAAATACTTCCTTCGCTGTTCAAGGCAAAAAATTCTCGTTTGAAAGTCAAACTTTTTAACAAATTGACACTTTTAATAACTATTAGTAATAAAATAATATTTTTATGCTTTAATTTTTAAAAATGAACTTTTTAAATGAAACATCCAATAGTAAATTTTTTGCTCAAAACGAAGGGAGTAAGAAATTAATACTCCTATATAGTTTTAGCAATATGAGAAAAAAGTGAAATTAATGGAGAGAGAGAAAAAAATAGGTTGTTGGAGAGAAAAAATTAATATCAAACTGGCTTGTGAAAAAAATTAATATCAAAAGGTACATAGTCGGAATGTTTGATCGCAAAAGTTTAGGCTGTGGGACAGGGAATGAGGGAGGTAAACTTGGTAAGATTCGGTCCTTTTTTTTTTTTTTTTTGTTGAGAAATTTATATTAGTAATATTTTTTATAGGGGTGTAAGTGATTCGGTTTGGATTGATTTATGCCAAAACCACAAACCGAACCGTTTCCTAGTGGTTCCAAAAATCTCAAACCGAACTGAACCGAGTAAGACTTGGAACCGAACCGAACCACTCGGTTTGATTTGGTTTGGTTCGGTTTTGTAGTTTATATAAATTATGTTTAATAAAATTAATCAACATTAAAAATAACAATAAAAATAAGATTTTAATTTGGAATAAACATCAAAATTAGGAAATAACCTACTAACAACAAATTATCATAAATAAAACAATACAAATTCTAAAATAAACACAAACAATGGAAGAAATAATAGTTCTCCAATAATCAAGATTTTGTTTGGTTTAGGCTCCGTTTGTTTCAAGGAAAATGACTTCCAGAAAACGTTTTCCTCATTTTCCGGTGTTTGGTAATCTTAGGAAAATGTAGTCAACGTAAAAGCTTTTCCGAGTCAACGGAAAATGAAGCTTTCTTTTCCGGAAAATGACTTACGGTTTTATTTTCCGTAAGTCATTTTCCGAATGTTCGAGCAACCTTCTGCGCCCTTCCAAAATTACACATATTTACATACACGCACAATATTTCACCAAACAAATAAATTGTTTAGAAATATAAATGGAGTTTGTGCACATTATTTATAAATTATAATTTTAAGATATATTCACTACGTCCTAAAATTAGTATCAACTATATTATATTATTATTTAAGGACGTCCCAAATATTATTTATTTTATTTTTAAAAACAATTTTTCATATCAATTACTTATAAAAAAATATTTGTGAGCTTGAAAAAAGATAAAACTTATTGATTTGACATCATTAATGATAAATTTGGGGTTATTAAAAGAAAATTACTTAAACTTCAACATTATTTTATTTTCAATAAGTGTAATAATATTATAATATACTTTTTGTATTTATTTATATATTGTTTTCCGTAACATTTTCCGTGTATTTGTCAAAATATGAAAATGTTTTCCAATATATTTTCAAAAGATTTACCAAACACCTGAAAATGAAATCTTTTCATTTTCCAAAAATCATTTTCTGGAAATAATTTTCCGTGAAACAAACGGAGCCTTAGTATCCATTTATATATATATATATATATAATGAATAAATCAAAGGTTCAAAATAGTTAATAAATGTAATATAATATATATTATATAATAAATAAATAAAAATATATAGGATGGTTTGGTTCGGTTTGGTTTGGTTCGATACCAAAAATCGTGAACCGAACCGAACCGCGTGCTTTTCCAATTTTTTGAAACCGAAACCGAACCGTCTTCGACCAAAACCGAACCAAACCGACTGGTTTGGTTTGGTTCGGTTCGGTTCCATGATTCGGTGGTTCCGAGTTACACCCCTAATTTTTTAGATCGACACAAAAGTAAATTCTCATGCACACTTTGAATTAAATTGCGATGCAACTATTAGAATTTGAATTCAAATCCAAATTGTGCATTGATTTGGATTCAACAATACAACTATTGGAATTACGATGCATCAATTTAGAATTATAATATGAATGTAAATTTTGATGCATAATTTGGATTTACGATATACAAATTGGATTCACAATACATAAACTGGTTTCCCAAAGTAAAAAATCATGATGCACAATTTGGATTTACAATGCACAAACTAGCTTCGCAGTGCAAAAATTGAAATTGCGATGCATCGACTTTGAATTGTGATGCAACGTGTGACTGATCGAATTTCATTAAAGGTATATTCTTCTTTTCACCCTAAAAAGTGTCATTTACATGTTAAAATAATTTAAATTGAGGATCTTATGGATTGAAAATATTACGAAAGGGACGGGCCGATTATCACCTTTAAGAAATTTAGAACTGAACCGGCCCAATTCTTCAAATTGACTTAATTAAACCATCGTTTTGAAAAAAAAATTGTTTTCCGAGATAATTGCAAAAAAAACCTGACCTATTTTGTATTTTGCAAAATTAACCTCGTGTATTGATTTTTACCAAATTGAACCTCTACCTATTTTTATTTTTGCAATTCAAACCTTCCGTTAAAGTGGTGTTAATTTTTTTAACGTGATGATGAGTTGGCTGCCCAGTTGGCAGCTAACGTGGACACTACAGCTTCTAACTGATATTTCCCGCTTTTTTTCATTGCAAATTAAACCCTGTACATTTGTTTGTATTGCAAAAAAACCTTGGTCAAATCGTAGTTTATTTCCCGCAATTTCTATTGCAAAATAAACCTTATACATTTTTTTGTTTTTGCAAGATGAACCTTGGTCGAATTACTTAACCTCCCTCTCCCTCCGTTTTCCCACTCACAGTACCATCATCATCCCCTCTCTCTCCACCTTCCTCTCCCACCACCCCTACCTCTCCTCCCTTTCCCTCTCCGTCGGCGATTCCTCCACCTCCTTCACCTTCTCCGACGCCCTCCTCCTTTCTATATCCAATTCTTGCCCCAATCTCAACCACCTCCGCTTCTTAATCGGCCCCGTCTCTCTCCTCCCTCTACTTTCTCTCTCTACATCCTGCTCCCATCTCAATTTCCTCACACCGTCTCTCCAGGACACCCTTCTCTCCATTGGCTCCTCCATTTTCTCTCTAAAACACCTTGCCCTCATTTTCTACTCGCGGTGTTTCACCGAATCCAATTCGCGCAGTGCCCACCTCGGCGGAAGTGACTTCCCCAAAGATTTGCGGTGGAAGCACTCGGTTTGACAGAATCGGGCCGGTGATTACGGCCTCAAGCGGCTATGGAGGAATTGCAAAGCCCTAAAGAAACTCCGGTTTCTTAGCTGTGAAGGTGTCGGGATAACTCATCGTTTTCCAACTTCCTCAAAACCCTAAACACTATTCAAGAAGTTGAATTAAGGACCTGCAGGCCCATAGTTGACTTGATTTTGTTGAATTTAGCTGAAAATTGCAATTCTTTGACTTCATTATTGGTTTATGATGGTGGCAGTAAGGAAGGGTTACTCCAATTTATCCAAAACAGCTGTTGTTCTTTGCGAAAACTCGATTTACGATTGCCTCTTGACCTAGATAACAATCATTTGTTTGCAATAGCTGCAAATTTTCGGGGATTATCAAGTCTTAGGTTACAAAGTTGTTGTCTTGTCACAGGTGAGGCTCTCAAGACTCTTGGGGTTGCTTTGAGTTATAATCTTGAAGAATTGGCTTTGATAAATTGTGATGTGGTCGAAAGAGAAAATGGGTTGCTTACCACATTAGGGCAGAGTTTGAGAAAATTAAGGATATTAGACTTGTCTCATAATGATCTGTTGCTTGATAAGGAATTTATATCGATGATGGCTTCGTGTGAGGGTTTGTGCGAGTTGAAGTTGAGGGGATGTAGCGGGTTGACTAATGCATCATTATACTCGGTGTTCAAGAACTGTAGGAATTTGGAGAGTGTGGATATAATGCACTGCTCTGGGATCAAGGCGGAGGCTATTGAGTTATTTCTGCTAAATTCAACGCATTTAAAAAAGTTGGAAATAGAAGATTATAAGCTATCGGATGTTGCCAGGATGTGCGCCGCTGATAAGTTTGTCGTGGTCATAAGTCATAACCAATTTGGTGGCGCAAGCTTGTTGACGAACAACGATTTATGATTCTAAAAAATAACTGCAACCGGAAAAGGTAAATTGTTCTCGTACTTGGTTCTATATAGTAAACACCAATGTTGTATGTAATAATGAGCAGTTTACTCTGTTTGGTAAATAAAAATGTTTATGTGTGTCCTATTACCTGTTCTGTTCACCTATTCTGAATCTCTGATGATGGCTATATTTACTGAAATGGTTTCTCGTTGTTGAATTGATGCTGCAAGTACAAATTCCTTTATCTTTGACTTTGAGTATACGTGTTTTATCACTTTATGGTTAAGGATTAAAATTTTTAAAAATCAATAAGTTACCCCATATTTTTCACAACCCAAGAACCTCCTTCCTGGATTTTGATCTGTCCATGATGTTCGTATGACAGCCATCCTTCCACAATGGCAGCCAACTGTGTTCATCGTGAAATAAAAAATATAATTAATGAAATGGATTGTTAGTTAGAGAATGAGATGAATTTTTTTTAGGATGAAATGAGTATATATATAGCCAAAATCTGGTTTTTGGCAAGGTTTATGTTGCAAAAAAAAAAAATTATACAAGGTTTACTTTGCAATAAAAAAGGCGGGAATTAACAAGTAATTCGACCAAGGTTCATCTTGCAAAAACAAAAATATGTATAAGGTTTATTTTGCAATAGAAATGACGGGAAATAAACTACGGTTTGACCAATGTTCTTTTTGCAATACAAACAAATGTACATGGTTTAATTTGCAATGAAAAAAAGCGGGAAATATCAGTTGGAAGTTGTAGTGTCCACGTCAGCTGCCAACTGGGCAGCCAACTCATCATCACGTTAAAAAAATTAACACCACTTTAACGGAAGGTTTGAATTGCAAAAATAAAAATAGGTGGAGGTTCAATTTGGTGAAAATCAATACACGAGGTTAATTTTGCAAAACACAAAATAGGTCAGGGTTTTTTTGCAATTATCTCTTGTTTTCCTAAATAATCGTTATGTTTGACTAAGCGTACAAATTAAGAAAAACTAATTAATTTTATTATAAATATTGTGTACTTTCTTTTAAAGCCCTTATAGTTGTGACAATAATTAAAGTTTGAAAAAAAATGGTAAAGTGGTAAAATTATTTTTTAAAAAGAAAATTTTAGAAATAAGACAATTATTTTGGAACGAATTAAAAATGAAAACAAAATAGTTATTTAAAAGTAAAATATTGAAAAAAGAAACAAATATCAATATATAGTTTTAACAATGTGAGAAAAAAGTGAAAATAATGGAGAGAGAAATAGAAAAAATTAGGTTGCTGGCGAGAAAAAAATTAATATCAAATTGGCATGTAAACAACGATAATTTTGTTTTAGAAATAATAATAAATTTGTACGCGGAGGTGATTGTCGAGAAGAATTAGCCCTTAGCTAGAAAACTCCAAATTTTCGTTATAAAGTTAATAGTATTTGTAACATTATCTTACGGATCTAAATTTGTAAGATCCACTCGCTTACTCGCTATTCAAAAGGAGGTAATTTCCTTTTCGTATTCTATCTCTCTCTCTCTCTCCGCGTCTCTGCCGTGAGCCGTGCTTCTTGGTATACACTATGTGTGTGTGTGTGTGTGCGTGAGCTTAGAGATTTCAATGATAGTGAGTTCAGTGAGGGGGGGTTTCGGGTGGTGTGGGATTCCTTGTTGGAAGATTGGGTTGTATACACAGTTGGATGAAATCCTTGGAAACATTGTCCCTTCGGTTGTGAACTCTTTGGTTGGACTGCTATACTTTGTGTATAGAAAGTGGGGATCTGAGCCTAGGCATTATGAGCCATAGACAGATTCGAGTTAGGCTCCATTGAGCCGAGGATACTCAAAAGTACTAATGTATTGTTTTATATTGTTTTATTATATACTACGTGTTACAGGTGATTCATTGGCAATATAGGAGTGATAACGATTTATTAGTGTGTCTTAATTTTGACTTTGATATATTGTAAGTTTACTGCCAAAGTAAAAGACGGGCATTACTTCAAAATCATATTATTATTTGGTGTGACTCCGGTTTTGGTTCGGTAAGTATCTGTGAGGTTCCTGCGCCCGCCGCCTGGATAGGGTGCACGTGCGTGCGGATGCGGGACACCACCGCCTCGCTTCCACCCTCCCTTATTTAGGGGAAGACGAAATCCAAAGTGCGAGAGGAGTCTTTGTCTATATTAGCACGTTGGAATGTGCCTCGGTTGCCTTGAGTGGATTTTGTATCCAAAATGGGAACTAAAGGTTTCCTCATGTCAGGTTATCCCTTATTTCAGGGATAACAGGATATGGGAATGCATTACCTTTCCATTCCCATTCTCCCCTTTTATCTTTCAGGGAAAAATAAAGAAGTGCAAGAAAAGATATTGCGACGCCCCCACTTATTGATTTATTAAAATAGCCTTATGGCCCAATCAGATCGCTATGGGAGCTATGGGTTTCCCGCATCAAGTTATCCCTTGTTTAAGGGATACCAGGATATGAGAATACATCACCCCTCCATTCCCGTATCCCCCTTTTTTAGGGGAGAACAAGAAAGTGCAAAGAGGGAATGTTGCGAGGCCCCACTGGATCTGAAAGTTTTAGAGTCGCCACCTTTATTTTAAGGCAAAAATAAAGGAAAACCAGAAAAGAAAACCAGAGATTTTAAAAAGCGGGTTCGGGGGCTAAGTTACGAGTTGGGAAGGTGCTAGGCACCCAACTCGCCCTTTCGGTCTCAAAACGTTTTTGGCTGAAGTATGCTCATTGTTATATTTATCTAGCAAATAAATAAGGTCTTATTTTGACAAGGGAAATTTAAACAGATACATTCGTGGCTACATTATTTACGGACTCGCAACCGTCTCCTTCCAATAATTACAAACATATTTAAGAATATTTGGCCATTATAACGGCTCTTTTACATAATATTTCCTAATCTAATCTGGGCAGCACAATGGCTTATATTGACTACATTGCGCCGGATTTTAAATACAACTTTAAATAATAAATGAACTGAAAAGTAAATAAATAAATAAAACGCCCTTAAAGGTTACCTTTTAGAGCGGCGGTGTCGCTCTTCCTTCTGAGAGGGAGTCTTTTTTGTTGTTGTTGTTGTTGTTGTTGTGTGTTTGTGTGTTGTGTGTTGTGTGTTGTGTTAATTTGGGCAGCGTGACTGCTTGTATTTGTTGATTTTGTTGTCTGAAATCGGGCAGCGTAACGACATGGTGTGTGTTTGTGTGTATTTTTGTGTGTGCGTGTTTATGTATTTGTGTGTGTGTGTGTAAGTGGGTGGATGCCGTGAGAGAGAGAGAGAGTATATGTGAGTGTGTGCGAGTGAGGGAGTAAGGGAGAGGGACGGCTGGAAGTGGGGTGTGAGAGGGAGAGTAATTGTGAGGAAAAATTGTGAGGGTGGGCCGCTGGAGTGAAAATTGAGAGAGTGAGGGACGGCTGGAGAGTGGGCTTAATTGGGGAGAGGGACGGTGAGAATGTAAGGGATTGTGAGAGAGAGAGTTTCGGCTGGGTAGAGAGGGAGTAGTGCGCTGGGAGTGAGAGAAAAAATGAGAGTGAGGGATCGTGAGAGTGAGGGATTGTATATTATATATGGGTAATGTTAGAGCCACTCTAATATCACTCAATTTTGAGTACCAAATGATGAGGCATCTTATGTGTCATATTGTTAACATAATTTTTTAATTTATAGTGGAGCCCATAAAATGCCAAATAAGATGACACATTGGAAACCACATCATTTGATGCACAAATTTGAGTACTCATTGAGTGGCTCTAGCATTACTCATTATATATATAGGTGGATTAACTTAGTGGGGGAAGGAATGGTGGGTGACCGGCTGCCCATTTCCCTTTTTTTTCTTTTTTTTTTCTTTTTCTTTTGTTTTTTTTCTTTTTGTTTTTCGCTTTTTTTTTCTTTTTTTTTTTTTCTTTTGTTTCTTTCTTTGTTTCTTTTGTCTTTTTCTTTTCTTTTTGATTTCTTTTGTTTTTCTTTTTTTTTGTTTCTTTTCTTTTCTTTTCTTTTCATTTCATTTCATTTTATTTTATTTATCTTTTCTTCGTAGCTTTGTTCCTGAAACATGTAAGAAATAATTAGTAGTCCATTTTGTAATATTTATTGGACAATATAAAATAGGGGTACGAATTTGGAGTGTCTACAGTATCCTTATTTTTACGTTACACGCCAAACAATATTTCATGTAAGATCTAACAGAATACTTCATAGATAAATTTGAAAATTCAACATTAAAATATTTACCTATTATCAATTGAATAAAATCACCAATGATAAAATTTTCACTAAGTTTAAAAAAAATCGTATCTCGTTGAAATTTAACCAATAATATAATGAGTTTTTCCATTGAAAAAATGAGTGAATAGGAATAGGAAAGAAATGACGATTTACAGAAGAGATATAATGTTTTAAGCGATAAATAATGTTTTAAACCGCGGTATATAAAACGATGCATCGCGATTCATTCAGCTAGTCATCTATTAAACGTTCATTAAGGGTAACTCAATTCGATACCAAAATTTACTTTTGAATCGCGGTTCACGTGGCTAGTCATGTCTTACGCGTTAATTAAGGGTAACGCAGTCGATTCGATACCAAAATTCACTTTTGAACCATGGTTCACGCAGCTACTCATATCTTAAACATTCATTAAGGGTAAGATAGTCATTTCCCGACAAAAGCGATTATTTCCGGTTAAGAATAAAAAGAAGGAACTGCAGCAATTAAATTAACGGGAAAGGGACCGGCTGGTAATTTTTTCTAAACTATATTTAAAGCTAACACGTGATTGAGTGAATGTATGGTTATCGAAAATAGAAAGACATTAATTTATTATCTCCTTCTCCGGTGGGTGAGCCCTCCGTTTCCTTATATATCTCTCTTTCTCTCAATTCGCTCCCCCACTCATCCTTCTTTCTCTCTCAGCTCACTCCAAGCGACCCACACAACAAATTGAAAAACAGCACCACTCCCACTCGTCCGAATCTCTTTCTTTCTCTCTTGCTTTACATGTTTTTTAAAGTAAGTATATTTTCTAACTCTTGCGGTTCAACCCTTTAAATCTCTGCGATTTTTTTGTTGCAAGTACTTAAGTTTAACAAAAACTTCAAAAATAATGTCATATGTGTAATAGACAGATCTCCTTGACCAAATCAATCATGTGTTGATGAACTGAATTGTAAGAAAGTGAGGCTCCGTCTTACGAATATTTGGTTACATGCTAAAATGTATTATGTTACATGCCAAGTGTGTAATAGATTTATTTTTGAGTACATTTTTCCTCACTTTATGTAGATATTTAATTGCTAATAAATAATTATTTTTAAAATATTTGAAAATATAATTCTTCTATGTTTAGCGTAATTTGTATATATTTGTGTTTTTCTTTTTTTATTTGTATTATTTAATCGTGCATATTTTCTTTTAAAAACGATTTGAATGTTGTTTGTCTCAAACATGCCGATATTATGATGTTAAAAAAATTGGTTCAAGATTTGTTAGTTTCTTAGCATGAATGTTAGCATTTTTTTTTAAATTTTATTTTAGGTTTTAAATATTTTCTAGTTAAGTCACTTTTTTATATTTTTTATGTTTAAAACATTTAGTTTAATTTTCGTAACCATTGATGACCAAAACCAACTTTGACTCGGGACAATTTTGGTATGTAATTTTATGTCTTGATTTGTTTGTTTTTTCTCTTGACATATATATTACCCTTAAACTGCCTCCATTTGATCGAGAAAATCTCTTTGACTTCTTGACCACCCACTAAGAATTAAGAATTTAATGAAAGGAGAGTTTCATATATTACACCTTCCGACTCATAACTTAGCCTCCAAAGTCATAGAAACTTGGGTTTCCTTGATTTTTCAACCTAAATAACCATTCTTTATTTATTTGAAAGTCCACATTAAAGCCCAAGCGTACTCTGTGCACTCGAATTGAGAGCTTTGTCGTTTTTGTTATAACGATTGTTTAGGATATCAAAACAGGGTTCACACACCATCTTTAATTTCTTGTAGTGTTGAGTTTTTTTAAAAAAAATTTAATTAAATTAAATGACACAATTCTATTGATTAACTTATCATCTCTTTAATACATGAAAACTTGAAATCTATTTCGATTTTGCAAAGCTATTATAAATTGATCTATGGAAGGTATTGACAGCAATTTATTCTCTTTTTTAAAAAAACAATTACATTTTCAATAAATAAATTGATTCGTGGAAGCTATTATAAATTGATTTGTGGAAGTTATTATAATTGATTAAAAAATAACTTTTTACTTTCGTTATCTTTTTCTACACATCCCTTTTGTCCAAGTTTTCTTTAAGGGACGACCAACATCTTCAACATATGTCATATGCCTTCTACTTTTTTTTTGTTTTGTTTCCCAAGGTTGTCCTCCGGCATGAGAGCCCAAAACTAATTCCTCAAACCAGGTAGTATCAGTACGTGGTGATAGAAGCTCTCCCAACAATTATTTAACACGACTGCATTTCCATATGTATTAAAGCCGATACCTTAGTTAAGCTAAAACAACATTCTTACTAGTTGATTTATGTGCTTGTTGGTCGTCACATATGCCTTTGTAGCAAACTTATACAAAGAAGTTATTGATTTGATAAAATTTGAGAGTCGTCTAACAATAAATTAACAATGCTCTCTTCTCTATTCTTTCTTTCTCTCTAATTTTTTTTGGTATTCAGATAGAAAAGATGGGAAATTTGTTTTGTCATCAAGATGAACAACGCCCCCCGCCCCCAACAACCCCCCAAACAAACAAAGAAACAAAAAAAACTTTGTCCAATAGACAATTTAATTTGGATAGTTTGCTTAATAGTTCTCTCTACGCAATGAGTGCAAGATGAAGCCTTGATCAAGTGACAACCATGAAATAATGAGTCAAGTAAGGAATTAAGAAGTCAATGAAAAAGTAGCTCAATTGGAAGAATTGTGTTTTATGCATTGTTGACCTAACAATCTTTATTTATTAATATTTTATTTTATTTTATTGTTGGCGTTTTATTTTATTAGTAAATAAAAATTTAAAACCTAGTATATCAATATAGCAGTATATATGAGATAACTCATAGAATGGGCTGTGTGTTTGGTTAATAAATGTAAGAGAAAACCTATCATTGGAATCATAGTCCAGTTTCCAACATCTCCGATTCTCTACCTTCCATTTTGAGACATACATGGTTCTCCTCCCCCAACCTAGTGGCCCGATGTGGATAGGGGAGATTGTTGGGGTATCCCACAATAGCACCCAACATGGAATTTATACAATACAAGTTTTTACCATTGGTACAAGTAATGTGTTTAAATGTGCAATGAGGTTGGCATCAACAACAATTTATTTTATTTTATTTTTGGGTTTTTTTTCAAGGTATTACAGGCTCAAAGGTTCAAAAGGCTGATCGTTGAGACGGATAGGACAACGAGGATAGTAAATCTATTCTTATCAAATTTTAACGTTGCTGCATTGCAATGCCTAACTCACCATCGCGACAAGGTTCTCCTTCAAAATTCTTCTTCTTCTTTTGGAATTTTTTTACTAGTCATCACATTATTTAGGATTTATGATTTTGGTCAGGGTAGTCTTAATTCTACTAAATGATTCGTAATTTTTGGTACAGCAAGATTATGTGCTATAAATGAACTCCGAAACTCCAGTAAAGTTTCTTAAAATTTGAAACCTCGTTCTAATATCTAGAGTTTAATTTGAGATTCTTAATTATAAAACTATAAGTAGAAAATTATTATAATCAAATCAATATACTCCTATATATTGTATAACAGGAAGCATTTTTTTTTCTTTTCTACTTTTGTTAAAGAGGATTAGGCCTCGCAATTGGGTGGTTTTGGTTGGGTTGGAATGGGTCGTGTTGAAACGGGTAACGTGTTAAAGCGGGTCGACCTGTCTCACCCAAAAAAAAATTCCCCAAAAAACATAAATATATAGCATAAAAAGTCACGGGTCAAAATGGATAATGGGTCTGACCCGCTTTAACACGACACAATCCAACCCGTTAATATTATTGGGTCGAAACGGGTTACCCGCTTCAACCCAAAAATATTAATGAGTTGGGTTGGTTAATGGGTAATGGGTTACAATTGTCAGGCCTAGAGAGGATCAATAGTTGTCCTCCACTTACCCCTATGATGACTTGAACCCACAACCTATTTGGTATAGATGAAGCGCTTTACCACTAACCTACGCTTCGTTGTCGTATAACATGAAGTCATGACATAGATACTCTTCAAAATTTCAGTAGAATTTCTTTTTGTCTACACCAATTCCATGGTTTGAAATTAGAATTGGAATATACAATTCTAATTCCCTTGTTTGGTAACCAACTAAAAATTTTGAATTGCAATTCTAGATGCCCTAATTTCATAAAACCAATTATATACCGAAATCTATGAATTTAAATTCAAGATTTTGGAATGAATGTCAACCTCCCCCCCCCCACCACAATTACATTACACAATAACAAACCACCCTTCTTCCATCACCAACAAACCACCCTTCTTCCATCACCGCCTACTATCGCAGCCCACTTTCGTCACCACCTCCGGCCACTAAGCACCTCCACCATCCACCACCACTATATACTATTTATATTTTAAAATACAAATAATTTTAAAACTTTTTGGGAGGTTTTGAACTTATACTATTATTAAGTCAATAACAATAGCTACCACTAGGATAAACTAGTTTTGTGAACATTTGTTGGAATTTAATTTGAAGTATAAACTAAAATTACGATTGAAATCCACACATTACCCGATTAAACGAATTGTTATGATATTGAAAACAAATTTCACGTTATTTAAATTTCATAAAATTTGAATATTTATTGAATTCTAAAACTATGCATCCAAACGGACCTTAGAATCTTTGGAACTAAACTAATTTTCTCAAAATCCAAGATATATTAAAAAATAATTAATACTCCCGCCGTTCCGGGTAAGAAGTACTTGTTTAAAAGTCAAACTTTTTTAACAAAATGACAATTTTAATAGTCCATTAGTAATAAAATGATATTTTTATGTATTAATTTTTTTAAAATAGACTCTTTAAATGAAACAACTCAAAATGGAATAGTGAACTCTTTGTCCGAAACGGAGAGAGTATGTCAAAAGTAAGAGCATCACCAATGTAGATATGTAAATGTGAAAAAAAAAATTGAGTGTTACCTTGGTTTTAGACCTTTTTGGGAAAAAAAAAATCTCTTCAATGCAGTTGTGCAAGGGCTTTGTGGTGTCATCACATATTTTTCACATTCTTGATAAGACTATTGGTTTTTAAAAAACTCTTCCAGCTAGTCGTTTCATTTTTTTATTTTTTTTTTAGTTTTTGTTTAATTTCACTTTTGTGGTAGGACCCACACCCATAGAATCAAATCCATAGCTGCTTTTGGAGATATATATATATATATATATATATATATATATATATATATATATATATATATAAATTGAATATGACTTAAGAGATAAAAAATATTAAAAAATCGATTTCAAACAGATAATTGTTATGAGAACTGCTATGTTAATGGTTTCTTTGATATAAACTTGTGATAGCTTTAATAAACACTGTTTTGATACCAATTGAAATGTCTAATATAAAAAATACAAAGTATAAACACACTTTTGAACAATCACTAAGTTTGATTGAATCTTCAAGTAAAGCAAATTGTTTGCAAAATTTATGAACAACTAAGTTTGGGCAAAACAGTTAAGATTGTTAATCTGAGATTAGTGCAGCGGAATTAGATTAAACCAGTGATCTCAAGACAAGTTATGATATTTTCTTGTGTTTGTGAGGTATTGTAATGATTAATAATAGCAAGCAACAATTTGTGATTGAATTGATTCACTTTGAAGTATAAAACAATGAAGAGCATTCACAAACACAATCAATATAAAATAAGCGAAGTAAGAGCAATGAAATTAAAGAGTTAAGGAATAGAAAAACTTGACACAATAATTTAAAGTGGTTCAGATCTTCAATCCTACATCCACCCCTCACAACTCACAGCTTCTAGAGGCAATAATCCTCTACATTTCAACAAATACACATATTATATATTGAGGTCGAAAGAAAGATCTCAATTCCTTCTCAACTTGTTGACTCTCCTAATTATGTTTTTACACAACTTAACAAGTTGGTACTAAGGGTTTAGCTTCCAAAGTAAAATGAGTCTATAAGAGCATCTCCAACGTATCAAAATGAATTTCTTAGTGCATTGATCCATGTGCATAATGGCCACCTATTGTCCATTTAGGAGAGAGAGATATATTTAACTTCAAAATTAGGAAGTCACTTTTGGGCGTAAAAGGGGGGAAGTGGTCGGTCCGTCGTGGGGGGGAGGGTTTTTTATTTTATTTAGGATGATGTTAAATTTAATATTTTTTGTGTAAGAAGTTGTGTAAGAAGATTATACAAAGGGAAAATTTATTCTTAAGTGTGTAAGAAGAGAAAAGTGTGTAGGTGGCAGTGAGACCCAGTTAAAAAGTTGTATAAGAATATACAACATTGAGGATGCCCTAAGTAGTCGAATGAAAGTGCTGGTTTAGCTGACGCCATCTGCTGTTGTGTAGGTACGTCCTCGCGATCTATACATATTAGAGTGATCTTGATTTGTGTGGTGATGATTAACTTGAGAATAGGAAAATCTAAAGTTGGTCTCTAACAACAATAATATTTGTTTTACTGGCAGTGCTCTTCCTACCAAATTATCGTTAGTTGTTTCAATCAAAGTTGTTTTTGTTCTGCAACCTTAGCTGGTTTGTTTTCTTTGTTGGAGCTTCATCATATCTTCTTATTGTTCCTTCTTGACTATAACTCTTGTAGAATTTAAGCCTATTAATACATGGGAAATTAAACTATCCTAAAAAGTGTCAAATGTGATTGTTGGTATTAATTATCTACAACCTTATACAATCAAATTCATAGTTGTATTGGTGATGCTCTAAAGGCACATGCCTAAAACTGTAGAAACTGATAAAAGTTTAGGAATAATGGCATAGCCTTTCCATTGAATAAATCACCTATTTATAGGGAGATTTACAATTAGGGTTACAATATGAATAGGATACAAGAAACCTATACAAGGAAGGTAACAAAATTAGGAAAGAACTTTACAAGGTAATTACCACTAATTACTAATTACAAATCAACAAGAATAATTAAAGATATTATTCTCTAACATGCCCCCGCAAGATGGACGTCCGAGAGGAGAGACCATTCTTGTGTAGTAAGTGATGAAACCGTTGGCGAGCAAGAGGCTTGGTCAAAGAATCAACCAGTTGATCGGCCGAGGAGACATGGCAAACTCGCATAAGTCCATCCTGAACTTGTTGCCGAATGAAATGAAAGTCCAGAGCCACATGCTTCATGCGAGTATGAAAAACTGGGTTAGAGCAGAGACTCATAGCGCCCACATTGTCACAGTAAATGACTGGTTAAGTCGAGGAGGCGAGACTGAGTTCGCTGAGAAGAGATACAATCCACCTGACCTCAGCCGCAGTGACAGCCACCGCCCGGTACTCAGCTTCAGTCGAGGAGCGAGCTACAATGCGTTGTTTCTTGGAGCTCCAGGAGATCGGGTTGCTGCCAAGATAGACAATGTAGGCACTGGTGGATGTGTAGTCATCCTTGTTGCCAGCCCAGTTGGCATCAGTAAAGTCATGGAGAGCAGGAGGAGACTGTCGATGAAGAAGGATGCCCGCATCAATTGTGCCACAGAGATACCGAAGAACTCATTTGACCGCAATCCAGTGCTCAGTGGTCGACCGATGCATGAACTGGGAGAGTTTGTTGACAGCGAAGGCAACATCAGGCCGAGTGAGAGACAGATACTGAAGACTGCCGACCATTGCTCGAAATTGCTTGGATCCGAGAGCAGCAAGCTTGTGTGAAGAGTCAAGGTAGGCGAGGTAGCAAGAGGCGTAGCTACTAGGTGAGTATCGGTCATGCCTGTGCGAGCAAGGAGATCAGCTATATACCCACGCTGGGAGAGCAGAAGACCACTTGGACGCTTAACAACTTCAACCACAAGAAAGTAGTGAAGATCGCCAAGGTCCTTGAGAGAAAAGCGATTGGCGAGCATAGAGATGAAAGTATGAACTACAGCGGGCTGGTTTCCAGTGACAATGATGTCATCCACATACACAAGGAGATAGATGATGGTGCCCGCAATACGAAGGATGAACAGCGATGTGTCAGCCACCGAGTTTTGGAAGCCGAGGCAAGAAGAAACCGACGCAGCCATTATACCATGCTCTGGGAGCCGCTGAGACCATAAATAGCCTTGCAAGGCCGACACACATGTTGAGGTTTGTCCTTATCGGTGAACCCAGTGGTTGAGCCATAAATACCTCCTCGAACAAAGTTGCCTTGAAGAAAGGCATTGCTCACATCCGCTTGGCGAAGATCCCATCCTTGACAAACGGCCGGTGAGAGAACAAGACGAACAGTGGGTCGGTTTAACCACCGGGCCGAAAATCTCGTGGTAGTCAACCCCGGTCGCCGGTGAAATCCCTTGGCTACTAGGCGAAGCTTTGTAGCGATCAACAAGCATTCATCAAGATGTCTCTTGATACGGTAGATCCACTTACGCCCAACATCATTGCGAGTATCTCCTAAGGGACTAGATCCCAAGTCCCATTGCGAGCAAGGGCATCAAACTCTTCAGACATGGCTTGACGCCACTTCACATCCTTGAGAGCCTGAGTAACACATGTGGGTTCACTGTCCACTGCCAGCTGAGCCGAAAGACTCATTTTGGTCTTCGGTTTGAAGATGTTGTTCTTGGAGCGAGTGACTATGGAGGAGGTGCCGCCGGGCACTGAGCCGGGCAGAGGCACAGAGTCGGGTCGGGCCGGGCATGGGAACCAATGTAAGGGCACAGACGGCAGCACATCGTGATCCTCTGCACTGCATCGCTGCCGAGGAGGACCGAGGAACGATAAAGTGCAATCCTCGAAAGGTGAGCCGGTGCCCGAGGAAGGTGGAGCAATGGCACGGACAAGGAGCAAAGCGCAATGGTATCCCGGCCACGAGCCGTGGGAGGTTGGGTTGTGGGCGAGCTGAGATCAACCAAATTCTGATTAGTGGCAGGAGCCACGGACAGAGGGGTACTGGAGCGGGCAGCAGACGGTGTGTATGAAACAGAGAGCAGCTCGTATGGGGGGAACCAAGGTTCATAGTTGTAGAGAGCCTGGCGAACAGAAGGGGTGTGCGAGGTGGACATGGGAAAGGCAGACTCAACAAAGCGAACATGACGTGAAACGAAGAGCTTAGTGGTGCTCGGATCGTAACACAGATAGGCACTCTGAGTGAGCGAGTAGCCGAGGAAGACACATGGAGTGGAACGAAAGCACGCCGTGGGCGAGTAGGGCGAAGCCAAGGGTAGCAAAGACAACCAAAGGCACGGAGTTTGGAGTAGTTGGGCGGAGAGCCAAACAATTTGGTGTAGGGAGATAGGTGGGCTAGGGTGGGTGTGGGTAGACGATTAATGAGGTAGGTGGCGGTTTGGAAGGCAAACGACCAGAAAGGCAGCGGAAGAGATGCACGAGAGAGGAGAGAGAGATCGGTCTCAACTATGTGCCGATGACGACGCTCCGAGAACCCATTGTGTTCAGGTGAGATAAGTGATGCCATGTGTGGACAAGTAAGCGGCCAAGCCAGTGTCCCGGGCAAGTCCCATGTACTCGCCACCATTGTCCGAGTAAAGAGTGACAATGTGTCTTTTAAAATAATTTTTGACCAGGGCTTTGAAACGAGGGAAGAGAGTGGCGACCTCAGACTTTCGTCGGAGCGGGTAGAGCCATATATAGTGAGTGTAGTGATCTATAAATATGACATAGTATTTAAAGCCATCAGCAGACAGAATGGGAGAAGTCCAGACATCAGAGTAAATAATTTCGAGCGGAAAAGAAGACACTAAGGTAGATTGCAAAAAAGGAATTTTGTGACTTTTATTGCATAAACAATCATTACAATATTTTTGTTTTATGCAAGTAGTGTCTAAGGTAATGCCTAAACTAGATAGAATCTGACGCTGAATTGGTTCAGAGGGATGGCCAAGCCGATGATGCCAGTCATGATGAGAGACTTTAGAACCGACACAAGCAGAAAGGCAAGCAGGAGGAGTTGTGGTCGGCCATTCATACACACCATCTTTAGATTGCCCGGTCAGCAGAATGCTCCCTGTCCGTAGATCCTTCACATGAAAAGAGGTTGGTAAGAACTCAATAGAAGTATGATTAGAGAGACAAAATTGAGATATGGAAATAAGGTTCTTTTTCATGTCAGGGACAAGGAGAATATTATGCAAAGCAAAAATGTGTGATGGTGTGTGAAGGGAAGAGAAACCAGTTTTGGAGATAGGAAGCCCGGTACCATCACCAATAACCATGTCATCCGTGCCTGTGTAGGAGGTGTGAAGGTGGATATTGCCAAGGTCGCTGGTAACATGATGAGAGGCACCACTGTCAAGAAGCCAGCCCGGAGTCCCTACGTCCGTAGAGGTCGCTAGATTGGTACGAGGTGCCCAGCCACTTGTCGAGGAGAAGTGGCAGCTTGGTTGTTGGTGGCAACTAGCTGGTAGATCGGACAGCGAGCAGCTGTGTGACCTTGTTGACGACAGCCTTGACACTTACCAAGATATGGACGTTGTTGCCGAGGAGCGGATGCTGGAGCCTGCGGTGAAAGAGGCCAAAGTTGAGAAGAAGCCTGGCGAGCATGTGAAGAAGAGTGCCGAGCATTTGAGTTGTTGTTCCTCGGAGTAGCAGGATTGGCAGTGACCGGATGGGAGAAGGACGCGGGCTGAGACTACTTTAGAAGCAGCTCGCGGTTGATGAGTTTTTCATGAAACTCATCGAAAGAGATAGGGGTATCACGGCTTTCAACAACATCCACTATGTGACGGTAGTCATCATCCAACCCACCGAGGAGGTTCTCAATGAGGTCCTCGTGGTCAAGTGGTTTGCCCAGAGCCGCAAGTTCATCAGCCCGACTTTTGACAGACTGCATGTAGTCGGTGATCAACTGAGTTCCCCTGGTTGCTCGCTTGAGGTAATATTTGATCTGTTTAATGTGACCGCGAGTTGGGCGAGCATAGGTATGAGCCAGGATGTCCTAGGCTTCACGAGCAGTAGCGGCCTGTTGGATCAGAGGAACGAGGGGAGCAGACAGGAAGCCAACAAGAGCTCCAAATAGGAGTTTGTCTTGGCGAATCCATGGCTGGTGGTGAGGGTTTGGGGTGGGGACGTCCTTGGATGTTTGAGCATCCTTGGTGAGGACAGTGGGAGGCAGGCATGGGTGTGATCCGTCTACAAACTTGTAGATATCATAGCCAATGAGGGTGGCCTCAACTTGGAGTTTCCAAGCTATGTAATTGGTAGAGGTGAGTTTGTGGTGGGAGATATTGATGAGGTCGAAGGTTTGAGTGGGATCAAGAGGATTTTTGACGGTGAGAGAGTATTTTCCGGTAGCCATTGTAGAGGGTGGTTAAGGCGGCGGCTAGAGGAATAGGAAGAAGGTTTTAGGAGCAGAGCTCTGATACCATGTAGAAACTGATAAAAGTTTAGGAATAATGACATAGCCTTTCTATTGAATAAATCACCTATTTATAGGGAGATTTACAATTAGGGTTACAATAGGAGTAGGATACAAGAAACCTATATAAGGAAGGTAACAAAATTAGGAAAAACTCTACAAGGTAATTTCCACTAATTACTAATTACAAATCAACAAGAATAATTAAAGATATTATTCTCTAACAAAAACTACATCAATATTATCTATTCCATACAACAATCTACACTATATATAATTGGTATCTAATAGTTTAACTCTTTAAATTGGATAAGATAATTAACCAAAGATCATACAAAAATAATAATGTTGCTATAATCTTTTTTTTTTCGAAGCACGTTGTTATAATCTTAAAGTCTAGCAATATAAACAAAATCTAATAAATTATATTGCGTGATCTCTTTTTCTTAACACTGTGATAATTTTTTTCCCTCTTTATTTAGGTATCA
The DNA here is from genome assembly GCA_013146195.2 of Codonopsis lanceolata. Classification (NCBI taxonomy): domain Eukaryota; kingdom Viridiplantae; phylum Streptophyta; class Magnoliopsida; order Asterales; family Campanulaceae; genus Codonopsis; species Codonopsis lanceolata. The sequence continues at coordinate 137,639,876 of CM028377.1, read as the reverse complement.
TTTATATTTATATTATCTTTTTTGTGAACATTTTTTAGATGATGGTCGAAGGGGGATGTTTTGTAGGTCGAATATTCCTTTAAACAATATTAATGGTTAACGTAACAGTTAATCACATAAATATTGTTATTATAAAGAAAGATACAATTTCCACTACATTTGTTTTATTATCAATGAACTTATTAATTGTGACTTTAATCTAATATTTGTTTGGACGAAATTCCCCCTTAATCAATTACTTGTCATTTGAAGTTGAATGATATATTTCTTATTTTTCAAATTTCCTTTTGTTGCTTAACATATCAACAAACTAGATAGTTTATTTTTCTATTTTTATTTATTATCGATAAATTTGTTTTGTTGATTATGTTCATCGCTCTTTTCATGTTCCATATGAAAATCATTAAAACATTTAACGATATATAAAATAAAAAAATGTTTTATTTAAAAAATATTATGTTAAAAATTGATTTTTAATTTCAATTTTAGCAACATGGTAGGTAATGAAATTGATTACCGATTTCATTCATTTTGGAATTTAAAATCTAGAATCGATTGTTATAGGTAGACAAAAAGTATTAAAACTTTACGATTCTGTATCATAATATGATTTTACTATTAAACTTTTTATAATTATATATCAGTTATATCCAATTGTGAATATTTTATTTTAGAAAGTACATTTCACAAGTTTTCTCAAAGTTCAATTGACAAAAAAATTCTCTATGATATTGTATTGGTTTTTCTATTATGCAACATGACTCCAACCATGAGTTTTGTTAGATAAAATAATAAAACAAATAATTATGTTTTTCATGTGAATACTAACCAAAGATCATTTAATATGTTTTGAATATAAAATAAAAGCAAAAGATAATTAGAATGGTTACTTAAAATTGACAAGTAATTAAGAGGTACGTAGTTTTGTCTAAACATGTAGTTATATAGTTATAGTGTAATAATTAGTAATGTAGTTGATAAACAAAAAATGTAGTGGAAATAATATCTTTCTATTATAAACTCTAAAACAGTTATGATGGTAAAACAATTTTGTTTTAGAATATACAACATAGTATATATTTGCAAAGTGATTGAAAGTGTTCAAAACAAATTAAGATTTTATTTTGTGTTGATATAAGTTAGGAGATTGAGATAAGAGAGTTGGTTGTTTGTAATATTAACAATCAGAACATTCACAGATAAACAACTATGATATATGCAATGAAAGTAAAGAGTTTAGTGATAGAGAAACTTGACACAGATTTTAAGGTGGTTCGGATCTCTTATCGTATGTCCACCCCTCACAGCCCTCTTGGCTATCATGAGGCAATAATCAACTATATTTTAAAAAATATACGGATTATCGAGGTCGAAAGAATCCTCTTGATTCTTTCTCAACTAGCTGGCTACCCAGCTAGGTTCTTACAACTTAAAAACTTATAAAAACAAGAAATAAAAGAAAGCTCCTGTGAAGTAGCTCTAAAGTAGCCAAATAGAAGCAACAATAAATTTCTTCGATTGATTGATTCTGCTGAAAGCTAATATATATGTTGGATGTTTTTCTTTTTCTTTGAACTAAGTAGTAAGAATGTGAGTGATACTTTGTGTGTGTACTTAGAATCTTTTTGATATCTGTTTATCTGAACGTATGTGTATATCTCTGTCTCTATGCATCTATAAGAATCCGTTTGATCAACCTTGCTGTTGTGCAGCAATTAGATTTGCAACTTGTGATAACCACATGTCTAGTTGAGTTGAATGAATCGCAGCCTGTTTTGTTGACTCTGTCTCATACTGATGTCCTGTGTCTCACTGCTGTGTGTGTTGCCTTAACTAGTTTCTTTTTGAGGTGGTTTCTTGTAAGACGGTCTTACGGATCCTCATTCGTAAAACAGATCTATCTAGGTTAAATGAGGTAAAATTCAGAAATCTTAATGCAACCCCTTAATTTTTAAAAATTACAGCGTCACCCCTCATGTTTATATATGCAGAGTGTCACTTTTTACTATTAACAATGTCACTTTATAGTATAAAATGTGTCACTTTTTGCCTTAAAAATGTCACTTTGCATTTTTAATGAAAATTATAGTTATTTTCCCTAAAAATGTGTTACTTTTTGAGCTTAAATGTGTCACTTTTAGTCTTAAATGTGTTACTTTCACTTTGAAAAGTGTCTCATTTTTTTATAAATAAAAATCATTACGTTTGACGTTAAAGTGTTACTTTATAACATTAAAAGTGTCACTTTTTAGAATTAAATATGATACTTTTGACCGTACAAGTGTCATTTTACCTTATAAATAAAATCGTCGTTATTGACCTTAAAAGTGTCACTTTTTAGCAAGGTTCTAAAAATCGTTAGGCGACCTCTAGGCGTCATACTAGCGCCTAGCGCCTAGGGGACTAGTCGGGGCGTAATCGGGGCCTAGGCGGGGCCTAGAATTAAGGAAAATTTACAATTTTTTGATAATTTACATCAAAGATCAACCACATTAACTACAAATTTAATTTTTTTTATGTTTGTCATTTTATCAAACACTTGTCTATATTTGTAAAATGAACAAAAATATACAAACCTACCTTTAATCTCAATTCTCAACAACCTCAAAGCAATAAACCAGCCAAGTTTAGAACTAAAAACAAAAAAAATATTACTCCACCTACCTACTACCCCTACAACCTACAGTCTAACATATCCTTCTTAATCTTTTCTCATTCTAAATTATGAGTCTCGAGACAACCTCCTTCTTCTTCATCTTTTTTTCTTCTATCTATCTGGCAGACCGGCAACGTAGACGCCGACTTGGTCGATTAGGCGGCAACTAAGAAAGTCGCGGCGATAGAGAGGGGCCTAGCGACTAGGCGGGGCCTAGGCGGAGTTAGGCGGGGAGTTTTAGAACACTGCTTTTTAGCATTGAAAATGTCACATTTTAGTATTAAATGTGTTAGTTTTGGTAATCAACGCTAGTTTTAAAGTGACATTTTTTAGTATTAAGAGTGTCACTTTTTAGTATTAAAAGTGTCACTTTGTATTTTAATGAGGATTATAAAAAATTTCTATTTATAATATCACTTTTAATATTAAAATGTGTCACATTTGGCTTTAAATGTGTCATTTAGCATTTCATGACTTTATAGTATCACTTTTTTAGACAAATGATATTACGAGCTAGAGCTTGTGTTATTAATACGAGCTTTAGTGTTAGACCCGTTGGATGATTAAGTTGGTGGTGATTTGAAATATCTACATCATTATTTAGAAAATACCATATTTGATCTAACGGTGTAAAACTTTTAGTAGATTTGATCTAACAGCACTAACACTTAAGCTTGTAGTAATATCACAAGCTCTAGCTCGTAATATCGTAGCTCTTTCTCATTAATGAGTAGCTGGGGCGTTTCGAACCGACAACCTCCTTGGGCAAAACCTTTAACCGCCTTTGACCAACTTGACTAACCCGTTATTGTGATTTTTATTAACATGTTTAGCTATCTCCGTCTTACCAATTTAGGATCCATAAAATCATCCTACACAAGTCTTTGTCTTTCTTTTTAGGTGGAAGCATCCTTGAAAGTCTTTATTACCCTTGCGTATGACCATCACAATGAGGTTACCGAGCTTTCCGAAGAAGAGTTATATTTTGCAAATCATAAACAATGTTTAACACAAAGACTCTTTTTACAATAATAATCTAACCTAAATAGATCATCATAACATATGATCTAAACAAAGGTCTTAACAATTTTGAATTTTAATTACGTTCATTACGATAATGTCTTATTAATTCTAAAATTGGATGTTTATGATTTTAATTAGTTAAATTGATTTGTAACTATTTTGACTATTAATTGTTCCAAAATACAAACAAAAATTCAAGAACTTGCTTTGCCGGAAACAGTGATAGAAGAAGAATTGAAGAATGGGGAAGATGCAAGGGGCTTTTTGGTCTTGTAAAAATGGCCCTTTTTTTTTATTCCACTGAAGTGGTTATCCTAACAAAACCCAAGATATTTAAGATAAACCAAAAAAGGCCTTCTTGCTTTTTACAAAATAAATAAATTAATTAATTAAATTAAATAATTAAAATAAATCTCCAACCTATTGAAAGAATAACTCAAACGCTGTACAAATTAAATTTTTTATGTTCATGTGATGTCACCAACAATCTCACATATTTTCATTATTTTTTCAGGGCTATGTTGCCAATTTCAAAAGAAAACAAAAAAGAAAACAAAAAAGAAAACTACTGCATTTTGTGGATGCTGTTGCTGTATTGACGAGGATACTCTGGCCGGTGTTTTTGAGCACTCTCAATCATCGATGACAAACTCAATCGACAACTTCGATCATGTGATTGAAATTGAAAATGATACTCTAGTTGGTGATATTGAGCACTCTCAATTACGGATGACAAACTCAATCAACAAGTTGATCGAAGACTTGCCTCCCCTTTCACAAGATTGTTGTATCTACAGAGTTCCTCCTAAAGTTCGAAACCTAAACAGAAAAGTGTACGAGCCACAGGTGGTTTCTATTGGCCCTTTTCATCATGGGAAGTCAAAACTCCACGCCATGGAAGAACACAAGTTAAGGTACTTGCATGCATTCCTTCAACGATTCCCAGAAAATCTCAGTTTCAAACATTGTGAAAATAAGATAAGAGAGTGGGAAAAGGATATCCGCAATTATTATGCTGAAACTTTTAAATTGAAGAGTGATCAATTTGTGAAAATAGTTCTCGTAGACAGCTGCTTTGCCATTGAGGCCATTTTATCCTACTCTGATCCTAAATATACACGTAAGGTTTACTTACCCAAGTCAAACTTCCTTTATGAGACTGATATGATGTTACTTGAGAATCAGCTTCCATTCTTTGTTTTGGATCGTCTATTCCAACTAGTCTTTCCCGAGAAAATGTTCCTCGAGTATTGTATCAGATACTTCTTTTTTCGAATGCTAATTCAGGTCGATGTAGAGAAACTGATTACCAAGGTGAAAGGCTACTTGACAGAATCAAGTCATCAGATACTGCATTTTGTGGATTTGCTAAGGGTATGTCACCTACCATCGAAATTAAGGTCACTTTCAGATGAAGAGTCTAACATTGACCTGGTTACAATACCCAAGGTAACACAGATTCACGAGTCCGGAATTCAATTAAAGAAAAGCTCGAGCATTTTTCCGCTCGACATACAATATATGCATGCAGTGCTAGAAATCCCACAAGTGGCAGTAGATGAAGCATCAGAATATCTGCTTAGTAACATTCTTGTCCTGGAAATGTGTCATTACAAAAATGAAAGTTACCTTAGAGATTATGTATTCTTCATGGATATGCTAATAGACTCTCCAAAAGATGTGGACTTGCTCATTCAGAGTGGAATCATAGTAAGTTGGACACGGGACAGCTCTGCGGTGGCAAATCTCTTTAACCATGTTGGATATAATTTTCCACTCGTCGGTCCCAACTACTATTTCTTCAATGTATCGCAAAGCCTCAAGAAATATTGTCGTGTTCCTCTGCACAGGTGGACAGCAGCATTTAATCGTGATTACTGTAGTTCACCATGGACTATTGCTTCCACCACAGCTGCAGTCATTCTACTTCTGCTTACTTTTATCCAAGCCATATCTTCTATCAAATCGTTCTAAATTTCCAGGTTTCTATGTAATTCATTTATCACTTCCACTGTTTTCAATTAATTCCTTGTAATGAAGATCAATATTATGGCATCTAAAGTTTCTACTCATGTTCGCTTCGTAACTCAAAAAGCTTACCCACAATTTCAGATGCTACGACAGAAATTCCAAATGGTTGTTGTGTATGCTGAATGAATTCTTGAGATTATGAAATCGATAGCTGGCTACTAGCTTCGTCTCCACCACTTGCATTTTCCCATGAGTTTACGTCCTTTTCTTCCACTTTATCGAACCACTCCCAGATATTTTCACCATTAACTATCGGAGTTTTTTTTCATGATTGGGTTTACTTTGGGGAAATGCCAAGTGCAGTAGTTCACTAGAAGTTTTGCATATATAATGTTACTTTTGATGTTACTGATCAAGGCTTCCTCATTGTGGCCATCTTATTCTACTTCTACTCATTAAGCAAGCAGTTTAACTACCCAAGTCGAATTTTCTTTGAGTGCTCTATCAAATATATCCTTTAAAGAATGCTAATCCAGGTCGAAAGGGACAAACTGATTAACAAAGTGAAGGACTGCTTAGTAGCGTTGTGTCATAAATTACGGCATTTTGTGGATTTGCTAAGAGTATGTCACCTAGTGACCTACAATCAGCACTAAGGCCACCTTCAAATGAAAGGTTACAGCTAAACGCAATACCCAAGTATATGTATGCACTGCTAGAAATTTCACTAGTAGTGGATGAAGCTACAAAATATCTGCTCAACATTCTTGTTCTGAAGTATTGCCGACATTATATAGTTACATTATGTATTTTTCACTGATATGTTCATGGACACTCCAAAAGATGTTGCCTTTCTCATTCAGAATGGAATCATAGTAACTTATAAATGAGACAGAAACATAAATAATTTATCAACTTCAGCAACATACCTCGAGACCTCATGGCACATTGTGGTGTTCCTCCACATAGATGGAAAGCAACCTTCATGCGTGATTACTCAGTACACTGGATGATAACTTCAATAACGGCTGCATTCGTATGTGTGTGTGTGAAAAAGTAATCATTGAAAACTCCACTTAAAGATGGCCATGATAAATGGAAATTAAAACAATACTATTATAACATCCTGGATAATCAACTTGTATAAGAGTAGCTGCAAATAAATGGACTGCATATTTGCATACAGTGTCCTCGCACTAAGATCTTAGATCAGATACACCCCTGTGTGCAAGGAACACACTTCCTAAGATGAAAATGACCTTTTATCTGCCCCATCACACTAAAAAACGCTTGAAAATCAAACACCGATTTCACGTCAGGAGCCCTTTTCTCTCTTGAGCACTGAAGCATGTAAAATAAACTCACATTCACAAACAACCTAAGAACTTTTATCCATTATGCGAAAGAGTATATCACCGGTTCTTCTGGTTGCAAACCTGCATCCATGAAGTCAAATCAAGTATGAGAGAGATCAGTGTTGACAAAACTTCAGAGACCTACTCGTAACAACTATATGCTAACCCATAGAAGTCCCTAATATTGTCTTTGGTCCACATCAAATTTCAATGGATTGTGAGATGCATCAATCCATATCAGAACTTCGTAACCTGTGGGTGAGATAAAAACTGTTTGTTGCAATAAAAATTCTCCAAGCAGTGGCATACCTTAAAAACCAAATTAACAGGGAGTGGCTGTCTCTTTCACTAGGCCAACCAACGCAGGGGGGACAAAGGGGACAAGTACTCTGCCTTTTTTTGATCAAGCCATAACATTATTACGTAATTTTTGGCTGCAGTGATAAACGCCCCTAACGGCCCTGCCAAAGTATGTATACTGCGAACAAGATAGTATTTGCGACTGTCGGATTACCTTGCAACATTAATTAAACTTCCATCAATTTTAACAAATGAATTGATTTAGTAAGCTCTAGAATGGCCTAAGGTGTCCAACAAACACGTAAGATTCTTGAAGCCATTTACGGAAAGAATCATCCCCGGAAAATCTAAACTCGGAAACCCAAATGACACTGACGCAGCTGCGCCTGCTAACAACACCCAAAATTGCTTTGCAATAATGATGAAGGAACCTCATTGGGAGTGGGCAATCATTAAAGATGCAGCCCCTACCCCATTACACAAAACATGCAAAGAACCACAACCGCAGAAAATAGTCGAAATCCAAAACCACCGGTAGACCCCAAAAAATCTCATTTGACCTGTACATTTGAAATCAAGAAATTAAACACTTATTGAAACTTCAAATGATAGACTAATAGTGAAAAGTTCTTATACATATTCCATAAGTAGGGAGTGAGTTTGAAGTACATGGTTTTCTAAGCCATGCCTCATGAATCATGAAAAATGTCAGTCTGTAGCTCATACTTCATACTCCCTACGTTCCAGGCAAGGAGCTTGGAGTACATGTTTTTCATTTCTGCTGCTTCCCATATAAATTGGAATAGCCCAAAGGCCCTGTATAACTGCTTCACTCCATTCCATATCATCTTCTGTTCATCTGACGTCAAAATCTTTCCCATGCACAAATAAAACTTATCTTCATCAGCATCCACGGAAAACCAACTGCAATGTTCTACCTCAATATTTCTAACGCTGCCATAGAGGTAACACACTAGAAGTGTGAACACGCATCTAGTAATAAAACATCCTTTTTCTGCAGTAAACCTTCTTTCATAATCTCCAGCCTTGTAACATGTAAAATAAGTCTATTTTCATTTTTTCAAGCAGTTAATAAGGTCATCGAACATATGAAGAATGCTTTCCTATCTATGGGGAGACTGTGATTCTGTAACCATTGGAAACATAGGCCTCATCCACCATGTAGATTTGGGATCATATGAGATGGCATTTTCCAAGAAGTTAAGACAAGTAACAACTATTTGTTGACCCATTCCGGTTCCCTTGATCACAACTCTATGATTCAGCGAATACAACTCGAACTTTAATCCATAAAGTATCTCCTCAAGAGCACCTGTCCATATCTGGTGTTGTGTTACTTGCAGGCATATTGCAAGACGAACTAACTTCCTTTGTTGAGCAGAAATATTTACGATGTTGCATACTTAGGAGCGGCAATTGATGGAGATGGGCTTCCTTTCACTTAGCTTCTCATAGCAAAGGGATGGAGTGTACTTTGCATCCTCTAATGAAGCCATCATATCTTTCTTTAACATCTCCTGCACTGATGGACAGCCAAGAAACGCTTGTCCAAGTGACTTAAAGTTATGTTTATTACGTGGGAGAAAGTCATCAGATACCTTAGAGTTATCAGTAATATTAATCAGTCTTCCATCAACAATGTCCAGATCTTTTAGCATGTGGGATTTGAAAGGCATTCTTATACCATTCACAAGGTATAGAATCTTCGGGGGGACTCTGTAAGCATTATTAGGACACCACGTTCAAATGCATAACTCTGTCTTGTAAGGTTCTATGATACTTTGATAGATAGAGAAAGTTTTGTATATGTTTAAAAGCCATTAGTAACAAAATCCAGTTTACCACACAATTGGAGATCACTGCAGAAGGGTGAACCTTAGCGTACTGGTAAGATTGCTCAAGAACCAGTTTAAACTATCAGAAATAGTTTCACCACCTAAAAAACCTCAAAGAGAGTCTTGTGAATTCGATGTCCCCAGCCAAAAGGCAGCCTACAACAGACAGCGAAAATGAAAATTCGACTTAAGATTGACTCTGTTATTTGTTTGAGACATTTCATCAAACGAGTGTTGGGCATTAAGACTAAATTTGGATTATGATTACATCATCAACTACAAATTTGCTCGTCCTGGGATTCAGTAGTAGCAGATTAGCAAAAGATATAGGGGTGTGTTTGTTTACCTGGAGCCTAATCTATTCATTTCTTTGGTCGGAGCATTCCGTTTACATCGGTTGATTAGTTACAAAAGCTGACTAAAAAAGAAGAGAAGGATATGTTACCACCAAATAATCAAATACTTGTCTCTAAATTATCTTCATTCTTTCATTTTTCGTGTATCCCAAAATAATTATTCAGTTTGAAACTTATTTTTTTAAATATCATTTTTATCACTTTACTCTTACTTTTTCACCCTATTTTAATTTTGGGTCATATACATATGAGCTTTAAAGGAAACTACACATGAAACAAATATAAATAATCAAATCAATTGTTTTTTTTAATCCGTGCATCGGGTCAACTAGGACGATAATTTAGGGACGGAGGGAGTAACTAGTTTTACACCGTGCATCTTTTTTAATTAAATTTTATTCATACAAAATAAAGACAACAAATAAAATTGAAAGAAAGAATTGTAACTATTTAAATAGAAATACATAATTGTATCGGTAATATGATAAACTCTGAATTTATTATAAGCAACATTTGTTATGTTATTTTGATGGCTTTCCTTCTTTTGTTAGACCAAACCGATTTGTTAATGCATTGCTTTTACTTTTTGTCTATTTCATTAGATGTGTAATTTAGTTTTAAATATGTCAATAAGTCGTTTCTATAATTGTGATGAGGATTTAGGTGCGTTAAGTAGTATTTCGATATGAATTATATTTTTGTGATCAAGTTTTTTATTCGTTATGTGATTTTCCCGTCATCTAGCTATGATTTTCTCATTTTTACTAATAGAAACAATGATATTTTTGGGATAAAAACTTTGTTTCCATCATTGTTTATATTCAAAATTTAGCTCATACATGTGATGTGAACATCACACGTATGAGCTAAATTTTGAATGTAAATCTAAAATACAAAAAAATATTTGTACCGGTTAGTTGGTAAAAAATAAAATAAAATATTTGTTGAATTTTAAAATACAAAAATGATTAGATTTGGAAGATTGAGCATTAAAAACCGAACCAATAGTAATATTTTTACAAAAAATCTAATTCGGATTTGCTGAAACTTGATTCGTTAGTTATTGTTCAAGGTTTTTTTATTTGCCCTACACGCTCGGGTTGAATTTAAATAATAGTTTTTTTTTTATGTTTCTAATATTTAAATAAACATTTTTGTAAGGACTATCTTGCTTTTACATAAAAATGAAATTTTAAGATTTTTTATAATATATGTTGGTTGAAGTCGTTGTTTAAGTTTGTCATCTTTGATCTTCTATAAGAGTATAAGACCATAAATTTTTAACGTATAGAATATTATAAAAATTTCGATCTCGATTTTGTGAACATGTAAAATGAACAATAAAATTAAGATATTGATGGTATTGAAATATTTTGTTAATTGCATTTTCAAATCATTAGAAGCTTGTTTATATTCCATTGCAGTATTTGATTTTTATATTCCAAAAGAGTATTTGATTTTCACATTTTAAGGTAGTATTTGATTGATTGGGACACATACAATCAATTAATGTATAATCATATTAATGTTTTCAATACATGGCACACCATTTTTTGTTACTCCCCCCATCTTTATATTATCGTTCTCCTTTCTTTTTTCGTTCGTCCCAAGATAATTGTCCAGTTTGAAACTTACTTTTTTAGAACATCACTTTTACCACTTTACCATTACTTTTTTACCATATTTTAATTATGGGTCACATACACATGAGCTTTAAAGGAAACTACACATTAAACCAATATAAATAATCAAGTCAATTTTTTTTATAATCCGTGCGCCGAGTCAACTAGGACGATAATTAAAGAACGGAGGAAGTACATAAAAATGACTTTCTATTTTAGAAAAGGAAATTTTAACAAGACTTTACTATATATATATATATATATATATATATATATATATATATATATATATATTGTCAACCCGCAAAAATATACTTTCTAGTCTCCAAGCTTACTTTTAGTTTGTACTTCCTCCGTTCTAAAATTATTGTCATATTTTTCTAAACTATCTATAAAATCGTCTTACAAAAAATATCCGTATGACCGTCTTACACAAGTTTTTACCTAAATTATTATCATTTTAGTAATTTCTTTTGAAATATAACAAATTATGAAATGATCTGCTATCTTTACCCTCCAAATATCCATATAACACCCCAATCTCAAACCTTGTTTTTAGGATAAATTTCATGTGGGTATAATTTTAGAAACATTTTTTCATCTTAGTCCATCAATTTTTTGGACATTTCATATAACTAAAAATTGGGTGTCAAATGACAAAAATGTCATTAATGAAGATAAATCTCATCTGACCTAAAAAAACCAAAAAATACTGATGTCAAGACTTGACATCAGCACTGTTTTCACAGTTTATTCAAAAAATAAAATAAAAAATGTTGATGTCAAGGCTTGGCATCAGGACTGTTTTCACAGTTTATTCAAAGCTCAAAAAAACCAAAAAAATGTTAATGTCAAGGCTTGATATCAGGACTGTTTCACAGTTTATTCAAGCCCAAAAAAAACCAAAAAAATACTGATGTCAATGTTTGGCATCAGGACTGTTTTTACAATTTATTCAACCAAAAAAATTTCAAAAATGTTGATGCCAAGGCTTGGCATCAGGAAGACAAAAAAAAATCAAAAATGATAAATCCAGGCATCAGGTTGATGTTGGCATCAGGACTGTTTATTCAAAAATGTTTCAAAAAATGCTGATGTTAAGGCTTGGCATCAGGACTGTTTTCATTGTTTATTCAACCAAAAAATATTCAAAAATGCTGATGCCAAGATTTGGCATCAGGAACACCAAAAAAATTCAAAAATGCTGAATCCAGACATCAGGTTGACAAATCCAGACAACAGGTTGACAAATCAGGCATCAGACAAATTAATCGAAACCCGCAACTTTGATTTCACGAATTTTTGCTTTTTAGAACAGTTCTCTGAAATGTTTATAGAACTTGAATGCATGGGAGACTGCTTTAGAATACTCTTGGGAAGATCAATCATTGATTTTGACCTTAAATTTGAATCAAACGAGTGATTTACCTGTGAAAAATCTTCATCTCCATAGTTAAAGTTTGAAGCTTTACGATGGGTCGCTGGTACAGCGGGTGCCATGGAAAACAGAGCAGCATTAAATATGGCGATACGTACTGATCTGGAAGATTATGAGCCACTAATTGGATAAAATCGTGGCTGAGGCTGACCCATTTGTGTTTGATGAATCTTTGGACTCTGGGTGAGATTTTGAGTTGGATTTTCCAAGCCTTTTGATGATGATTTTGGGCTTTGAACGGCGGCGAACATGTCACCGGAGTCTTGAACAGAGTCGTTTGAGATTTCTGTTGAGGATTGTAAGCTCTTTTCTTTTTTCTTTTTTGTTTGATTCTCAAAGATGAGTTGTTGTTGATTGCATGAGGAAGGTGTGGAATTAGTGCTTTGTGGTTTCTAACACAAACTGTGTGCCCTCCCCCTCCCCTCCCCTCCCCTCCCCTATGGATTGGGGGGAATGAATTGAATGAGAGAGGACAATGTTGTATGACACAAAGGGGCAGTGATGTACTTTCATCCCAAAATTGTACCTAAAAGATATGTTTAAAAATGAGTGGATTGATTTGAAAATATATTTTAAAAGATGTACCGACTTGTAATTTGTTCTTATTTTTATTTATGTGCTTTAGTTTGTTAACACAACCATTATTGTTATTATTATTTTTTTTAAAAATCAACAAAAGAAAAAAGGAAAAAACAAAAAAGGAAAAAAAATGAAAGAAAGCTAGAATAAAAAGGAAAAAAGGAAACAAATCAATGTTGAAACGTCACAATGGTCGGCCCCATCAAAAGACCAAAAAAAGCAAAAGATAAAAAGAGAGGGAAAAAAGAAAGAAAAAAAGGCCAGGAAAAAGGAATCAAAACGAAAAAGAAAACAAATCAATGTTGAAAGGTCATAATTCCGTGGGCCCCACCACATTTCTTATCTAAAGAAAAAATATGAGAAATTGCCGTACCTTTTCTCAAATATTTTTCATTACATTCCTCGTTTTTTTTTTCAATCGCTAAATTTTATTTTTAAAATATTGTTTATAAAATAAACATGTTGTCTTCTTCCATAGTACCACCAACAATTTAGAGTAAAAAAATTTCAATTGTTCCACAACAAAACGAAGATCGACCTTTAATGAAACTATGTTGGGTTAGAAGATTTTTCATAATAGGGAAAAGGCAGAGGAGGAAGAGGAGGAGAAAGAAGCAGACTTACGACGGCGGAGAAAGAAGAAGAAGACAGATTATGAATTTGCATCGCAGTGCATCAATTTTTACAGCACGATACAAAATTGGATTAGGTAATTAAAATTAATGCATCGTGGTGCATAAATTTGGTGCAGCACGATGCAAAAGTAGATTATGTGATTTAAATTGAAACATCTCATTGCAAAAAATTGATGCAGCGTGATGTAAAATTGGATTAGGTAATTAAACTTATGTATTGTAGCGTAAAAATTGATGTAATTTAAATTGATGCATCGCAGTGCAAAAATAGATAAAGTGCGATGCATTTGAGTGTGTGATCTGTAGCGCGCCTCATGCTCTATAAGGGTATCGTTGTCTTTTCGCCCTCAAAAAATAACTTTTTATGGGTTTTTTTTTTAACGATGAACTGTAACAATTAAAAATTTTGAGAAAGGGATCGGCTCAAATTTACCAAAAAAAAAAAAAGAAGTCAGTATCTATTGATTCCCAATGGCCTAGACAATTCCACTGAAAGTCTAGAACCAATCTCATTCGTCGAGAAACCAATAGAAAATGACCATGCCCTCCCCTCCAAATTCCAATAACTGTGGCAGCAAAGCTCTCTCACACACACAACCAAATACAGGGCCGGCCTTAAGCAAGTCCTGGAAGAGCGACTGCTCAGTTCTCCAAATTTTGAGGCCCAACATATATATATATATATATAATTTAAAATATTTGTATATAATCAATAAACTTTAGCACAACTGATATTGGCGTATTGTTCCCTGTTTCTCATTTGGTATTCAAGTTTCATTAGAGATACCTTGGTATTGTACTACTTCCAACGGAGAGATCGGATGTTAAAGTCTCACTAGAGGCACTGTTGTTGGTCAAGCTTAATCCAATACACAATTTAGTTATGCACTTCTCTTAACATAAATGTCGTGTTCAAGCCCTATCAAAGGCATTCTAGTATTTCACTATGATGAACTGGAGCGGTTAAAAACTTATAAAAGAGGATCGACCCACAATTTCTCCAAAAATATAGATTGATTGACTGATATTCGTAAATATTTCTTTCAAATTGAATTGAATTATGATTGATGCATCGCGATGCACAAATTGAATTTGATTATAATTGATGCATCGCAGTGCACAAATTGATTTCTGTAAAATCATGCATCACAATGCATGATTAAAATATGTCCTTCAATCAATCACAAATTGATGCACTGGGTAAGTGATCCTTCGTGCGTGTTTGGTTCATTAATGACAAAATCATCTTTTTACCCCAAAAGTATCTTTTCTAATTAACAAAAACATACGAGAAACTGAAGCGGTTGAAAAGTTATAAAAAGGGACCGACCCGCAATTTCTAAAAAAAAAAAAAAAAACTCCCCCTCTCTCTCAACTCTCTCCCCCCTCTCAATCTACCATCCATCTTTATATATATATATGAGCTCACTCCAAGTGACCAAACATAACAAATTGAAAACAGCACACAGACCACTCCCTCTCCTCCCAATCACTTACCCTTCACACTCTTTAAACAACTCTACGGTAATCTTTCTTTTTCTATTGTTCTACATATTTCTTAGACTAGGTATGTTTTCTAACTCTTCCCATTCAACTCTTTAAATATTGTTTAGTTATTTATTTCCAAAATATTTCACGATATAGTTTGCTTTTGTTTAGGGTAATTTGTATATATTTTTATTTCGTTTTTATTTAGTTGTTAAGTAACCAATACATCTAAAAGCTGAATTAAAATTTTTAGAGTAGTTGGTTTCTTACATGGTATCAGAGTTCATGATTTGACAAAGATAAAAGTTCAAATTTCCCCTTTTGTATTTATCTTTAAAATATTATAAATGGTTGTTCTATTTTCTTTTTAAAAACTCTTTTTGTCAAACTCTTTTTATTACATGCCATATAAGATCAACAGTCAAAATTTGAGGACTTATAAGTAATTGATTCAACAGTCAAAATTAAGTAATTGAACTCATAAAAGTAATTGTTTAAATTAAAGAATCGTCTCGAACTAATCATAGAACTAAGTAATTGATTAAAAAATAAACCGAAGTGAATGATTCAACAAATGGAATTATAAGTAAAGAATCTCTTCTCATTCAGTTAAAGTCTAAATTCTTGAATCTCTTCTCATTGGGGAAAAGAATAAATGCTTAAAGTCAAAATTCTTGAATTTCTTCTCATTAGGGTAAAGAATAAATGCTAAAGTCTCCTTGTCCTCGGACGAAGTATTATAAGAAGGGATAAAGGGAAAGCTCCCTTGGTGTATGATCTTGGTCTGGATTTATTTAATCTCATACCCTGTTGCTCAAATGGAGGTAAGCTTTTCAATTTCTTATGTTTATTTTGGTTTCATACTTTTGTTTTACATATTTTAAAGAGGGGAGACACTATTTCCATTACAATTTTTGTTTATTCATTACATCTTTAATTATTATATCAAATAAATACATGTTTAGACAAAATTACCCCTTAAGTACTTGTCCATTTTAAGTTTACTAATCAAATTACTTTCCTAATTACCTTTTAACATTATTTTTTAGTTCAAAAATTTATGAACAACACAGTTATTCTATTATTATTTTTACTTTTTGTAATGACTTTATTAATTAATCTTATGACTAAAGTTATATTGCATAATAAAAAAATATTTTAAGGACATTTTGTCTACCAAAATTTGAGTAAATATATGTTCATTGGTTATAGAAAAAATAAAAGTGAAATTTAAAGGATATAATAGTAAAAAATAAACGAATAGTAAAATAATAATATGAAAAAGTATCGTAATATTCAAATATTTTACCTACTTTATAATTGATTCAAAAATTTAATTATTGAGTTGATTGAAACCAATATTTAGTTTAATACCTACCATAATAATTGAATTGATATTTTAAAATAATAAATTTTTTAAAAATAAATTAAAATATAATATTTGATAATAAAATATCCAATATCTGAAATTTTGGTAGAAAAGGTATTAATCATATTATTTTTATGATAATGGAATATGAAACATGTGATTAGAAAAAATGATTAAACATATTTATTGCGAAAAAAATAAGTACTTTGTTTGTTGAGAATTAAAATGTTAAGAATATAAATAGAATAATTATGTTGTCCATTGATGTCTGATCAAAAAAATAATATTAGAAGGTAATTAAGAAAATAACTTGATTAGTTAATTTAAAAAGGGATAATTTTGTCAAAAACATGTATTTATTTAATGTAATAATTAAAGATATAATGGATAAATAAAAATTGTAATGAAAATATTGTTTCCCTTTATTGAGTTATACTCTGAAGTTGATGCCTAAAGTAGTAAAGAACCTCAAATATCATTCCACATGCTAACTGTGAAAGGAGTCCAGATCTCCTGTATCATTTGTATGTACCACTAGTGTACCACTTTTTATCTCTATCATTGCATTTCAATCATTGCATCTCAAGTAATGGTTGAGATGAAAAGTGGTACACCAGTAGTACACACAAGTGGTACAGGAGATCTGAACTCCTGAGAAAGGTATAGTGGAATGATGAATTTATTTTCATTCACTATATTTATTAGTAGTATTTCATACCTGGTCAATTCGTTGTGTTTGGTATTAAAATTTAGACGTTGAAATTAAAAAAAAAAATCTTTTGTAATAATTGACAAAAAGTTTGAAATATAGAGAGAAATTGATAGAGTCAAAGAAAGAAAGTCCAAAAAAAAAATACAAAGTCTTGATACATGATAATATGAGATATGAAACTATAAAACTCCTTATTAATAAACGTACTTTGTGGTTTACGATATTTAATTAAAAAAAAGATTTAATTAATATACATTGTACTTTGTGGTTTACGATATTTGTTTATCCACTAAATCATTAGCTTTTGCATTAAATAATTACATGTTAAGAAAAAATTACCTCTTAATCATTTGTTTATATTAAGTTGACTAATAAAGTAATTTTTCTAATTATCTTCTAACATGATTTTTTTTTGTTTAAAGCATCATTGAACAATATATTTATTGTTGGTTCCACGTGTCAATTTGTATCCGTGCCCATATGCTAGCTTAGATCGCCCATTAAAATTATGGTTATGAAAATATGAAAAAATGTAAGTGGACAAAAATGGGTATACCCATTGATGCCCATTAATTGGCATGAGCTTATGTGAGTATAGATGGAAACCTGCATAATTACTACATTTACTAGGAGTTTTGTTATTAAAATTAGGGCAAATTGCACCATTCGTCCCTTGGCTCAGTTGGTTGTAAGCTTCTCACAATATTAGTCTCTTAATAATTTTTTTTCAAAATTATGTTTTTGAGTATTAAATTTTTACAGTGACAATTTTTTGATGAATGTCGTCAAATAAATAGCGTTAAGTTGCCCATGTGCCACCCGTGCGTGCATTTAGAAAGGTTAAAATGAAATTTTCTCAAACCTAATATATATCACAATTTTTAGCTCAATCCCAGGGTTTGAAAAAAGCCCACATGACATTCTTCCCCAAAATAATTCCAAGTAGTATATTTAGGTTCTATCATACACATATACAATGGCATCAAAACATCACCTGGAGGTGCAGGAACGAGAAAATTTGCCAATTTCGAACTTTTAGAAATGGCCATTGTCAACCCACCAGTCCTTAGGGTTGGAATTAAAACCGAGATTGAGATTATGGTTTCCGAGGAGGACAGAGATTGGATTAGGTTTCCTTGATGGGGCTAAGAAGCCTCTGTTGGAACTAAACCCGGACCCAGGCGCTTGTTCAGCCATTTTCATTGTTGTTACCTCCCCTGCAGTAGCATAGAGTAAATCCCACGCGGCGTTGTTCAGTTTAATTCTGTGGCCGTCGGGGGAGACGAGCAGTTAGGGCATCCATTGTTAGAGCCATGCTTGCAACAACATGTCCCTATCATATTACACAACGTGGATTGCGGCAAAGTAGCCATACCCCATGACTGTAAAAATCAAAAAGCAAAAAATAAAACCCAAACCCCATGACTGTAACCCACCTCATCGACGTCGTCCAATGGTATGAGGCCCTTGGGGGAGCGAGATCTTGGCTAGAAGCTCCTTGGTTTTCTGCTTGCAAATGGCTTCACCGTAATAAATTTGGGCGATTTCTCAGTGGGTTTCTATCAGTTGGGAAGACATTTTGGAAGGATTTTGGGGGGTTTTGGAGGGTTTGACCTGTTAGTTGGGTTTTTTATTTAGGAAGACGAAGACGGGAAAATGGACTTGAATTCTTGAATCCATGGCAGTTTATATAAACTCGTAGGATCATTTTTATCATTTTTTAAACTCTAGGGATCATTGGTGGGTTTACCAAAAAATTGGGGAAGAAAGCCTTAGGATCATTTTTTAAACTCTAGGCATTCAATTGTAACTTGTGATATAAGTTATAGGGTCGCGCTATTGAGACCTCTCATTTCTCCAAGTTGACCCCCCATAACCATCCCAAACTCAAACTTCCTATTTTACCCTCCCCTATCCAAGTTGACCCCCCTTCCCACACCCTCACCGCCTCCTCCCTCTCCCCCCCACACCGCCTCCTTCCTCTCCTCTCCACACCGCATCCTCCCTCTCCCCCACCTCATCGCTCCTCCTCTCGCTCTCCTCCCTCCCCCAATTTTTCCTCCCTTCCATCACCTCCTCCTCCCCCTTCCCCATCACAGTATACTCACCCCCTTCATAGTCTCATCACTTCCCCCCCCCCACACACACCTTCATTCTTCCTCTGTTTCTCCCTCTTTAAAAAAAAATAAATTAAATTAATTACAGGTTTGTTCGGCCCTGGTCAACCGAACAAACTTATTTTGTTCGGTCATGGGTGACCGAACAACCTTGTAGCCGAACAACACAAGGTTGTTCGTTCACCCATGGCCGAACAATTCAAAGTTGTTCAGTCACCCATGACTGAACAGAACAAGTTTGTTCGGTTGACCAGGGCCGAACAAACCTGTAATTAAATATTTTTTTAAAAAAAAAAGGGAAACACGAGGAAGAATGGATATGTGAGGGGGGTGAGTATATTGTGATGGGAGAGGGAGAGGAGGTGGTGATGGAAGGAGAGGGAAGAAGATGTGGATTGGGGGGGAGGGAGGAGACATTGAGGTGGGGGAGAGGGAGGCGTGTGGGGGTGGGAGGATATAGTGAGGTGGGGAGAGGGAGGAGGCGGTGTGGGAAGGGGGGAGGAGACAGTGAAGTGGGGGAGAGGGAGGAGGTGGTGAGGAGGGTGGGAAGGGGGGTCAACTTGGATAGGGGAGGGTAAAATAGGAAGTTTAGATTTTGGGGGGGTCAACTTGGAGGAACAGGGGGTCTTAATAGCCCAACCCTAAGTTATATTTGAAAAAAAATTCATTTTAATCCTTACAAAATGCACACGAGCAACTTAACGTTATTTTGTTAACGGCATCCATCAATCATGTGTTAGTGGAATGAACTGTGAGAAAGTGGAGTTCCGTCTTACGGATTAAGTTCCGTAAGACGATATCACATGAAACCTACCCATGTTTTTTGTTTTTGAATATGTGGTTACAAGCTAAAATGGGTTATATTACATGCTAAGTGTGTAATAGATTTGTTTTTAAATAATTTTTTCCTCACTTTATGTATATATTTAATTTCTAAATAATTATTTTTAAAATATTTTAAAATATAATTCTTGTCTGTAGTGTAATTTATATATATTTGTGTTTCGTTCTTATTTATTTATTACATTGCGCATATTTTCTTTTATAAACGATTTGAATGTTGTTTGTCTCAAACATGACGATATTATAAATGTTAGCATGCTTATGTCCATGTTTTGGTTAATAATGTTTAAAATGTTTTCCTTTTATTTTATTTTATGTTTTTAATAATCTCTAGTTAAGTCACATTTTTTTATGTTTAAACTTTAAAGTGTTTAGTTTAATTTTCTTAACAAGCTAGTGTGTTATTTCATGTATAGAGTTTTGTGTCTCTAGCTAGCTAGCCTAGTTGAGTTTGACTCCGGACTGTTTGGTAATTTTATGTCTTGATTTGTTTGGTTTTTTTCCGACTTTGACCAGCTCACCAGCTGTCATATCTTGATAATTTTAATCATACTACTGAGTACTGACCTACTAGTTACTTTAGAGATTGAAGGGCAAGTTAGATGCCTATATGATACCTCTCGACTTATAACTTAGTCTCCAAAACTTAAAGAATATTGTGTTTCGTTGTGTGTTTCTAATATACGAGAGCATCGACACTTTATTTATTTGAGAGTACGTCCACATTGAAGCCCAAGTGGTATTCCACGTATTCGAATCGATAACCTTGTCGTTTATGTATAATTATTGTTCAGGGTTTTGAAACGGGGTTCACACACCATCTCTAATTTTTGTAGTTTTGAAATTTTAAATATAAATAAATGAAATGACACAATTTGATTAACTTATCATCATCTCTTTAATTCACGAAAACCGGTAATTTATTGAATTTCGGAAAGCTTTATAAATTTTCAAATTAATTGGCATTTCCATAAATTATTGCTCATAAATTAGTTCAAAATTAGAGCAAGGTGATTTCAGTTTAAATTTATACTATATTGAAGAGATTTCTATTAAGTTGCTTATTGAAGAAATATTTATTATTATATTGTTTGATTATTTATTATTATATTGTTTGATTGCGGGGCCTTTTATTTAGTCAAATGACAGTGGTGTCCATCCTTGTAATAATTTCATTGTACAAAGCAAGGGGCTATTTAGTCTAGAAAAATTGGGGCCATTCGTTAAGATACCACTCAAGTCCGTATGGTAAGAGCATCCCAATTGTACAAATTTCCATCTTCTTATTTATGGGGAAGAGTGATAACATGACCAACTAGGAAAGATGGTTAACCAACTAGGAGAGAGGGGAAGTTTTTTCTTCCTAAATAGGAAGAAACAAAAAGAATCTTCCTATATGTCATGTGTGTGTGGGGGGTAAAATGGAATATTTTTTATTGGGATGTCTTAAATTTAAAATTTTTTGTGTAAGAAGATGTATAAGAATGTTATACGATGAGAAGATATTTTTTTAAGTAGGTAAGAAGATAAAAATGTGTAGGTGGCAGTAGTACCCAACTAAGAAGATGTATAAAAAGATTACACAATAGGGATGCTCTAACAAAACCCAAACTTAAGTATTACTAATATACTGCGAATATTAATATTACTATGATTATATTAATCTTACCCTAATTTTTTGCCAGTTAGGGATGGTGAAAAAAGAAGCTTCGGCTGATATTGAGCAACCTCAATCACCGCCACCGGTGGCAAGTTCAATCAAAAAGCTAATCGATAAGTTGCCTCCCCTTTCATCAAGGTGTTGTATCTACAGAGTTCCTCCTCTCGTACGAAACCTAAATGAAAGAGTGTATGCGCCACAGGTAGTTGCTATTGGCCCTTTTCACCGTGGGGAGCCAAAACTGCAACGCTTCGAAGAACACAAGTTAAGGTACTTGCAAGCATTCCTTTACCGAGTTAGACACAATCTCAGTTTGGAAAATTGTGAAAATAAGATAAGAGAATGGGAAAAGGAAATCCGTGATTCTTATGATGAAACTTTTGATCTGACTCGTGATGATTTTGTGAAAATGGTTCTCATAGATAGTTGCTTTGTTATTGAGGCCATTTTATCCAAAACACGTGGTACATTTGGTCGAAATGATTACTTACCCAGTGAAAACTTCCGTTTTGAAGTTGATATGATATTACTTGAGAATCAACTTCCATTCTTTGTTTTTGATCGTCTATACCATCTAGCCTTTCCTGATAAACCCGAGACAAAGTTCCTCGAGTATTGTATCAAATACTTCTTTCATCGAATGCTAATCCAAGTTGATGAAGACAAACTAATTACCAGTGAAAGGCTACTTGACAAAGATCAAGACATCGCATCCGCATTTTGTGGATTTACTAAGGGTATGTCACCTACCATCGAAATTAAGGCCACCTTCACACGAAAGGTTTAGCCTGGTTCCAATACCCAAGGTAACAGAGGTTCACGAGGTGAATTAAATTAAAGAAGGGCTCCAGCATTTTTCCGCTTGACATAATATATGAGTCTGGAGTACTAGAAATTCCGTGAGTGGTAGTTGGTGAATCGGAATATCCGCTTAGCAACATTCTTGCCACGAAATGTGCCATTACATAACTAATGCTTATGTTAGAGATTATGTATTCTTCATGGATATGCTTATGGACACTCCAAAAGATGTGGACTTACTCATTCAGAATGGAATCATAACAACTTCGACAGCAGACAACTCTTCGGTGGCGAATATTTTTAACAAAGTTGGAGATAATTGTCTGATTACATGTTCCGAGTACTATTTCTGCAGTGTATCTCAAGACCTCAACAAATATTGCAAACGTCGTCGACACATGTGGAATGCAGCATTTAAACGTGATTACTGTAGTACACCATGGAGGATTGCTTCTACCACGGTTGCAGCCATATTAGTTGTGCTTACCTTTATTCAAGCCATATGTTCTATCATCCAAACCATACCTTCCATTAAATCCTTCTAAATTTTCTGCAATATATCTCGAGACCTTAAGGCGTATTGTAGACTTGTAGTGTTTGTCAGCAAAGGTGGAAAGCAACATTTAAACGTGATTACTGCAGTACACCATGGATGATTGCTTCTACCACGACTGCAGTCATATTACTTGTGCTTACTTTTATCCAAACCATATCTTCTATCAGATCCTTCTAATTTTCTAGGCTTCTATCTAATTCCTTTATTACTTCCATATTTAGTACTTGATTAAGTCCTTGTAACGAAGACCTAGATTTTGGAATCTACTTCCACCACTTGCATTTTCTCATGAAAGATTATTAATTGGAGTTTACATTTGATAATTAAGTTTTCTCATTGTTGCCATGCATCTTATCATACGCACGTACGCATGCTCATTAAACAAACAAATTAACAAAGTGAAGGACAGCTTAGTTGCGTCTTTTCATAAAAGCAAAAACTTGTATAAGACAGTTTTACAAATATTTTTTGTAAGATGGATCCTTCTTACTGATGGAGATACAGTAATATCTCCATAATATCTCTGGTGTATATTCTTCCCTTGATTCTAGTATATGAATATTATGATTGATTTGTATTAATTTTGTATATCATGTACCTAAAATAGTTGCTCCAGTCTTGTATATATTGTGATGGAACATCAATAAGAATACCACTTTTATTCCAAATCTCCTTCTTCCTATATGGTATCAGAGCACTGATCATATCCTAATTTCTTTTTCAACTAATCCCTAATTTCTTCTCTCTCGCCATGGCCGCTGCTGATCATACCCTCCTTCCCAATTCAGCTGAGCCCACTGTTCCTCTCATAGTCGTTTCCCTCTCCCACATCCTCAAACTAACCTCTACCAACTATCTCTCATGGAAAATCCAAATGGAAGCTACCCTCTTAGGCCATGACCTTCATAAGTTCATTGATGGGTCTCATCCTGCTCCTCCCAAACATTTACCAGCCACAAATTCTGCCGCTTCTACCACCAACACCCCTCCCACTCCAGGCCACCAACACCACACCGCCGAGTTCACCCCAAACCCAAATTTTATGCAACCTGTTCCGACAAGATAAGCTCATTCTTGGAGCCCTTGCTGAACTCTCTCTCTCTCGCCCCTCTTATATCACAAGCATTACATCCCTAGCCGCTTGGAAAACATTAGCCAAAACCTACGCTAACCCTTCCAAAGGCCATCTTAAACAACTTAAGGACCGCCTCCGTTCTATAACCAAGGGTTCTCGCACAATCTCTGAATATATGCAAGACATAAAGTCGTGCACCGACCACCTTGCCTCCCTTGGTCGACCCCTAGATGATGATGATATAGTTGATCGTATACTTGATCAACTAAATGATCCTGCTTATGAGAGTGTTATAACTGCGGTTCAAAGTCGCGACACTCCGATTTCTTTTGATGAACTTCACGAGAAGTTGATAAATAAGGAACTCTCTCCAAAGACCAATCCAAATCCATCTCTCCATTCCCCGTCACACCAACTATCTTGCAAAACCACACGTAAATCCTACCAAAATTACTCTCCACACCCCCGCCCACACCAAATCTTCACCCTAATTCCTATTCTCGCCAACTCTTCTTCTCGACCACAAGCCGCCTTTAAAGGCAAATGCCAATGGTACGCACCCTGGTCATTATTTATCTCAATGTCCGCCTCCGCCTCAATACCCACATGTCGTAATTCCTACTCCTTCTCCCAATAACTCGAAAACTCTCGCCGCCTCCCAAACCATTCCATAACCCTAGTGCTCATGTTGCTACTACCGTGAAACCTTCCTCCCTGGCTTTCGACAAGGTGCTACGCATCACGCGACTAGTGATCTTGACAATTTGGCCCTTCATTCTCCATACGACAAGACCGAAGAACTACTCATCTAAGGTGATGGCTCTGGTCTCCACATTTCCAATATCGTTCAACCTCTTTTCTTACTCCTACTACTACTCTTCATCTTAATAATATTCTTCATGTCCCATCTATTTCTCGCAATATAATCTCGATTTCTAAATTTTGTTTTGATAATAATGCCTCCATCACATTTTTACCTCATTCGTATTTTGTGAAGGATCTTTCAACGGGCACTTCTATTCCAAGGCAAAACTAAACTGGGTATATGAATGGCAACCTTCTCCACCTTCAACACACTCGCTCATCTTACATCCGCTTCAAATTGGCACCACCGCCTTGGCCATCCTCTTACTCCATTTTAAGACATATTAGTAATCATTTTAATTTACGTATTCCTACTTCTATTTCTTTTCAATGTAATTGTGTGATCAAAAGTCACAAGTTGCCATTCAATGAAAATTTATTCGGTCTCTTGGCCCGCTTGACATTCTTTACAGTGATGTATGGACCTCTCCCATTACCTCCTACGATGGGTTCAAATATTACATCATTTTCGTAGACCATTTTTCTAAATACATTTGGTTCTATCCACTAAAACATAAAAATGATGCCACCACCATTTTTTCTCGATTTAAACTTCTTGTTGAAAAATATTTTAATCGATCAATTCTCACTATTTTCAGTGACAATGGTGGTGAGTATATTGGCTTACGCCTCTTCTTGCTTCTCATGGTATAAATCATTTAACCTCTCCCCTCATACTCCCGAACATAACGGTACTGAAGACGCCATCGCCACATTGTTGAAACCGGGCTTTCTCCTTACCCACTCTTCTATGCCTCGAAAGTATTGGCCTCTAGTTTGACAACCGTGCATGCTACTTAATCAATCGCATGCCAACCGCCACCTTACAACTTCAATCACCATATCAATATCTTCACAAACAACCACCCAACTATCTTAAATTACGAAGCTTTGGATGCCTTTGCTATCCTTGGCTTCGCCCCTACACTACAAATAAACTTGAACCTCGATCCTCCCCTTGTGTGTTTGTTGGTTATTCTCCGTCTCAAAGTGCATATTATTGTCTTGAACCTTCTTCTCTCAAAATCTTCACATCACGCCATGTCAAGTTCGTGGAAGACAAATTTCCTTCTTCTCTCGCCACAACCTAACCCTATTATCACCTCTCGAATATATTGATGCCCGGTGTAATTCTCAACTTTCCATACTTCCTCGCTTCACCTACTACAAATATTTTTTCAAACCTCCACAAACGCCTCGACACAAACATTACCGCCTACCTCCCATAATTCATCCAAAGAATACACCCATTTCCTCTCTCAACCGAATCTCTCAACATACCCACCGCCACCTCATCACCTATTCCACCTCCTCCACCCCTTCCATCCGCCCAATTACTGCCTTCAGAACAACATTAGAAAACCTCTCACTAAAATGAACCTCCATGCCCACCTTCACCGCTTCCCCACAACCGAACCTACTACCATAACACAAGCCCTCAAAGCCAATTTGGCGCATATGCAATCCGAATATGATGCGCTTATCAAAAACCACACTTGGGACCTTGTTCCTCCCTCCTCTTCTCAAAATCTTGTGGGATGTAAATGGGTTTTCCGTACCAAATATAACCCCGATGGCTCCGTAGATCGTCATAAAGCTAGACTTGTTGCCAAAGGGTTTCACCAACGTCCCGGCCTAGACTATTCCGAAACCTTCAGCCCCGTTGTCAAACCCGCCACAATTCGCACAATTCTTTCCCTTGCTCTCTCACAAAACTGCGGCACTACGTCAAATTGATATCAATAATGCTTTTTACAAGGTACTCTTTAGAAGATGTATACATGGTTCAACCTCCGGTTTCATTAGCTCCACTCATCCTACCCATGTTTGCAAACTTCGCCAAGCCTATATGGGCTCAAACAAGCACCACGTGCCTGGTACAACGAGCTCAAATCCTATCTTCTATCCATTGGTTTCTCCAATTGTGTTTCCGACTCCTCACTATTCTTTCATAAACATACTCTTGGTTCAATTTTTCTCCTTGTTTACGTTGACGATATCATTATTACCGGCTCAAATCCCACCCTTCTTACCTCCTTTATTTCCTCTTTTGCATCTCGCTTTTCCCTCAAGGACTTAGGCTCCCTCTCTTACTTTCTTGGGGTAGAAGTACTTCCTCATCCCGAGGGTATTCTCTTATCTCAACACAAATACATTCAAGATCTTCTTTCTCGTGCTCACATGACCGAAGCAAAATCGGTTCCTACTCCCATGGCCACAAATCCACCTCTCTCTTCTTCACGGTGGCTCTCCTATTTCGAATCCTCCGAATATAGGGCTCTTGTTGGGGCCTCCAATACCTCTCGCTCACACGGCTTGACATCTCCTTTCTTTGTGAACAAACTCTCTCAATACATGCACCGCGATCTTCATTGGGCGCCTTAAAACGTGTTTTGCGTTATCTTCTTTGGTTCCTCTCATCATGGTCTACTTCTTCACAAAAATTCCCCTCCTACCTTACATGCATTTACGGATGCGGATTGGGCGGGAGACAAAGACAACTACACCTCCACCACCGGGTATGTTGTTTACCTGGGAAAAAATCCAATCTCGTGGAGCTCTCGCAAACAACGCACCCTTGCTAGATCGTCCACGGAAGCGGAGTATCGAGCCGTCGCCGCAACAACCGCCAAGTCCTTTGGCTTCAAAATCGCTCAAAGAAATCCGGGTTCATCTTTCCAAAGGCACTCCGGTAATTTATTGCGACAACATGGGCGCGACATATGTAGCTGCCAATCCGAGATTTCACTCCAAAATGAAACATCTCGGCTTGGATTATCATTTTGTTCGCGAAAATGTTCAAAGTCAGAATCTCCGTGTCACACACATATCTGGAAGCGATCAATTGGCGGACATCCTGACTAAACCACTCCCTCGTGCCAAGTTTCAAGAGTTACTATCCAAGATTGGCCTTTCAAGATCGTCCATCTTGCGGGGGCGTGATGGAGATACATAATATCTCCATAATATCTCTGGTGTATATTCTTCCCTTGATTCTAGTATATGAATATTATGATTGATTTGTATTAATTTTGTATATCATGTACCTAAAATAGTTGCTCCAGTCTTGTATATATTGTGATGGAACATCAATAAGAATACCACTTTTATTCCAAATCTCCTTCTTCCTATACTTACCTGACCCACCGTGTTTTGGTGAGTTGAGCTATGAAAGAGTGAAACTCCGTCTTACGAATTAAGATCCGTAAGACGGTCTTACAGGAGACCTACTCTATCATAAATTACAGCATTTTGTGGATTTGTTAAAATAATTCAAAACCATGGTATTATCCAAAAATATAAAAACGAAACCAAAATTAAAGCATTTTTTATAAATTAATCAAACATCGAAACAAAAACCAAAATCAAAATTCAATTACCAAAATCAGCTAAACTCCCTCCCGTAGATAGTACGGTAGTAGTGAGGGAGTAAAATGCTTATTGACGAGATGTGTAAGCATTGATAGGACACCACGTTCAAATGCATGACTCTGTCTTGTAAGGTTCTATTATACTTTGATCGATAGAGAAAGTTTTGTATATGTTTAAAAGCCATTAGTAACAAAATCCAGTGCACCACACCATTCGAGATCACCGCGGAAGGGTGAACCTTAGCATACTGGTAAGATTGCTCAAGAACCGGTTTAAACAATCAGAAATAGTTTCACCACCTATAAAACATCGAAGAGAGTCTTGTGAATCTGCTGTCCCCAGTCAGAAGGCAGCCTGCAACAGACAGCGAAAATGATAATTCGACTTAAGATTGACTCTTTTATTTGTTTGAGACATTTCATCAAACGGCTGCTAGGCATTTGGACTAAATTTGGATTATGATTACATCAACTACAAATTTGCTCATGCTGGGATTCAGTAGTAGCAAATTAGCAATAGATATACGGGTGTGTTTGTTTACCTGGAGCCTAATCTATTCATTTCTTTGGGCGGAGCATTCCGTTTAGGCGTTTACATCGGTTGATTAGTACAAAAACTGAAAAATAGGATATGTTACCATCAAATAATCAAATACAGACACAAAATTATCTATAAACAAATTTATTTTCTGCAGCTTCCCTTCTTGTCGACATCCGTTGGAAGATTGTGAAAAAAAAGATAAGAGAGTGGGAAAATGAAATATGTGATTCTTATGATCGCTCTTTTTGTATGACTCGTGATGATTTTGTGAAAATGGTTCTCATCCGAAACATGTGATACATTTGGTCAAGAAGTTTACTTACCAAGGGAATACTTCCTTTATGACATTGATATGAATCTACTTGAGAATCAGCTTCCATTCTTTGTTTTGGATCGTCTATACCAACTAGCGTTTCCTGATCAACCCAAGACAAACTTCCTTGCGTATTGTATTTCATACTTCTTCCATTCTCCATCAAGTTTGATTTAAGCCAAATTTATTTGTAAAAACATAGAAATCTCCATTAAGTGAACATACTTCTAAAATTTTCTATGTTTAAATCTTAGGAGAAATGAATTAAATGAATTTTTAAATCTCTACTTAATAAGGTTTGAGTATCTCATCTCTCGGCCGGTGGCCCGGTGGTAAGCATGGGGCTTCACGAAGTGTGAGGTCTCAGGTTCGATCCCTACCCATGCACCAGGAAAAAAAAAGTGTCTCATCTCTCTTCTCTCTTTCTATAAAAGTAAAGTTTGTTACTTACAATTTGATAGACAAAAATAACTCTTCACCAAATAAACTACCCACAATTTAATAAATGACAAAACAAGTAAATTTATCATGACAAAAAGTAATGTTTTGACAAATATAGACCTAACTATAATAAATCACTCACTATTAATTAAAGAGCTATGATACTACGAGCTAGAGCTTGTGATATTACTACAAGCTTGAGTGTTAGTGCTGTTAGATCAAATCTACTAAAAATTTTACACCCTTAGATCAAATATGATATTTTCTAAATAATGATGTAGATATTTCAAATCACCATCAACTTAATCATCCAACGGCTCTACCACTAAAGCTCGTATTAATATCACAAGCTCTAGCTCGTAATATCATTTGTCTTAATGAGCTATGATACTACGAGCTAGAGCTTGTGATATTACTACAAGCTTGAGTGTTAGTGCTGTTAGATCAAATCTACTAAAAATTTTACACCCTTAGATCAAATATGATATTTTCTAAATAATGATGTAGATATTCCAAATCACCATCAACTTAATCATCCAACGGCTCTACAAAAGCTCGTATTAATATCACAAGCTCTAGCTCGTAATATCATTTGTCTTAATGAGCTATGATACTAGCTAGAGCTTGATTACTACAAGCTTGAGTGTTAGTCTTGTTAGATCAAATCTACTAAAAAATTTTACACCCTTAGATCAAATATAATATTTTCTAAATAATGATGTAGATATTCCAAATCACCATCAACTTAATCATCCAACGGCTCTACCACTAAAGCTCAGTATTAATATCACAGCTCTGCTCGTAATATCATTTGTCTTAATGAGCTATGATACTACGAGCTAGAGCTTGTGATATTACTACAAGCTTGAGTGTTAGTGCTGTTAGATCAAATCTACTAAAAATTTTACACCCTTAGATCAAATATAATATTTTCTAAATAATGATGTAGATATTCCAAATCACCATCAACTTAATCATCCAACGGCTCTACCACTAAAGCTCGTATTAATATCACAAGCTCTAGCTCGTAATATCATTTGTCTTAATGAGCTATGATACTACGAGCTAGAGCTTGTGATATTACTACAAGCTTGAGTGTTAGTGCTGTTAGATCAAATCTACTAAAAATTTTACACCCTTAGATCAAATATGATATTTTCTAAATAATGATGTAGATATTCCAAATCACCATCAACTTAATCATCCAATATCACAAGCTCTGGCTCGTAATATCATTTGTCTTAATGAGCTATGATACTACGAGCTAGAGCTTGTGATATTACTACAAGCTTGAGTGTTAGTGCTGTTAGATCAAATCTACTAAAAATTTTACACCCTTAGATCAAATATGATATTTTCTAAATAATGATGTAGATATTCCAAATCACCATCAACTTAATCATCCAACGGCTCTACCACTAAAGCTCGTATTAATATCACAAGCTCTAGCTCGTAATATCATTTGTCTTAATGAGCTATGATACTACGAGCTAGAGCTTGTGATATTACTACAAGCTTGAGTGTTAGTGCTGTTAGATCAAATCTACTAATTAAAATTGAACAAATACATTTATCATAGGCTAATTAATTCCATGAATAATTAAATAATAATTTGATCCCTTGACTTGTACCTATTTTAAAGTTAGGTCCTACATTATTGAATTATATTCATTTCGTCTTGTATTTTGATTTTGTTATCATTTCTTCCCTCCAACCATTATCGTTACAAATATCGTCCAATATATTCTAAAATAATAAAAATGCATTTACTCAAGAGACTAAAACTTTATTCAAAGCTAAAAAAATATTTGAAACTAAAAAATAATATAGATTTATTTATTTATTTCTTAAATATATATGTTCGGGAAAGACATTATTAGATGTATATAGAAAATTGTAATTATAATGATAGATTTGTTAGTGAGTATCAAACTATTACGCAAATCTGTAGCGTGTTTAGTTATTACCCATGAATAAGCTTAGAGAAACGGGTTAAGAAAATGTGTCATAATATCAAGAAGATGATGAAAATGAAGAACCAATTGATGAATCTACGCGTTTTATTATAAAAGAATGCTAAAATATACTATTACTTCTTTAAATTTTCAGACTACTACAACAGCTTTTAAAACTATCAATGGTCCCTAACTTATAGATATTATAAACAAAACCAATGTTAGTAATCGTAAATAACTGGATTCAAAATATTTTACTCATTTTCATAACTGAGTTCCAAACCTCTAACCTCGTTTGGTCTTAATTAATTTGCTTACTCTTCTTCATTGGACTCGAGGTAGTTACATGTGAGAATCTCTATATTCCCTCCTCTGGCTATCGACTTTTTTTCTTCTACCGCAACTCTCCTTTTATTGAAATAGGTTGTCACCAACCGACATCTTTTTAAGTAGTCTCATCCTAAAATTAGATTTCCTCCTTACTTAGTAATTTGCACAAAAAATGTATTGGAACTAAGAAATAAGATATGTTTAAAGAAAGAAGTTAGACTAAATGAAAGTTAAAGAGATTTTATGTCTCCATTTGAGCAAGGCGAGGTGAGTGTGTTTCTTGGTGATGATGATAACGGTGTTGACAACGGTAATGATAGTGGTGTTAGGGGCGGTGATGACGGTGATTGTAGGGATGACAGTGGTGGTTTAGATGAAATACAACATTGTGAGATTTCCAAATCATCAAATTTTTAAATATCCATATGGGTTTCAGTTTCAATTTGAAAATTTGAAAAATTAAAAAATTAAATTTGAGTTTGTAAAAAGTGAAATTTAAGGTTGTGGTGGTGGTGTGTCCATAAATGATAGCTTTTGCAAATGAGTTACTTTGAAGGTAGGAGTAAGGAATTATAGAATGAAATAAAATCAAATCAAAAATTAACTTTTGTGCTAATAGTGAAATTTGAGGTGGTAGTGGTGGTGAGTCTATGAATAATGAGGTTGCCGGAAGAAAGTGAATGATGAAATAATAAATTGAATAGAATCTAAATTATTTTTTTTTGGAGTAATACATTTTTTTCGCCTTTGAATTTAAAATGAGACAAAGTATAACTATTGAAATAATTATTTATTATTTTAATTAAAATGTATTTTAAATATCAAATGGCAAACTAAATTATAAAAATATAATCAAATCTCACTTTCGTTACAAGTAAAATATGACCAAAATAATCCTAACATATATGATTTTCCATTACTGTTTTAATACCCATGAACGGGAGAGGATAAAGTCGGACAAATATAAAAATCATGTATGAAAGTGAGACATCATAGGTTGGGAAAGACAATATTAGAGGTATTAGAGGTATATGAAAAAAATGTAACTATAATAATTCATTTGTTGGTGAGTATCAAGATATTAGACACTTATGTAACATGTTTAATAATTACTTGTGAATAATCTAAGAAAATACGTTAAGGTAAGGTGATATAATGTCAAGAAGATTAAAAAAAAATGGAGAACTTCGTTGACTAATCTTTGCGTTTTGTTAGAGAAGAACACTAGAATCTATAAGAGATACGTTTGAAGAAAGCATTTCGGTTTAATGGAAGTTAAGTATATTTTATTTTTCCATTTTAGTAAGGCAAGGTGAACGTTTTTCTTGGTGATGGTGATATCGATGGTGGTAGTTGCAGGGATGCTGGTGGTAGTGGTTAGGTGTAGTGGTGGGGGCGATTGTAACCATGTCAGTGGTGGTTTTAGGTGTGGAATACGATATTGTTAGATTTCCAAATCATCAATTTTTCAAATTTTCATATGAGTTTGTGTTTCAATCATCAAATTTAAAAATTCAAAAAATTGAATTTAAGTTTGTAAATAGTGAAATTTAAGGTTCTGGTGGTAATTGGTCTATAAATGATGAGTTTTGCATATGTGTTAATTTGAAAGAAGTAAGAAATTAGACAAAGAAATAAAATAAAAATAAAAATAATTAATTTTTGGGTTAATGATGTTATTTGAGGTGGTAGTGGTGGTAATGGTGGTGGGTTTATGAGAGATGAGATTGATAGAAGAAAATGAAGGATAACAAAATAAATTAAATAACTTCTAAATTTCATTTTTTTGAGAGTAATGCATTTTTTAACTTTAAATTTAAATATGATACAAATTATAATTACAACATTGCTAGCCTTACAACTAATTTTGTAACTTTCCTTACAACTACTAAGTCTTGTAAGGATAATATTTTCCTTATAATTATACCAAATTACAATCCCTCCCCCCAAAGTATCTACCAAATCACATAGTGCACTATAACCTAAGGTTTGTCCCATAATGATATCTGACGTTATATTTTTTTTTCTTCATATTTTCTACCCTAGCCACGACAACGGTTAGAAAAGTCACGTTAAATAACATGTGATCTTTCATGATGTTAACTCGAGGGAAATATTAGGAATTCGATGTAAAATTTGGGGTGCTTAAAGTTTAAATATTGAAATGGAGTGGGGTCCACAATTTCATTTTCCCTTACTGAAAGAAAATCTAGAGAAAAGACCAACCATTTTTTCCGATCTTCACTTTCCACAACAAAAATTATCCACCAAATCACATAGTGCACCATAACCTAAGGTTTGTCCCATAACGATATCTGACGTTATATATTTTTTTTCATATTTTCTACCCTAGCCACGACAACGGTTAGAAAAGTCACGTTAAATAACATGTGATCTTCCATGATGTTAACTCGAGGGAAATATTATGAATTCGATATAAACTTTAGGGTGCTTAAAGTTCAAATGTTGAAATGGAGTGGGGTCCACAATTCCATTTTCTCCTACTGAAAGAAAATCTAGAGAAAAGACCAACCATTTTTTCCGATCTTCACTTTCCACAACAAAAATTAAACCATAACCCGATCTTGGTTTTGTCCACTTCCTCTAAATTTTCTCTTAAATTTATCTCTTAACCCAGATGATAGATATGAATTTTTCCATTTCATTGTCAATTTTCTTATCTTGATAATGAAAATAAAGTAAACGAAAGATATGAAAAAAAAAATTCTTACCCATAGTTACACGTCTCCGTCTTCAATTTCATGAATAAAATTGGATCCTCATACCCACCTTCTCTGGTGAAACCCATCCACCACCAAAATCAATCAATTTTTCCTCAACCTTCATCCCCGTACATGACTTTACCTTTACTTTATCTATCATAATTCTTTAAATAAACCAACCTAACTGCCATGGTAGCTTTTATGAGGTCAAAATCATCTAAAGTCATAGCTTCTTCAACATCTTCTTAATTTTGATACTTTATTTTAAATCATATGCATATCGGTCATATGCCCAATTTTCTCCCGCAAAATTGAAGAGTATTTCAATAAAACCCATAACTATTTCTCTTTATTCAAGCCCGTCTCTCTCTCTTTGATGAACTCATCAAGAAGGTTTATGGGTTTTCTGCCAATTGCATTTTTTTCAAGGGTTTTTAGTAAGTATACTTTATAACATTTTATTTCTACTTTAAGCACGACTTTTGCAGGGGAGAGAATGAGGGAGATCGGAGATGGAGCTTGGTTAGAATCGAAGGAGGATGACGCTAGAGTTATGATAGGCGTGACCAGAGTGGGAAGGGTTTGGGCTGGCTATGAGAACTTGCACCCAGAGATGGCAGTGGATATGGTGGGGCTAACTGGAGATTGCGGCTATTACGGTGGACCCGGAGATAGGAACTTACATTGGGAGAAGAGAGAAGGATAGGGTGTGAGATTAGGGTTTTTACTTTTAATACATTTACTCCTTAACCTGATAAGAGAAATGACATTTTCGCCCCGTACGTGGAAGACCACTTGCTAATTAACATGAATTTTCTAACGTCCGTCAGTGGTAGGGTGGAAAATAGGGGGGGGGGGAGAAAGTAAAGTCAGATACCATTATTAGACAAACTTTACGTAGGGGTAAACTATACGATTTTGTGGATACTTTGGGGGGAAATTGTAATTTGGCCCTATAATTATTTCTGAATTATTAAAATAATTATTTTTATTTTTATTTTTATTTAAAAACATATTCTAAATACTAAATGGTTAATTAAATACTAAATTTATAGCCAATTCTCATTTTGTGCGCTAAGCAAAATGACTAAAATAATCTCCATGTGACATGCACATACCATTTTCCGTTACTGTTTTTAACGCCCATAGACGGGAGGGGGCAAAGTCGGACAAATAGTTAAATAAGTTATGAAAGTGAGACACTTCGTAGGTTGGGGTGCAATGTGAGATTTGATGTGTAATTTTAGGAGATAATCATATTTTGGTCTCATCGAAATTAGTCCAAAATACAAAATTTCTCCTAAAGTATCCACCAAATCCACTTTGACCCACAATGTAATTTTTTAGCATTTCTATATTCCATGTCAAATTTGGTGATGTGATATCATGTCTGATAATCGTAGTGATAAACATGGTGTGCCGAATAATGTTTAAAATCAATAATTTGCTCCAATCAAACCATAAACAATATCAACATTTTAGTCCCATCGAAATTAGTCCAAAATACAAATTTTCTCCTAAAGTATTCACCAAATCCACTTTGGCCCACAATGTGATTTTTTTTGCATTTCTATATTCCATGTCAAATTTGGTGATGAGATATCATGTCTGGTAATCGTAGTGATAAACATGGTGTGGCGAATAATGTTTAAAATCGATAATTGCTCCAATCAAACCATAAACAATATCAACCGTGTCGATAAGAAATTTGTTGGAGTTGAAGCTATGGACGATGAAAACGGATTGAACTATGGTTTGTCTCATCATTGTCGTATACGTATGTGATGGATTCAAATATGAGATTTGAAATTCTTGGTGTGTGCTTGTGTATTATGTTGTACGAGGGAGAAAAGGGGAAATTCTTGATGTATGCTTGATGTATGCTTATGTGTTATGTTGTACGTCTTTAATTTTTTGATGGGTTCTTATTCGTGGTGGCCTTGACACCTAAGTGTGATTATTCGATTTTGAGTTCAATATATCTGATATGATTCCGCTTTATTTTTATTTATTTTTCTATATAATATTTTGAATAAAACATTAATACACTTTTGAGTTTTATCTCACTTAAAATTTACATACGAGGCCATTGCCGGAGAAGATGCAGAGAAAATGTTGCGGGAGAAGAAGCAAATGAAGTTTCTCTTTAGGTAATAAAAGTAGAGAAAACATTGCAAAAAATGACTAAAATACCCTACATGTGAAATACCATGTGCACATTAACGTCAGATTGGTAACCTTCATCATGGTTAGGGGGAAAACTAGAAAAAAATTATAAAAATGAGATATGAAAATAATAAAAAAAAACTTAGGTTGGGTGGTAAAGTGGGGCTTTATATATACTTTGAGAGAATTTCGTATTTTTAGTATAAGTATATATACTTTGGGGTTGAAAGTTTGATTTCTTTAACATAATATATTATTTTCTATAGGGAGTCATAAATTTTAAAAACGACATAAACAAAGTCTCCAATAACAATGTGTTTATCTAGGATAGAAAGTTTGAATTATTTTCAATTCACACACTCATAAAAGTGAATGAATTCATGTTTGGTAATAAGAAAAGAGAATGAAAATAACCAACAACAAAAAAAAACAAATTTGTAGGATAAGTTGCTATACAATGACTAAAAGTATATATTATAAATGACCGGAAAACAAAGTATCAAAAAAAACTAAAAGCACAACAACAGAATTTATAAGTTTCAACAATTGTAATGATTAAAATACAAAAAAACAACCAATAATTAAAAGTAAACAGAAAAATTATGAAATTAGCAAATCATTTTTAAAAAATCATTAACACCACGTACAACGTACGTGAACCTTGCTGATGCTTTAAAAACGGTAATACCAATGCCAATATTTATCAACAAAACAAAACTCGTAGTTTAATGTAATGCTAAACAACCATTTGATTTCTAAACGTGATTTCTAAACAAGGTCACTTTTCCTCTGATGGGACAAGGAGTGTAACAAGGATCGAGATAGATGATTTCATATCTAAGTAAATAGTTACATTTCTTATATGCCCGGCCTAAGCCCCGGCACGAGCGCCCACCATGTGCCAGGTACATGTCTAATTAATATGGGTCCCTTCAACCTAGCGGACAGAGTAATCAAGACATCAAGCAACGAACAGTGCGGTTCCAGTCAAAACCTGGCCGGACACAGGCCTTGCCTGTTCGACCAGGGGCCATGCCTGAGGACCCTACTCTCACCAAGTAAGAGAACTAGAATCATCCCGTCCAAACCTGGTCGGGCATCGGCCTTGCCTGCCCGACCAGGGGCCACGCCCTGAACCTATATTCACCTCGAGTCAATATACACCAAACAGCCGGGCAGAGCTTGGCTCGTCAGGGCATATATCAAGCAGGAAACTCCAGAAACTTGTTTTCCAAGATAAGTCAAAGGTTTCCATATTCGGGCAGGACACTTTCCTTATCTGTTCCTACATTCACGCGGCCAGCCGCGTATCACGCCTAAAATGAAGGGATTATCTCCTAATTGAGCAAGGTATCTAAGGAAACTAAATCCTAGATGGATTCAATGACATTGGGGCCTATAAATACTCCTCCACAAACCGCAAACAAGGTACACACTTTCTTGAGCCTTGGCACTCTGTCAAATTGCTTTCAAACTTTCTCCCACACAATACTTACTCTCACGCCAGAGGGGTTTTGCGAGGCCCTGCCTTGCACTTCCACTTAGGTTTTCTGTGTTCTTAGCTAGGTTCAAGGAAGCAGATTCAAGCCCAGATATCCAACCCATCACACAAACGACCCAAACTGTGATTTTGCTACATCAATTTCTAAATTTAAACTATTAAATTAGAAGATTTATATTTAAGAGTAGGTTTCATGTAAGATGGTATATTGGTATTACATAGGCCTAACAATTAGGTAGATTGGGTTGAGTTTGGATTGGGTTGGAATGAGTAATGAGTTGAAATATGTCGAAACATATTAGAACTCAAATGTTAAATGAGTTGAAATAGGTTGGATCAGAATGAGTCGGGTTGAAACGGGCAACGGGTTAAAGCGGGTCAACCCGTCTCAACTCAAAAAATTCCCCAAAAAATACAAATCTATAGCATAAAAAGGCACGAGTCGAAATGGGTAACGGGGCCGATCTATTTTAACCCGACCCGACCCGTTAATATTATTGGGTCGAAATGGGTTACCCGCTTCAACCCAAAAATATTAATGGGTGGGTTGGATTAGGTGGGTTAATGGGTAATGGGTTACAATTGTTAGGCTTAGTATTACATATCTTAATTTGTAAGATCAATCCATGTTAAGTGGGTCATGATTCAGAAATCTCAATGCAACCCCTCATCTTTTGAAAATTTACAGCGCCACCCTTCACGTTTAAAATGAAAAATATCATTTTTTAGTATTAAAAGTGTCGCTTTTTAGCATAAAATGTCACTTTTGACCCTATAAGTATTACTTAGCATCTTTAATAAAATTATCATTTTTTTCCTCTAGAAAGTGTCACTTTGTAATCTTAAACGTGACTTTTTGCCTTAAATGTGTCACTTTTACTTTTAAAAATATCACGTTGCATTATAAATAAACTAGTTTCTGCACTCATGCATTAATCGCACGATATATATATTTTTTCAACTAAACTATACATAAGCAAAATGAATAGGAAAAACAAAATTAAAAGAATAAATTAAAGAACATAAATCATGAAATGAATTGATATATCTCATCTCATCAACTATTCAACATACAACTTGAAAACAGTAAACTTATGAAAGTACATCTATTTAGAGCACAATGCTAATTATAGACGTTTTTCATGATTTTAAACGTTCGATTTCATAAATTTTAACATTTGTTATGTATATGGAAATTATTTAATGGGAAGAAAGGTAAGTTATACATGTATAAGATAAAATTTACTTAAGAAAAAGAAAGAAAATGAATATGCTCCCAGCAGGAAGATCCAAAGATGGGTAGTTTAGAAAAAGAGAATCAGACACATCATCTTGCACAAAGATGTCGGATTCAATTATCAGAATCCACCGATAGCAAGAACCCTTTCTTAAGGGCTAAGATATGCCAATCAATGATTCCCAAACTAAATGAAAAGATGAGAGGTATATATAGAACAAAAATAGATCAATGAAAGTGATTTCAGCTACAAAAAAAATGTTTCGTCTTCTGTACTCATTTACCATATATCAAACAT
This sequence comes from Codonopsis lanceolata, assembly GCA_013146195.2. Taxonomy (NCBI): domain Eukaryota; kingdom Viridiplantae; phylum Streptophyta; class Magnoliopsida; order Asterales; family Campanulaceae; genus Codonopsis; species Codonopsis lanceolata. Next base: position 137,599,724 of record CM028377.1, on the reverse strand, counting down.
GAGCTGCCTGGCCCAAAAGGCCTAAACACTGGTCACGTGCCCAGCATGTTGTCACCATGATCACGAATAAATCACGTGCATTCGGCGAACACATTCGAGCAAAATAGACCCCGGTCGCCCATACACACCGAGCAAGCAAATCCATGCCTGTCGTTTGGGGACCGAGCAGTTATAGCGAGAAGGAAGATAACTCGACGAACACATTTTAGCTTTGCTCGCATCACCTGGGTAATCCTCGCAACTCCGACCACCCAACCATCTCCTTAGGTGCAAGCTGCGTCTATGACTCCCTACGTCTAGCTTGAGGGGCATGTTGGAAATAATGTCCACCAGTTGTTTTGTCAATTATAATACTCCTCCCACTAGCTGCGCATGTTGTGCCCATGCCATGCACACTGACTGAGATGACCAGACCCCCAATCTCTATACGAGCCTCGGGTCGAACGTCGAACAAACATATAAATCAACAAAACACGAGCAAAGCCCCCACTAATTATGGGCTAATAAACTCACCTGATAAAACATAATTACTCATGTGATTAATAAAACACCATAACCAACCAACTAGTGTAATAGAATACACTTGCACAAAGTTAAACTCCGGCATCAAAAGGATTATACAAGACCACCAGTAACGTCAAAGTACCCAAAGTTGAGCTTATATAACTCTACATAACAACAACTCTGTCCTCACACTATACAAATACAAATTCCCATGGAGCTACAAAACAAAAGACAACCTGTTGTACACGCATGCCTCGTCGACCTCACCGCGAACTTCTTGCTTGGTTGGGATCTAAGGAAAACAAATAAAGGGAACGGGGTGAGTGATAACTCAGTAAGTTATGCAACTACATGACATGTTATTATGCATATGTTACAAACACATATGCAAATCAAGTATAGTTGTACATATACTTGCACACATCACGTTGATCATGTTATAATGCACATTGACTCAAAGTAATTAAACACATAATCAGGATATACAACTGTAGGTGAGCTTTCTATCTCGACTTGTTTCTCAAATACCATAGTTGTGTTGCTACTTCTGTACATACGCTGATACATGTCTGATCACATGTTGAACCACGTATGAACCTAATAGTATCTAGAACCAATGACCTTGGGACTTAACCAGGAGTCTCATTACCCCGAGTTTTACCCAAGAGTCTAGCCTTCTATCTATCATGTGAATTGCTCTAACAAAGGCTACATCCTTGTCACGATCAATAACAAGGGAGAGACCCATCCAACGACACGTAGCAATCACGAGATTTAACTCTCGTAAAGACTATTGTCGTCCCATTGTCGACACAACCACATATGACAGCTGGACTCAATGCGACGCACAAGTAGATGTTTACTTGCTAATAAACACAACCGTCGAGTCCCAAAAGAGGGGAGCTTAACACACGTAACAAGCCTGATTATTTACATGTAAATAAACACTTAAGCATTTATTTGCTTACACACAAATACCAAGGTATGTAATATTTTACATATAAAAAACTACACCAAAGTATTCCCCATTATCGTAGGAATCGAGCACATCACTCGTTACATTTTATTGCCCATAAATCGAATCCATTGAGTCATTCATTTAATATTTATAAATTTCGGGCATCACCGCGATTTATAGGATTCATCTCAACACAATCTCATCGATGTATTACTTGGCATAATAATGGTTTAAAACCATTTAACACATTAACCAGTTAAAATTAATAATAATTCATAACTAAATAATTCATACTTTATATTCAAAACAAATCATATGAGAGTAGTCCACGGTTCATGTATGCTATTATTACATACAAAGGGAAGGGGATAGTAAATTGTTTCAAAAAATATTGGTAAAAACGGAAAATATTCGAGTATAAACGTAGCCCTCAACACATAGAACACCCCTGCGAAGTCAGAATTAAAAACTGATAATATTTCGTTAACAAATCGAGCTGAATAGCTCATACCCTCAAACTCACAAATATGGCGTACGGTATGCAGGTGAAGGAAAGGAAAATGAAGTAGTCACTGCTCAAATATCGAATAAAAGAATGGGGGTGTCCACCGACTAAAGTGGTCAAACCAAAACAAAAACAAAAGAAAGCAAAGCAAACTTGTTGGATTGGTGAATGTCGGTCGAAAACCAAATGAATAGTCACTTGGTGAGAATTAATATAATCAATATATAGTTAGTCATTTATTGTGTCAACATTATTGTTTGGTCAAAAGCCAATAATGTCAAACCAATTAATCACCAATTAGACCCAACTAAACATTAACTAATCATTATTAATTAGTCAAGTTTAAAATAAAAAATATATTTTGACATTATAAAAAGAAACATGTAACATACGATACACTTCGGGTCAATCTAGCTGAAAATATTTATTTTCTAGCTCTAGCATGTCATTTTATATTGCAATGTTATAAATCATAACTAACATAACTAAAGTCCAATATGAACTTTAAACACGTCACACATTAAGCCCAACATATCTTGAGCTCAAATAGACTCTCGTTGGGCAATTAGCCCAGTCCACAACACAAAACACATAAACACATTAAACACAACACGTAGCACATAATTAATCATGCTAATGCACCCTAATGCATAATTAATAAAATATAAAATTCCCGGGTTTTACACCCTCGCTGCCTAAACAGATTTTAGTCCCTAAATTCTCTTACCGAAACCATCAAAGAGGTGAGGGTATCGTTCCCACATAAACTACTCAGTCTCCCAAGTTACTTCCTCAATCTCGTGATTTTGCCATAATAGTTTAAGCAAGGGAATTCGTTTAGTAGCACGATCTGTTCCTTAGTATCTAGAATCTCAGTGGTATCTCTTCAAAGGACAAATCTGACTAAAATGTGATATCTTCATACTCAAGCACATGAAATTCATCTCTCAAATACTTCCGTAACATGGAGACATGAAACACATCATGAATATCTTCCAAAGATGGTGGCAACACAAGTCTGTAAGCCACACTCCCGACCCTTTCAAGGATCTAAAACGGCCCAATGTATCTCGGTGGTAATTTACCTTTCTTCCTAGATGTCTTAGTACCCTGGTGAGGTGATACCTTCAAGAACACATGATCGCCAACTTGAAACTCAAGATCGCGCCGTCTGTTATCGACATAACTCTTTTGTTTGCTTTGAGCTGTCAATAATTTGTCCCTGATCAGTTTAACACTCTCAGTTGACTGTTGAACCATCTCTGGGCCCCAAAGCTTGGCTTCACAAACTTCGTCCAATCAAATAAGAGATCTGCACTTCCTTCCATACAGAGCTTCATAAGGAGCCCTATCAATACTGGATTGGAAGCTGTTACTATAAGCAAACTCAGCAAGAGGCAAGTGAGTGTCCTAACTGCCTTTGAAATTAACTGCACAAGTACGTAACATATCCTCGAGAATCTGAATCAATCTCTCGGACTGTCCATCTGTCTGCGGATGAAAGGCTGTGCTAAAGTTTAACTGAGTCCTCATGGCACTTTGTAGAGCTTGCCATAAACAAGAGGTAAATCTCGGATCTGTGTCAGATACAATAGTAACTAGCACACCATGTAATCTAACAATCTCCCGAACATAAAGAGATGCTAGCTGACTCAAAGTATAAGTCATCGTAATTGGTAAAAAGTGAGCAGACTTAGTATAACAACCCATACTGCATCGTTACCCTGTCGAGTACGAGGAAACCCAATCACAAAATCCATCGTCATATGTTCTCATTTCCACTCAGGTATCTCAAGTGGCTGTAACAAGCCTGCAGGTCATTGATGCTCGGCCTTCACTTGTTGACATGTCAAACACTTTGCAACAAAATCAACAATCTCTCGCTTCATATTATTCCAACAGAAATGCTGCTTCAGATCCCTGTACATCTTTGTACTCCTTGGGTGAATAGTGTACTTAGCCTTGTGGGCTTCTTCAAGTACCTGTTGTTTCACTCCATCACAAGAAGACACACACAATCTACCTCTGAAGGTTAAGATTCCATCGCTATTAATCACGAAGTCAGGTGCCTTGCTTTCTTTCAGGCCATCCACTATCTTTAGGAGTTCTGAATTATTTTTTTGAGCTTTCTTTATCTGCTGAAATAACAAAGGCATAGCTCGAACACTAGCAAACAATGCCCCATGTGCAGACTCACAAGGATCCCAATCCCTCAAGTCTTCAACCATCTTCCATTCACGAACCAACAAGCAAGATAGATAAGTCTTCATGCTCAATGCATCAGCTACCACATTGGCTTTACCAGGATGGTACAAGATAGAACAATCGTGGTCTTTAAGCTTTTCCATCCATCTACGTTGTCGCATATTTAGTTCCTTCTGTGAGAATAGATACTTCAAACTCTTGGGATTAGTATAGACTTCGAACTTGGCCCCATAAAGATAATGCTTCCACTTATGCAAAGCAAAAATAATCGCAGCTAATTTCAAGTCATGGGTAGGATAATTCTGCTCATAAGGAGTCAACTTCCTCAAAGCACATTCAATAACTTTCCCGTTCTGCATCAACACACAACCCAAACATTCTTTGGATGCATCAGTATACACAATAAAGTTATCACCACCACTGAGTAGAGTAAGAACTGGAGCTGTAGTCAGTCGTCGTTTCAATTCTTGGAAACTGTTTTCACATCTGTCACTCCATACAAACGGTGTCTTCTTATGTGGCTATCTTCGAAAATCCCTTAATGAATCTTCGATAGTAACCAACTAACCCCAAGAAACTCCGCACCTCTGTCACTGTCTCAGGTCTTTTCCAATTTACCATAGCTTCTACTTTAGAAGGATCAACTAAAATACTGGCACCCGATATTTCGTGTCCCAGAAATGCAACTTCTACAAGCCAGAATGCACATTTGCTGAACTTAGCAAATAATTGCTTCTCCCGAAGTAATTCTAGTATAGTTCGCAAATGAAAGGCATGCTCCTCCTTGGATTTAGAATATACCAGGATGTCATCGATAAACACTACAACACAGCAGTCATTATACTGTCTGAAAACCTTGTTCATCAAATCCATAAATGCAGCATGAGCATTAGTCAACCTAAAAGGCATAACCATAAATTCATAATGGCCATACCTCATACGGAAGGCTGTCTTCAGAACATCTTCAGCCCAAAATTTCAACTAATGGCAACCACTACATAGATCCAGTTTAGAGAACACAATTGATCCCTGCAACTGATCAAACAAATCCTCAATATGCGACAGTGGATACTTATTCTTGATAGTCACCTGATTCAACCGACAGTAGTCAATACATAACCGTAGCGTGCCATCCTTCTTCTTCACAAATAACACAGGTGCACCTCATGGTGATACACTCGATTTAATAAACCCACGGTCTAGCAACTCTTGTAACTATACCTTCAATTCTTTCAACTCTGCTGGCACCATTCTGTACGATGCCTTTGATATAGGTGTTGTACCTGACAATAGCTCAATACAGAACTTAACCTCTCTATCAGGTGGCATATTGTACTAAGTAGAAAACACATCTGCAAATTCATAAACCACGGGAATATCTTCTAGTTTCGGTGCAGCTATACTCACATCCAAAACAGAAGCCAGATAACCATTATAACTTTGTGATAATAATTTTCTAGCCCGAATAGCAGAAATAAAAGACAAGCCAACCATGGCCATTTTTCCCATAAATATAAACTCAGGTATTTCAGGCACATAAAATATTACAACCTTACGATGGCAATCAACAACAGCATGATGCACACATAACCAGTCCATGCCTAAAATAACGTCAAAATCACGAATGGGCAAGATTACTAGATCTGCATGTAATGTGTAACTATCTATACATATATCGCACACCTGATACACATCAGTAGAAAACACACACTCCCCCATTGGGTTAGATACCTCCAGCACATAAGGCAATAACTGGGGCAAAACACACAAATTCCCCACAAAATGAGATACAATGCATGAAAGTGATGAACCAGGATCTAGAAGAACATGTGCTTTCGCACCGAAAACAGTAAGTGTACCTCCTATTACGGTGGTAGACTCGGGAACACCCCTCTGATCTAAGGCAAATACGTGACCCTGAACTTTCAGTTTCCCATTGTTATCCCTCTTAGACCCATACAACTGTGTCACCATACCCACAGACTGACAACCCTGAGTTTTACGGCAATCTTTCCTCATGTGACCCTTCATGCCATAATTATAGCACTCTCGCTGCTTCAAGTAACACTTGTCCTCTGTATGCCCTAGCTTCGAGCAGAAAGTACAAACTAACCCTGAATTCGAGCAGTTCTGGACAGTAAATGAAGGAGTACCTCCTTTCTCACTAGGCTGGGATTTCCTCTACCCACCTGTACCCTGTTTGCGGTAGCTACTAGAACACTGTCCACGCCACTGACTCTGGCCATATGACTTCACATCAGAAGTGGCCTTGCCACGGTGCTCCTCAATATCACGTTTAATAACATAGGCCATGTCAACTGCCTCCCTAAAGTCCATAAGTCGCAAGAATAACAATTGCCTACGGTATTCTATCTTCAGTCCTTTCACGAGATTTTTTGTCTTCCTTTTTTCATCAGGTACAAGATAAGCACAATATCAAGCCAATTTTATGAACTTGGCTTAATACTGTGCCATTCTCAGATTACCCTACTCTAATGCAATAAACTATGCATCACGTTTACCCTGAACAACTCTCAGAATATACTGAGCCTTAAGCTCATGCAAGAAAGTGGCCCAAATCTGTGGTACCATGTCTCGCTCCCAGATCTCCAATGATACCTGTCACCAATGATCAGCATCATCCTCAAGCTAATACACTGGACAGTTCAGCTTGTCTTCATCACTACATTTCAGTGCTCTGAATATCTTAACCATGCTTTCAACCCATCTTTAAGCTTTTTTGGCATCTGGTTCACCATCAAAACTGCGAGGTTTCATCTTCATAAATCTATCAAGCATAGTAGTTACATGTCTGTCAGGTTGTTATACTATAATCCCAGGCTGCGGTGCTCTTTCCGGTGCCTGTGGTGTAGGATCCTCAGGTACCTGTGCATTACCCTGCTGATGGCCCATATCAGCTACTATTCTGGTCAGTAACTGAAACACATTTATCAGATCCCCTAGCTGATTATTCAGGACTGACAGTTGGGCTTCATTGCCAGTATCTGCCTAGGTTGTTCATCACGCATATGGTTATTACTCTCGGCGCCCTCATCGCCATCATTCACACTCGGATCAACCCTATCAGTGTTAGCACATTGCCTAGTATGCATCATTCTTACGCCTACACATAAACACTCAGTGTAAGAAAATCAGAAAACACACCAACCCACACTCAACCCAACTAGACCAAGGATCATATCCTGACCAACAACTAACCACGCTCTTATACCAACTGAGACGACCTGATCCCCAATCTCTATATGAGCCTCGGGTCGAGCGTCGAACAAACATGTAAAGCAACAAAACAGAGCAAAGCCCCCACTAATTATGGGTTAATAAACTCCACAACCAACCAACTAGTGTAATATAATACACTTGCACGAAGTTAAACTTTAGCATCAAAAGGATAATACAAGACCAATAACATAAAAGTACCCAAAGTAGAGCTTCTATAAGTCTACATAACAAAAACCTTGTCTTCACACTATACAAATACAAACTCCCATGGAGCTGCAAAACAAAAGACAACCTGCTGTACATGGGTGCCTTGCCGACCTCACCGCAAACTTCCTACCTGGCAGAGATCTAAGGAAAACAAATAAAGGGAACGTGGTGAGTGATAACTCAGTAAGTTATGCAACTACATGACATGCTGTTATGCACATGTTATAAACACATCTGCAAATCAAGTGTACTTGCACATATACTTGCACATATCACGTTTATCATGTTATAATGCACATTGACTCAACGTAATTGATGTCTTATTTGTTTACCTTGTAAGTGTACGAATCAATATAGAGTATAGTGTACGGAAAGCAAGGGTCAAACCACAGAGACAAGAAGTATCTAAAGCAAGTAAACAGGTAACAATTATAGCTAAGCGGGGGGGGGGGGTTGTTTGATTTATCTATTCAACTAAATTATTCTACTGAAAAGCAAGTAACCTAATTAACCGTTTATTCAAGGCAGCAAACACAGTTTGTGAAGATCTAATGATGGATGAGAATCTAAGAATATAGATTCACATGTATCTACTCTAATGCTCTTTTTCTTAATGTATCAATCAATTAATCAGAGTTCGTTCACAAAAGATTAGTATAGTTCGTCAAATTATAATTCAGTCTCCATCCTAAATAATTCGTACGAGTCTAAACCTTTAAGAACAAGAACATATGAACCTACTCCTAACTTTATCACTCTCGTGCATCGATATGTTTAATTTATCATAATGGTGAGCCAGTGTACGACATACGCATATAGTCGTGCAGTTATCCGCACCTCTAGGTCTTTAACTATAGTGATACCATTCATTAGGAAAAAACCAAATAGCAAAGAGATTGATAAACACTGTGATCAACAAGGGTTGATTGAATATAAAATTATAATAGAGTAAAAGATTCGATACAAGTTACCTTCAATTCCTAGATATGAGCAATTAGTTCGTCCTTAAAGATGAACCGATCAGTTTGATGAAAGAATACATGAATGATCTTCTTAAACTATGATTACAAGTAATAAAAACTATAAATTAAAAGCTAAATTGAGATTATTTCTGACCTAGAACTTAGGGCTACAAGGTTTGTATTTATACTAGGGTTTACAGGGCAAGAAGTAGAATTAAGGTGAAATTCCTGACTTTGTAAGTCGATGAGGCTTGCGGGGGCAAAGGTGTCAATGGCATGCGGCCGCAAGGCTGGCAGTTCCTATGGGGTTGTCTTTCTAGAGACCTTGCAGGGGCAAGGCTAGAGGAGCATGCAACCGCAAGGCCTGGTCTTTTTCTGATCCTTCTTCTTTCAGCCTTCTGCATTTTGGTCCCTTCCTTCAATTCCTCACTCAAAGCTTCATGAATTTCATAGTTCCAACTAAAACCCTTAAACTTACAAAAAAGCTCCAAAACACATATTAGTATCCAAAAGCCTCGTGGAATCGCTATTTCTAAGCTGTATAAGTACCCGATAGATGCGTATAAAACATATCTATCAAATACCCCCAATCTTAGACTTTACTCGTCCACGAGTACACAACACCTAATAAATACAAAAGCGATTAAAATACAAAAACTAAGAAAATCTTTTTGGAGGGTGACACTATTTACACTCCTTTATAAGCCCACAAACTCAAGGAGACTCTAACGAGTGACTCGACTATGGAGATAAATACAACAACTGTTAAATACAAAAGAAGATAACTAAAATTATTCTAAAGCCATGAATACAAATCAAATATTTTTGGATCATTCTCAAGTCACAATAGCATGGATATTCATATTTGCCTCAGAAAGATGCTCAACACATGTGTACAGACTCACCCAAATATCAATCTGACTTACACTCAATCCTGCGACAGATGCCAACATCTCCGTGTGTGTGTGCTCACCAATAATGAAAATTTTCCAACTTAAATAGTTTTATTAAGCTAAGCACAACATTCATTCTTTAAAATCAAATTTTTAATAAAAACATGTGCAACACATAGTATGTAATCTACCATCCGAACCCGATCTATCACCGAAAGAGAGAACACAATGGATTTTAAATACTTACACATACATCCCATGCACTTCCTATACATGACATACAATGCTTTCATATCCCATTTACTTACAATAGCTAAGATTATGCTAACACATTGAGTTTTGATGAACAGTGTGGATATATGAAGTATGGATCAATTTACATGAGTTACAATCGAATTAAGTAACACAAGCAACTGGCAAAAGAATCAATAGAACTTTATTAAGCTTGTAATGTAAAGCCTTGGTGTTGGGGGATACGATGGAAAGAGAATAGAATACAAAGTCAGAGAGCAAGACTACCATTTTCCCCATTTACTTCTACAAATGTAGAAATATGTCCCATTAGGCTAGGACCTGCAAATACCACAAGTGGGGAGTTTCCCCCAAACTTGCATTTTTCAATACAATATGCTAAAAATAACTAGTTACCCTTTCTTCAGATAACTTTTCATTATATATCTATATTTTCCTTGAAAGCTATGCTTTCATTTGAAACTTCTTGCACTCTTCTTCTTTCTCATCATCATTCGTCGCACCAATATTTTTTTCACTTTTTTTTTTCGATTACGACAAAGAAGAAGAAGTTGTTAGGAAATTATCTTTATAACAACGGTCCCATGAGATGATATCCCCACCAAAATCCCACTCTCTCTAAGGGTAGGCTAAAGTGTATAAGCTTTAAGGGTTAAGTTAATGTGGGTAAAAGAAACGAAGTCGAATGGGGGTTGTTGTATGCTTAGCATACGCCATTCTTCAATTAAGCTCAAAAGGGGACACTAGGGATATGTTTAGTAAGGTCGGGAAAATTTTTAAGCTCAAGCGATCCAAAGATAGCCTAAATCATATCCTAATGCTAGAATTGCTCATGCCAGTTTTTAAGAAAGTAAACACACATAAAACAACACATCCATTATGACATTTGTGGAATTGAAGATTTAGCATCACTGGATTTCACATAAGCATTCGCTAGAAAAAGGTAGGGACAATCGAGACTAACATGTAGTCACGGTTCAAAAGTGTGCTTGAGATATATTAGGAAGAAAAATCTAAAGGATCTAACTATAATGCAATTGACCCTAAGTTACAATTCAATGCAACAATCATGTCAGGATGGCTATTCATCATATTCTTGTGCACCAAACCAATCTCGCTAGGATGAAATGTGCATTATAAACTTAGTAAAAATATTCAAATTTGTCCATAATCATGACTGAGAAAAGTGCACAAGGGCTTTGGAGAATGTTAATATTTTTGCAGACTCAAGTGAATTCCAGAGTGATCTATGGAAAAGTCACGAGGTTCATTGCACTAAATCATCATCAGCTGAAGTTCCCACACTAAGACTCGAGAATGAAAATTTTGGATTAAATATTTTGAATTTATATTTGTTGAAATTTTTTAAAGAAAGTTGGAGATAGTTGATGACCCAATCGATGATGGGTTTTCGAATGAACCAATTCTTAGTGTGCAACATCTCTGAAAATAAGAAAAAATAAAAAGCAAGAAAGTCGAGAGAGGAGAAGAGACGATAGAGGAGCAAAAGTTGTCCTGCACCCTAAAAATATAGCACAACTCCACTCCTTCTTAGGTTGGGTCCTGTAAAGACCCTGGACTTAGAATTCTCTCCCCCAAAAAACATAATTTCTATTTTACCTCCAAAATTAAGGGTTGTCCTATAATAGGATTGATGGAGGAGAAATATCGTAAGGACATAACTGGTCTGCCTAACGAAAGAGGAAGAAACATGTGCTTCGACTCATGGTGAGTCGAGACGAAATAATGAAGGAGGAAGGAACTCGGGCACAGTGCCAAGTGGCATGTCATGGAAGGTAGCTATATTTCTGTGTAGTTGGTCTGACCATTGGAAAAAGTAGTTTTGGTCAGCACGCATTTGCGCGAGCTGCTGCTGGATCATCTGTTGATCTAACCCAAGCACTCTATTGGAGAGGGCCTCCAACGGATCCCCCTCGTCGTCAATGTTAGCCTCTTGAGGCTCTTCACGTGGTCCCCCCTCACGTGGCCAGTGCGGGTGATCAAAAAGTTGCACCGCAGTAATGTCGGGCACTGCCCGTACCTTCTAAGAATCTGGGGTCCAAACGACTCCGACCCCTCCACACATACCCGTAATTAAACTCGGGAAAAGGAATCTCGAGTTTGTCCTACTAACGATGATACCGTAAATCTAGGTATTTATCAAGTGCCCAACATTAATAGAACCACCGGACAGGATGGTGTAAATCAAAATAGTCTTATGCCACGACACCGTGTGTTGGTGGCTGGATGGCATAAGGCGTGCACATATAAATTTGAACACGACCTTAGCCCCGTTCGTCAATTAGGATTCGTCCATGGTGCGTGTGGCAGCCCGACCCGGACTCCAATGCGGAATCCAAAGGTCGTGCCACCAAGACAAGCTAAGAGACGGACAAGCACCTGCTAAGCATAATGGTGCAAGTCAAAAACAATGAGCCGACTAGCTCGAAACAGGAATGAAAAGCCATGACGGCAAAATGGAACAACAAAAACTAAATCTGCGGAAGCAAATCATAGTTGGAACCAAAGCCTATAATTAAAAACCAAGGAATACAAGGCTGAGAGACAACTATCTCTCGACAAATCTATGACGCGCGTGACGCAACATTGCGCACGGGCAACAAACCATCGGCAACCAAAGGCCGGCGAATCAACAAAATACCAACCTGATAAACAACCACTCAACGGCTACAACATGCCGGAGTGACAAATCAACTAAAAGAATAAGAGATTATACACTAACAACTAAACCAATGTCTCTCGACTAAAGTTGTCGGAGATAGAAATAACAATAACACAATACTAGAGGCAAGCTAAACCTTGCTCGAGAAGACGACAGACGAACTTCTAAATGAATACAACAGCTCGACCAAACAAGTCGGCTCCCAAAATAAAACGGTAATAAAATACTAACGTAACTACCCAAGTAAAGTTTACATAACTTTACATCCGCATCTCACAAGATGAATAAATACAATAATAAATCCAAGCTATCGCCGGGAAGACCACCTGCTAGAGATCACTAGTCCGCAACCGCAACGCGTACTAACGAGCTCACTGCACAAACTAAGGAAAACAAACACACGAAATAAGTCATAATGACCCAGTAAGCTACTAAATGCAACTGTATGACATAGCATGACATGGCATGGCATAATGCACCAGTATAAATACAATTGTGGCATCATAATAATAATGTACCAACAATAATCATGTACAACCAGAATATGGGCCCAGCCCTCAATAATAAAACCATGGGTCCAGCCCTCAAATGATCACAACATGGGTCCAACCCTCAATGATCACAAATTTGCACTTAGCACGTTATTCACATAAGTGCGAGTATTAAACAACACAATAGGATATGTTATGGGCCTAGCCGCTACGTAGCTCCTGCAACAAAAACACTGTTAACCCAATATCGTGACTACGATGCTCGTGTCTTCGCATCAATATACCGAACTCCACCGGCTAATAGCAGCCTGTGACGCACGTATTGATACGGCAAAGGAGCTACTTCCCCATTGCGGACAACAATGGAGGGGTGTGTGAGGTCCCAGGTACGGCGATCCATAGCGAATACGAATCTGACGATTCGTATAGGCGATGTATCGTCCCACCCTGACATAAAAATCATACCAAATAATGCCAGCTGGACTCAATCCAATGCATAAGTAGATATTTACTCGTCAAGACCAAATAAGGATCGAATTCGACAAGAGCGAACCCGTCCGACCAAATGCTCATGTATGTATTTACTCAATATAAACAAATAAGGAATGAATTCGACAAGAGCGAACTCATCCGACCAAGTAGGTTATTTTTCTCTACCATAAATCAAGTCAAGGCAATTACATTGCTCACAGCCAATTAATCTTAAAAGATCTCAAGTCACCAATTAAATCAAGAATAGTATAAACCCACCAAGAATCATATTATGAGGTCTATAATGGACCTATACTTGAAATCAAACCAAAGACTACACCGTAGTCATAACCCATAAGTACGTTCATGTGCAACCGATCAATTTTCCCCAAAAGTGAGAACTCACTCAATAATTATTTTTCAACCATACTCGAGACCATAGGTTGGTCTTTAATGTACAGTGCTCTCCCGAGCATACTCTAAATAAATCCCCTAATAAATCTCTATAACTTAGGTGTCTCAATTGGACACAAATCGAGATGCTCGGGTGCTCACCATCATAACCAACCAAACCCAAACATCGTAGGGTTTCAACCAAAGGCTCATTATCATATTATTGATCTTACAACGACTTCGTTGAGTCTTAATTCTACCTTTCATTCTTTATGTGTTTCATAAACCCACAATTAAACATTTCATTCATATAAACAACAAAATCCCAAAATTCATTCGGGCTTGATTCCCAAGCCTAGAAATCCAAGAACTCATCATAATTATAGTCAAATGAAACCCAAATGTCGTAGGATTTCAACCCGAGTTCATTAACACATTATTGGACTTATAATGACTCCGTTGAGTCTAAACACCAAGTTTCATCCTTTACACATTTCATCAATCACAACATTTCACCCACTTCAATTTATAATAAATTCCAAAATAATTCGGGATTAATTCCCAAGCCCTAAAATTCATAAAAATCTTAACAAAGGAATAGCCCATTTCACCCAACACACAATATCATTCAAAACATCCTACTCATGGCATTAACAAGTTCATACCTCCAAAAATTCACAAAATAGACATACATGGCATATAAAGTGTTCATTACCCATAAATAGCACATAGGTTGTTTTCCTTAGGGCCAATGAACCAAAACCAAAAGAAAGTAACTTACCTAGCTCGGATGAAAACTCCAAAGAATGAAAATCCGATCGGTGAAGTTGTTCTACTCGTCGAGGGCTTCAAGATTCTGAAGTTTGAAGGCAATCCGACGGTTGGATCTTCATGGATCGAAGAGAGAAGGGCTAGGGTTTGAAATCTCCCATGGACTCTCTCTCTCTCTCTAACTTACGGTTTGGGGGAGAGAAATGAAGAAGGAAATGGCTGAAAATGGGTGGGGGTTTGTGGTTATAACACCCACAATTAAAGAGGGTAAAATAGACATTGTATTGGTACACTTAGTGAATGTTTAGGGTTAATCACAACTTAGATTAGGCTAATGATGCTCAATAAAATCAACCCAACATCTTAGGACTCATTTAGGACTAATTAGGAAGGTTAGAGAGGGATTAGGATGGGTTTTAGTAAGGGTGGAATAGGTAAAACATCAAAAATCACAAAACAGGGCACAACAGAGTCGGGGCACCTTGCGGTCGCAAGGTCCCCCAAGCCTTGCGTCCACAAGCTTCTCAGCCCACTCCTTGGACAATTTCTAATGACCTTGCGGGGGCAAGGTCCTTCCCCCTTGCGGCCGCAAGCCTCCCAGACCAAAAAGGGCTTAGAATTCAACCCCAAATGATCCGAAACACTCAACCAAACCAAACAAGGTTCAAACCCCATTCAAAGTAGGCCTAGAACTCCCATACAACACTCACAAACAACCCCCGAAACAACTCGGAGCAAAACCGGGAAGAGGTGCAACAACGTGCAACCGAAACGACGAATGAACTAGCAATTGAACGAGCAATGAAAGGAGACTTTAAGGCAAGTCTAAGGGCTAATGTAGAAGCTTGAATAATTCTATAAAGTTGAATAACAACTAGGGTAATAAGAACTCCAAAGGAGTGATGATTACGCGACTCAATCCCCGAACTACGCGATAGAGACGATTGCTATCTCCAAAGCTTCCAAATCGTCAATAGACTTAAGGAACACCTCCAACTTGAAGTATAATACATC
Organism: Codonopsis lanceolata; assembly: GCA_013146195.2. Lineage (NCBI taxonomy): Eukaryota > Viridiplantae > Streptophyta > Magnoliopsida > Asterales > Campanulaceae > Codonopsis > Codonopsis lanceolata. Next base: position 137,584,175 of record CM028377.1, on the reverse strand, counting down.
TAAACATGTTAATCAATCATCATGTAAAGGTCTAGGACCAAACCGAAGTCACGAACACAAAATGCAAGCAAACTCTCAATCGCGTCGCGTTCCGACTATCGTCGAGTCACGACTTGTGACTTTAGCAAGTCAACAACTATATGGCCTCTCTCTTAATAGTGTTTTGGTCCGAATGTGGTCTCCCAAACACATCTAGACTCTCTCGCAAACCAAACATATCATCAAAAAAGGGAGAAATACGAGTATGGTACGCAAACCAAGCTAACGAAGGATTGGGGTGCCACAATGCGGGGGACAAACGGTGGACCTTGATGAGAGGTCCAAACCGTTTTAGGAGTGGCGATCAACGCATTAATCTCCTGAACAGAGATGCGATGGGTAATGCGGGCATTGAAGTCATTAGTGCCCTCGAAATTGGGAGTGCCAAAATAGTGATTATTACTAAAGGGTGAAAAATTAACACTTCGATTTTGAACAATACTAGTATTGGACACCCTACCAGTCAAGGAGACATGCCCCACTACAAGAAAACAGGGCAACTGCAACGAAATATTGCAACAGAATTAAATTTAGTTACAATTTAAATGTGTAGCGCTCATTCCTAACCTAAAATCTCATTTTAGCCGCATTAATTTTTTTTTTGGGAAAAAATTGGAGGGAAGAAACTAGAAAGGCGCCTAAAATGCAACAATTTTTGCAACCATTTTAGAAAAACCAACCTAAACTAAATTAATTAAACCCCCAAATCAAATTTCACACCCTTCGTTCTCTCTCATGCTCCCCGCCGACCTTCTCTTCCAAAATCCATCGTCTTCCTCCAACGGCCACACAACACGCCGTCATCCTTGATTTAAAGCTATGGTAGCATAAGTTCGGTCTACTGGTTTAACGATTTCACTCTCCTCCAAACAAGGTATTCTCTTTCGATATATATATAGCTTTGTAAAGTGAATACTTATTCTTCCATTGAGATTACTGTCTCAAAGATTACCCAAATCAGTATAACCCTTTCTTCTTTACCTCTATATAAAGAAAGAAAGATTGGGTTTTATCTTAGCAATTTGATAAAATTTTAAGTTTTTGGGGTTCGTGGGTTTTGATTTCCATGGCGGCTGGTTCTGACATATCTGGTCAAGCAGTAGTTGTGGCAACTCCGACTGTATAATCTTCACCAAAGTCTGAGACTCTTGTTAATAATAAGATTGATGCTAGTGATAATGGTGTCTCTATGGTTGTTGCTCCCAAGGACCCTGCCACTAAATTTGAATTGAAAATGCAAGACATAGTTGATATGCTGTTCAAATTGAAGTTGAATCCACTAGCGAAAGAATTTTTTCCTTCTTTTTATGCTAATGCTTACGATGAATTTCTTAGTGCCAACTAATAAGAATTCTGGCAATGAGGGGTTCCCAAATAACAGAAGGGTATCATTAATTTTTCCGTCTTTGATCGAATTGTAGATAACATGTTTCATATCAAGTTTTGTTGAATTATGTATTTTGATGGATGGGTTTGCTTTGGATTGTAAAGTTAATGTCATTTTAAGTTGTATTTTATGGTTTTACTCCTTATACTTCTTATTTCTGATTTTATTTTGATTGAATAATTTGTTCTTCTGTATATGATTGCATTTCTAAATTTTGTTTCCATAAATTCATGCTGTTGATGTCTTGATCATGTGGATTTTGTGTCCCTACTTTAACAGTAGTCTTGTCATTATTTCAATTAGGTGAAGAAGTAGAAGATGAAATTTGTATGACAGACACCTTAATTCTTTGTCCACGCCTCCATTAACGATGTCGTCTTCTTCCTTTTTTAGTAATTGATGCATGGTAATTCTCTGTTTAGAAGTTAATATATGATTTGTTTGTTTATTGTCCCCAATTCTTTGACTTAATAAATGTATGCTAAAAAGCGATCAGCATCTGAGGCTTTCCAATGTAGAAAGAGGACTTTTTTCTGGATGGAGGGAATGGTTGTATCAGAAGTATATTGATATTCCTAAAATTTGAAACAATCTGACCTTGCATGTGAAGAACTAACAACATTGGTAACTCTTAATCTCCTTTATTTTCATAATCACTCTCTTTTTTTGATAAGTAAATTATTCCCTTTTACTTTGTTATTCTCAATTAATTGTGTTATGTTAGAAAACGAAAATGAATATTCGGTCAGTCTATTCCAAGAATATTTAGGTGGCATATTTGGAATTGATTATGGTGTTAGGATAAGATTGTGAAATGGAAAGACTACAGAAGTTTCTTCATCCATTATTTTGTATTGTAGTACCCAGCTGTAATTCGATCTTGGTCTTGAGCCTATTTTGCTTTTCTAAATTAATTATAACATCGATACTCCTTCACTTTTCTCTTCCTTTTTCCTAAGGACTTGTGTTACAATTTTGCAGGCACTTTCATTGAAAAGGTTTCAAGAACCGTTAGACAATTTTCTCCACATTTAGCAGCAAAAATACCACCGGTAAGTTTGCTATCTCACGCCATTTACTAATTACTACTCCCTCCGTCCTAAATTGGTAGTACATATACAAGAATGTTCTTAGTATTCACACTATAGTATTGGAAGTGCACATTGTAAGATGATAGATAACAAATGAGTAACTTCATACAAAAAGGGACATTCATTTTGGGACAAAAAATTCCCAAATCCTATGACAAGTGTTAAATGTCTTGTGTGTTGGTGTTTTGTTGTCTTGAAATAGGAAAGTTTGAGGACCCAACATGAAACTTGTAAACGCCTCAAGTTAGAATTATGAGAATGTTACTGATTCTGCATTCTCTGTATAACTTATCTTAATAGATGTTATTGTGCTTATTTAAATAGTGTCTTGGGAGTGCATGCTCATTCCTCCATTTTGCTCATTTCCTGTATCAACCACCCCCTGGGTTCGTCTGTTTTTGCAACTCAGTTAGCTTAGTTGTATGAATTTCGGTTTCAGAGCTGTTATTGGAACCAGAAGTGAAACCATTTATTGATAGGGGAATCTGCATTTTTAAAGCTTCTCTTCCATAGGCAGATATACCTAGATGAGGTTGCTTCTCAAGCTGTGGTGGAATGTCAGCTGGTGGATAATAGCCATCTACTTGCCTTAGAGGTGGCATGAAATGAGGACTAGATCCATAACCAGGACCACCACCAGCATTTGGTGGAAAAGCTTGTGGTGGTGGACCCCATGATTGGGGAGGAGACATGTGTTCCATTGGAGGATTACACATTTTGTATATGCATTTCAAACAAAGGAATCATACTTTTATAGTTTTATCAACACAGTTTAATTGCCTTGTGTGTACCGGTAGGCTCCCCTACTACTTCAACAATCCTATCATCTTCAAGAGCAAAAGTAGGTAGGTCTTCTGTCCCAAGAACTCCAATAATACAATTCGATGATTCTTGAATAGATTTGATTGTTGTGCCTTGCTTTCCAATTAAACTTCCCACCCACAAGCAACCTCGTTGAAACCTTGTCCCCTATACCTGGTGGAACTTTAAATGAATCACCATCCAATCCATCCACAATTCGTTTACGAACCCTAATGAGGGAATACTATATAGTTACATTTTTGTGACTTTTATTGATACTGTATCCTGCCCTCCATCAAGTGGAGCCAGCGCCAAAGCTTGTCTAAGTTCCAGAAGGTATCAATCTACATCCTTATCTATTTTTCCACCTACTTTCTCCACCATCACTGTTTTCTGTCCCACCACCATCATCTTTCCAATCACTATGCAAAACCCCTGCCAGCTTAACAAGAGAGAGAGAGAGAGAGAGAGTTTTCATCGGTTTTTGTTGTTACTCTTCTGCTTGGACAGACTTTTCTATTGGGTAGGGTGGGCTTAGGCAGGTGAGAGAAGAGGTTCACAGGCAGACCGTTATAATTGAAACTCTAAGACTAACTGTCTATTAATGCAATGAAAGAGACGAAACAGGTCTCTGTACTTGTAAATAAAAATCACTGGTCTTCTCTTCTTCTCATGGATTCGTTCAGAACTAAATGTAAATAAAAATCACAAAAATGTAATCAAGTGGTCTGCTCTTCTTCTCATGGATTCGTTCAAAACTACATGTAAATAAAAAACACGAAAATGTAATCAAGTGTGACCATCAAAACTGAATTACTGTCCCTTCAGATCAGTATTTAGTTTCTCAGCAAGATAGCAAAGGCAATAACCATGGTAGCACTCTCCACCGAATAAGAGTATCTCACTAGTCTTTTGTTTGCTCTATGTCTCCCCATTTAAATTTATGCATTTCTTTTGGTATATAATGCTGCAATTTGTAATATTTGATGACAAATTAAGCAAGTTCTAGTCTTGGAATCTGGAAAGCAATGAAGCTGGCACTAATGCCGATTTTATGCTAGTAGTATTTGCTTTGCCACAAATATGTTTAATGAGTAGTTGATTAGAGACTTTAGCTCTATGCATAGCAAGAACAATAACCCTCAAAATCATTACAGGAAATCCCAATAGTAAGGTATGCATACATAACCATAGATAAGCTTAGCAGTACAAAACCTTGATTAATTCCAAGTTGCGATTTAATTTGTCTATTATTGTCATGACGGATACCTAAGTCTTTGGGATTGCCGGAGTGGGAGTTTAATTACAAAGCTAAAAGCATCATCATCTTTCTCTCGCTTGTGTGGTCACCTTCTCATTGGATGCAAAATTCATTATTACTGGGAAAAAGCACTTAAAGTTCGACGGTTGGATCATCTACAAAATCTTGTGCTTAAGATTGGGGAGGGTCAATAGGAATGCATGGGAGGCCGCTTAATCTTGGGCATCACAAAGGGTGCTCATTTATATCTATTACATCTCCAAAAGCTAATTGCGATGCGGTTGATTGCAATCAAGATTGGACCCATGTACTGTTTATGCATTGACAACATGACTCAGTTGGTGTTTATTTTAGATTTTCATAGTATCAATGTATTTGAAATTCTTTTGCCATTTGTAAGCTTTAGTTGCGGTGTCCACGTGCCTTCTACATGGTGGGTTAACAATTACAAATTCGATGGAATTAAAGGTAAATGTGGTTCAATATCTTATTTTATACTCGGGCGTTAAACAAACCAAATTGGACTCAATGCACAAGTAGATATTTACTCGACATCCAATGGATCGGCTCGGGCGACTTCTAAAAGATTCTTTTAAGAAGCTATCTAGATTAGTACTTATGTAGTCTCGGGGCATTTCATGGTGCTATTTGTAGAGCCATCTCTGGTTTCTAACATGTGCGGCCATATCTTATATACCATATCGGCGATTCTTTAATTTCATTGCTTTGTTTGACAAGATTTTGGGTTAGTGAGTATAGATAAGCAGTGGAAAGATCAAAGAGAGAAGTTTAAGAAACATCTTCACGTATTATGGTTTTTATTTCCAACCTGCAGGGAATCTTGCTTGATAAATGGAATGTTAAATCTTTAAAACAACATAATCCTTTTCATCCTTCAAAACTATGATCTTTAGTCACTACAAGTTATCGACTAACACTTCGATCAATCCAATGCTGCTCAGCTAGGACTTACAGAACTAAAATGGCTAGAAGAACAGGAAGTGTTGATGAATTTGAGTTCAAAGCTATAGGGAAAATCATAATCGGGCGTGAGTATTTTGGAACTCCGCTTTCACGCCCGGAGTTGTTATGTTTACGTTAATGCTTTTTGGCTTAATTTTCTTGAATTTATTTGAGTGACATCGATTCTTTTTGGGGTATGTGCAAGTCTTTGCATCTTTCGCTTTTTCGTTTGTCATATTTTGCTTTCGCTTTCAGTTCTTATTAAAGCAACTTTCTTCATTTAACCTTATCTTATTAGTGGCTTTTGAGATCTTGATCTTTGGATTTGTTTTTGAAGAAGAAGATTTTTCAAAGCCTTGGGAAGGACAAGATGATAACCTGGAAAGGTAATCTACATTTTTCCACTTTCCAATGTTGATTTTTTTTTCGTTGTCCATCTTCATGTTTAACTTCTACCTTAGAGTACTTGGTGTGCATAATCTCAATGTTGCATATTTAAAGAGAAAGAGAAGAACTTTGAGGTGACATGCCTTTCCTCTTGTCTTCTTTCTTCGCTTCATTCTTATGGTATGTATTGAAGTGGAGAGGTCCTCTTGGGATCCGATAAATTTGTTTGTCATACGTTTTACTTTTTATCTACGAGATTGTAACGAATTCAATTGTATTTTTAATTTGTTTGTCTTACGTTTTTATATTTTATCTATGAGATTGTACAAATTCAATTTTATTTTCCCGTTTCTATATTTTACTTTCTCCAAGGGACAAGCTCTGCTTGTACACATTCATGCAAGAGATCAATGGAACTAAAATAACAAACCGAAATTTCAAATTAGTAATGCCTCGGTTTTAGTAATTTCGTTTGTATTTGTGGAATTTATTGGACTCGTCGTGCAACACCGCCAATGGGTCAACGTCTCCAAATTTATGTTTATGGTTTGTCTTCACCACCGCATCGTCTTTATGATGAAACGCTTTAACTTGTAGAAATCTTGTTGTGTTGGGTTTAGAAAATATCTAATTGGTGTTTGCTATGGGTCTGCAAGGCTTAAACTGTGTGATTGGCGGTGCCTTGGATTTCTTGAAGCGAGTAAGCAGCGCAAGTTAAAGTTCTTTTATGGTGTCCAGTGCTAGCTCAAAAGTTTATGTTTCTATATGCTGTTGTTATCCAATCTTATTGACATCTTAGTTCTATTTAGTTCCACAAGTCCATTGTTTATTTTCAAGATTTTATTTAATGAAACATGGGAGTGGAAGTGCATAGCATGATGAACTTGTTACCTGTATGGTCCTTCTCATGTTATCTAAAATTTTGGAAGCAGAACATCAATGCTAAAGCCTTCTTTATCCATGAATGAGTGATTATTGTCTCCATAATTCTCACAACCCGTTTCTTTAGGTATATAATCTTTGCAGGTGGGAGTCCAAGAATCGATTGTCACAAGACCGCAATTGTTCGCAATTGTTAGTTTGAATTTTGCGGAATAAACTATCATAATTTCCATCCCGTAAGTAATCTTCATGTGTGAGTTTAATTCGTGAGTTTTTTGTGGCTGTTTTTGGGCTGTTTTGGAGAGTTTGGTTCAGCCATAGGGCTGTCCAAAAAAGCTGGAACAAATTTGTTAATTCAAGCTTCCGCATACGCATAAGCATATGTAATGAAACAATTGGAATAATAATATTATTGATATGTTTCTCACCTCTGTGACTCTTCCTTCCTTCTCTGTCATAGTAAGATAATCTAATTTCCTTTCAGGTTGGTAGTTCCTCCACATGACGATGGTGTCAAGTTTCCTTGTGAAAGAGTAGAACAAGTGAGGGAAGATATTCAAAAACAAATACAAGCTGACAATGCTACGGAAATGGAGAAAATCAAAGCTGATTTCAAGCTAATGCAAGAGGAAATTCGGCCACTTAGAGCCCAACAACCTCCACCAACGTCTGTGTAGTTTGACAGTTAGACAATGCCTTTTGTTAATCACTTGGAGACTCTTAACATTCTCTACACTTTCATGTAATCAGACACATCGACAATGACTTTTGAATGAAATGCTTAAACTTTGATTTTAGATTTAATTTTTTTTGTAAAATGTGAAATATGAAATGTTCAATCAGGTACGATTATATATATATATATATATATATATATATATATAATGGAAAAGTTTGTTGCAAAAATGCAACGAAAAAAATCCGTTGCAAAAATGTAATAAAAATGCAACGAAAAGTCTTGTTACAAGAATGCAACAAAAAATGCAACGATAAAAATGCTGCACGAATGCAACAAAAAGTTTGTTGCAAGAATGCAACGGAAAAGTTTGTTGCAAGAATGCAACAGAAAAAATTAGTTGCTATTTGCAAGAGACGTCAACTACCCTTAGAAACACATTTGCAACAGAAAAATTTGAAATTGCAACGCTCGATTTTGTTGCAATATCATGCAACGGAATACATTCGGTTGCATAAAATTTGCAACGAGGGTTTTCCAAACAGAATTTGTAATCGAACTTTTTCCTCGCTTTCAATCGCCTAATTGTAACGGAATTTCATTTTTTGCAACGGAATTTTCAGCTGTCGTCGCTTTCTTTTGTAGTGAAAGTGATCCGGCATTTTGGACAACCAAATTAATCCAAAAACTCTCAAAAAGTATTTTGGAGGATCAAATGAATCCAAAAACTCTAATGCCAAGCCCTGCCATCAGGATGGATTTCACATAATTTTGGAGGATCAAAATTAATCCAAAAATTCTGATGCAGAGCCTTGGCATCAGGATGCATTTGACAGTATTTTGGAGGACCAAAATTAATCCAAAAACTCTGATGTCAAGCCCTCGCATCGATGGATTTGACAAGATTTTGGAGGACCAAATTAATCCAAAAACTCGATGCCAAGCCTCGGCATCGATGCATTTGACAAGATTGGAGGATCAAATGAATTCAAAAAACTCGATGCCAAGCCTCGACATCGATGGATTTCACATTATTTTGGAGGATCAAAATGAATTCAAAAATTCTGATGTCAAGCCTGGCATCAGGATGGATTTCACAGCATTATGCAGTACCAAATTAATCCAAAAACTCTGATGGCAAGCCCTGGCATCAGGATGGATTTCACAGCATTATGCAGTACGAAATTAATCCAAAAACTCTGATGGCAAGCCCTCCGACATCGATGGATTTTGATACAAGATTTTGAGGATCAAAATGAATGGCTCAAAATTCTCGATACCAAGCCTGGCATCGTGGATGGATTTGACAGTATTTTGGAGGATCAAAATGAATTCAAAAACTCTAATGCCAAGCCCTGGCATCAGGATGCATTTGACAGTATTTTGGAGGATCAAATGAATCCAAAAACTCTGATGCCAAGCCCCGCATCGATGGATTTCACAAAGCATTGGAGGATCAAAATGAATTAAAAAATCTCGATGCCAAGCCTCGGCATCGATGGATTTCACAAAGATTATGCGTAACCAAATTAATTATCCAAAAACTCGATGCCAAGCCCGCATCGTGGATGGGTTTGACAAAAGATTTGGAGGATCAAAATGAATTCAAAAACTCTGATACCAAGCCCTGGCATCAGGATGGATTTGACAGTATTTTGGAGAATCAAAATGAATTCAAAAACTCTGATGCCAAGCCTTTGCATCAGGATGCATTTGACAGTATTTTGGAGGACCAAATTAATCCAAAAACTCTGATGTCAAGCCCTGACATCATGATGCATTTGACAATATTTTGGAGGATCAAATGAATCCAAAAACTCTGATGCCAAGCCTTGGCATCAGGATAGATTTCACTGTATTTTGGAGGAACAAAATGAATTCAAAAATTCTGATGCCAAGCCCTGGCATCATGATGGATTTCACAGCATTATGCAGGACCAAATTAATCCAAAAACTCTAATGCCAAGCCTTTGCATCAGGATGGATTTGACAGTATTTTGGAAGATCAAAATGAATTCAAAAACTCGATGCCAAGCCCTCTGCATCGATGGATTTGACAAAGATTTTGGAGGATCAAAATGATTCAAAACTCGATGCCTGGGCAAGCCTCGCATCGATGCATTTGACAAGTATTTTGGAGAACCAAATTAATCCAAAAACTCTGATGCCAAGCCCTGGCATCAGGATGCATTTGACATTGTTTTGGAGGATCAAATGACTCCAAAAACTCTGATGCCAAGCCTGCTGGCATCGTGATGGATTTGACAAAGATTTTCAGGATCAAATGAACTCCAAAACTCGATGCCAAGCCCCTCGGCATCGATGGATTTCACATAATTTTGAGGATCAAAATAAATCCAAAAAATTTCTCGATGCCAAGCCTTGGCATCGTGATGCATTTGACAACATAGTATTTTGGAGGACCAAAATGAATCAAAAACTCGATGCCAAGCCCGGCATCGATGGATTTGACAAGATAGCGCAAACAAATCCGTATTCGATGCCAAGCCCCGGCATGATGCATTTCAAGATTTGACCAAATTAATCCAAAATCTCGATGCCAAGCCCCGACATCGTGATGCATTTGACAGATTTTTGAGGATCAAAATGAATCCCGAAAACTTCGATGCCAAGCCTCGACATCAGATGGATTTCACATTATTTGAGGATCAAATGAATTCAAAAATTTTGATGCCAAAGCCTTGGCATCGATGGATTTCACAAGATTATGCCAGATCAAATCTAAAACTCGATGCCAAGCTCCGCATCGATGGATTTGACGCGAATATTTTGAGGATCAAAATGAATTAAAAACTCGATGCCAAGCCTCGGCATCGATGCATTTGACAAGATTTTGGAGACCAAATGAATCAAAAACTTTGATGCCAAGCCCGCATCGATGGATTTCAAAGATTTTGGAGGATCAAAATGAATTCAAAAATTCTCGATGCCAAGCCTCGCATCGATGGATTTCACAAGATTTGAGGATCAAAATGAATTCAAAACTCTCGATGCCAAGCCTCGGATCGATGGATTTCACAAGATTTTGGAGGACAAAATGAATTCAAAAACTCGATGCCAAGCCTTGGCATCGATGGATTTCACGATTTTGGAGGACAAAATGAATTAAAACTCGATGCCAAGCCCTCGGCATCGGGATGGATTTATTTTGAGGATCAAAATGAATTCAAAATTGATGCCAAGCCCGGCATCGATGGATTTGAAAGATTTTGGAGGATCAAATTAATTCAAAAACTCTGATGCCAAGCCCTGGCATCAGGATGGATTTCACAGTATTTTGGAGGACCAAAATGAATTCAAAACTCGATGCCAAGCCCCGGCATCGATGGATTTCACAAAGATTTTGGAGGACAAAATGAATTCAAAAAACTCGATGCCAAGCCCCGATCGTGATGGATTTCACAAGATTGGAGGACAAAATGATTTAAAACTCGATGCCAAGCCTCGGCATCGATGGATTTCACAAGATTTTGGAGGATCAAAATGAATTCAAAACTCTAATGCCAAGCCTCGGCATCGATGGATTTGACAAGATTTTGAGGACCAAAATGAATTCAAAAATTTCGATGCCAAGCCCCGGCATCGATGGATTTCACATCATTTTGCAGACCAAATTAATTCAACATTTTACGATTACAAAACAAAATACATTAACACAAACATGGAATAAACATAAAATTTAATTATCACATTTTCAAACAAATTTGTCATTGTTTTTTATCCCCTTTCAAAATAAATGTTTCACCATCTTTACCCTATATTTAACAAAGATCAATACTACTAGGAATCATTTGTCCTCTTAGCAAACATTCAATTAAAGAACATACAAAAACACCACAATCTTCGTATGTTAGGATTTTGTTGTGGTGATTTTTCATATCTTCCAATGTCGCATTTGAATTTAGGCTTGTTCGTATCCTTGTATTGTCCAGAAAGAAATTCACAAGTTTTTTCATTTTATGCTCAACATAATTTACCTACAGAGAAAATAACCAATAAAACTTAATCTAAAGACATTATTTAAAAGACAATACTAATAAAACAAAATACATTACTAATAAAACTTACAAGAATTCTAGCCCTCTTCAAATGCCGATCATTATTGGCTGTTGAGTGTATGCATGAGTTGTATAATGTCCATCTCATGTCACCTTCAAAAATACAAGTAGAGTCCAATGGTCGAGATACCTTGACTTTATTTTACCTTGCCCCGTTGTGTTTATAGGAAAAATAAGAATCTCATACCCCATTGCTTCTTTAAGTCTATTATCAATTGCTTGAACCAAAGAATTCATAAAACCAATCATTAATCTTAATATTTGCAAAGATACACCTAACAACAAAAAATTAAGAAAATAAGAAGCCATATTTTAATTTTTAAGCACATAACCGACAATTTCTTACCCAACAAAGAAGGATCAAAAAACAAGTTGTCGTGATTCGATATAACCAAATTCTTTTGAGATGATTTGTTCACACATTATAGACCATGCTTCTATGTGTTGTACCAAAGAAAAATATTAATTTGATATTATACACAAGTAAAAAAGATTAACAAGAATGGTAAACAAGTAATGTACGTATTTTTCTTCCACCTTATCACCAAGATTTGTATAATGTCTTGCATCAAAATCACCGGTTTGATCTCTCCACCAAGAATAATTTTGTTCTCAAGATAAGACAAATTTTATCAAAAAACACAATTGAAAAATAATCTTAAAAGTAATATAAAATATCTTTTTGTGAGTTACATTTACTTACGCAATTTGTCTTCTCGATGTAGAATAGATTCTAGCTAAGTAGCTCTTTTGCTTCCACCGAAAGAATCTTTTTAAAGTCGAATCATCGCTTTCAATTTCTACGCTTTTTTTATTTTTTTTCTTCTTTCAAATGTTTTGTCACATGAGGATCCAACACGCTTCTTCTTACGATCAACACGACCATGTACTCTTTTTTGCAAGTGTAGAGCCTTCTTCATTAATGTATGATCTTCATGACAAGACGAAACACCGACAAAGTCATCCATGCCGTTGATGTCTTTCAAAACGTAATTAATATTCTCTCGTAGTAATCGCCTTCAAATCAATAGCCTTGTTCATTGAAATTTCTTCTTCCAACTCTATTACCTTCTTCTTCAACATTGAATTTCTCTGCTTTGAACTTCAAGAAGCTTCACATGAAGTTCGATGTTGGTGACAACTCGAAGATAATGTTGGAGTAACTTTTGACTTTTGCAAAACTTCTACCCGATCTTTTAGTCTATCTATATCAATATCTTTCAATTGAATAATATGATCTTTTTCAGAATAGTCTCTTTGAGGCCATCAATTGTTGACAAAAGAACATTCATCTCAATATCATTTGATTGCATTATATGGTCCTTATCGACAAAGTCTTTTGAGGCCATCAACCCAGAGAGAATCTCATTCAATTCCTCGACTTCAACTTATTAATTTCATTTTCCTTATCGACAAAGTCTTTTGAGGCCATCAACCGTAGAGAGAATCTCATTCATCTCAGACTTCAACTTATTAATTTCATTTTCTTTATCTTTCCTAAGATTGCTTTCTATTGTCGCCAGATCATCAGAAACCTACAAAAAATCATGAAAAATATCAATTTCGGTTGCCAACCCTAGGAATAATCAAGATTGTTTAAGCTATGATTATGACTATCCCCAAAAGCCGCATCGAAAATTCTATCAATATATACGCTTTTTTTCAAATCGAAAACCCTCATCCAAAAAGGCAAGCATCGATCAGTTAACACGCATCGTAAAAAAAATCCAATAATGTTAATCAAATACTAGGCATCGAACTCTTAACACGCTTTTTCAAGGAAAAAATCCAATAATGCCGATGCCAAGGATAGCATCGACATCGATGCCAAACCCCCATCGTTGCCGGTTTGTTTAAGCTATAATAATGAAAAAAAAAAAAGCGCATCGATCGTTAACAAAAAGTCTCGGCATCAAAATTGTTTAAGCTTATTATTATGAATATCCAGAAAAGCCGACATCGAAAAATTGAATAGGATAAGAGGGGTGACTAACTTGTAAATGAATATCCGAAAATGTTCTTCTTCTATTGGAAAATCAAGCATTGAAGTTGTAAAACATTATCATCTCTGCATAATGTTGTTCTTCTTTCACTACAAAACTCTTCGTTATCTTCGTTATGATATAGCTGAAAATATAAAACAAAAAAATATTTAGACAAGATATGTTCCATAGCTAAAGAAAAATTGAAGTTCATTATAATAATATAAACTTACAATATTGGTCATGTATGTCGAATCAAACTTTTAGAACATATAGAAGATATGTTCCATTTAAGGAACTGGTGTAGCATCATTGTCCGATGATACAAATGTTGGCTTAAAACTCTCACATAAAACATACCGTAATTTGGAATTCAAACAAGATATAAATAATAAATATATAAAAAATTAAATTAAAACTATTTGATGATAAAGTTAACATAACTTACCTAGTATCAAAGCATTATTCTCCACATTTATATTTGTCCTCTCTTCTCCT
>CM028377.1:137456460-137570029 GCA_013146195.2 Codonopsis lanceolata | reverse complement strand
CAATAAACTCCCTCCGTAGATAATGCGGTAGTAGTGAGGGAGTAAAATGCTTATTGACCAGATGCGTAAGCATTGATAGGACACCACGTTCAAATGCATAACTCTGTCTTGTAAGGTTCTATTATACTTTGATCGATAGAGAAAGTTTTGTATATGTTTAAAAGCCATCAGTAACAAAATCCAGTGCACCACACCATTCGAGATCACCGCGGAGGGTGAACCTTAGCATACTGGTAAGATTGCTCAAGAACCGGTTTAAACAATCATAAATAGTTTCACCACCTATAAAACATCGAAGAGAGTCTTGTGAATCTGCTGTCCCCAGTCAGAAGGCAGCCTGCAACAGACAGCGAAAATGATAATTTGACTTAAGATTGACTCTTTTATTTGTTTGAGACATTTCATCAAACGGGTGCTAGGCATTTGGACTAAATTTGGATTATGATTACATCAACTACAAATTTGCTCATGCTGGGATTCAGTAGTAGCAAATTAGCAATAGATATACGGGTGTGTTTGTTTACCTGGAGCCTAATCTATTCATTTCTTTGGGCGGAGCATTCCGTTTAGGCATTTATATCGGTTGATTAGTACAAAAACTGAAAAATAGGATATGTTACCATCAAATTATCAAATACAGACACAAAATTATCTATAAACAAATTTATTTTCTGTAGCTTCCCTTCTTGTCGACATCCGTTGGAAGATTGTGAAAAAAAGATAAGAGAGTGGGAAAATGAAATCTGTGATTCTTATGATCGCTCTTTTTGTATGACTCGTGATGATTTTGTGAAAATGGTTCTCATAGACAGTTGCTTTGTCATTGAGACCATTTTATCCGAAACATGTGATACATTTGGTCAAGAAGTTTACTTACCAAGGGAATACTTCCTTTATGACATTGATGTGATTCTACTTGAGAATCAGCTTCCATTCTTTGTTTTGAATCTTCTATACCAACTAGCCTTTCCTGATCAACCCAAGACAAACTTCCTTGAGTAAGTGTCTAATTTATATTTTTTTGTTTCCGTTTTGAGTTGGAAGAAACCGGTTTTAAAGTAGCCTGCACTACCATACATCTTATATGTACAAGCCCAATTGCTAACAAATAGTAAAAGTTTTTTATTTAAAATTAAAATTAACATCATTTTCTAACGAATGTGAGATATACATATTCTATTGATAATAATGGTAGAAGACTTATATTTAAAGACTTTAAAAACAAATATTACCCTATACTAAATGTATGATACATCAATTCTATTGGTAATAATAGTATTTTTAAAACTAACATTAATTTATAATCAATATGTGATACATATTTTCTATTGATAATAATAGTAAAATACTTTGTAACCAATGTGAAATATTTGCATCTATTCTATTTGTAACAAAAAATCTTTAATCTAAAGAATTTTTAAACCAACATTTATTTTTAAACAATGTGAGATACATTTTATTGGTAATAAGATTAAAAGTATTTACTATAAGACTTTTAAAACTAACATTTTTTTTTCTAAATAATGTAAGATACACCTTTTTCATATTCTAACAATATGGGATACTTTTTTTCTATTTCTATTGGTAATAAAAGTTTAAAACTTTTATCTAAAGACATTTAAAACAAACATCTCTTTCTAAGCATGTAGTATACATCTTTTCTATTGGTAATAATAGTATTTTTAAAACCAACATTAATTTCTAACAAATGTGAGATACATTCTTCTATAGTAATAATAATAGTTTTTGATATAAAAACTTTTGAAATCAACATCTCTTTCTAAACAATGTGAGATACATCTCTTCTATTGGTTATAACATAAAAATAATAATAGTAGTAGTATTTTATCTTAAATAGTTTTGAAACCAACATCTATTTGTAAACAATGTGCGATACATCTCTTGTATTGATAATAATATAAAAATTCGTTTAGCTATGAATTTTATAACCAATATATGTTTATAAATAATGTGGATCTCTTTGTAACTAATGTGATGTACATTATCTAAAAACATTTAAAATCAATATTACTTTTCTAACTAATGTGAAAAACGTATTTTTTCTATTGGTATTAAGTCTTTTATAAAAATAGATTTTTTACACCTATATCACTCTCTAACCAATGTGTAATACATCTTATCATTTGGTAATAGTAGTAGAAGTTTTTTATCTAAAAAAAATATCTAAAACCAACATCTTTTTCTATATAATGAGATATATCTCTTCTCTTCTCTTTTATTAATGATAAAGTAGAAGTCATTTTATTTAAAAACTTTTAAAATCAACATCACTGTTTAACCAATGTAATATTTATCTCTTTTATTGGTAATAATAGTAATTTAATACCAACATCAATTTATAACAAATGTGTGATATATATATATATATATATATATATATATATATATATATATATATATATATATATATATATATATATATATTCTATTGCTAATAACAGTAAGTCTTTTATATAATCTAAAATAATTAAAAATCAACATCATTTTTTAACCAAAGTGAGATATACATCTTCTAGTGGTAATAATGATAGAAGTCTTTTATAAAAATACTTTGAAAATCAACACCACTTTCTAACAAATGTATGATACATCTTTTCAATTAATAATTAATAATATTATTTTTTTAAAAAAAACATCAATTTCTAACCACCATATGATACGTCTCTTCTATTAATAATAATAGTATAATATTTCGTAACCATGTGAGATACATCTTTTGTAAAAGTAAAAGTCTTTAGTCTAAAGACTTTAAAATCTAACATTTTCTTTTTAAACAATGTGTTATACACCTCTTTTATTGGTAATAATATAAAATAATTTAAACTCAATATTAATTTCTAACCAATATGAGATATACATCTTCTATTGTTAATAATAGTAAAAATATTTTATCAAATATATATATATATATATATATATATATATATATATATATATATATATATATATATATATATTATCGAATTTTTTTACGTGCCATTTGTTTGTTGGCGAATGTACGTAATTACGCAAATGTGTTCTACTCGGTGAGAGCATCAAAATGATATATTTATTTGTCCAAATCGAGTTTTGGATAATAAGATATCAAGACTTAAAGTATAATATTTGTTAAAAAAATTAGTGTTTTTAGTAAGAGAAATTATGCAACTTGAGGCATGAATTTCTTTACGTGTCATTTGTTTGTTGGCGAAAGTAATTGCTCAAATGTGTTTTACTCGATGAGAGCATCGAAATGATTTTTTTTTTATCCAAGTCGAATTTTGGATGAATAAGATATCAATAGTTAAAGTAAAATACTTATTAAAAATTTAGTGTTTTTAGTGAAAGAAATTGTGCAACATGAGGCACAAATTTCTTTACGTGTCATTTGTTTGTTGACAAAACGAATTGTGCATATGTGTTCTACACGGCAAGAACATCGAAATGATATATTTATTTGTCCAAATCAAGTTTTGGATAAATAAAATATCAAAGCTTAAAGTATGATGTTAAAAGTGAGTAATTAGAAGTAATATCTAATCTTGAAGAGTTTTATCCCACATTGGTTAGAAGTAATGTTAGTTGTTAAAGTTTTAAAATAGAAGAAGTTATATATACTAATACTAATACCCCTTATCATATTGATTATTATTATGTATTATTATTATTATTAGCTAATTGCTAGAAAACCAAAAGTTTTTAAAACTTCCAATGGATGCTTTAGAATGAAAATTTATCCAAAGATGATGAAGTGACACAACCATAGTGCTCCTCACCAACTATATATATATATATATATATAGATTTGATTCGTTGGCGCACAATAAAGTCACCAGTTGGACATTGATGATGGAGAGCGAGTTATGCCAACATGAACTCAGATACATGCCGATTAGCTACTATTTGCATATCTTATTTTGATACAAATGTAAGTTTATCAAGTTTAAGGCATGTGTAGATAGATGTAGGAAGTCTCCATCAAGTTTGGTTTAAGCCAAATTTATTTGTAAAAAAATAGAAATTGTACCATTAAAATGATTTGTTTTATGATTACTTTAGAAGATTATTGAAGTGAACATGCTTCTAAAATTTTCTATATTTAAATCTCAGGAGAAATGAATTGAATGTAACTTAACTATTTCAATATTAAATATATATTTTTTTTTGAGTTTCAATTTCGTTTTCTTGATTTGTCTCTAAATCTCTACTTAAAAATCAAGTTTGTTTCTTACAATTTAATTGATAGACAAAAATAACCATTCACCAAATAAACTACCCACCATTTAATTAAGGAGAAAAAAATTAAATTTATCATGACAAAAAGTAGTGTTTGGACAAAAATAGCCCTAACTATAATAAATCACTCACTATTAATTAATATTGAACAAGTAAATTTGTCATAGGCTAATTAATTCAATGAATAATTAAATAATCATTTAATCCCTTGACTTGTACCTATTTTAAAGTTAGGTCCTACATTATTGAATTCTATTCATTTCGTCTTATATTTTAATTTTGTTATCATTTTCCCTCTCCTACCATTATCGTTACAAATATCGTCTAATATATTCTAAAATGACAAAAATACATTTACTCAAGAGACTAAAACTTTATTCAAAACTAAAAAAATATTTAAAACTAAAAAATAATATAGTTTTATTTTGTTATTTCTTAAATATATATGCTCGGAAAAGACATTATTAGATGTATATAGAAAATTGTAACTATAATGATAGATTTGTTAGTGAGTATCAAACTATTAAGCAAATCTGTAGCGTGTTTAGTTATTACCCATGAATAAGCTAATAGAAACGGGTTAAGAAAATGTGTCATAATGTCAAGAAGATGAAGAAAATGAAGAACCAATTGATGAATCTATACGTTTTATTAGAAAAGAATGCTAAAATTTACTATTTACTTCTTTAAAATTTCAGACTACTACAACAACTTTTCAAACTATCAATGGTCCCTAACTTATAGATATTACAAACAAAACCAATGTTAGTAATCGCAAATAACTGGATTCAAAATATTTTACTCATTTTCATAACCGGGTTCCAAACCTCTAATCTTTTTTTGTCTTAATTTGCTTGCTCCTCTTCATCGGACTCGAGGTAGTTACATATGAGAATCTCTATATTCCCTCATCTGGCTATCGAATTTCTTTCTTCTACCACAACTCTCTTTTTATTGAAATAGGTTGTTATCAACCGACATCCTTTTAAGTAGTCTCATTCTAAAATTAGATTTTTCTCCTTACTTAGTAATTTGTATGAAAAGAGTATTGGAACTAAGAAATAAGAGATGTTTAAAGAAAGAAGTTCAATTAAACGAAAGTTAAAGAGTTTTTATATCTCCATTTGAGCAAGGCAAGGTGAGTCCGTTTCATGGTGATGGTAATAACGATGTTGACGACTGCAAGGATAGTGGTGTTAGAGGTGGTGATGACGGTGATTGTAGGGATGACAGTGATAGTTTAAATGAAATACAACATTGTGAGATTTCCAAATCATTAAATTTTCAAAGATTCATATGGGTTTCAATTTCAATTTGAAAATTTGAAAAATTTAAAAATTGAATTTGAGTTTGTAAAAAGTGAAATTTACGGTTGTAGTGGTGGTGTGTTCATAAATGATAGCTTTTGCAAATGAGTTACTTTGAAGGTAGGAGTAAATAATTAGAAAATGAAATAAAATCAAATCGAAAATTAACTTTTGTGCTAATTGTGAAATTTGAGGTGGTAGTGGTGGTAAGTCTATGAATAATGAGGTTGACGGAAGAAAGTGAAGGATGACATAATAAATTAATAGAATCTAAATTTCATTTTTTTTTTGGAGTAATGCATTTTTTTGTCTTTGAATTTAAAATGAGACAAAGTATAAATATTGAAATAATTCATTATTATTTTAATTAAAATATATTTTAAATATCAAATGACAAACTAAATTATGAAAATATAATCAAATCTCACTTTGCGCACAAGTAAAATATGACCAAAATAATCCTAACATGTATGATTTTCCAATACTGTTTTTAACACCCATGAACGGGAGAGGACAAAGTCGGACAAATATAAAAATTATGTATGAAAGTGAGACATCATAGGTTGGGAAATACATTATCAGAGGTATATGAAAAAATGTAACTATAATAATACATTTGTTGGTGAGTATCAATATATTAGACACTTATGTAGTATGTTTAATAATTACTTGTGAATAATCTAAGAAAATGCGTTAAGGCAAGGTGATATAATGTCAAGAAGATTAAAAAAAATGGAGAACTTCGTTGACAAATCTTTGCGTTTTGTTAGAGAAAAACACTATAATCTAAAGGAGATACGTTTGAAGAAAGCAATTCGATTTAATGGAAGCTAAAAATATTTTAATTTTCCATTTTAGCAAGGCAAGGTGAACGTATTTCTTGGTGGTGGTGATACCGGTGGTTGTAGTTGCAGGGATGCTGGTGGTGGTGTTTAGGGGTAGTGGTGGGGGCGATTGTAACCATGACAGTGGTGGTTTAGGTGTGGAGTACGATATTGTTAGATTTCCAAATCATCAATTTTTCAAATCTTCATATGACTTTGTGTTTCAATCATCAAATTTAAAAATTCAAAAAATTGAATTTAGGTTTGTAAATAGTGAAATTTAAGGTTCTGATGGTGGTGGGTCTATAAATGATGAGTTTTGCATATGTGTTAATTTGAATGAAGGAATAAGAAATTAGACAAAGAAATAAAATAAAAATAAAACAATTAATTTTTGAGTTAATTATGTTATTTGAGGTGGTAATGGTGGTAGGTTTATGAGAGATGAGATTGATGGAAGAAAATGAAGGATAACAAAATAAATTAAATAACTTCTAAATTTTTTTTTTTTTAGAGTAATGTATTTTTTTAACTTTAAATTTAAATATGATACAAATTTTAATTACAACATTGCTAGCCTTACAACTAATTTTATAACTTTCCTTACAACTACTAAGTTTTGTAAAGAGCCCCTAAGGGGGTGGCTCAGTGGTATGTGAAGTCTCATGTTCGATCCCTTCCCACGCCCCCCTTAGGGAGGAAAAAAAAAAGAATTTTTACTAAGTTTTGTAAAGATAGTATTTTCTTTATAATTATACCAAATTACAATCTCTCCCCCCAAAGTATCCACCAAATCACATAGTGCACCCCAACCTATAAGGTTTGTCCCATAATGATATCTGATATTATATTTTTTCATATTTTCCACCATAGCCGCGACAACGGTTAGAAAAGTCACGTTAAATAACATGTGGTCTTCCACGATGTTAACTCGAGGGAAATATTAGGAATTCGATGTAAACTTTGGGGTGCTTAAAGTACAAATGTTAAAATGGAGTGGGGTCCATAATTCCATTTTTTTCTTACTGAAAGAAAATCTAGAGAAAAGACCAACCATTTTTTCCGATCTTCACTTTCCACAACAAAAATTAACCCATAACTCGATCTTGGTTTTGTCCATTCCCTCCAAATTTTCTCTTAAATTTATCTCTTAACCCAGATGATAGATATGTATTTTTTTCCATTTCATTGTCAATTTTCTTATCTTGATAATGAAAACAAACTAAACGAAAGATATGAAAAAAAAACTCTTACCCATAGTTACACGTCTCCATTTTCAATTTCATGTATGAAATTGGATCCAGGTACCCACCTTCTCTGGTGAAACCCATCCACCACTGAAATGAATCAATTTCTCATCCCCCTTCATCCTCTTACATGACTTTACCTTTATTTTATCTCTCCTACTTTTTTAAATAAACCAACCTGACTGCCATGACAGTTTCTATGAGGGCAAAATCATCTAAAGTCATAGCTTCTTCAACATCAATTTTGATACTTTGTTTAAAACCATATGCATATTGGCCGTATGCCCAATTTTCTCCCGCAAAATTAAAGAGTATTTCAATAAAACCCACAACTATTTCTCTTTATTCAAGCCGGTCTCTCTCTTTGATGAACTCGTCAATAATATTTTTTGAAGGGTTTTTAGTAAGTATACTCTATAGCCTTTGATTTCTACTTTAAGCACGACTTTTGTAAGGAAGAGAATGAGGGAGATCAGAGATGGAGCTTGGCTATAATCGAAGGAAGACGACACTAGAGTTATGATAGGCGTGACCAGAGTGGGAAGGGTTTGAGCCGGATATGGGAACTTGCACCTAGAGATGGTGGTGGCTATGGTGGGGCTAACTGGAGATTGCGGCTATTACGGTGGACCCGGAGATGAGAACTTACACCAGGAGAAGAGAGAAGGAGAGGATGTGAGATTAGGGTTTGTACTTTTTATACATTTACTCCTTAATCAGATAAGAGAAATGACATTTTCGCTCCGAACGTGGAAGACCACGTGCTATTTAAAGTGAATTTTCTAACGTCCGTCAGTGGTAGGGTGAAAAATTGGGGGGAGGGGAAGTAAAGTCAGATATCATTATGAGACAAACTTTACATAGGGGTAAACTATACCATTTTGTGGATACTTTGGGGGGAAATTGTTATTTGGCACTATAATTATTTTTGAATTATTATAATAATTATTTTTATTTTTATTTAAAAACATATTCTAAATACTAGATGGTTAATTAAATACTGAATTTATAGCCAATTCACATTTTGTGCGCCAAGCAAAATGACCAAAATAATCTTCGTGTGACATGCACATACCATTTTCCGTTACTATTTTTAACGCCCATAGACGGGAGGGGGCAACGTCAGACAAATAGCTAAATAAGTTATGAAAGTGAGACACTTCGTAGGTTGGGGTGCAATGTGAGATTTGATGTGTAATTTTAGGAGCTAATCATATTTTGGCCCCATCGAAATTAGTTCAAAATACAAATTTCCCCCTAAAGTATCCATCAAATCCACTTTGGCTCACAATGTAATTTTTTAGCATTTCCATATTCTATGTCAAATTTGGTGATTAGATGCCATGTCTAGTAATCGTAGTGATAAACATGGTGTGACGAATAATGTTTAAAATCGAGAATTTGCTCCAATCAAACTATAAACAATGTCAACGGTGTCGATGAGAAATTTGTTGGAGTTAAAGCTGTGAACGATGAAAATGGATTGAACTATGGTTTGTCTCATCATTGTCGTATACGTATGTGATGGATTCAAATATGAGATTTGAAATTCTTGGTGTATGCTTGTGTATTATGTTGTACGAGGGAGAAAAAGGGAAATTTTTGATGTATGCTTGATGTATACTTGATGTATGCTTGTGTGTTATGTTGTACGACTTTAATTTTTTGGTGCGTTCTTATTCGTGGCGACCTTGACACATAAGTGTGATTATCTGATCTTGAGTTCAATATCTCTGATATGATTTCGCTTTATTTTTATTTATTTTTCTATATAATAATTTGAATAAAACATTAATACTCTTTTGAATTTTATCTCACTTAAAATTTACATACGAGGTCATTGCCGGAGAGGATGCAGAGAAAACGTTGCCGGCAAAGAAGAAAATGAAGTTTCTCTTTGGGTAATAAAAACAGAGAAAGCATTGCAAAAAATAACTAAAATGCCCTATACGTGAAATACCATGTGCACATTAACGTCAGAATGGTAACCTTCGTCGTGGCTAGGGGGAAAATTAGAAAAGAATTATAAAATGAAATATGAAAATGATACAAAACTTAGGTTGGGTGGTAAAGTGAGGTTTTATATATACTTTGAGGGAATTTCATATTTTTAGTATAAGTATATATACTTTGGGGTTGAAAGTTTGATTTCTCTAACATAATATATTATTTTCTATAGGGAGTCATAAATTTCAGAAACGACATAAACAAAGTCTCCAACAACAATGTGTTTATCTAAGATAATAAGTTTGAATTATTTTTCAATTCACACACTCATAAAAGTGAATGAATTCATGTTTGGTAATAAGAAAAGAGAATAAAAATAACCAATGAAAAAACAAATTTGTAGAATAAGTTGCTATATAATGACTAAAAGTATACATTATAAATGATCGAAAAACAAAGTATCAAAATAGCTAAAAGCACAACAGTCCAGTTTATAAGTTTCAAAAATTGTAACTATTAAAATACAAAAAAAAAAATCTAATAATTAAAAGTAAACAGAAAAATAAAAAAAACTAGTAAATTATTTTTAAAAAATTATTAACACTATGTGTAACGAATGTAAACCTTACTAGTGCTTTAAAAAGGATAAATATTAATCCAGAGTAGATGTTCATCCTGAGTACATGCTTGTCCAGTTGTCCTGGTCACTCATCTATGCGGTAATACCAATGCCAGTATTTATCAACACTATGCGTTTAATGTAATGCTAAACAACCATTTGATTTCTAAAAGTGAAATCTCACAACGAAATCTTAGCCACTCAAAAGCAAAACAAGATGCACTTTTCCTCTCATGGGACAAGGAGTAACAAGGATCGACATAGATGATTTCATGTCTAAGTAAATAGTCACATTTCTAAATTTAAACTATTAAATTGGAAGATTTATATTTAAGAGTAGGTTTTATGTAAAATGGTATATTTGTATTATATATCTTAATTTGTAAGATCAATTCATGTTAAATGAGTCATGATTCAGAAATCTCAATACAATCCTTCATCTTTTGAAAATTTACAGCGCTACCCCTTACGTTTAAAAATGAAAAATATCATTTTTTAGTATTAAAAGTGTTACTTTTTAACATAAAATGTCACTTTTGACCCTATAAGTATCACTTAACATCTTTAATAAAAATTATCACTTTTTTTCCTCTAGAAAGTGTCACTTTGTAATCTTAAATGTGTTACTTTTTGCCTTAAATATGTCACTTTTGCTTTTAAAAATATCACTTTGCATTATAAATAAACTAGTTTCTGCACCCATGCGTTAATCACATGATATATATATATATATTTTCCACTAAACTATACATAAGAAAAATGAATAGGAAAAACAAAATTTAAAGAATAAATTAAGGAACATAAATCATGAAATGAATGTTAGAAAATAGTAAAGGGAAAAACAACAATTAAATAATTACAGTATACAGAATTGAAAACAATAGAAGATGTTACTACTGTAAGTCTGTTGCTACCAAATCTTCTTAAGTTGCTTTGTATTCAAAGTCTGCAGGTAGACTTCAAGTCTGCAGGTGGACTTCAAGTCTGCAGGTGAACTTCAAGTCTGCTGGTAGACTTCAAGTCTATTGGTGGGCTAGTGAAGTTTGCTGGTGGCTGCAGACCGAAGTCTTCTGGTCCGAGGTCTGTTTTGCACACAGTTTCCTTAAAATAGATTCGTCCCTTCCCGTACGTGCTTGGAAGCTCTTCTGGACGTCTGTCTCCCAGGATACAACGGATACACCGGAAAAGACCTTTAGCACAAAGGTTTTCGGCGAACTGAATCTGTGTCTGACTCTATCACCAAAAAGAAAACAGGAGGCCAAGGAAATACGCTCAACGATTTGAAGAATGCAAAGGAGAAATTGAGTATTCTGACAGTAGTTATTTTCTGTAATTGTGGAAAATCTCCTTTTATATGAGTAGACAAGAGACTAATTAAATAATCACATTGATGATGAAATAAATCCACCATCAATAGACAAATAATATCTCTCATTAAAGTTAGCTCATAAAGTCTGTTATAAATGTTGGAGTTACAAAAACCAAAAGAATAATTAACAAAACGTGGGTTGGTCTGAACATGAAAATTTGGTCCGACATTCGTGTCCGCGGGACGCGCTCGCACATGAGTACAATATCCTGAAGGCTAAACTGGACCATGATTTGCACCCCCTACACAAGCGGGCGCGAGAGAGAGCTTCTATTCTATACAAGCTTACCCTTATCACATAAGGTACTTGTATATAAACCACTCAAATTTTTCTCAATCTTCCAATGTAGGATAAACTCACTTCCAACAACCACTCTTTAATCAATCATAACTTATTCATTCAAACACCAAATTGGACAAATAAATATATGATTTCGATGTTCTCACGGAGTAGAACACGATTCCATAATTACCTGTGTCATTACACAAATGACGCGTGAAGAAATCCGTGCCACAAAATGCATAATTTCATTCTTTAAACAAAATTTTTCCAACAATCCCCCATAAGAAGGAAATTGGTGATAAAATCCAGCAGTCGAAACCTACATAGGATAGGTAGGTGTTACCCTTTGAACCTTCCCTCGGAAAGTATATTTACTTTCTTGGCTGACCAGTAGACATGATGTCTTTGAACTGTTTTGCCGTTGGTGTAAATGATCATATATTTTATACAGGAATCTTTCTAACACAATTCAGTTCTCATAGCTATGTTCATTCATGGCCTTGAACATACGTCCGGTTCTGTGAGAGGGTCTAAGAATTGAGCCTCACACGATTCTCCTCGAAGCGGCCCCACTTCTCTCTCACATAGGTGATTCTTACTTAGGAATCATTAAAGACCATATGCTTATCCTCTTACACACGAGCATCACTGTTACAAGGGATGACCCCTACAATGAAGCTAAGAGTCTTTTTACAATTAGGTTGTCCCTTTGAACCAAGATCTTGGGATCTCCGGTCAACAAGGTTGGGTTTCCATTGTATCAACTCATATCTAGAGGCTTAAGTCCCAGCCCTTTGGAAAACTTATCAACTAACTCTCTATTTAACCCTTTAGTTAATGGATCCGCTAAATTATCCTTTGAGTTCACATAATCAATAGAGATAGTTCCAATTGAGAGTAGTTGTCTAATGGTATTGTGTCTATGACGTATATGTCTAGACTTACCATTGTACATATTACTTTGTGCCCTGCCAATTGTTGATTGACTATCGCATTATATGCATATTCCAGGCACATGTCTTGTCCATCTGGGAATATTTTATAAGAATTGACGTAGCCATTCAGCCTCTTCACCACTTTTGTCTAGAGCTATAAACTTAGACTCCATCGTGGATCTAGTTACGACAGTCTGCTTCGAAGATTTCCATGATATGGCTGCACCTGCCAGAGTGAATATAAATCCACTAGTAGACCTTGAGTCCTTAATATCTGAGATCCAATTTGCATCACATTATCCTTCAATCACTACTGGATCTCTTGTATAGTGTAGTCCATAATCACTGGTATACCTCAAGTACCTTAGTACTTTGACTATCGCTTTCCAGTGATCAGTCCCAGGATTACTCGTGTATCTTATCAGTTTACTCACAACATAGGCCTTGTACAACTCATTAAGTACATCAGACTTCCTATGATTCTTGAGTATTCTACCTGAGAGATAGTCTCACCTCTATTCTTTGATAGTTGTAGACTAGTGTCAATAGGAGTTCTAGCTATTGCAATGTCATCTTTGCTAAACTTCTCAAGAATTTTATCAACATAGTGTGACTGACTTAAAGTAAGTCCACTTGAAATTCTAGAAATTTTAACACCGAGGATAACATCAGCTAACCCCATATCTTTCTTGTCAAATTTAGAGTTTAACATGTCTTTTGTAGTTTTAATCATATTATCATTGCTTCCAATGATAAGCATGTCGTCTACGTAAAGACATAAAATGACATAGTCATTTTCAGTGTCCTTTAAATAAACACATTTATCACATTCATTGATCTTAAATCCACAACCCAACATGGCATTATCAAATTTCTCATGCCATTGTTTTGGTGCTTGTTTTAAGCCATACAAAGACTTAACCAACTTGCACACTTTGTTTTCTTGCCCTGGAGCAGAAAACCTTTCTGGTTGTTCCATGTGAATCTCTTTTTCTAAATCACCATTTAGAAAAGTAGTCTTTACATCCATTTGATGTACTTCAAGATTTCGCAATGCGGCAATTGCAAGTACTGTCCTTATTGATGCTATTCTCGTAACTGGAGAATAAGTGTCAAAGTAATCAAGATCTTCACGTTGCCTGTAACATTTTATTACAAGTCTAGCCTTATACTTATTAATTGATCCATCTGCTTTCATCTTCCTTTTGAATATCCAATTATAACCTAGTGGTTTACTTCGCGGAGGAAGATCCACTAATTCCCAAGTGTGATTTTGATGGATGAAATAAATTTCACTCTTGATAACCTCTTTCCAAAGAGGTCCTTCAGAAGAACTCACAGCTTTTTTATAGCTTTGAGGTTCACTTTCCAGCATGAAGGTTAGAAAATCAGGAGCAAAGGATTTTTCTACCCTAGCTCTTTTGCTACGTCTAAGTTTTACCTCTTCTACCATTGTCCTCATGCTCTTCTTCTATTGAATAATATATTTGTTTAGATGAGCTAGACACACTACTCAGTCTGCATGGAAATACATTCTTAAAGAACGAGGCATTTCTTGATTCCATTATCATATTTTTGTGTATGTCTACTATTCTAGAATCATGCACAAGAAATCGATAAGGACTACTGTTATGTGCATAACCAATGAATATGCAATCAGCAATTTTTGGTCCTACTTTCACCTTTTTAGGTAAAGGAACAGCAACCTTTGCAAGACACCCCCACACTCGCAAGAATTTGTAGGATGGAATTCTTCCATGCCACATCTTGTAAGGGCTTTTGTCTAGCTTCTTGCGGGGTACTTTATTTAAAAGGTAATTTGCTGACAACACAGTTTCTCCCCACATGTTATGTAGTAATCCAGAACTTAACAACATGGCATTCATCATCTCTTTAAGAGTTCAATTTTTGCGTTCAGCAATGCCATTCTGTTGAGGTGCATAAGGTGTTGTTGTTTCGTGGATGATACCGTGCTTAGCACAGTATGCAGCAAATGGTGACTCATATTCACCTCCACGATCACTTCTTAGCATCTTAACCTTCCTGTTGAGTTGGTTCTCAACCTCAGTTTTATATAGAATAAACTTCTCTATGGCTTCATCTTTACTTTTGAGAAGATACACATAGCAAAGCCTAGTGCTATCATCAACAAAAGTAATGAAGTACTTATTTCCACTACATGACTGTGTTGATTTAAAATGATACACATCAGTGTGAATTAACCCAAGTGGTTCACTATTTCTTTCAATAGTATGAAATGATGTCCTTGTTAACTTTGTCTCTACACAAGTTTCACACTTGTGTTTGGAATCGATTTGGAATTTGGGTATGTAATTCATGTTAACTAACCTACGCAAGGTTCCATAATTAACATGTGCTAGTCTACCATTCCACACATAGGAAGACTCAAGCAAATAAATAGAAGACATATTCTTATTATTATTGCTTGCTGGTTTAACAACCATTACACTGAGCTTAAACAACCCATCAGTTACATAACCTTTTCCAACAAACATTCCACTCTTAGATAGAGTTACAACATCTGACTCAAATACAATATGGAAGCAATGCTTCACCAGTAGAGTTCTGCAGACTAAGTTCTTTCGGATATCTGGTACATAGAGTACATTGTTGAGAGTCAGTTCCTTCCCGGATGTCATCTTTAGCACCACTTTGCCTTGACCTTTGACTTCAGAAATGGCAGAGTTTCCCATGAAAACCTTCTCACCATTCTCAGCAGCTTCAAAGGTACTGAATATTTCTCTGCTGGAGCACATATGCCTGCTGGCACCAGTGTCGATCCACCATTGATTGGGGTTTCAACCAACCAAGTTCACTTCAGTGACAACCGCATCAAAGTTCAGTTCTAACACGTTTTGAGAGATGTCATCCACCATGTTTGCTTCACGGTCTATACTTGGCTTTCTGCAAGCTGTAGCCTTGTGACCTGTGCCACCAGAGTTGTAGCACTTTCCAGAAAATCTCTTTTTAGAGATTCCTCCCTTGGGTCCCAAATTGACCCTTTTCCTAGCAGAAGCCTTGCCTTTGCCTTTGCCTTTGCCTTTGCCTTTTCCTCTACCATATTGGCTTTAGCAGCCACATGAACGAATGTCTTCTTATCAGAACCCCTGTTGTCCTCTTCAATACGAAGTCTGACAACCAGTTGTTCCACATTCATCTCCTTTCGCTTGTGTTTCAGATAGTTCTTGAAATCTTTCCAAGCTGGAGGCAATTTCTCAATAATTGCAGCCACTTGGAAGGTTTCACTCATAACCATCTCTTCAGCTTGAATTTCATGAAAGATCACTTGCAACTCTTGCACTTCACTGTAGACAGTCTTGGAATCCACCATTTTATAATCCAGGAAGCGGCCAACAATAAACTTATTGGCTCCAGCATCCTCGGATATATACTTGTGGTCCAACGATGTCCATAACTCCTTTGCCGTTGTCTTATACCGGTAAACTTCGTACAATGAGTCTGTCAACCAGGGCCGGTCCTGAACCTTTGGGGGTCCAGAGCGAAAAGAAAAAAAATGGCACTGGAAACATTATAAAAATACGATTTTTAGATGAATAAATTTTTGACTTCATAATTTAAATTATTGAAAATTTATACTACCTACAAACATATAAGAAAAATAAGTATTAAATAATTACTGAAAACTGTTATTCTTCATTTGCTAAAACAATTTGCAATAAAAAGAATATACTCAATCAATTTTTTTCTTTTATTTATTTTTTGACTTCTGGATGGATATGTTTTTGGTAACATGTGTGCACTATAAATTCAAGTTAAAAAATTCAAGTGAAAGCTAAGAATTAAACAACATAAGCAATAAAAAATTATAGTCACATTACAATAAAATTTTATTTTTGGTTGAAATATTGATATTATATACCCAATGATTATTATAATTGCACATATATTTCAATTTAAGTAATTATTATTTTTTATGACTTAGATAAAAAAAATTGATAGTCAAGTAACTTTTTTTGATAGGTAATTTGTCGAACACAAAATAAAACTAAGATTGAATAACTCTACTAGAGCTGAATGCAAAATATTTATCTTTATATAGTAACTCTTTACTATTAGCTTCTGAAGTAAATTAAAGCATATATAAATAGTATTGAAGTTGGTAATAAATAAATAAAAATACTTAATCACAACCATTATACTTCCAATGCAATTGGAGGATAAAGATGAAAGATTATGAAAAAATTATAAGCGTAATTTTTAAAAAATGATTATTTATGTAAAAAAAAATAATATTTGTGATTAATTACCCAAAATGGGGAAGTAAATGATATAATATACATAAAAATAAAATTTAATAATTAATCGTACCCCCAAAATAAAAGAATAGAAAAAACATCATTCGTTGGACTTGAACTAAAGACCTCTACTTCATTATCACTACCAATACATTGAACCAAAGAACAATTTGGGTACTTTTATTACATTCATTGTTTTATATATAATAAACATTAGTCTACATCTATAAAATTGGGTCCTCTTACATTCGGAGCCCTGTTCCATCGGGCATGTTGAACCCCTCCAAAACCGGGCCTGCTGTCAACCCATTCAGTACGTAGTTTCTGCAAAGGAAATCAGAATGATTCCATGCTTCCACATCAGTAGCAGCTTGGACATCATTCTGATTCTCACCCACCGTTCAAGGATTTTCTTTTAGATACCTCGCTAGGTTCATCTTCTGCTGCCAACGCTTGAAATTCAAGCAACTAAATTTCTCCCGTTTCTCGATATGATGCACCGGCATAGTAGGATTGGCCACAATCTGAGTCACATTAGCGTTAGAGGTCATTGGGTTCAAGGTCACATTACGTTCCTTTCCAGTAGCTTGGGAATTCAATTCAGTTGTCATATCTGAAATATGAACAAAGTCAGAATACACAATAATGTATTTTTTTTTTAAATTCCCTTTAGAAGGGTTTGCTGTTATCCAAGATAACAGTACTGAATATTTTATAAGATGGTTAGAAAATAGTACAGGGAAAAAAAAAAAATAGAAGATGTTACTATTGTAAGTTTGTTGCTAGCAAGTCTTCTTAAGTTACTTTGTATTCAAAGTCTGCAAGTAGACTTCAAGTCTACAGGTAGACTTCAAGTCTGCAGGTGGACTTCAAGTCTGCAGGTGGACTTCAAGTCTGCTGGTGAACTTCAAGTTTGCTGGTAGACTTCAAGTCTGCTGGTGGCTGCAGACTGAAGTCTTCTGGTCCGAGGGCTGTGTCGCACACGGTTTCCTTAAAACAGATTTGTCCCTTCCCGTACATGCTTGGAAGCTCTTTTGGACGTCTGTCTCCTAGGATACAACAGAGACACCGGAAAAGACCTTTAGCACAAAGGTTTCTGGCGAACTGAATATGTGCCTGGACTTTATCACCAATTTCCTTCTTGTGGGGGATTGTTGGAAAAATTGTGTTTAAAGAATGAAATTGTGCATTTTGTGGCACATATTTCTTCACGTGACATTTCTGTAATGACAAGGGTAATTGTGGAATCGTGTTTTACTCCGTGAGAACATCAAAATCATATATTTATTTGTCCAATTTGGTGTTTGAATGAATAAGTTATGATTGATTAAAGAGTAGTTGTTGGAAGTGGATTTATCCCACATTGGAAGATTAACAAAAACTTGAGTGGTTTATATACAAGTACCTTACGTGATAAGGGTAAGCTTGTATAGAATAGAGGCTCTCTCTCGCGCACGCCTGCGCAGGGGGGTGCAAATCATGGTCCAGTTTAGCCCTCGGGATACCGTACTCATGTACGAGCGCATCCCGCAAATACGAATGTCGAACCAAATTTTTCTGTTCAGACCAACCCACGTTTTGTTTATTATTCTTTTGGTTTTTGTAACTCCAACATTTATAACAGACTTTATGGGCTGTTATTACCAACTTTAATGAGAGATATTATTTTCCTATTGATGGTGGATTTATTTTATCATCAATGTGGTTATTTAATTAGTATCTTGTCTACTCCTATAAAAGGAGTTTTTCCACAATTACAGAAAAGAATGAAAAAAAAAACACAGTTTAGGACAATCTCAATTTCTCCTATGCATTCTTCAAATCGTTGAGCGTATTTCCTTGGCCTCCTATTCACTTTTTGATGATAGCGTCAGACACAGATTCAGTTCGCCGGAAACCTTTGTGCTAAAGGTCTTTTCCGGTGTCTCCGTTGTATCCTGGGAGACATACGTCCAGAAGAGCATCCAAGCACGTACGGGAAGGGACGAATCTGTTTTAAAGAAACTTAGTGCGACACAGGCCTCGGACCAGAAGACTTCGGTCTGCAGCCACCAGTAGACTTCACTAGCCCACCAGCAGATTTGAAGTGCACCAGCAGACTTGAAGTCCACCAGTAGACTTGAAGTCTACCTGCAGACTTTGAATTCAAAGCAACTTAAGAAGACTTGCTAGCAGCAGACTTACAGCAGTATCATCTTCTATTGTTTTCAATTATGTATACTGTAATTTATTTTGTTATTGTTTTTCCCTGTACTATTTTCTAACAATTAAGTCCAGCAGTTGAAACCTGCATAGGATAGGTAGGTGTTACCCTTTGAACCTTCCCTCGGACAAACATATTTACTTTACGGGCTGATCAGTAGACATGATGTCTTTGAACTGTTCTGCCGTTGGTGTAAATGATCATATACTTTACACAGGAATCTTCCTAACACAATTCAGTTCTCATAACTATGTTACTTCATTGCCTTGAACATACACCTAGTTTTATGAGAGGGTTTTAAAATAGAGCCTCACACAATTTTCCTCGAAGCGGCCCCACTTCTCTCTCACATAGGTGATTGTTACTTAAGAATTATTAAAAGCCATATGCTTATCCTCTTACACACGAGCATCACTGTTACAAAGGATGACCCCCACAATGAAGCTAAGAGTCTTTTTACAATTAGGTTGTCTCTTTGAACCACGAGCTTGGGATCTCCAGTCAACAAGGTTGGGTTTCCATTGTATTCCTTTGGAAAACTTATCAACTAACTTTCTATTTAACCCTTTGGTTACTGGATCTGCTAAATTATCATTTGACTTCACATAGTCAATAGAGATAGTACCAGTTGAGAGTAGTTGTCTAATGGTATTATGTCTACGACATATATGTCTAGACTTACCATTGTATATATTACTTTGTGCCCTGCCAATTGCCGATTGACTATCGCAATGTATAAAGATTGCAGGAACAGGTCTTGTCCATTTGGGAATATCTTCTAAGAATTGACGTAGCCATTCAGCCTCTTCACCACTTTTGTCGAGAGCTATAAACTCAGACTCCATCGTGGATCTAGCTATGACAGTTTGCTTCGAAGATTTCCATGATATGGCTGCACTTGCCAGAGTGAATATAAATCCACTAGTATACCTTGAGTCTTTAATATCTGAGATCCAGTTTGCATCACAGTATCCTTCGATCACTACTGGATCTCTTGTATAATGCAGTCTATAATCACGAGTATATCTCAAGTACCTTAGTACTCTGACTATCGCTTTCCAGTGATCAGTCCAGGATTACTCATGTATCTACTCAGCTTACTCACTACATAGGCAATGTCTGGCCTTGTACAACTCATTAAGTACATCAGACTTCCTATGATTTTCAAGTATTCTACCTGAGAGATAGTCTCACCTCTATTCTTTGATAGATGTAGACTAGTGTCAATAGGAGTTCTAACTATTGCAATGTCATCCTTGCTAAACTTCTCAAGAATTTTATCTACATAGTGTGACTGACTTAAAGTAAGTCCACTTGAAATTCTAGAAATTTGAACACTCAGGATTACATCAGCTAACCCCATATCTTTCATGTCAAATTTAGAGTTTAACATGTCTTTTTTAGATTTAATCATATTATTATTGCTTCCAATGATAAGCATGTCGTCTACGTAAAGACATAAAATGACATAGCCATTTTCAGTGTCCTTTACAAAAACACATTTATCACATTCATTGATCTTAAATCCACAACCCAACATGGCATTATCAAATTTCTCATGCCATTGTTTTGGTGCTTGTTTTAAGCCATACAAAGACTTAACCAACTTGCACACTTTGTTTTCTTGACTTGGTGCAAAAAACCCTTCTGGTTGTTCCATGTAAATCTCTTCTTCTAAATCACCATTTAGAAAAGCAGTCTTTACATCCATTTGATGTACTTCAAGATTCCGCAATGCGGCAATTTCAAGTACTATCCTTATTGATGGTATTCTTGTAACTGGAGAATAAGTGTCAATGTAATCAAGACCTTCTCGTTTCCAGTAACTTTTTATTACAAGTCTGGCCTTTTACTTATCAATTGAACCATCTGCTTTCATCTTCCTTTTGAATATCCACTTATAACCTAGTGGTTTACTTCCTGGAGGAAGATCCACTAATTAATTCCCAAGTGTGATTTTGAAGGATGGAATTAATTTCACTCTTGATAGCCTCTTTCCAGAGAGGTCCATCAGAAGAACTCACAACTTCTTTATAGCTTTGAGGTTCACTTTCCAGCATGTAGGTTAGAAAATCCAGAACAAAGGATTTTTCTACCCTAGATCTTTTGCTGCGTCTAAATTCTACCTCTTCTACCTCATTCTCCTCATGCTCTTCTTCTATTGAATCATGTATTTGTTTAGATGAGCTAGACACACTACTCAGTCTGCATGGAAATACATTCTCAAAGAATGAGGCATTTCTTGATTCCATAATCGTATATTTGTGTATGTCTACTATTCTAGAATCATGCACAACAAATCGATAAGCACTACTTTTATGTGTATAACCAATGAATATGCAATCAACAGTTTTTGGTCCTACTTTCACCTTTTTAGGTAAAGGAACATCAACCTTTGCAAGACACCCCCATACTCGCAAGAATTTGTAGGATGGAATTCTTCCATGCCACATCTCGTAAGGGCTTTTGTCTAGCTTCTTGCGGGGTACCTTATCTAAAAGGTAATTTTCTAACAGCACAACTTCTCCCCACATGTTCTGTGGTAATCCAGAACTTAACAACATGGCATTCATCATCCCTTTAAGAGTTCGATTTTTGCGTTCAACAATGCCATTCTGTTGAGGTGCATAAGGTGTTGGTGTTTCGTGGATGATACCATGCTCAAGCCACAAGATGCGAAATGGTGACTCATATTCACCTCTACGATCACTTCTTAGCATCTTAACCTTTCTGTTGAGTTGGTTCTCAACCTCAGTTTTATAGAGAATAAACTTTATCACCAATTTCCTTATTGTGGGGGATTGTTGGAAAAATTGTGTTTAAAGAATGAAATTGTGCATTTTGTGGCATGGATTTCTTCACGTGTCATTTGTTTAATGACAAGGGTAATTGTTGAATTGTGTTCTACTCCGTGAGAACATCGAAGTCATATATTTATTTGTCCAATTTTGGTGTTTGAATGAATAAGTTGTGATTCATTAAAGAGTGGTTGTTGGAAGTGAGTTTATCCCACATTGGAAGATTAACAAAAACTTGAGTGGTTTATATACAAGTACCTTATGCGATAAGGGTAAGCTTGTATAGAATAGAGGCTCTCTTTCGCGCAAGCCTGCGCTGGGGGGTGCAAATCATGGTCCAGTTTAGCCTTCGGGATAACGTACTCATGTGCGAGCGGGTCCCACGGACACGAATGTTAGACCAAATTTATCTGTTCAGACCAACCGACGTTTTGTAAATTATTCTTTTGGTTTTGTAACTCCAACATTTATAACAGACTTTATGGGCTGTTATTACCAACTTTAATGAGAGATATTATTTTGCCTATTGATGGTGGATTTATTTCATCATCAATGTGGTTATTTAATTAGTATCTTGTCTACTGCT
Source organism: Codonopsis lanceolata (assembly GCA_013146195.2). Lineage (NCBI taxonomy): Eukaryota > Viridiplantae > Streptophyta > Magnoliopsida > Asterales > Campanulaceae > Codonopsis > Codonopsis lanceolata. The sequence continues at coordinate 137,547,398 of CM028377.1, read as the reverse complement.
ATAAAATGAGATTTTCCATAATTACAGAAAAGAACTATTGTCAGAATACTCAATTTCTCCTTTGCATTCTTCAAATCGTTAAGCGTATTTCCTTGGCCTCCTGTTTTCTTTTTAGTGATAGAGTCAGGCATAGATTCAGTTCGCCGGAAACCTTTGTGTTAAAGGTCTTTTCCAGTGTCTCCGTTGTATCCTGGGAGACAGACATCCAGAAGAGCTTCCAAGCACGTACGGGAAGGGACGAATCTGTTTTAAGGAAACTGTGTACGACACAGGCCTCGGACCAGAAGACTTTTGTCTGCAGCCACCAGTAGACTTCACTAGCCCACCAGTAGACTTGAAGTCTACCAGCAGACTTGAAGTTCATCGGCAGACTTGAAGTCCACCAGCACACTTGAAGTCTACATGCAGACTTGAAGTCTACCTGCAGACTTTGAATACAAAGCAACTTAAGAAGACTTGCTAGCAGCAGACTTACAGCGGTAACATCTTCTATTGTTTTCAATTCTGTATACTGTAATTTATTTAATTGTTGTTTTTCCCTGTACTATTTTCTAACAATGAATTGATATATCTCATCAACGATTCAACATACAACTTGAAAACAGTAAACTTATGAAAGTACATTTATTTAGAGCACAATGCTAATTATAGACGCTTTTCATGATTGTAAACGTTCGATTTTGTAAATGTTAACATTTGTTATGTTTTAATGGGAAGAAAGGTTAGTTATACATGTATAAGATAAAATTTACTTAAGACAAAGAAAGAAAATGAATATGCTCCCAGCAGGAAGATCCAAAGAAGGGTAGTTCAGAAAAAGAGAATCGGACACATCATCTTGCACAAAGATGTTAGATTCAATTATCATAATCCATCGATAGCAAGAAGCCTTACTTAAGGGCTACTATATGCCAATCAAAGATTCCCGAACTAAATGAATAGATGAGAGGTATATATAGAGCAAAAATAGATCAATGAAAGTGATTTCAGCTACACAAAAAATGCTTCAGCTTTTGTCCTCATTTACCATGCATCAAACATGAGCTGCCTGGCCCAAAAGGCCCAAACACTGGTCACATGCCCAGCACGCTGTCACCATGATCACGAATAAATCACGTGCATTCGGCGAACACATTCGAGCATAATAGATCCCCGGTCGCCCAGACACCGAGCGAGCAGATTCATGCCTGTCGTTTGGGGACCGAGCAATTATAGCGAGCAGGAAGATAACTCGACGAACACATTTTAGCTTTGCTCGCATCACCTGGGTAATCTTCGCAAGTCCGACCACCCAACCATCTCCTTAGGTGTAAGCTACGTCTACGACTCCCTATGTCTAGCTTGAGGGGGCATGTTGGAAATAATGGCCACCAGCCGTTTTTTCCATTATAATGCTCCTCCCACTAGCTGCGCATGCTGTGCCCATGCCATGCACACTGACTGAGACGACCCAACCCCCAATCTCTATACGAGCCTCGGGTCGAACGTCGAACAAACATATAAAACAACAAAACACGAGCAAATCCCCCACTAATTATGGGCTAATAAACTCACCTGATAAAACATAATCACTCATGTGATTAATAAAACACCACAACCAACCAACTAGAGTAATAGAATACAATTGCACGAAGTTAAACTCTGGCATCAAAAGGATAATATAAGACCATGAGTAACGTCAAAGTACCAAAAGTAGAGCTTATATAACTCTACATAACAACAACCCTATCCTCACACTATACAAATACAAATTCTCGTGGAGCTGCAAAACAAAAGACAACCTACTGTACACGCGTGCCTCGTCGACCTCATCGCGAACTTCTTGCATGGCTGGGATCTAAGGAAAACAAATAAAGGGAACGGGGTGAGTGATAACTCAATAAGTTGTGTAACTACATGGCATGCTGTTATGCACATGTTATAAACACATCTGCAAATCAAGTATAGTTGTACATATACTTGCACCCATCACGTTGATCATGTTATAATGCACATTGACTCAAAGTAATTAAACACATAATCAGGACATACAACTGTAGGCGAGCTTTCTGTCTCGACTTGTATCTCAAATACCATAGTTATGTTGCTGCTGTTGTACATACGCTGATACATGTCTGATCACATGCTGAATCACATTTGAACCCAATAGTATCCAGAACCAATGACCTTGGGACTTAACCAGGAGTCTCATTACCCCGAGTCTTACCCAAGAGTCTAGCCTTCTGTTTGTTATGCGAATTGCTCTAACAAAGGCTACATCCTTGTTACGGTCAATAACAAGGGAGAGACCCATGCAACGACACGTAGCGATCATAAAATTTAACTCTCGTAAAGACTATTGTTGTCCTATTGTCGACACAACCACATATGCCAATAAATACAACCGTCAAATCCTAAAAGAGGGGAGCTCAACACACGTAACAAGCATGATTATTTGCATGTAAATAAACACTTAAGCATTTATTTGCTTACACACAAATACCAAGGTATGTAATATTTTACATATAAAAAACTACACCAAAGTATTCCCCATTGTCGTAGGAATCGAGCACATCACTCGTTACATTTTATTGCCCATAAATCGACTCAGTTGAGTCATTCATTTAATATTTATAAATTTCGGGCATCACCGCGATTTATATGATTCATCCCAACACAATGTCCCCAACGTATTACTCGGCATAATAATGTTTTAAAACCATTTAACACATTAACCAGTTAAAATCAATAATAATTTGTAACTAAATTATTCATACTTTATATTCAAAACAAATCATATGAGAGTAGTCCACAGTTCGTTTATGCTATTATTACATACAAAGGGAAGGGGATAGTAACTTACTTCTTTCAGAAAATATTGGTAAAAACAGAAAATATTCTTGTATAAACGTAGCCTTCAACACATAGAACACCCCTGTGAAGTCAGAATTAAAAACTGGTAATATTTTGTTAACAAATCAAGATGAATAGCTCGAACCCTCAAACTCAAAAAATATGGCGTACGGTACGCAGGTGAAGGAAAGGAAAATGAAGTAGTCACTGCTCAAATATCGAATAAAAGAATCGGAGGTGTTCACCACCGACTAAAGTGGTCAAACCAAAACAAAGAAAAAAGAAAGCAAAGTAGACTTGCTGAATTGGTGATGTCAGCCGAAAACCAAATTAATGTGTCAACATTATTGTTTGGTCAAAAGGCAACAATGTCAAACCAACTAATCACCAATTAGACCAACCTAAATAATAACTAATCATTATTAATTAGTCAAGTTTAAAATAAAATATATACTTTGACAATATAAAAAGAAACACGCAATATACGATACACTTCGGATCAATCTAGCTAAAAATATTTATTTTCTAGCTCTAGCATGTCATTTTCTATTCCAAGGTTATAAATCATAACTAACATAACCAAAGTCCAATATGGACTTTAAACACGTCACACATCAAGCCCAACATATCTTGAGCTCAAATGGACTCTCGTAAGGTAATTACCCAAGTCCACAACACAAAATACATAAACACATTAAACATAACATGTAGCACATAATTAATCATGCTAATGCACCCTAATGCACAATTAATAAATTATGCAATTCCCGGGTGTTACACCCTCTCCCCTTAAAAAGAATTTAGTCCCTAAATTCTCTTACCAAAACCATCAAAGAGGTGAGGGTGTCGTTCCCGCGTAAACTGCGCAGTCTCCCAAGTTACTTCCTCAATCTCGTGATTCCGCGATAACAGTTTAAGCAAGGGAATTCGTTTAGTAGCATGATTTGTTCCTTAGTATCTAGAATCTCCACTGGTATCTCTTCATAGGACAAATCATGCTGAAATATGATATCTTCATACTCAAGCACATGAGATTCATCACTCAAATACTTCCGTAACATGTAGACATGAAACACAACATCAATATCTGCCAAAGATGGTGGCAACGCCAGTCTGTGGCTAGGGTGACACTATTTACACTCCTTTATAAGCCCACAAATTCAAGGAGACTCTAACAAGTGACAACTATTAAATACAAAAGAAGATAACTAAAATTACTCTAAAGCCATAAATGCAAATCAAATCTTTTTTGATCATTCTCAAGTCACAATAGCATGGATATTCATATTTGCCTTAGAAAGATGCTCAACACATGTATACAGACTCACCCAAATATCAATTTGACTTACACTTAATCATGTGACAGATGCCAACATCTTCGTGTGTGTGTTCTTACCAATAATGAAAATCTTCCAACTTAAATAGTTTTATCAAGCTAAGCACAATATGCATTCTTTAAAATCAAATTTTCAATAAAAACATATGCAACACAAAGCATGTAATCTACCATCCGAGCCCGGTCTATCACAGAAAGAGAGAACACAATGGATTTTAAATACTTACACATCCATCCCATGCACTTCCTATATATGACATACAATGATTTCATATCTCATTTACTTACAATAGCTAAGATTATGCTAACACAATGAGTTTGGACGAATAGTGTGGATATATGAAGTGTGGATCAATTTACATGAGTTACAATCGAATTAAACAACACAAGCAACATGCAAAAGAATCAATAGGACTTTATTATGCTTGTAATGTAAGGCCTTGGTGTTGGGGGATACGATGGAAAGGGAATAGAATACTAAGTCAGAGAGCAAGACTACCCTTTTTCCCATTTGCTTCAACAAATGTAGAAATATTTCTCATTAGGCTAGGACCTGCAAAGACCACAAGTGGGGAGTTTCCCCCAAACTTGCATTTTTCAATACAATATGCTAAAAATAACTAGTTGCCCTTTCTTCAGATAACTTTTCGTAATATATCTATATTTTCCTTGAAAACTATGCTTTCATTTGAAACTTCTTGCACTCTTCTTCTTTCTCATCATCCTTCATCGCACCAATATTTTTTTCACATTTTTTTTATGGATTACGACAAAGAAGAAGTTTTTAGGAAATTATCTTTATAACAACGGTCCCATTAGATCATATCCCCACCAAAATCCTACTCTCTCTAAGGGTAGGCTAAAGTGTATAAGCTTTAATGGTTAAGTTAATGTGGGTAAAAGAAACGAAGTCGAATGGGGGTTGTTGTATGCTTAGCACCATTTTTCAATTAAGCTCAAAAGGGGACACTAGGAATATTTTTAGTAAGGTCGGGAAAATTTTTAAGCTCAAACGATCCAAAGATAGCCTAAATCATATCATAATGCCAAAATAAAGCAAAACTAGAAAAAAGAAAACCAGAGATAGAAAACGGGTTCGAAGGCTAAGTTACGAGTTGGGAAGGTGCTAGGCACCCAACTCGCCCTTTCGGTCTCAAAATAGTTTTTGGCTAAAGTATGCTTTTTGTTATATTTATTTAGCAGATAAATAAATCATTAAAAGACGGGAAAATAAATACAAACACATCCATGGCTACATTATTTACGGACTTGCAGTCATTTCCTTACAATAATTACAAATATATTTAAAAATGTTTGGCCACTATAACGGCTCTTTTACATAATATTTTCTAACTAAATCCGGGCAGCACAACGACTTATATTGTCTACATTGGGCCGGATTTAAATAACAACTTTTATAAAAATAGTGCCCTTAAAGGCTATTACCTTTTAGAGTGGAGTGTGCTCGCTCTATCCTTCTCGAGAGATGGAGACTTTTATTGCTGCTGCTGATGTGATTTGGGCAGAGTGACGGCTTATTTGTGGTGTTTTTGGCTTACTCACTCGGGCATAATGCCGGCTTATTTATGGTGGTTTTGGCCTATTTGGTTGGGCGGAATAACGACTTATTTTTGGTGATTTCAGCCTATTTACTCGGGCAGAGTAACGACTTACTTTATGGTTTTTAGACCGGGGAAATAAGGTGGATACCTAACTAAAGGGCTAAGGATTACTTTAATCGGTTGGATTTGTGTTTGGAGGAGGTTTGGCAGGGTTTTGAGGCTTTGGGGAGATCACTCACTATCTCACTTCGCTCTCTATTTCTTCAGCGTAACAAGGACGCGGAGTGTTTTACGGATGAATTGTTGTGTCTGAAGGTCGACCCAGAAGCTCGTATTTATAGGTTGGAGTGAGGACATCGAAGGAATTAAATTTTCTTCTTCGCGCATCGATCGATTGTACACACCGCTGAGGAAATTGCATCTTACGGCAAATGAACAGTGCTTTTTGAGGAAACTGGGCGCCACCCATTGCAAAACTAGGCGCCAATCCCATTTTTAATGTGGGTGGCGCCAGCACTATTCACAAGTTTTGTTTTTGACGTTTTGAACCCAACATTTCACTCTTTGGCGCATCCTGCTTTGTCCTTTTGCATTTTTAACCCTGTAACTTGACATTTGTTAATGTTTTAACATGTCTTGATATTTTATGTCATGTCACATACCAGGGGTACGAAATTGGGGTGTCTATAGAGCCCTCAACGATGGAGTCTACGGGTGTAACCCGCGGCTCATCGAGTAGACGAACATCGTTGATAAGAAATAGACTCTCCAATTTCGCGCAATTAATACGGGGGAGAGAGATGCAACAGGTAGCAGTTATAATGCGACAGTTTATCATGCTATCCAAACTCCATAACCTAGACATTTTTAGTCAGTTATAACATGTTATCGTAGTTTTTAAGCAGATATGAATTTGAAGTGCTCTGATGGTCGGACCTACTAGTGTAGGCTGCCTACGTATTCCTTATTAAAGGAAATCAGACCAAACGTAGTTCAGGCCAAAAACCTAAACTACAACCAAATGAGGATGTTATGTTATCTTCTTGGTCAAAACCCGATCAAGAACACAACATGAAAAAATATTTTGTGTTTTTAAAAGCCGTATTCGAACAAATGGGACGCCAAATACGGTATGAAGATTTGAATGTTTTTCGGGAACCATATTCCAACTGGTTAATACCTTGTCATCGAAATATGTTAAGAAGAATTTTCAAAATTGTGTCTGACTGGTCAATACCTTGTTTCCAAACATAATAAGAAAACTTTCAAATTTCCCGAAAACTGCACTCGACCGATCAAAATCCGTCGTCGAACACGACAAATAAAACTTTCTTCAGGTTTTTTCGAAAATTGTAAAAAGGATCATTCTTTTTCCTTTCCTTTCTTCTCACTCTCTCTGTTTTTTTTTCTTCAATATTCCTATTTTTTTGTGTTTTTTGAAATATTCCTCTTTTTTTTGTGTTTTTGAAATATTCTTCTTTTTTTGTGTTTTCGAAATATTCCTCTCTTTTTTTTGTAAACAAAAATTCCTTTGAAAAGGGTTTTCTTTTTATTGAAAACGTAATTTTTTTTTTGAAAAACTTTTTCTTTATTTGAAAAACCAAAACTCCTTATGAAAAAGAGTTTTTTTTTATTCTTGAAAAACAAGATAAAACTTTTTTTTAAAAGAAACTTTCCTTTTAAAAGAAATTATTTTAAAGTTAGGGTAAGAATACTATACCTTTCTTACCTTTTCCACGCCCGGGTGGCTGTCGCGGATTTGGCTGATTTTGACATGTCTGCCACTCTCGCCCTTTTTAGGCCGGGGACCTTGTTATTATTTTTCTCTTTCTTTTCCTTTTTTTCCTTTTTTTTTTCTTTTTTTTCTTTTTTTTTTCTTATGCCACTTGAAAAAAAAAATTCTATGCTTATTTCGTGGCTGATCTGCTGGGGATATTATTTTTCTTTGTCCTTGGATGGATGGCCGTCAATTTTTGGTTAACAATGTTAATTTCGTTAATCCTTCGTTAACCTTAGGGACCATTTTGGAAACTTTGGAACTTGGGGAATTAAGTGTCCCACCTTCAAACTTCTGGGGGTGAAAAGGAAAAATTCATTTTCCTCCCTTATAGTGGACGGGAAGTGAAGGAAAAGAGCTACTGCTCCTTCCTTCTTTTCTCTCTTCTTATGCTTCAGCTCCTGCGACGCCATTGTTGCTGCTGCCTTTCCTCTTTTCTTTTCTTTTCTCAATTTTGCTCCTTTTCTTAATTTTCTTCCGTCAATTTCAGTGATTTGTTTAACAGATGGCATCTTCTTCTCGATCCAGGAAGGGGAAAGCTCCTATGCACCTAGAATCTGATGAAAGGAGGAACGAGTTTCCTCCCTTGATCCGGAATAAGCTCAAATATCGGTACTCTACCGATGACTGGGGCAATATTCTCCGAGACCGGAACACTCACGTGTCCAATCTTCCTTCCACCGCTGTAAGTTTCTTTCTCTTTCTAGATTTTCCTGGATATACTTCAGATCTGCTAAATTTCTGCACTGTTTGGAACTTTTGGAGCACTTCTGGCTTTATTAATGATGCATATGCATGTCCTATTTATGCATAAATGATGTAATTAAGTAATGATGCATGAAATTTATATGATTTATTTTTGCGATGCATAATTAAACTAGTGGTCACTATTTGACCCTACTATGCATGATTTATACTATAAATGCAAATGAGGCTAAATGATGCATGTTTTACATTAAAACATATTTTTGAATGCAATAGAATCACGAGACGGACTTTTCGGAATATAATTTAAATTTTCCGAAATACATTTTTGGGCATATTTTCGGATAAATATGGGACAAAACATATATATTTTTATGCCCTTAGATTCATTTTTCATGCATGCTTATGCTGCAGGGACATAGTAAATGCCATAAAAATATTTATTTTCATGATTGGCGGCATTTTATCTTCTTTTTAGTGTACTCCTGTGGCAGCTTATTGGACAATGAAATGCACATGATGGATGCATGTACTACTTTACTTGATGCAAATGTGATGCAAAACAATTAAGAGATGATTATTAACATGATGCATGCATATTTCCTTACTTTATTTCGTACATGATGGATGTAGTCTAACCTGCATATTCTATGATGCCTAGGATGTAAAAATGATTATTTGAATGTAAAATAATACAAAAATTTTATTCAACATACATACTTAAATGTATTTATTTATTGAAGGAATGTAAAAGAATACAACATATATCTTGAAATATACGTATTTTCCCATTTTATATTTTTATTAAAAGAAACTAAAATATTTATTGGCATGTATATTTATGTGTGTGTGTGTGTGTTTTTTTTTTTTTTTTTGTAAAAGCAACCTATACAGATATTATAATATAATGCAATATAATTGTATATGATGAAATATATTACACATGCAAAACTAAATTCACACAAAAAATAAAGCTATACCAGACATCTAAAAAGGTAATGGCACGTTGTACTCTAGGAGAGGGAGTTTATGAAAATACACCTTTGGATCGGAATGGGCTTTTCTGGTGATATGGGAACAGAGAAATGGCCGCTTCCCGTATTTTTTCGGTGCCCTGTGGCTATTGAACCCGTGTTCATAGCCATCTTTCATAGCCTTTCTTTCTTTCTTTCTCGATCGAACATAGGAGCAGTGTCGGACAATTAAACGGGATACGGGCGAAATTTCAACTGATGAAGGCAGCACTTGGCACGCCATATAGAGGTATGGCGTGGCGCCAAGAAATAAGGTTATGGTGGCGCCCGACTCTTCTGTGTGCCCACTTGTTCATTTACTATTTACGCTTGTGCTGCACCGAATCGTTTCTTGATTTTAGTATAAATTCAGACGGAGATCGGCCTGCTCGCTTACCAGTTTGTTTCATCTATTCTCTTTACAATTCACCAGCTATTTTCTGTCCTGTCGTTGCTCTCTTTAGCCGTATAAAATCCCTTGCATCTCTTTTTATAAATGGCCGCATACGTATTCCCGGCTTTGGAAATTGAAGTTTACGAATGCCCTAGATTTTTGGATTCTCTCCATGATAAGAGCGGGGTGGTTTGATCATCTTTTTGTGTTCAGGTGCCTCCTGTCCTGGCGGAATGTCATTATTAATTGGGACATGTTGAGGGGAGCCGCCAGGTTTTGGTCTCCTCGGGACCATTTATTTAACCGGCATGAATGAGATGTGCCCTACTTTTGAGGAGTTACAGCGATCTTTGGGGTGGCACCTTCTCGTTAGATCGTAGTGCCTGCCTACAGAAGGCGTCCATATATGGCTATTCGGGAGATTTTTAACTCTACCCGCAGTGTTACACCAGGTTTCTTCAATTGGGAAACTTTTAATTTAATGGTCCTCCCTGGGGCCTTCACAGAATACAGGGAGGATGATGTAGACTACTTGCGGCGTAGGCTGACGGCACTCTTTCTTTGTTTGGTAGGGAGATACTTGGTAGTGGGTCTGGGATTCGTCGTCGGCGATTCGTTGACTGGCATTACTGCTTCGTGATCGCCGGTGGAATATTGTCCGTGATTTTGGCGGAGACCTTGCGGTGCTTTTGCTGCAGTGGCTGTTCCTACCGGTAGCCCCATTACGGTCCATATGTGGCTAGAAGAGCATTTTCTCAGGTTCGGCTCCGCATAGAGCCCCATGACCCATCACTTTATGGCATGCGGGCATTTTCCTTAGACCAATTATACAGTCCGATTGGGTGATCACTTTTATCGTAGGGGCTCGATGGACATAATCTGGGTCATTCACCATTGGGAGATCCGGCATTTTCTTCGACATTCCGATGAATATAGTCAAGTAGTCATGTTGCGTATTCATCAGACCTCTTTTTATCAACTGGATCGGATCTTGTGGCAATTCGGGAGAGAGCAAGTGATCCCGGACACCACTCGTCCTATATATATGGGAATGGAGAATACGGACGAGGGCTTGGGTCCCGCTATTCAGGGCATGTGGCACAGAGATTCCGAGAGGCTGGAGGTGGCCTTCCCATTTGCTGAATATATGCTTCTGTCCCTTGGGTACTTGGCATGGGTCATGGTAGCTGCTGAGGGGCCGTCTCGTACTATTAGGCGCAGATTGAGACACTTGTTGGGCCGCCATATAACTAACGGAGTAGATGCTCGCCTGATGGAAATAGGCGAGGACATTGATAGCTCGGGGTTAGTTGTTCCTCAGGCTCTAGAGGTAGAATTCAGGCGAGTACACGACCTTGATACTCGAATGACCTTGATACTCGAACGACCCCTGGACCGGATACTGCGGGTCCCAACAATGCATCCCGCAGATTGAGCAATGTTAGTCGGCAGCAAAGTCCTGGGATTCTTAGTAACCGAGCAAGGCATCGAGATCGAGCCAGCAAAGATCAGAGCCATTCTAGAAATGCCATAGCCGAAAACTCCAACCGAAGTCAAAGGCTTCCTAGACCGGTTGCATATCTTCGTAGGACCAAGAAAATATGTCTACGTACTCTTTGAGGAGATCAATGAGTGCTTTTCTTTCTGAACCTTGGAGGTAGCTGCCGATTCTGACTTCTTTGATTTCATTGTCCAGCCCCAGATTGATGGTAGACAAGTCTTCAGTTGCTCCTGATGAATGGCTCTGTTCCTGGTACTCAACTGACTTTGCAAGCTCAAGTAGATAGTTTTTATCTTTTTGGGTCCATCTCATTAAATGACTCATTATCATAATTATTATTATTTAATGCGTCTTTTAATGTAGGTGCAACTAAGGAATAATCAAAGACATTTAAATTATCATTAAAAGCATACTGTACAGGGTTTATTACATTGTTGAGGACCTGGGGTTTGAGATTCTTAACTTTAGGTAGCGGATCGGTAGATGACCAATCTGTAAAACTAGGGGAAGGAGTGGGGATGGTATATCCAAATCGGTCTACTAGGTCTACGGGCGTCAGGAGCGGACCGGTCGTAGTATACCAATTCTGCAAAGGCTTATTGGAAATAGACTCAAATTCAGCAGGGAGCTTTTCATAATCAGCGCCTCTGTCTATCATACCCAGAAAACTGTCTCCTAGATCGTCATCATCTAGCAGGGCCAAAGCATAATCATCTTGGTCTATAGAGCAAGTATTTTCAATGGTGACAGTCTTATATGCAGTGCTACGGGGCTCCAGGGTAACCTGTTCCATTTCATCTGAGAGAATACTGACATCCTCAAAGATTTCCCAACCAGGGCACCTCTTCCTATTCTGGTCTGACCAGGGCTCAGGAAACATGAGATAGGCTTCAGTTTCCCCCTTTCGTACAAAGTAACCATTTAGGGTTTTTCTATAAGGTTGGAGAGGGGGATATTCATAGGGACGCTTTTCTCTTTCTGCCTTTCTTTTCTCACGTTTATGTTTCATGACTGCGGCTACTTCAGTTGGGGTAGGCGTGGATCCTAGTCCAAAAGGAGGGATACATTCCTTAAGTTCATCCTGGACTAAATTAACTAGTCCTTGCTGATTTCTGCCGAGACCTAGACCAGACATATAATTCATCTTCCGAAACATGTTTAAGGGAACCATGTTTCCTAGAGAGGTGACTTTCCTTCCAATGATGTCAGTTTCTCAGCCATATTCTATGGTGTTCACCACAGCTTGGGGGATAACCTCGAAGCCACTGAGAAAAATACAGTGTCCTCATGCTCTATCTCGAGGATTGGGATGTCCTCGTTTTCCTTATCCTCCATGATCTTATCAGCCAGAATAATTACTATGTGGTCATCGTGGATGAATTTAACACGCTGGTGTAATGAAGAGGCTACCCCCTTTACCCCATGGATCCAGGGGCATCCCAACAACAGGCTAAAGGTGGCTGGTATATCCAGGACTTGGAACTCAACTGGCATGTTTAAGGGCCCAATAGTTAACATTAAAGTGACCACCCCTAAGACACATCGACTGGTGTTGTCGTATGCCTTGACTATTTGTGAGGAAGGAGAGAGTTCTGATATCTTTATTCCCAGTTTGGCTAGTGTGCTGGCAGGACATACATTCAGTGAAGACCCATTATCTACCAAAACTCGGGGAACCAGTTTCTCCAAAATTCCCACAGTGATATGGAGAGCATCAATGTGGTTGGTTCCTTCCTTTGGCAGGTTTAGATCAGTGAACATTATTACGTTACCAAAGTGAATGTTCCCAATCATCTGAGTAAGCTCATTCGGGGAGGTTTCAATTGAAATGACTGCCTGACTTAAAGACTTAGCCAGCGTATCACGGTGGGTCTTAGAAGCGCACAGTAAGCCTCAAATGGAAACGTTGGCCTGAGTTTTCTTCATCTGAGCCAATAAAGTATCTTCCACCGTTTTAGCCCTAGTATCTGTTACTTGATCTTTTCCAGAGTGGTTACCTCTTTTCGGGTTTGGCTGGTAGGCTCGGCCATATCGGGTAAGGTGGCTAACATCTCTACCAACCCAAGTGGCTTTTTCAATGTTACAGGTGTTTTGGCTACCAAGGATGGTGTCCCAAGAGAGCCTATTATAGCTAGGCTCTTTTATGGATAAGGATAGAGGAATAGGAACAAGGATATATGGAAGTGGATGTTTATTTATTTCAAACTTGGGCACACAAAGGTTTTTATCAACCTCAATCATATTGATTTGAGGTAGAGGGTTATTGACTACATTTGGTCTGGGTGGAGGCTTTTCAATAACCTTATCATCTATAAGGTCTTGGATAGCATTTTTTAGGGTATAACATTTATCGGTGAGGTGACCACTGGAGCGATGGTATTCACAGTACTGGGCATGGTTCCAAGTCCTGGGCAGGGGGTTAGGCGGCTTATAATTCTCCAACGGCTTCAGCACTCCTTGTGCCATTAGCCTCTACAATATCACTGCGGTTCATCATCGGGAGCTTGCGGCTCATCATAATGCCGCTAGGCGGGCAAGTTTTGGGCGGGCCATCATTTGCTCCCATCATTTGCACTGTCTGACCCATAATACCATGGAATAGAGTTATAATTTTGAGTAGGAAATGGAGCTGAGGCATTCCCTACCATATTGACGGCCAGTACTATGCGGCTGTCTTTCCTTTGGATTAATGGAAAAAACTAGGAGGCGTATTGGTCTTCAGTTGGCCAGTCCGTATATCATCATCAATACGGGCTCCTATCTTCACTATTTCTTTGAAGTTGGTGTAGGGGAGGTATCGCATATGTTTCGTAAATGGGTGGAGGTTTTTAATGAACATTCTCGCATGACTCGGCAGATCGTCCGGGTGCTGCCTTCCTTTTCCACCGACCGCAAACTCGCTGGTTTCTTTTTCCCGTTGGGTGCACGATTCAACGTCCCTTCTATTTTCAGGACTGGTGTTATCTTTGTATCTTTCAAGGAACGCTTCAGCTATCTAGTCCCAAATATTCATGGTTCTGTTGTCAGACAACATTAACCATTGTTTGGCAGCTCTTATTAGGGTGAGGTGAAAATTGGAAGTCATAGCCTCAAAGCTAGCTCCCCTTGACTGCATGCCAGTGGAATAAGATTTCAAATGGGATATAGGGCATCCAGTCCCATCAAACTTTTCTATGTCGGGCATTTTGAATTTCGAGGGCAGTATTGCTGAAGGTTGCAATGTTAGTGCCCGCATAGAAAATTCCCCTTTGTTGAGAAGTTTAAGCAGCATGGCCTTCATATTTTCCATGTCGGCCTCCATTTTGGTGGCTGGGGGAGTTGGCTTTTGGTAGATATCGGCTAGATTAGGGAAGAAGTTGGGTTATTTTCCGCCGAAAGGTGCGTGAGGATTTTGGGTTGGTGGGTTTTGGGCGTGTATGGATTACGGGTTGGATATGGATATTGGACATTATAAGGACTCTGGGCTGGATATGGGTATTGGGTTGGATAGAGGTCCTGAGTTGGTGGATTTTGGACAGTATAAGGATTCTGGGTTGGCGGGTTTTGGGTAGTATATGGATTCTGGGTTGGTGGGTTTTGGTTAGTGTATGGATTCTGGGTTAGTGGGCTTTAGGTAGTGTATGGATTCTGGGTTGGGGTGGGTTACTGACAGTTTCGGCCGGGCGACAAGGATCATTGAAAGGTAAGTATGTGGTAACTTGACCTGGTGGGTTATAGCTTTTTGGGTCCATATGAGGGCTAATTTGGAGTGGGTATATCATGGGAAAAGGGAGGTCATTTGGGTTCTGGGTATTTGGGAGAGGATATGGTGGATAGGACGGGTAAGGGCTGATATTTGGATAGTAGGGACTTGGTGGAGGATTGGGATTTTGGGTCGTGGTAATATTCGGTGGGTTAGTGTTTGGCTGAGGAGTTGGGTTTGGAGGCACATGAGATGTGGATGCTTCTTGGGGGATTGTAGGGGAAGAGTTCATCTCACCACTGGATTTTAAGCTTTGCACTGACTAGCCATTTGACTCATCGCCGCACCCAACTTTGGTCAAACCATTCTGCATTGCCGAGTCGAACATACCCCGGAGCCCCCCGAATCTGCACTCCATAGCCGATCGTTCACTTTCGCCGCCATACCGCTCGGATCTGTACCCTCGAACCGATTCTCGCCTTGTCTCGATCTGGCGATACCCTCGATCGATTTACGACTACTTTCTCAGATCAACCGGCCAAGATTATCTCGCCTTTCCAAATTTGGGCCAGGTTTATGAGGAAAATGGGTTATGGAGGAGGTATCAGAAGGCTGGCCGAAGGCTTTTTGGGTTTGGAGTACAACGTGCCTTTATTAGTATATTTTATTATTATTTATTGTTGTTTCCTACAATTGACCGGATAAGCACCTGCTTTATTTTGACGGTCTCAGGACTTTCCCTGGAACAGTGGATTCTTTCTCCAAAGTATAGGACCAACGTATTCCACTTGCCTTTCGACTCCCCAAGATCGGACTGATCCCAGGCGAATGGCCTATACTTTTTCCGGGAACCACCATTCGAAATGGTCTAGGTCGAGCATCGAAAATAATAAATCAGCCATCACGTATATATATATATATATATATATATATATATATATATATATATATATATATATATATATATATATATATTTGTTTTTTTTTTGTTGGGCATTTATTTTCTTTATCATTTTTTTTACTTGCGCATTTTTTATACACACACACACACACACACACACATATATATATATATATATATATATATATATATATATATATATATATATATATATATATATATATATATATATATATATATTTCTACTTTTTTTCTTTATTTATTTATATTTTTTTGACGTGAGGTCGACCCACGATTCAAAGATGCAAAAACCGGTCGGTCTATGAAGTGTCCTGAGAATCTATATGCATTCTAGCGTTGGCTTATACAGGGGGTAAGCTGGCCATGGTGTAGGGTAACAGTTCGGAATATACCTATATGCGTGTGCGTGTGTGCGGTATCTAAAAAGCAGTAAAATCTTTATTTATTTTCAGATATATGAACAGAAAAAAATAAAACAGATATGACATGTCTTGCTGTTACGTGTGGATTTTCTCGGCTTTTTAGTTCGAGCGCAAACAAGCAAGCACACCACATTAAGAAATAGAAAGAAAAGTGGGGAAATTATCTATTCCTATTAATTACAAATTTGGTCCTATGCCCCCAAAATAAAATGACAGAATGAATGCATATATGTACAAATTGAACAAGATAATAAAAAAAGAAAAAAAATGAACAGAAAGAAATAATAGTACAGAGCCGAGAATAAAGCAATATTTAAAATAAAGCCCCTGCCCTTTTATTGTGCTGCCCGGAATTTTATTGCAACATATATATATATATATATATATATATATATATATATATATATATATATATATATGATTTTTTTTTGCGAATTTTTTTTTATTTTCGAATTTTTATTTTTTGCTTTTTTTTAAGGAATATTTTTAAATACACCTGTAACAGTTATCGGAACGAAACTACTGCAAGATGGAGGATCATATCCACAAATATAGACACGGATGTATAAGAACGCAATATTCAAATGCATAAATTAATATAACAAGCATACTTTAGCAAGAAACAAATAAAAACAAAAAAGTTTTATTTTATGAGTCTAGCCCTCCATTTTATTTAAAATAAAACAACTCCCCAGCAGAGTCGCCACTATGGGCTCCCGGGACCGGTGCGCCCGCGCCCCGCGTGCCCTTAGATAGTGCTGTCTAAGATAGCGCGTTGGAATGCGCCTCGGTTGCCTTTAGTGGATTTTATTAAAAGAAATAGCCTTATGGCCCATTTCGGATCACTATGGGAGCTTTGGGTTTCCCGTATCAAATTATCCCTTTTTTAGGGGATACCAGGATATGGGAATACATCACCCTTCCATTCTCATTTTTCCTTTTTTAGAAGAAGACGGAAAAGTGCAAACAATGAGTGTTGCGAGGCCCCACTGAATCCAAAAAGTTTTAGAGTCGTCATCTTTATTTTAAGGCAAAAATAAAGCAAAATCAGAAAAAAGAAAACCAGAGATATAAAACGGGTTCGGAGGCTAAGTTACGAGTTAGGAAGGTGCTAGGCACCCAAATCGCCCTTTTGGTCTCAAAATAGTTTTTGGCTAAAGTATGTTTATTGTTATATTTATTTAGCAAATAAATAAAGCATTAAAAGACAGGAAAATAAAACAAATACATCTGTGGCTACATTATTTATGGACTTGCAACCATTTCCTTACAATAATTACAAATGTATTTAAAAATATTTGGTCATTACAACGGCTCTTTTACATAATATTTCCTAATCTAATCCGGGCAGCACAATGACTTATATTGACTACATTGGGCCGGATTTTAAATAAAAACTTTTATAAAAAGTAAATAAATAAATAAATGAGTAAATAAATAAAACGTCCTTAAAGGCTATTACCTTTTAGAGCGGGATGTGCTCGCTCTGTCCTTCTCGGGAGAGGGAGACTTTTATTGATGTCGCTGATGTGATTCGGGCAGAGTGACGGATTATATATGGTAGTTATGGCTTACTCACTCGGGCAGAACGACGGCTTAGTTTCGGTGGGTTTGGCCTATTTGGTTGGGCGGAATAACAGCTTAATTTTTGTGTATTTCAGCTTATTACTCGGGCAGAGTAACGACTTACTTTGGGATTTTTGGGCCGGGGAAGTAAGGTGAATACCTAACTACTAGGCTAGGGATCACTTATAACCGGTGGATTTAAGTTTTGGCGGAGTTTGGACGGGGTTTGGAAGCTTTGGTGGGCTACACACACCTATCTCGCACCTCTCGTAACTATCGGCATTGAAGGAACGCGGAGAGAAAATATCAACGTTTCTCTCGGATGATTTCTGAACCACGAAATGAGGAGCCCAGCACTCTTATTTATAGGTGGGACGAAGGAGTCATCGGGAATTATCGGATTTCTTCAGCGAGCTCAACCATCGTGTACGCCGGCCTTCACAACTTATACAATGCGTTAAGTCTGAGAGGCTACAGTACCCCTTTGGCGCGACATTATCCTTTTCTTGGCGCGACGCCCAACCTGCCTTTTGGCCGTGCCAAGCTCCTATTCCACTTTCAATTTTGACACTTTCACCCCCTCGCGATTCACTATTTTGCGCATCCTGCCTTTCCTTTTGCATTTTCGACTCCTGTAACTTGACAGTTGTTAATTTTGAACAGTTCTTGATATCACATGTCAGAGTCACATACCAGGGGTACGAAATTGGGGTGTCTACAGCTATTACCTTTTGGAGCGGAGTGTGCTCGCTCTATCTTTCTTGGGAGATGGAGACTTTTATTGCTGTTGCTGATGTGATTTGGGCCAAGTGACGGCTTATTTGTGGTAGTTTTGGCTTATTCACCAGGGCAGAATGACGGCTTAGTTTCGGTGGTTTTGGCCTTTTTGGTTGGGCAGAATAACAGCTTATTTCGGGTGATTTCATCCTATTTACTCGGGTAGAGTAACGACTTACTTTATGGTTTTTGGGCCGGGGAAATAAGGTGGATACCTAACTAAAGGGCTAGGGATCACTTTAACCGGTTGAATTTGTGTTTGGAGGAGGTTTGTCAGGGTTTTAAGGCTTTATAAGAGGAGGGGATCGCTCACACTCACTAATCGCACACTGCGTTAAAATTACACAGAGTAATTCTGGGCTTCAAGCCTTCGTCCAAAAATTATGTCTCAAAGCGTAGCCGGGCACCTCTATTTATAGTTGGATTTGTGCTTCATCGGCTTGTACCGCGCGCTTGAAATTTTGTACAATGAGTTAACTGATCGGGCACTATTCAGGACCTTGGCACGAACAAGCATCATGTTGGGCGCGGCGCCAAGGCCACGTGGCGCGGCGCCAAGGGCAGAAACTTCCTCATTTTTCGACACTTTCCCCCCTGCAGTTCACTATTCATGCATCCTACTTTCTCCTTTTGTATTTTCAACCCTGTAACTTGACATTTTGTTAAGTTTAAACCGTTTTTGATATCACATGCCAGAGTTACATACCAGGGGTACGAAATTGGGGTGTCTACAAAGAGACAGGTACAAATACAGCATCTACATCTACTCCACTACATAATCCACCAACTATAGACCCTACCAGCTCTTATAACCCTGCACCAAAAGATTTCAACTATACCGACGCAAACAACAACTCTTCTGTTGACCCTGAACCCATCTCCTCTGTTTTACCCCAAGCTCCTTTGCAGATCACTCACCATTCTTGTTCATCAGAAACTGAAGGATTCCAAAATCCAAGCATCTCTGAACCAGATTTTGGTGACTCTTCTTCTGAACCAATGATCGATGTTTTATTTTATCTATTTCCTTGCAAGTGTACAAGACTATTATAGAATAGACTCGGAAGCAAGGGTCGAACCACAGAGACAAGTGATCACGAACAGTGCGGTTATAGATAGCAAATTATTATCCTAAAGGGGTTTTTATGTTTAATTCTATTCTAATTTACTAGTTATAGATGTTAACTAATTAGACAGTAATAACAGATATTAAGATCTTATGATGAGTGGAAATCTAGGATTCTGGGTTTCACTTATATCTCCTTTATGTTCAATTCATAATAATGTCATTCAATGTCTTGGGTTCGTTCACTAAAGATAGATATGGTCTGTTGAACAATTGGTTCAGTCTCCCTCCCTGCAAAATTCACCCATTCCATATCCTAAGCACAGGAACTGTAATCTAGCTGTCACCTAGATTTATGATCTATCTGTCACCTAGATCATGTAAGAACCTGGTCCTAACTTATCACTCTCGTGCTTCGATAGGTCCAATTTATTGTGTTGGTGAGCCAGTGTACGACATATGCATTTGGCCATGCAGGTATCCGCACCTCTAAGCCTTTATTATTTGCGATTACATTCATTTGTTCAAAGCAAAATAATAGAGGGATTGATGAACAACACAATCAACAAGCATTGAATAGACATAAATATGAGAATCAAAACATAAATTCGATACAAGTTACCTCCCACCTCCTAGATTAGGGATGATTTAGTTCATCATAGACGATGAACAGCACATGAAGATGATGGAAGACATGATTTGATCTTCAATACTTGAAATTACAAAACCTAATTATGTTATACAATCTAAAACTACCTAAAATCTATGTAGAGAGAGCTTCCAGCCGTCCTCCTTATGCTTAGGCTCGGCATCTGACTTCTATATATACTTGGGAGTTGTGATCGAATCGAATGACTGTGTGAAAACCCGACTCAAGCAAGATTCGCCTACCTTGCGAGGTGTCAATACCTGCGTCCGCAAGGTCTCCAGATGTGTGTACTCTTTGGCTCTTCGATTTCTTGGCTTGAAAGACAGTATCGCCTACCTTGCGGCGTCACCGAGGCACCTTGCGTCCGCAAGGTGTCCAGATTGACAGACTTTATTTTTCTTCAATTCTTCTTTCTTTGTAATTTGCACTTACAACCCTGGAGTTTCGCGTATTTTCACGAACAATCCTGAAACTTACAAAACTCACCAAAAACATATATTAGTACTCAAAAGACTCATGAAATAGCCTCATTCAAGTCACAGAAGCATATAAAATCGACGTATAAAATACATCGATCAACCAACTCCAGAATCCTTAAGGGAAGAACACACCAGAAGTGATCTTCCCCCAGCTATTATTGAAGCTAGAGATCATCCCATTTCTCAAATCATTGGTGATCTCAACTCAGGAGTTCGTACAAGGAATAAAGTTTGAAATGAGACTATGTTTGCATTTGCATTCATGTCAGAAATAGAACCAAAGAAGATTGATGAAGCTATCGAAGACCACCACTGGATTGAAGCTATGCAAGAAGAGCTAAACCAGTTTGAAAGATTCAAAGTGTGGAGCCTGGTGCAAAGACCAACTGACCATCTAGTCATTGGCACCAAATGGGTATTCAGAAACAAGAGAGATGAAGATGGAAACGTAACCAGGAACAAAGCTAGATTGGTTGCTCAAGGCTACCGATAGGAAGAAGGAATTGACTTTGATGAAACATTTTCTCCTGTCGCTAGATTAGAGGCAATCAGACTCTTTCTAGCCTATGCTTCGTTCATGGACTTTAAAGTGTATCAGATGGATGTGAAGAGTGCCTTTTTGAATGATGATCTTCAAGAAACGGTATATGTAGAAAAACCTCCAGGATTTGTCATTCAAGACAAACAAGATCATGTCTATCGACTCAAGAAAGCACTCTACGGCCTAAAACAAGCTCCAAGAGCTTGGTATGCAACTCTATCAAAGTTCTTAATTGAACAAGGATTCATAAAAGGAAGAATAGATACTACTCTGTTCATCCTCAAACACAAAGGTCATTCTCTACTGGTACAAATCTATATGGATGACATTATTTTTGGATCTACAAACCAAAACCTGTGCAAGAGATTCGAGAAGCTGATGCAAAGCAAGTTCGAGATGAGCATGATGGGAGAACTCACCTACTTTCTTGGATTGCAAATTCAACAAACTTCTGAAGGAATCTTCATCAGCCAAACCAAATATGAAAAGGAACTCATCAAGAAATTTGGTCTTGACTCAGCAAAAGGATTTGAAACACCAATGTCTACTGACTGCCATCTTGATAAAGATGAAAAGGGAAAGCAAGAGAACGTGACCAAATATCGAGGAATCATAGGTTGACTTCTTTACCTTACAGCCAGTAGACCTGATATTATGTTTGTTGTTTGTGTTTGTGCTAGATTTCAGGCAGATCCAAAGGAATCACACTTGCTTGCTGCCTAACATATCATCAGATATGTTTCAACAACCACAAATCTAGGTATCCGGTATTCTAAATGCAACAACTTCAATATAGTTGGATAATCAAATGCAGATTATGCAGCATGCAAAGTAAGTAGAAGAAGCATCAGTGGGACCTGTCAATTTCTAGGAAATAGACTCGTCTCATGGTCATGCAAAAAGCAAGGATCAGTTGCCAATTCAACCACAGAGGCAGAATATATTGCTGCCAGCAGCTGTTGCTATCAACTCTTATGGATGAAGTAGCAGCTAGTGGACTACAATATCAAGACTGACAATTGTCCAATCATGTGTGACAACACTTCAGCGATTTCATTTTCCAAGAATCCAGTGATGCACTCAAAAACGAAGCACATTGATATCCGTTATCATTTCCTCAAAGATCATGTGGAAAAAGGTAACATCAGTCTGGAATATGTTCCAACTGAACATCAATTGGCTGACATTCTCACCAAACAACTGGATGCAATTAACCAGGTTTGCTTATTTAAGGAGAAATCTTGGTATAATTGATCCTACTGTTTAATGTCTATTATTAATATGTTTTCTTCATATCGTTAGACTTAGACTTCTACTAACCGACGGACCTTATTTGCCATATGTCGGCAGACATGTACCAGGTTAGTATTTCAACTCGGTCTATTAAAGCGGGAAAGGTTTCTAGAAATATCTTAAGTCACAACTTATTCGTTAAAAAGGAATTTTTTTTACTCTGAAACCGCCCTTTTCGACTCTTTACAAAAATCCCCTTTCTCTCTCTTCTCAAACCCTCCCTCTCTCTCTGCAATTGCTCCCATCATTTCAAAATTTTCATACATCTTCTACCCTACAGCAACAATGGTAAGTATTTCCCGACTCTCTGGTTTACTAGTCATTAATTTTTGTTTGGTACTTCCTCTTTTGCGTCATTTCTTACAGAATACAAAAGGACGATTTTACGCATCTAGTTTGTTTTCGCCATTATTACCCTCAAAACCTTGAAACTACAGTCTTCTTTGAGCTCTGTGTACACATTACTCTTGGAAATCCTCTGTTACATGTTTCAATGGTTTAATCTGTTCAAAGCACTCAAGGGTTTCAAAAGATCTTCATCAAAAATTTCGATTATATTTCTAAAAAATGAAATCCTTGACTGTCTTATATGAATATTTAAAAGCCCTAATTTATCAACGTGTTTATGTAGGTGATAACATCTACAAAATCAAAAACCGATAACAGAAAAGTTTTTGACCCAGAGACGGCCATTCCTCCTGGACTGAACATCAATTTACCAGGATACCCTCAATATCTTGCTGAAAATGATATCATTGTCTCTCTGGATCCTAAATTATACGTGCCCGGCATGTTCATGGACCTCAAATTTGTTAGCACATTCGCTACCGGAGTAAAGGCATGTGAGGACCTGAATGCTTCAGGTATTCTACCTCTCTTTTGTCTCAACAACGAGAAATACAGCATCCTGCTTGCTGAGGAATTCTACCAACGATTGGTCATCAACCCTAAATATCCGTCTACCATGCGTGGAT
The DNA here is from genome assembly GCA_013146195.2 of Codonopsis lanceolata. NCBI lineage: Eukaryota > Viridiplantae > Streptophyta > Magnoliopsida > Asterales > Campanulaceae > Codonopsis > Codonopsis lanceolata. Next base: position 137,523,907 of record CM028377.1, on the reverse strand, counting down.
GGATTAGAGGCAGACCAGTCTCTGTCACGGCCAAGTCAATTTCTCAAATCATCGGCGTGCACTATGGTGGTGTATCTGAAATAACCATTGCTGAGGCTCATGCTTGGGACGCAATGAGGGGAATCAATGTTCCAAGGGAACCTCAAGGCAAGATGCTAAGTAATTTATTCCTTTTGGATGTTTACTGCTCAAGCCACCTGTTCGATAAAGGTCTTCTTTTCAAAAGTAGGGCACATGATATTTTCACAACCCAACAGCTGAATCTCACCAGTGCGGTGTTCCTTCATACCCAACTCAACTACGGTGCTATAATACACAATGAGTTGAGACATCATGTTGAGAAAGTCAAGGACAATCCAAGCATCAAATGGCCTTTTGTGAGGCTGATCAATGCCCTTCTTTGAGCCTCCACTCTGGTGAACTCACTCTGGTGACCAAAGACAAGCAACTAACTGCCACCTTCTTCAACAAATATGCTGAATACGAGAACAAGCGACGACAACAAAGAGGACTTCCCAATGTCTCTCTTGAGAAAATTGCCAAACCAAAGTCACTAGTTGTTACACGCTTCAACATGGAAGCATATGACGCTGCAAGCAAAATTAATAAAAAGGCAGCTGAAAAATTCAAAACCCAACTTGCTAAAGACATCCAGCAGGTAGCAAAAGATATGGCTGATGAATCTGAGCTACTGCTAAAGAAAGCAACAGCTGCCAAGGCCAAAAAGGCCAGAATGGAAGCAGAAGAGGCTAAAAAAGAACAAGCCAAATGGATACGGAAAGAGATAAGGATCGGCAGACATGCCAAGTCTACTGGCACCTCTACTGCAGCTGCCGGTACGTCTTCATCTCCTCCACCTCCTATCCCAGAACCACCAACTTCACCAACACAACTTCCTTACCAACCCAAACGAAAAACCTCTCCTGAACAACCATCATCTTCACCCCAACCTAAACGAAGAAGACAACGCAAAGCTATACTAAGCCTGCCACAAGCAGACATTCCAGTCACTGCCAATGCCGCAGCTGAACCTTCTAGTCAGTTGCCAAGGCAGACAAAGAAGTCTGCCGGCACCCACTCTTCTATCACCAGCCAACCCATTCCTACTGCGTCATCTACTCAGAGGACTTCACCCCCTCTGGAGGAGTCTATCCCTCAGGAGGAGCCACTCCGAACACCCTCTCCATCTTCTCCTCCTCCTTCACCCTTCAATTATTCACCAAATCCATCAACACCTACCAGAATGCCATCTCACACCCCATCCATCCAACCCACACCCATTAAACCCCTGGATTCTGCTACATTCTAATTTCTCTTTGAAATTTTCTCTATAGCAGAACTCCTTCCCCAACCTTCTTCCCCCCTACCCCACTTAAACCCAAATCTCTTTTCTACCCAGCTCCCACTTTCTGGTTCTCCACCGACCCTCTACCCGAAACTTCAATTCTCAGTGACAACTCCGAGACTGACATTGAACTTGACCAACCTCCAACCCCTCCTCCCTCCCCAATCCCAATTTCCTCCTCCACTCATACTTTTCCCTCTCGCGATTCGACCTCTACTGGCTCTGCCAGTCCACCTCCTCAACAATGCTTTCAACCAATAGCCTCTGCCGAAATTCCTACTACTGTCGGCAGTGAGAAGATCCACATTGGTTTGGACTCATCTCCATCTCTACCGGCCACCTCTTAAATATTGTCTCGCCTGGATGCCATATACGCCCGACTGGGAGAACTGACCAATATCTCCACAGCTGCCGCCGAAGTTGCCACTACGGCGTCCATGGTCAATGATAGAACTGCTGCTCGTCTACTCCAATTCCAAGATGATGTGTGGACCCGTTTTGGACAGATGAAATACAAGTTTACTAACGTCAAGATCAACGTCGAAACTCAACGCAATAAATGTGTGCGAATAATCTCATCTATTTTTCACGACCTATTCCACGACATCACTACCCATCTAGCAAACAAACGCCCACCTGTTCTTGAGCTCAACAACATTGCTCGTGCTTCAGCTGAGGAAACTATGGATGCTCAGTGTGATCGTGATCTGGCCATCACGGAGGAGAGACAATTGAGGTTTATCAACAAGATACTTATGGAAGAGAACAACCGTTTACGTGAAGAACTATACTATCGTTCTCACTCCACCAGACCATCTATCTCTGCTGATGAGGAATATGTCAGAAGAGCTGAAGAGCTAGAACAGTAGCGGAAAGAAAAGGAAGCAGCAAACAAAGGCAAAGGGAAAAGACCATGGTAGTTATGTATCCTTTCTCTCCTTTAAACCTTTGTATCAATATCTTTTTGAAAAACTCTGATATATTAAACTTCTCGTGGATATACAGAAGGTTAATTATCTTTCAAAACTTGTCTTCAGTTCAAATCTTGCTATTCCAATTCATATATCTGCTTAGAATTTAAATATTTATTGTTAGATCTATAATTGAACTGTTTTTCTACTAATCACTGTGTTACTCTTTACTTCTCCTCTCTCATAAACACCTAGATTAGTTTGTTACGCTTGAGGTATACTTCTGTTTGAAAAAAACATGTCTACATTTACAAATTAAAATTCCTCTTGACATACTAGTATCTATCATACAGTAGTTCATAGCCCTCCCTTGTAAGTAATGATGACCAGATGCAAATAGGAGGAGATTGTTGATTACATTTTGATTTACATCTGTTCATACATTACATCTGTTTTATACTATAGTGGCTAATTGGGTTGCGTATCAATTAGCGTGGCAACTATGTATAATACATTGCTAAGATAGTTTACAAGGCTTCTCGGTTCAGCGGAAGACTTTAGCCGATTCCTTCAACGGAAGACTTCAGTATTGTTCTAGCAGTAGACTTTGTCTACAGGCGCTCAAATGTATGACGTGTCCAGCCTTTCAAAAATTTAGTGAATTAATTCAAATATTATTTTTATTATCTTGAATTTGAATTCAAACTTCCCCAAGCTTCTCAGATACGCTTAAACAGCTTTCCGAAAAGACTGGAAGACTTTTTCACCCTCTGAACAGTGACAAAAGCAGATGGAACAGACTGACACTTGCAGGTTTGATATTCTGATTTTTCGGCTACCAACTCATGCAAAACAACTCTGCACCACTCCCTGCTCAGTATCGGTGAGGACGAATTCTACAAAGACAGCTCCATGCATTTAATGCATTCAACCTAATAGAGTTGTCACTCTTCGTCTTCTCCAACGGATCTCTGAAATGCTCCTGCTATAAATACTTCCATTAAAGACTGAAGCAAACACAACTGTCCGTCCTGAAATGCTCTGAAATTCTACAAATTTAAGTCTTTATACTCAGCACTTTCAAGAGATCATCAACTGATCAAGAAGTCCTCGACAACAATTAGAAGAGATACTTCAACATTTATTTTAAGCTTCTTGTTGTCATCTGTAAACTATTCTTCTGCACGAATTGAATATCTTGTTTATCTAGATATTCAATTCCCAAACCCCTAAACACAAGTCAAATATTTTGTACACGATCCATTAGATATATTCTTTGTAATAGAACTACTGGTAAACATAGTGCACATTTTAAATCCAAGATTGACTACCTTGGTGGTGGACGTAGCACTCTTTAAAGTGTGAATCATCTCAAACACTTGTGTTCTTTCCTTACTGTTTCTTATTTCCTTTACTTATCTTCAAATCAGCAGACTTGAGTTTCTCAATCAGGACTACCGATAATCCTTTATTGGTAGACTTAAACTGTTTTCCTTACATGACTTCCGCTACTTCAATCTCTTTAATAGATTACAAGTACTTGTTTTAGGAACAAACTTAAGAAAAATATTTTCTTAGAAGGGAAAGTTTTAAAAGAAATAATTATTTAAAAACTGACAAAAAAAGTAAGGAAAATGATAATTTAAAAACGGAAAGAGTAATTAAAATTTTAGATACCGGTTAACATGATTCCTGGATCCGCCACTATATTTTAACCAAAAAAATAAAATAAAAATTAATGACGTTACTATATGCATAATGCCTTGCCATATAAAAGTGATATGTCCCTTTGACAATTGGGTGGTATTAGGATAAGTTTTGATCGGTCCCCATTTATTAATTCCCACTAAACCATCAAATTGGGATCATTTATAAATTTAACAATATTTAATTCCAACTAAAAGTCATATATATGTTTGTATCACAATTAATAGGGGTACGGAAAATTGAGAAGTGGGAAGATTGCAAACATCCTCGTCAGGCGTCAATAACTTCCATCTGTCTTGCACAAAAAATGAAAGAAAGGTACTTCTTCTAAACTGCTAGCATAAATTTCACCAATGGTTGCACATAGATTGTCCCTATATTTCATTCTTTCATTTAAAACAACAATAGTGTTGAATTGGCTGGGCATTTTAAGAGTATTTTTGATATTTATAAGTGGTTTAAACCACAAAATGATAACTCGTGCAATTCTAACTGATCACAATTTGACCATTTATCATTGTTCTTGAAAGAAATCTTTGTTTTCATTATTGCGTACTACACGTCCCTTTGTCCAAATTTTCATTAAAGGACTATCGTCTTCAACATATTAGTTGCCTGCCTTTCTATACTTTCTTTCTCTCTAAATTTTTTAAAATCAAGGACTCATTTGACAGTAAACTATGCTCTTATCTTCTCTATACTTTCTTTCTCTCTAATTTTTTTAGGTATTCAGATGGAAAAAAATGATAATATTGTTTTGTCATCAAGATTAACAACCCCATTCTTCCCCCTAATCTTTGTAAAATATACAATTTCGTCTCGAGAGTATGCTTAAAAGTTAACTTTGGGTAATGTGTGGAACATGAAGTAGCACAATAACATTGCGTAGTCAATTATACAATTAGCTCAATTGGAAGATCAAATTGTGTTATTTTTATTTTTATTTTGTTGTTGTCAAGGATTCAAAGGAACCATCTTAAAGTCTAGATAACAAATTATGGCAATATTTGTAAAGCATATTTGTAAAGACATACTCCATCTTAAAGAAATAATCGTAATGTTTGGACTGATCACTAGATTAAGAAAAAGTAACTGACTAAATTATCAATAATGGTATAATATGTTGTAGTTTATTTATATTTGTGTTTCGTTTTGATTTATATTATTAAATAGTGCATATTTTATTTTAAAAACGATTTAAATGTTGTTGTTCTCAAACATGACGATATTATGATGTTAAAAAAAATTGGTTCAAGATTTGTTAGTTTCTTAGCACAAATGGTACCACGGTTATGTCCATATTTTGGTTAATAATGTTTAACATGTTCTTTTGTATTTTGTTTTATGTTTTTAATCATATCGAGTTAAGTCACTTATTTTATTTTATTTTTATGTTTAAAATGTTTAGTTTAATTTTCTTAACAAACTAGTGTGTTATTTCATGTTATAGAGTTTTGTTGACTCTTGCTAACCCTAGTTGAGTTTGACTCCGGACTATTTGGTAATTTTATGTCCTGATTTACTTGGCTTTTCTCCGACATCACATTTATACATCTCTACTTATGACTTAGCCCCCGAACTCATAGAATATTGAGTTTCCTTGTGTTTTTCTGCTATACGAGAGTAGTGATTCTTTATTATTTGAGAGTCTACTTTGTAACCCAAGTGGTATTCCACGCACTCGAATTGAGAACTTTGTCGTTTATATTAAAATGAATATTCAGGGATTTGAAACGGTGTTCGCACACCATCTCTAATGTTGGGTAGTTTTGAATTTTTTTAAATGTAATTAAATGAAATGACACTATTCGATTGATTAACTTATCGTCTCTTTAATTCACAAAAACTGGTAATTTATTAAATTTTGGAAAGCTGTTATAAATTGATTTAGCATAACTTATGAGAAACAATTTTTTAAATAATTGGCACTTCCATCAATTATTGCTTATAAAATAGAAAATTAGTTCAAAAATAGAGCAAGGTGATTTCTATAAAGTTGCTTGTGAAACAGAGACAAATTTCCTTGAGTATTGCATCAAATTCTTCTTTCGTCGAACGCTAATCCAGGTTGAAAACGTAGAAGAATTAATTAGCAAGGTGAATGATTACCGGAAAGCATCCAGTATATTGCATTTTGTGGATTTGCTAAGGGTATGTCACCTACCATCGAAATTTGATAGCAGCGCACCAATCTCTTGTAAATCAGTTTTTGGAAACAAGGAGTAATTAGTGTATTTTATTCTGTCCATATCAATTAGTGTGATTGATTAGCCAGTTTTTTGGTAATTAGAAGATTAGGCAATATTGTATTTAGGATACATCTTGCTAAGCAAGTCAACCTTTGTATATATATATCTCATGAAATCAATGAAAGTACACGGCTGATTCAATTTTCTGTGATAACAGTTTTCTTTGTGTTTTTGTTTAAGTCTTTTATTTGTGTCTTTATTCTTATATGGTATCAGAGCCCTTAGTGACCATGAGAGATAACTCTGTGACTTCTTCCTCTAACTCAAGCACAAACACTCAATCTGAGAATGGATCTTCTCAAACAACTCTTCCTCTATTCTTTAACATACAGTCTGTCATGTCCCACTGCCATCTTACCCAAGAGAATTACATTAATTGGAGTTCTCTATTCAAATCAGTTCTCGACACACACAAACTAGCCTACACTATCACCGAAAAAAACTGCCCTGGAGAGTTTCCACTATTGATCCTCTATAGAAAAACGGAGAGTTTCACGCCCTTGAGGGCGATTGTCGATTGAGATTGGGTTGTTTGGGCTGTTTGGTTGTTGTTACTCACGTGGAAGGTGGTGGTGGTGTGAGATAGAGGGGATGAAAATTTATGTTGTAAGGCTTCCTCTTGAAGAAGTAAATCTTGGAGATCAGACAAAGTGGTGGTACCTCTAGAGTTTTGGGTGCGATCATTCCAGTCTAACACAACGTATTCTAGCCGGCTTAGGATCAACCTACAAGGAATTCATCACCACCCAAAACTCTAGAGGTACCACCACTTTGTCTGATCTCCAAGATTTACTTCTTCAAGAGGAAGCCTTACAACATAAATTTTCATCCCCTCTATCTCACACCACCACCGCCTTCCACGTGAGTAACAACAACCAAACAGCCCAAACAACCCAATCTCAATACTCGCCTTTTTTCAGGGGCGTGAAACTCTCCAGGCGCTTTTTTCTCAACCGAATAATAGGGGTCGTGGAAATCGGGGTAGGGGCAAACGTTGGTGGAAAAATAATCAAGGGAGAGGCGGCTTCGGTCGTGGTTTACTTCCAACTCCTCAGTAAAACTTTGGCAACCCAAACCCTAACCCCTCTCCGCGTTTTAACTCTCCCACCACTTTCCAAGGCTATACACCTCCGAACCCTTTTGTCATTAGTGACCAAAACGTGTGTCAACTTTGTCATAAGCCCGGTCACCTTGCCCCAACTTGCACCCAACGGACAAACTTTGCCTATTCTGCCCAATCTCCACACCAACACCAATATCCATTCTCACCCCAGTCACCATCTCCCATGGTCCCGGCCTCCTTTGTTTTAGATTCTGGTGCCACGAATCATATGCTTTCCTCCACTGATAACATGTCACAATATTCTCCTTACACAGGTACTGACTCTGTGACCATTGCTAATGGGTCACAACTCCCAATCTCTCACACTGGTACCTCTTCTTTCTCGAATGGTCATCGTTTGTTTCAATTGAATAATGTATTGTGCGTCCCAAATATGCATAAATCCTTGCTATCTATTCGTCGCTTTTCTTTAGATAATAATTGCTTTTTTGAACTTGATGGATTTGGTTTTCGTGTGAAGGACAACAAAACGAGGCGGATTACGCTTTCTGGCATTAGCTCAGGTGGTCTCTACCATTTGTCATTTACATCCACTCCCCAGCTTAATCCATTGGCTCTCATTGGCGAACGTGCAACATCTTCTGTCTGGCATGCACGTCTTGGCCATCCCTCCACTCAAGTCTTCAATAATGTTGTCTCTAAATTCTGGATACCGATTAGCGGCTCCGTGAAAGAAAATAAAAAGTGTCACATTTGTCCGTTAGGCAAATCATGTACGCTTCCTTTTACTTATCGAACTTTTCATTCTAAATCTCCCTTGGATCTTCTACACCTGGATGTTTTGGGACCCTCCCCGATCATTTCAACTAGTGGATATCATTTTTATTTATCTGTTGTTGATGATTTTTCTCGGTATGTTTGGTTTTTTCCTTTAAAACACAAATATGATGTTCACTCGGTATTTTCGATTTTTAAAAGTCAGGTTGAAAATCAGTTATCCAGAAAAATATCAGCTATACACACAATAAAATCAATTCAAACTGATGGGGGTGGGGAATTTGTCAACAAGCAATTTGCCCAATTTTTGGTTCAACATGGTATTTGACACCAACTGACTTGTCCATACACCCCACAACAAAATGGTGTGGTTAAGCGAAAACATCGACACATTGTGGACATGGGGCTTTGCTTGTTAGCTCAATCTCATGTTCCACAACAATATTGGGTCGAAGCTTTTACCACTTCGCTTTTTCTCATTACACCGATCGACAAGGCCAATTGCACTACACATCTCCATACCAAAAGCTACTTAAGCGTGTTCCTGATTATCGCTTCCTAAAGACGTTCGGATGTGTGTGTTTTCCATACTTAGTTCCGTATAACTCTCACAAATTAATGCCCAAGTCTACCCCGTGTGTTTTCTTAGGGTATGATTTACAACGGAAGGGGTATCGGTGTCTTGATCGCGCCACGGGACGTGTCTATATTTCCCGAAATGTGTTGTTCGATGAAAATTTCTTTCCTTTTTCGTGGTCAACATTCAAGATTCCTACCGAATCGATGTTGCTCCTAGCCCCTTGGCTCGTTATCCTTCAGCCCAGTGAGAGCCCCTCGATATTGTCTACTTCTCTAGCAGCTGGTCCGCCAGGCGTTACTCAGTCTGGGCCCTCGCCCACTTCTTCACCATTGTGGCCAAGCTCTCCTGCTGCATCTAATGACAGTCGGTCCAACTTTCCTCACAGCCCAGTGCCGTTTCATTTACCCGATGTGTCCACCAGCAGCTCTCCAATATCCAGCGAGCATACTAGCAGCTCGTCACAGTCCAGCGAGCCCCAGAGCTCTGCGTCAAGTATCCCACCTCGAGGTTTTCGCAGCATCAATGACCTCGTATACAAGCATCCTTTGCCTACGGCCCTCGCTGCTCAGACTCTTACTGATTTCGAGCCAAGAACCATTAAACAAGCGGCTCCCTTCCCTCAATGGCAGCATGCCATGAATGAGGAACTCACTGCACTCTACAAAAATCACACGTGGGATCTTGTTCCTCGCACCTCCGATATGAATGTGGTTGGAAGTAAGTGGATTTTCAAGATCAAACGACATGCCAATGGGTCGATTGAACGCCACAAAGCTCGTCTTGTGGCTCAAGGGTTTAGTCAACAAGAAGGAGTGGATTACGATGAAACATTTAGCCCTGTGGTTAAACCTCCTACTATCCGCTCCATTTTGGCCATCGCTCAGTCTCGTTCGTGGGATATTCAGCAATTGGATGTCTGTAATGCCTTCCTCAATGGAATTCTCAATGAAGAGGTTTACATGTCGCAGCCACCTGGGTTTATCAATTCAGTGTTTCCTCATCACGTGTGCAAACTTAACGGAGCAATCTACGGTCTGAAACAATCACCTCGGGCGTGGTTTCAGTGTCTCCATGACTTCTTGCTTACTTTGGGATTTTTCAATAGCAAGTCCGATAGTTCTCTTTTCATTCGTCACTCGCCTGCCTCAACCGTGGCTATACTAGTGTATGTGGATGACATAATTATCACCGGGCCGTCATCATCTGAGGTTGCTCAAGTCATTGACCACGTGTGTGCGACATTTGATAGCCGACGACTTGGTCCGCTTGGTTTTTTTTTGGGTATTGAAGCTACCAGAACACCTTCAGTTCTCACTCTTAGCCAAGCTCGCTATGCTACTGATCTATTATGGAAATTCAACATGGAAAATTGTAAACCCGCTTCCTCCCCAATGATTCCCGGCTCGCACCTCTCCTCCACCGATGGTGACCCTGTTCAGGATGTGACCTCATATCGCAGCATGGTGGGTGGACTCCAATACCTCACTCTCACACGTCCCGACATATCCTTCGCTGTGAATCAAGTCTGTCAGCATATGCATCAACCGCGTACAAGTCATCTTCAAGCAGTTAAGCGAATTCTTCGCTTCGTCAAGGGCATTATCTCTTGGTATCCAGCCCGATCTTCGGATTTCTTCGGGCATTCGTGACGCAGATTGGGCTGGCGATCCCTCCGACTATCGTTCCACCACCGGTGCATGTATTTTCCTTGGACCAAATTTGGTTGCGTGGACTGCCAAGAAACAGACTACCGTTGCTCGTTCTAGCACCGAGGCCGAATATCGCGCACTTGCCACTATTGCTGCTGAAATCAAATGGTTCTCCTATTTGTACGCGAAATGGGTATCTCCCTACTACCACCAATTATATTACGGACAATCTCTCGGCAATTCACATGTCACGAAACCCGGCTTTTTCATGCTCGTACCCGTCATGTAAATATCGACTATCATTTTGTTCGGGAACTTCAAAACCGTGGCTTTCTCACTGTCTCCTATGTTCCTAGTCGTGATCAACTGGCCGATTTGTTCACTAAAAGTCTTGCCCGACCACGTCTGCATCTACTATCCTCCAAGCTGCAGCTGCACAATGTTCCGCTTGGCTTGAGGGCGGGTGATAGCAGCACCAATCTCTTGTAAATCAGTTTTTGGAAACAAGGAGTAATTAGTGTATTTTATTCTGTTCATATCAATTAGTGTGATTGATTAGCCAGTTTTTTGGTAATTAGAAGATTAGGCAATATTGTATTTAGGATACATCTTGCTAAGCAAGTCAACCTTTGTATATATATATCTCATGAAATCAATGAAAGTACACGGCTGATTCAATTTTCAGTGATAACAGTTTTCTTTGTGTTTTTGTTTAAGTCTTTTATTTGTGTCTTTATTCTTATAAAATTAAGGCAACATTCAGATGAAACGTTTGAACTGGTTACAATACCCAAGGCAACATAGATTCATGAATCCGGAATTGAATTAAAGAAGCGCTTGAAGATTTGTCCGCTTGACATAATATATGAGTCTGGAGTACTAGAAATTCCACAAGTGGTAGTTAGTGAATCAGCGGAATATCTGCTTAGCAACATTCTTGCCCTCGAAATGTGCCATTACATAACTAATAGTTATGTTAGAGATTATGTATTCTTCATGGATATGCTTATAGACACTCCAAAAGATGTGGACTTACTCATTAAGAATGGAATCATAACAACTAGGACAGGAGACAGCTATACGGTGGCGAAACTTTTTAACAAAGTTGGATTTAATTTTTTAATTACCAATTCCAACTACTATTTCTGCAGTGTATCTCAAGACCTCAACAAATATTGTAAACATCGTCGGCACAGGTGGAAAGCAGCATTTAAACGTGATTACTGTAGTACACCATGGAGGATTGCTTCTACCACGGTTGCAGCCATATTAGTTGTGCTTACCTTTATTCAAGCCATATGTTCTATCATCTAGACCATACCTTCCATTAAATCCTTCTAAATTTTCTGCAATGCATCTTTTTTTTTTCTTTCTTTTCTCGAGACCCGTATTGTAGTGTTTGTCGGCACAGGTGGAAAGCAACATTTAAACGTGATTACTGCAGTACACCACTGATGATTGATTCTACCACAGCTGCAGTCATATTACTTGTGCTTACTTTTATCCAAACCATATCTTCTCTCAGATCCCTCTAATTTTCTAGGCTTCTATGTAATTCCTTTATTGCATCCATATTTAGTACATGATTAATTCCTTGTAATGAAGACCTAGATTTTGGAATCTACTAGACTACTTCCACCACTTGCATTTTCCCATGAACAATCATGGAAGACTATTGGAGTTTAAATTTGATAACTGAGTTTTCTCATTGTGGCCATGTATCTAATCATACGGCGTACGTCCACTCATTAAACAAACAAGTTAACAAAGTGAAGGACAACTTAGTTGCGTCTGATCATAAATAACAGTATTTTGTGGATTTGTTAAGAGTATGTCACCTAAGGCCACCTTCAAATGAAATGTTACATCTACTTGCAAATGCAGTACCCAAGGCAATAGAGCCTAAGGAATATCTTCTCAACATTCATGTTTTGGACTCTGGAGGATTTTTTGAATTTATCAAAACTTATTGGTTCTTCTTGAATTGTCGAGCATATACAGTTGTGAAGTTTGTGTGTTCAGCGTTGACTTATCAATTGATTTCTCATCACAATTGTGGCATCTATCACTATACTTAGGTTCTTCAATTGCAACGACACTAAAAGAAAGCATGGAAATTACAACGAAACATTGCTACATAATTGAATTTAGTTGCAATCTTGAATGTGTGCAACATATTTGTAACCAGGGTACCCATTTCAGTCGCATCCTTTTTTGGGGGGAAATTGGGGAAAAAATGGAGGGAAGAATAGCGCCTAAAATGCTACAGTTTTAGATTTTTATTTTTTAAAAATTGCTATAACTGGTTGAAACTATGTCGTATTGTCTTCACTTTGCCATAGAAAAACCCAACTTAGACCAAATTAAAGAAAACCCCAATCAGATTTCGACCCTTTTTTCTATCTCTTGCTCACGCACGACCTCTCTTCTCTGACATTCTCTTCTCAAAACCCATAGTCAGCAGCCACTCCAACGCCATCTAACTCATCCTGACTCTTGAATTTTAAGTTGTGCTCTAGCCTAAGTTCGATCAATTGAGTTTAAAGCTTTCACCCTCCTTCGAACAAGGTGTTCTCTCCTAATCTACAACTTTGTAACGGGAAGAATCCTTCTTCCTTTTTCTGGTTAATGATGGGAAGTAGTAAAGTTGTTAAAAAGTAATGGCCGTCGGTTGTTCCACCCTACAAATGTTAAATATTATACAAACTTTGTCTTACCATTACGCAACTGTGAGGTTCCCGGGGTGCGACCCGCGCCCCGCGCGCCCTTGGATAGGGGTGCGCGTACGTGCGGATGCGGGACACCACTGCTCTCGTTCCACCCTCCCTTGTTTAGGGGAAGACGAAATCCAAAGTGCGATAGGAGTGCTGTCTTATATTAGCACCTTGGAATGTGCCTCGGTTGCCCTGAGTGGATTTTGTATCCAATATGGGAACTAATGATTTCTCATGTCAAGTTATCCCTTATTTCGGGGATACCAGGATATGGGAATGCATTACCCTTCCATTCCCATTCTCCCCTTTTCTTTTTCAGGGGAAAATAGAGAAGTGCAAGAAAGGATATTGCGACGCCCCCACTATGGATTTATTGAAAATAGCCTTATGGCCCATTCAGATCACTATGGGAGCTATGGGTTAATTTCCCGCATCAAGTTATCCCTTGTTTAGGGGATAACAGGATATGGGAATACATCACCCCTCCATTCCCGTATCTCCCTTTTTAGGGAGAACAGAAAGTGCAAAGAGGGAATGTTGCGAGGCCCCACCTGGATCCGAAAGTTTTAGAGTCGCCATCTTTATTTTAAGGCAAAAATAAATAAAAACCAGAAAAAGAAAACCAGAGATTTAAAAAGAACGGGTTCGGAGGCTAAGTTACGAGTTGGGAAGGTGCTAGGCACCCAACTCGCCCTTTCGGTCTCGAAAATGGTTTTTGGCTGAAGTATGCTTATTGTCACATTTATTTAGAAAATAAATAAGGTATTATAATAACAAGGGAAATTTAAACAAATACATTCGTGGCTACATTATTTACGGACTCGCAGCCGTCTCCTTCCAATAATTACAAACATATTTAAGAATATTTGGCCATTATAACGACTATTTTACATACTATTTCCTAATCTAATCCGGGCAGCACAACGGCCTATAATGACTACATTGTGCCGGATTTTAAATACAACTTTAAATAATAAATGAACTGAAAAGTAAATAAATAAATAAAAATGCCCTTAAAGGCTGTTACCTTTTAGAGCGGCGGTGTGCTCGCTCTGTCCTTCTCGGGAGAGGGAGACTTTTGTTGTTTGTTGTTTTGATTTGGGCGGAGTGACGGCTTATATGTGGTAGTTTTGGTTTATTTGGTTGGGCAGAATGACGGCTTATTTTTTGTGGTTTTGGCCTTTTTGGTTGGGCGGAATAACGGCTTATTTAGGGTGTTTTTCAGCTCGTTACTCGGGCAGAGTAACGGCTTACTTTGAGATTTTTGGGTCGGGGAAATGAGGTGGATACCTAAAAACTAGGCTAGGGATTACTTATAACTAGTGGATATTTATTTTGGCGGAGTTTGGGCAGGGTTTGAAGACTTTAGGGGGTTCCACTCACCTATCTCGCACCTTTCGTACTATGTCGCTTCGAAGGAACGCGGAGAGAATTTCTCAGCGCTTCGTTGCGATGAAAAATGAGCGATGAAATGAGGAGCCCGAGCTCTCTATTTATAGTGAGAAAACATGACCTGTTGGGAATTTTCTGATTTCTTCATCCTGCATTGGTGAGTTGTACCATGGGCATCACAGCTTGTACAATCCGGCAACTGAGAGAGGCTACAGGAGAATGCTTGGTGCGGCCAAGGAACCCCTTGCAGTTCACTGTTCATGCATCCTACTTTTCCTTTTGCATTTTCAACCCTGTAACTTGACATTTGTTAATGTTTCGACAGTTCTTGATATTTTATGTCATGTCACACATCAGGGGTACGAAATTGGGGTGTCTACAGAGCCCCTCAACGATGAAGTCTACGGGTAATCCAAGGCTTACTGAGTAGACGAACATCGTTGATAAACAATAGACCCTCCAATTTCGTTCAATTATAAAATGGGGAATGAGATGCAACAGGTAGTAGTTATGATGCAACAGTAGATAACACAGACCAAACTCAATAACCTGGACAATTTTAGTCGGTTATATAAAAAGTTATCGTAATTTTTAAGCAGATATGAGTTGAAATGCTCTAATAGTCGGACCTACGAGTGTAGGTTGCCTACGTATCCCTTAATAAAGGAACTCAGACCAAAACGTAGTTCAGGCCAAAACCTAAACTATCACTCGTACAACGGTCGTGCCTATCGTGATAGGCTGCCTACGTATCCTTAAACAAGGAATCAGACCGAAACGTAGTTCACACAACTGGGGACTAAATGTGGCGGTGTAAGTGTTGCGGTGTAAGTGCGACAATATTAAATGAGCAAGTGTGGCAAAGCTTTATTAAATGAGTACGACAAGGGTAAATATGTGCTATGATGGTCGCGTCTACCGTGATAGACTGCCTACGTATCCTTTAACAAGGAATCAGACCAAACGTAGTTCGTCTTATGGCTATGCGGAGTGAATTGTTTCCTAGGAACTCAGCCTCTACTGGAGAACAAGACCTTTCCCTATAAATCAAATCATTTACCCCCTTAAAGGAAAGTTTCCCACATAGCCAAAATGTATGAAATGTATTGCCTCCTCAGGAACTCAGCCTTCAACGGAGAACAAAACCTTTCCCTATCAATCCGGGGCTGTGTACCCCTTAAAGGAAAGTTTCCAAACATCAAACAAATGCACTGTTAAAAAGGAAAATACCTTCCTTTCCTTTACCTTTGTCGTGTCCATGCAAAGACAAATTGTCGCGATGTTGCTTTCTTTGTACTTCGCTTTCTGTTGTTGCTGCACTTTGTTGGGGATTTTTTCTTTTGTCACTGTTCCAGCCTTCGCTGGAAAATCTTTCCCCTGTCCCGCTTTGTTTTCGGCTTTAGCTGGAAAATTTTCTTGATGCTGTTGCATTTTCTTGTTGCTCCTTCTAACCTTGGTCAGAAGCATCTTTTTTCTTGTTGTAGCATCGTTTGGTATCAGCTGATATTATCTTTTCTTTGCTGCTGTTTTTCTTTTTGCTTGATTTTCTAGCTTCAGCCGAAAATTTCTTCTTCTGCCGCAGCATTTTTCCTTGTTGCATGCACCTGAAAATTTTTTCCTTTCTTGTACATACATTTTCCCTCTCCCGATTTTTTTTTTCATTTTTTTGATTTGTTTTGTTTTTAGTTTTGTTTTTGTTTTTTTTTTTTTGTGCATGCCTGCCACTTTTCTTTATTTGCATGCTTATTACCTCTTTTTGTTTTCTTTTTCTCTTTTTTTTGTTTGTTTTTTGTTTGTTGTTTTTGTTTGTCTGGATATACTTCTGACTTGCTAGATTTTGGCACTGTTTGGCCCTTTTGAAGCATTCCTGACTTTATTAACAATGCTTATGCATGTCCTATTTAGGCCTAAATGATGCAATTATGTAACGATACATGAAATTTATTTTTATGATGCATGATTAAACTTTACTATTTGACCTTATTATGCATGATTTATACTATAAATGCAGATGAGGCTAAATGATGCATGCTTATGCTGCAGGGATATAGTGAATGCCATGAGAATATTTATTTTCATGATTGGTGGCATTTTATTTTCTTTTTAGCACACCTCTAATGCAGCTTATTGGATAATAAATGCAAATGATGAATGTGATGCCTAAAAATTATAGGATGCCTATTAACATGATGCATGTATATCTTCCTATTTTATCATGCATGCAACAATGCAAAATGTAATATATATCTTTAAAATGTAAAATATATTTTTATAATGCCTATAATGCAAAAACATTTATCTAGATGCAAAATAATACAAAAAATTGTTTTGTTTTTTTTTCTTTTTTTTTTGTTTTGTTTTTGTTTTTTTTTTTTTTGTTTTTGTTTTTGTTTTTGTTTTGTTTTTTTGTTGTTTTTTTTTTTTTTTTTTTGTTTTTGTTTTTTTGAAAACCTGTACAAATATTTACAATGCAATCTAATTTTATATGATGCAAAATAAATAAACACATGCGACTCAAGACACACGCACAAAGTATAGCTATACCGACCTAACGGTAATGACATCAGATTTCCAAAATGGATTTTAAAGGAAAATACCTTCGGGTTCGAGCGGGCTTCCCCCCCCCCCTTTTTTTTGTGATATGTGGGGAGAGGAAAAGGCAGTCATTTCCTTCTGTTCTCGGCCATACCACTGTTGCAGGGCTATATTAGGCATAAGGCTATTCTCATAATCCCTGCATTTTCCTTCGAAATCAGACAAGGCAGCCGTGAATGATCAGAATCTAAGTTGTCTGGCTGTTTCAGGACAATGGCAACACAGATGATGAATAGGGCGAGGACACTTCTGGTCTTTCTTATCCTGATGAGA
Organism: Codonopsis lanceolata; assembly: GCA_013146195.2. Taxonomy (NCBI): domain Eukaryota; kingdom Viridiplantae; phylum Streptophyta; class Magnoliopsida; order Asterales; family Campanulaceae; genus Codonopsis; species Codonopsis lanceolata. The sequence continues at coordinate 137,506,652 of CM028377.1, read as the reverse complement.
CTGAGCTTTTTTTTGTGCCTTGCAAAAGAAGTATATGGGACCGGCCAGGCGGACGCCGCAGGCACTGATGGACTGCTCCGGGGCTTAAGCTGCAAATGAAGGGATAGTTTTGGGGGAAACAAGGGGGTACAGGCAATAATAGATATGTACATGCAATTAATGTATAACCTAAATTTCTTTAGCAATTATTCCTAAGTTGCACCTTAGGACCTGTAATATTATATTTTAGTGTTTTATTGTGAGCTTCCTGTCGTGGTTTTTCTTTTTCTTCTGTCAGTCGAGTCCCTTTGCCTGCTGAAGATCTGGAGGTAAGATGCTGAGGTTTCAAAGAGTGTCTTCCCTTTCCTTATTCTCCTGATATATTATTTTTTTCTTTTTTTCTTTTTTTTTCTTCTTTTTTTTTTGTATTTTTCATCTTTTTTTATTTGCTCTAATTTTTCCCTGGGCCGCCCTTTCGGGTTTTCAGCCTAGCGAGCCCTTATTTCTCCTTTTTATATATTTTTTTTTGTTTTTTTTTTGTGCCCTAACTTTTGCCTAGACCGCCCTTTCGAGTTTTCAGCTTAGCGGGCTGGAGAGGGGAGCACTGGCCAAATAGGTTGGTTCGAGCATAATACCTTTTGAGCTCGTTGAGATTGCAGGGCTAAACAAGGTCTTTTCTGTCCTGGCTTGTAAGGAGTACGACATCTCCTGACCGGATCCTTTTGACAATATACGGCACATCGTGGAAGAGAGGGGTAGCAGCCTTTGATATGTAGCCCCCAGCATTTTTAGCCCAGACGGCATGACATGATAGCAGCAGGTCCCCCAAGGGGTGGTGAATGGGGTCTTTTCTTGGTCTCCTACTGCCTTTGATTTGACTATAGCCCAGCATGTCGTTGATGAAAAAAAACTGTTGGGCTTGGGAATGGTCACTACATTGGACAGCCAGATCGGGTATTTTTCTTTCTTCTTTTTTTTTTACTCTATTTTTTTTCTTTTTTACCCGAATGAAGTTGACGTGCGGCTATTTCATGCTTCTTCTTTTTTTTTTCAACTTGTAGTGACCATTCTGGCTTGATGCGGTGGAGCTTTTGTCTGATTGGCTGAGCATCCGGACATATGAGGGTCCGGTGTTTGGCTATGGCTGGGCCTACCCCCGACACATCTTCATAGAACCAGGTAAGCATGTCCACGAACTCTTTGAAGGAGTTCATGGGTGGTGTTCTTTTGGAGCCTTGCAGGTAGTTGCCGATTCTGACTTCTTTTGATTTCCTTATCCAACCTCAGATTGGTAGTGGATCATTCTTCAGTTGCTGTTGGTGGATGATGTTGTTCCTGGTGCTCTACTGACTTTTCAAGCTCAAGCAAATATATATATTTTTTTGGTCCTATTAAATGACTCATTATTATAATTGTTTAATGCGTCTTTTAATGTATGTGCAACTAAGAAATAAGCAAAGACATTTAGATTATTATTAAAAGCACACCGTACAAGGTTAATTACATTATTGAGGACCTGGGGTTTGAGATCCTCAATTTTAGGGAGCGGATTGGTAGATGACGAAATCCGTAAGGCTAAGAAAAGGAATAGGGGTAATATATCCGAAGCGGTCCACCAGATCTGCGGGTGTCAAAAGTGGGCCGGTCGTAGTATACTAGTTCTCAGAGGTTTATTAGAAGTAGACCCAAACTCACAGGAGCTCTCGTGATCGCACTCCTCGCCTCTCATGCCCAGGAAGCTGTCATCAACCTCAACCATGTTGATTTGAGGTAGAGGGTTATTGATTATATTTGGTCTGGGAGTGGGCTTTTCAATAACCTTATCATCTATAAGATCCTGAATAGCATTTTTAAGCTGATAACATTTATCAGTGAGGTGACCAACGCGATGATATTCACAAGATCGGGCATGATTCCAGGTCCTAGGCAGGGGGTCTGGTGGCTTATAATTTTCCATAGGCTTTAACACTCCTTGTGCCATTAGCCCCTGCAGGATTACAGACTGGGAGGCTTGCAGCTCATCATAATGACGGTTCGATTTAAATTTCGCCGGGCCATTATTCCCTCCGTGTTGATGCACCTATCCGCTCCATAAGACCATGGAACACTGCCATAATTTTGGGTAGAAAAAGGGGTTGATGTATTTCCTACCACATTGACGGTTGGTGCGGGTGTGGCTGCGACTGTCTTCCCTTTAGAATAACGGAAAGAGCTAGGAGGCGTATTGACTTGTAATTGACCAGTCTGTATATCATCATCAATACGAGCGCCTATCTCTACTATTTCTTTAAAATTGGTGTAGGGAAGGTACCGCATGTGTTCCAGGTAAATGGGCTGGAGGTTTTTGATAAACATTCGGCATGACTCGGCTGGATCGGGTCTGTCAAAAGTTTGGGCCAACTTTCTTTTCCACCTGACTGCGAACTCAGCACATGTTTCTTTTTCTCGCTGGGTGCACGACTCAAGGTCCCTTCTATTTTCTGGACTGGTGTTGTCTTTGTACCTTTCTAGGAACGCTTTAGCTATTTGGTCCCACGTATTCATGGTGCTGCTATCAGACAACATTAGCCATTGTTTGGCAGTACCTATTAGGGTGAGGTGAAAATTGGAAGCCATAGCCTCAAAGCTAGCTCCCCTTGATCGCATGCCGTGGAATAAGATTTTAAGTGGGATATAGGGCATCCAGTCCCATAAAATTTTTCTATGTCGGGCATTTTGAATTTGAAAGGCAATACTGCCGCAGGTTGTAATGTTAGTGCCCGCGTAGAAAATTCCCCTTTGTGGAGAAGTTTGAATAGCATAGCCTTTATATTTTCTACGTCGGCCTCTATTTTGGTGGATGGGGGAGTTGGATTTTGGTATATACTGGCTGGATTAGGGAAGGTGGGTTAATTTGCGTGGTGTCGGTTAAGGGTTTGGGGTCGATATGGATATTAATTTGGTGGATTCTCGCGGTGGAACGCGTGGTGGATAAGGATTCTGGGCTTTGGGGAATTTTGGTGTTTGGAGCAGGATAGGAAGGATATGACAGGTAAGGGCTGATATTTGGGTAATAGGGTGGAGGATTGGGATTTGGGGTAGTGGCCATATTTGGTGGGTTAGTGTTTGGCTTGGGAGTTGGGTTTGGAGGCACGTGGGATGTGGATGTTTCCTGGGGGATTGTAGAGGAAGAATTCACCTCACCATTGGGTTTTTGACCTTGTATAAGACTTGCTATTTGGCTTAGCAAGCGTTCATTTCGTGCATCCAGATTCTGGTCTAGCCATTGTTGCATTGCCGGAGTTGGAGTATATCCTGGAGCCCCTGAATCTGTACCCATCTCGAACTGCTCATCTGTTGCCATTTTTGGATACTTTGGGCTTATTTTCCTAGTCAATATTGCATTTATTATTGCTAATTTTATTGTTTTGACTCATTTACCTTTATTTGTCTTATTTAGGCAGTTTTGTAAATTTTGTGCATTAAAATCAAGCTTTAATAATGAAGTAAAGGCAAATTGAATTCCAGCATTTTCATGGGCGGTTACTGTGGGGTGAAAAACTAATGTCAAGAATTAAATTGAAGATTTCCAGCAGCAATCGCACCATAGGTGCGAAATCTTTCGCAACCTTCAATCGGGGCAGCTCAAGAATCACTTCCAAATATTTTTCAGTTTGACCCCTTTTTATGTATCTAGACTAAATGTCATCTAAAGGGGGATGGAGAGCTTTAATTTAGCCTCTCATTTATCTCTCATTTATTTCTCATTTATTGTCTTTTTATTTTGGTTGACAAGGGGAAAGGAAAGACTTAGTTTTTCCCTATAAATAGCTCCTTCCTCCCCTCCTTAGAGATATATAATTTTACTTCCATACTCTCCTCTCAAATAGTTAGATAGGCATTCTAAGTAGTTTTATATTTGAATACTAGAGTTTGTGAATTCGTTTGGAAGCATTTTATTATTGCAAGTTCTTCTTCTTCCCTTTTCTTTGTTTTTATTTTATGATTATTCTTAACATATTTATTTTAGTCATTTTAATTATGTGTGAGTAGTTTTCTAATTCTAGGATTAGGTGTAGCCCGTAATGGATTTATAAATAAAGTTTTTATCTTTCCGTTTACTTGAATGTCACCCGTTTTGATTCAATTTTAGTTTTATTAATAATTGTATAAAATTGTAGTAGCGAGGGACCGAAAGGTGAAACTACTACATTTATACAATAATCTTAGTTACTGAAGTGAAGGACCGAAAGGTGAAGCGTAAGTAACGGAACTCTAATATTGAACTAGAAATTCATGAGAATGAGAGTTGATTAAAATTCTAGAGGCTTATAGAATTGTAGGACATAATGGGTTTAGTTTAATTCATTGAGCGAGACATCGGATTTGAATTAATCTAGGCACGGTTAAGAGTAGTTTGAAAGAATGTAATTAACTATTTTTATACAATTCGCCTTCAAAATTTGATATTCATCACGAACGGAAAGATTGTTACGATATTTATAAATTCATTGTTGTGGTGAACCGAAATCCTAGAAGCTTTTTAATTATTGTTTTAAATCCAAAATCTAATCTTGCATTTTAATTTAGTTAATTTAGTCTTGTTAATTTAATTTACTCATCGCATCAAAAAAATCTTGAAATCAATTAGTCTAGATAATTTTAATTGTAAGTTCTTCGGTACTTGATTCAAAGTCCCTGTGAGATCGACATCCTAAATACTACACGAATAGCCGTGCGCTTGCGGTAGAATTTAGTGATAAATTGAAAATCACTCAACACCTACTGTCCTGCTGTCCGCCCTTCCATCTAATCAACATTTCGTCTGCCGGCATCATCGCATCAAGCTTCTGCTTTCGTTTCTTGTTTCCAGACAATTTTTCATATTCCCTATTTATATTTATTAATATTATATTTACATAATATATATATATATATATATATATATATATATATATATATATATATATATATATATATACATATAAATAAAATTTGGGCCCCTAATTCTTTTGGGCCCTAGGCGGTCGCCCCTTTGGCCTATGCCCAGGAACGGCCCTGAATGAAGACATAATTTGGAATCTACTTCCACGACTTGCATATTTTCGCATGAACAATCATGGAAGACTATTCGAGTTTAAATTTGATAACTGGGTTTTCTCATTGTGGCCATGTATCTTATCATATGCACGTACGTCTACTCATTAAACAAACAGATTAACAAAGTGAAGGAGAGCTTTGTCAGCTTAGTTGCGTCTTATCATAAATTACAACATTTTGTGGATTTCTTAAGAGTATGTCACTTAGGGCCACCTTCAAATGAAATGTTACATTTACTTGCAAATGCAGTACCCAAGGCAACAGAGCCTAAGGAATATCTTCTCAACATTCATGTTTTGGACTCTAGAGGATTTTGTGAGTTTATTAAAACTTATTAGTTCTTCTTAAACTGTTGAGCATATACAGTTGTGAAGCTTGTGTGTTCATCTTTGACTTATCAATTGATTTCTCATCTCAATTGTGGCGTCTATCACTGTACTTAGGCTCTTAAATTGCTACGATACTAAAGGAAAGCAGGGAAATTGCAACGAAACATTGCTATATAATTGAATTTAGTTGCAATCTTGAATGTGTGCAACATATTTGTAACCAGGATACCCATTTCAGCCACATCTTTTTTTTGGGGGGGAAATTGGGGAAAAAATGGAGGGAAGAATAGCGCCTAAAATGCAACAGTTTTTACAACAGTTTTAGATTTCTATTTTTTAAAATTTCTATAGCCGGTTGAAACTACGTCATATTGTCTTCACTTTGCCATAGAAAAACCTAACTTAGACCAAATTAAAGAAAACCTCAATCAGATTTCGACCCTTTTTTCTATTTCTTGCTCACGCACGACCTCTCTTCTCTGACATTCTCTTCTCAAATCCCATCGTCTCCTTCCAGCAACAGCCACCCCAACGCCGTCTAACTCATCTTGACTCTCGAATTTTAAGTTGTGCTCTAGCCTGAGTTCGATCAGCAATATTTCGACTTTGTTCATTTTTAACGATATAAGTCAAGAGTTATTGATAAAGAAAAGATAAAAGTTGTTGAAGAAGAAATTGCTGAGACATTGTGCATGCTTGAAAGGTATTTTCCTCCTTCCTTCTTCGACATCATTATGCACTTGCCAATACATTTAGGACGGGAAACACGATTATGTGGGCCAAATCAGTTCCATTGGATGTATCCATTTGAAAGGCATTAGTCGTTTCATCTATTAAACATTATTTTCTTCATAGTCTAGTAGTTTTGCTTCATTTTTTAATTCAATTTTCTATAGATTCATGAAGACATGCAAAGATAATGTTAGAAGTCATTCACGTCCAGAAGGATGCATATGTGAATCCTTTCTTGCCGATGAGTGCATGAGATATTGTAGTCAATATGTCAAGAAAGCTTGTGAAATTGGTGAAACACGTAATCGTAACAAGGATTATCAAGATGATAGACCATTTGATGGACGATCGATCTCCAAAGGAGAGCATATTGTATTGTCTAATGAAGACATGCAAAATGCTCATCGATATGTGTTGTTTAATATCACAGAAGTGGAATCATATGAAGAGTAAGATTAAAATAAATTAAAACTTGTCCAACTTCTTCGTCATGAATATTTTTAACTCTTTCTTTCTCTTAGGATGCGCATGGAAGAGTTGAAGAGGCTACATGATAATCTCTTTGATGAAGATATTTCAAAGATTCATTCAGAGACTTTTTGTGATTGGTTTACGAATAAGGTTTCTTAGCACTTTGTTGTGTTTTATTTCACAATTAATAGATTAGTTTAATTATTACAAATAAATATGTTATTGTTTTGAATACATACAAGTTAAACTTGAAATGGATACTGGTAAAGTTTCTGACATAGTAAAGTTGTTATCATATTGGCCTAGAAAGCAAGCACTCTGCTATTCTGGTTTTATTATAAATATTCGTCGGTTTCGCACAAAGGCATCTGAAAAGTCCACACATAATAGCGGTGTTTCACTCGAAGTAACCACAATACATAGATCTGCGTCAAATGAAAATGAACAATCTTGTAGTAGTTCATTAGGATATTATGGGATCTTGTGTGACATTATTGTGTTGGACTATCTTCAGTTTCAAATTCCTTTATTTAAGTGCGATTGGGAAAATATTTATCATGGAGTGAAGGTTGAAAATTGATTTACTTTAATCAACTTTGACAAATTCCAAGATCAATTTAAATGAGCTCCTTTTATATTAGCAACACAAACCTCCCAAGTGTTTTATTAGAGATAAAACAAATCATCTAATTGGCAAAGTCATTTTGAGGCCACCACCAAGAGGCTACCATGATTTGGAAATATATGTCGTGGATCACGATCATGAGGATGATGAATTATCTTATAACCCAATTGAAGCAACTTTGCTTGATAAAACCATGGATGACCGAGATGGTAGTTGCGTAAGAACGGACTGTGACAACATATTGGTAAAAATAATGAATGTTTCTTTTAGTATGCGTGTATGGTTTTTAGTACATGAGTTGTGATGGTATATTGATGTAAATACTTTGATATTAGAAAGTTTTATCACTCATATGTATATACAAAATTTAATCCATGAATATTTTCTTTCATTAACAGGTGAATTTTTATGATGTGTCCAAAATAATCCACGAACACACTGAGCTTACCAATCTGGATATCTGGCTTTCAATTCTATCCAAAACCTTCAAGACCCAAACCTGTAAAGCAAAGCAAACACCAACTATGAACTGGGCAGGGGGCTTACCCTGCAAATGCGTTCCGGCGTGTGAATCAGTAAACACTCAGTTGAGTAAGCAATTTGATAGAATTTAGCTTCGGTAGAAAATTGCATACCTCCCTCCTTCATTTTGAGGGGATTATCTAGCCTACTTGGAGAGCTGGAATAACTTCCCATTCATTGCTGGAACGTGTAGGGCGGGCACATTAATAGACACGTTCAACTTAACGGCCACGTCTTAAATGTGGAGGCGGGTTTCCCTGAGGTAACTGCCCACGTCCAAGACGACCATTACTGAATTACCGTGCACGATGAGCATGCTCGCCTTGACCCTTCTACCATGCTCGCCGCATACTTGTTTGCTAGGTACTTGGCACCAGCTCGCTGCACACTTGGCCCCGAGGTTTCCGAGGATTGGGTGCTCACCTATTAGGTCACAATGGTTTAAGATTGGCCGCTGCTCGCCCATGACTTGGACTTGGATTATGTGGAGTGCACGTGTTTCGCTTGTGACTAAAGAAAGCGTGTTGAGCACGTGACCGGTGCCTAGGCCTATTGGGCCGATCAGCTCACTTTAGATAAGTGAACTACATTTATCGTCATTTGTTCAATATGGCTAATGGACAAGCAGAGGTAAGACTCACTACTAGAAACATGACATTTACTAATGGAATTTTACCTCTGGCAATTACTGACGGAATTTTAAAATTACTAATGGAAATGAACGGAGCATTAATTACTAATGGAATTTTAAAATTACTAACGGAATTCTGTCGACAAAATCACTATGAATTGGCGCCATATTTAATCCGTAGGTAAAAAAAAAAATATGTTAGTAATCAGTCACGAAATAGCTCCGTCTGTAATTGCCGATGGAATTTCCGTCGGTAATAACGTTAAAATAAAAAGAACTGAAAAAAAAAAACCAACCTTTTCCTTTTCGATATACGCGGAGTGAACAAAAAGCTACCGCCCTTTCCTCCGTCAAAAACCCTTTCTCAAAAAAGCCTCTCAAATTAACCCTCCATTCGCAGTACGCTCCCTCCATTCGCTCCGTCTAACTGTGCCTCCGACGCCCCACCAAGACGTCAGGTACACTCCTTCTCAACCTCTCGATTTCCCATTCTTCTCCCTTCACGGTCTCTCCCAAATCCCTAGACTCTCAAACTCCCTCTTCTCTCTTCATCATTACAGCCATCGCCGGTTCTTCTGCTTCGACTCCCTCCGCCACCGTCACAGTACATGTACGTATCATTTCTCTTCAGCCTAATACCCTAGATTTTTAGAGAAATGTATGCTTATATTTGTATATAATTTTCCCCTCTTTTTAGTCTCAAACCCTATTAAATGTATGTGTGAAGTGAACGAAAATGTGTGTTTCATGATTTTATTTAGAATCTTCTGTTAGTTTAGGTTTGATAATATGGATTTTACTTTCTCAATTCGAGCCTTCATATTTTTTGCTATGGCCATGTACATTTTTCATTCTCTTATTGTGAGCAGAGCTAAGTCAAGATTTTTCATTCTCTTGTAGTTGGTAATTTCTTAAACTTTAAGAATTTGATATTGATCCTACTGATACCATTGACCAGATCAATTAAGGAGAGGGTTGAGGAGAAAGAGGGAATCCCCCAGTGCAACAAAGGTTTGTGATTTTCCCCACCTTACTGATTGGACTGAACTAGTTACAGATATTAAAGTGAAAGTGCTTCTTATCGCAAGGAAGAAAAAGTGATAATTCTGCCTTCATTTTATTATCAGTGGTGTTAGATGTTACTTGCTAGTCATGATATGTAATGTTTTACTTTTATGTCTGTTTGTGGTTGGACTGAGTTTTAAGATTTGTTTTGATGTTTCCCTCAACTCTTTCCTAGGTTCGGACTGATGTCGGCAATGCCTTTGTCTCTTCTTTCCATTTGGCACCAAGTCTTATTAGCTGGGGTAGGAATTAAAGCAGTCCATGTCACTCATGTTTCTTGCCATATTGTATCCAGTCATACTTGGTTAAATACGTTACACCGTTCTTCTCATTACCTTTCTGAAAGCATTGCAGGCCTTTACCCCAATTCCCCTGTCATGTCATGGCAGTGCAGTGGTATGCATATCGAACATTACACGTGAACAACTCAATAAAGATCAATTTTGAGAAATTCCAATAACCATACAACTAAAGTCAGACTCGCATGCCACAATATTTCGCACTCAACATCAAGCCGAAAATCTCCATGATATACATACCCAACTGTGAAACAGGCCAACTGGGTCTCTTCCCCTCAAAACTACATGATCTCTCAATATGTGTGTGATTGTGAGTGAAAGACAGTATAATTATATAGTTACCTAAAGGTGAGATAGGGACTTACAGGGGAAGGGTGTGCAGAGCCACCTAGGAAATACAACTGACAGTTCAGCATATGGTTTAATTCCCTCAAGTTTGATTGTGTTGTCACACTATGTTTACAATTTACTATCTGTTTCATTTAAAATTATATTGGAATTGCATTGCTCGATCTATTTGTGCCAAAAACATTCCCTTGGTTTTGCGTATTCACGTCTGCTAATGCTTACCATAGTCATTCATCAGTTAAATTGATTTATGAAGCCTGATAACTAATTTAACAGAGTTGAAAATTGACCAGAGCTCCCTTCTCTTGCCTTGTGGAATCTGTTTAAAGTTCATCCCAATATTTTGCTTGCAACCCAAGTGGAAGGCAATTTTGATTTATTTCATTACACTGCCTTAGAGTTCATGGTTCATCCACAAACCCCAAGGTTTTTCCAAGCTAGGCTTTGACTGCACTAGGTACAATCCACAAAATAATGTGATACCATGAAATTCTTGACAATCCTTGCTGTCAAACACAAGACTGATATATAGTAATAACATGTAATTAGAAAATACTGAATGAACTTAATTAAAGTGACATATTTTGTCCCCACAAGACCACTAAACTTTTATTTAGCTGCCTTCATCACCATATTTTACCAATTAAAAAACGTTGTAAGCCTGTAACATATTTTGTCCCCACAAGACCACTAAACTTGTAAAGGTTCCTGTCTTGCAATAATTGGAAATATTTTTATAAACCTGATCAAAACTATCGATTTGTTATACAGATTTTATGAGATTCATCTATTTGTAAAAATGACACCTGGTTTAGAAAAAGGGTGAACAACATGAAGTATAAGGCTGAAGGCTGAACTCTAAGTGATGCGTATACGGATGCTTGGAATCACTATCTGCCCAAGCAATTTCCGACAGCCCTATGGCTGAACCAGCAGTCCCAAAACAGCCCAAAAACAGCCACCAAAAACTGCTCCAAAACTCCTTCTAAAAACAGCCCTACACCCGCCAATTATTCTCACCACACCCTATTTAATTTATGGAAATTTCCCTACAAAGATCACCCAAAAATCCTAACCTTGTAATGGAGTTAATGCAAGGTATAATCTGCCCAAACCCTTTACCAACAACACGTGAATGCACTGCCCAGCCAACACGCCAACAAATCCAAGCAGCCCACGTTTTTGGTGTTTCAAGCTCCTCCAAATCAGTCCTAACACAATCTATGAACTGCCCAGACGTGGATTTAAAACCCCCATGGCTTGAGTCACCTAGCCTTGGTCGAAATCTCCCAAGTAAAAGCAAAACAGTCCACGCCTTCCTTTAGAACATAAGCTTTCCCAAAAACGAAAATAAAAGAAAAACGTGGTTGTTGCTCGGTTCCTTGGAGTCTTCGGCCAAGGGAGTTGGAGCAGATTGGGAGAGTAATTTGTTGTGGTATTTTGGGCAAGATTAAGGGCTGATTAAGAGGGAATAAACAAGGCTAGGGCCTGGGAAAATTTGTGAGGGAAGTTACAATATCTATTAAACAGATTGTTAGAAGAGGGTTGGGTAACAGTCCACGCTTAAGAAAAATCAATTAAGATTTAAACACCCTTACCCGTAATTCCCTTAGGCTGAAAACATCAAAGAAAAATCACCAAAACAGTCCACGCTCGAGATTGTCCAAGCTGCCACGAAATTAAAAGAAAATAAAAAGGATAGATTACAGGTTCATCTGCTAGACTTCACTCGTCTAACGTAAAGAATCCCGACGATTCAACTTCTTTAGACGTCACTCATCTTCAAGAAAGAGAACCGATTTTAGGGCAGAACAAAACATGTTCTATTCAGTTTTGCAACCTTCAAAATCTGAAAATTACAATGAAATAATTCCTATTTTTATACTAACTAAACAATCCTCTAACTATCTAGGAAAACATAAATAAAACTATAGTCCTTGTAGGACTTTATTTCAAATAGCTTATTAACTTAACTACTAACTACTTGTTTCCTTCTTCTTTTAGAACTCTAATATGCTGCTTCCCTTTGTGATCCCTGCCAGCCGTGCCATCCAACTAACCAAATGTGGTTCTTTAGTTGTGCCTCTTTTGTAGCCTTGATTTACAAGTCCCAAGCTGCCTCGAACTCTTCTGTTGAGCCATGCCAAGCTGACCACCAACACAACCCAAAACCCGACTGCCTTCCTTGTAGCATACTGTTAGTAATTGGGCTTGTGGCCTGATTATTTGGTCCCGCCCACATGGAAATATATTTATATTATTATTAATTGGTTAATTAGATTCATAATCCAAATGAGTTTAGGATTTACTTAGCCTACAAGAAATAAGTTTCTTGGTAATAATATAAATAGGGCAACAAAATGGATAAAACCCTAATCACTACTTTTGAAGAACACGTCTCCAAAGGTGCCGCCCTCTCTCTTCTTCCAAAATCTATCTCACCAAAATACTCCCTCTAGCCTAACCATCAAGAGGCTTGGATTTGCGGTGTGAACCAGTATTGATATCCGTGCCCTATGATATCAATCCAACGAGAGAGACTTGCAGGTTTGTAGATCTTGGTATACGTAGATCGTAGCTCAAGCGAAATTCTTCCGCTTCGCACAAAGTTCAAGTTCGCACAAGGTAATTCGTAATTATTGTTTCGATAGCGAACTTGTATGATATATGATTAGATATATCCCTCATTGGTATCAAAGCCTATATGCTTGATTTCTCGTATCGTTATGCCATGAATCGCATGCTTTTGTTTTTGGGTTTGTTTAAAAGTTTTACCCGATATTGAAACAAATGGGTTTTATTATTTCATGTGTAAAAATTTATTATTTTCATGAAAAATTTATATGTCCGAGTTCCCTACAACGAGGCGAACAACATACTAAATTCTCGTTGAATTCCTTTGGGTATTTTTCAAAATATCGCAAACCCAAGTTTTGTTGAAAATTGTTTTTTCCGAAACTTTGCATGCTGTTATGACCTGTTTACGTTCTATAAAATCGCGATTTTATGGACTGTACTTGTAGTACTCCGCGAGAGCTTTCCAACGACATATTATATGCTTAATTTGGACTTAAAATGAACGTTTTATGGCCTCGCGAAGATGGCACTTCGCGAATCGATTTTTTGGGTTAAAAATCGAGTCAAAAACGAAGCCCACTCTCGGCCTTGATGTACGTGCCATATGTGGCACTCCTTTCGAGGTAAAAAGTACACCACTGAAAATCCCTCAATGAAACGAGTCCAACGCCACCTGCCGTGAGATCATCAGACCACCGGAAGGCGGCACGTGGACGTCAATCGCCGGCCAGGCGCGTGGAGACGGCGTACAGGAAACCAGTCAACCGTTGACTGGTCAATGGTCAATGTGTTGACTTCTACGCCACCTGCCACATCATCGTCACGTCACTTGCCACGTCATCAGTGGGGCCCACGCCAGAAAAGTCTTTTTTGCTGACGTCATTAGTGACGTCAGTCTTGCCACGTCAGCCCTAGGTCCAGTAAGCCTCAGAAGGAAGCCCACACGCGCAGGTGGCGCGTAAGGGCGTGTGCGGCCATTCCAGAGCTCCAATTGACAAACGGCCGACGCGTCTGGCTTTGTTTTGGCCGTCTGAGTCCAATGGTAGCCTCTGTTTTGATCAATTCAGCCTGTAAATATTTATTTTTGCTTTTTCAGTGTATAAAAACATGTTTTTCGATTTTTTTAAAACACAAAAATAATTTCCAGGGGCTGTTTTGTCATTCTGTGGCTGTTTAGGGCTTTTTGGGACTGTTCTGGAATTTTTTAAAATTCTTTGTGAATTTTAAGCTATTTTAAAGTCATTTTTAGCACATTTAATTGTCGTTTTGGGCTCTAAAATTGCGATTGGGACTATACGAGACCCAATAAATTTATTTTCAGTAGTGAAAATATTTATGTACATCATATGTGCTTGATGGATTCGTTCTATCATATTTCTTTTGTTTAAATCATCAATTTATGAATATTTTCACGTTGTGCATACTTTGGTTGTGATTACGAGCCTCGCGGATTTTCTTTTGTTTAATGTATGATGTGATTATATTTAGTAATTGATTTTTTAAAACAAAAGTGAATCGAAATATATATATATGCTTATGTCTTATTTTTGCAATAAATTGTAGTGAAATGATTTCTCAGAATGTAATCCCTGGCCTTAATAAGGGTGAGAAATTAGATGGCTCAAACTATTGTGTTTGGCAAAGGAAAATCATGTACTTGCTAAACGAGCAAGAGGTTCTGGACAACCTTGATACTGTGATGGTAGAACCAGAGATGGGTAACTTGACCATCGCCCAAAGACGCTTTAAAATGTGAATTCCTTGACTGGAAAAAGAAAGATCGATGTGCACGCTTTACTATGTTGAGTAGCATGCATAATGATCTGATTGGCGAGTTTGAGGATTGCCTGACTGCTAAACAAATGTGGGACCAAATTAAGCGCATTTATGGGAATATTTCTGCTACAAAGTTAAGGACTTTGACTTACAAGTTTGAAAGCTATTAGATTGACCAGAAACGTAACATTCTTGAACAACTACGTGAGATGTTCGGAATGATTCGTGATCTTAAAGCTGCTGGTTCTATCTTATCTGATGAACAGCAAATTCAAGCGGTGATTCGTTCACTGCCTGACTCTTGGAGTGGTTTTAGGCGTATCTTGACTCATACTGCATCTATTCGACTTTTGCATGTATCTCGCCATGTTGAGCTTGAGGCTAAGTGTCATGAAGCGAATCGCGCGATAAGTGCTGCGACTCGTGATCTTGCACTTATTTCCCTTGAGGGTCTGTGCAAGCCACACGGATAACGCAAGAAACAAGCTAAAGGCAAGAAGACTCATAATTTGGTCCCCAAAAGTGACAAGATTACTAAACGCCGAAGAGGCAAAAAGAATATTGCTAATGATTACCGCCTATATACTTAACCGAGTGCCTTCTAAGTCAGTTCCCACAATCCCTTATGAACTTTGGAAAGGTGAGAAGCTTAAATTGGGGCATCTTCATCCTTGGGGTTGTGCAGGTTATGTCCATAGTACCTCCAATAAGTTTGGAAAACTAGGCCCTAGAGGAAACAAGTGTGTTTTCATAAGGTATTCAGATACCTCAAAGGGTTATGTTATGTACAGTGGAAAACCTGACGTAGGAATGACTGAATCAGAGTCGCGCAATGTTGATTTCATTGAGAATGATTTCCCACAGATAGGTGAAGTTAGGAAAGACTTTGAACTTTTTGAGATGGAAGAAGAACACATGACATCTTTTGGCGAAGGTGGGGAATTGCCTCAACCTAATCCTACGGTACAACATGAGGTTGAACCTATGGAAGTCGCCAATGAGAGTCAAGGTGATCTTCATCCGAGTGGGAGTACGGATTCTAGTGGGAGTCCGACACTAGAACGAAGAAGTAAACGTGGAAATATACCTCGTTGTCGATTCGCGATCGAAGAGGAATCTCTCCTAACTACTTCTTTCAATTCTAGTGAGTCTACATCGTTCAAAGAAGCCCTTTCTTTACCTACAAACAGTGAATGGATAACTGCAATGAAAGATGAAATTTCCTCTATGAAAAAGAATCAGGTTTGGGAGTTAGTTGATCTTCCGCAAGGTTGTAAGACTATTGGAAACAAATGGGTTTTCAAAGTCAAGCAAAAGGCAAATGGATCAATTGATAAATATAAGGTACGTCTTGTGGCGAAAGGCTTTACCCAAAGAGAGGGTTTAGACTATGAGGAGACATTCTCCCCTGTGGTGAGATTTTCCTCTGTTCGCCTAATCCTAGTAATAGTAGCACACATGGATCTAGAACTTTATCAGATGGATGTTAAAACTGCATTTCTCAATGGAGAACTAGGTGAAGAGATCTATCTGACTCAACCAGAGGGTTTTGAAGTCAAGGGACAAGAGCGCAAAGTGTGCCGACTCAAACGTTCCATCTATGGTCTCAAACAATCATCTAGGCAATGGTAAATTCACTTTCACCAAGCGATAACCTCAATTGGCTTTGTGATGATTGAGGAAGATCACTGTGTGTATGTTAAACGATCCAAGAAAAAGATCTTGATTATGTCATTATATGTCGATGACATCCTACTAGCTGAGAATGATATGGAGATGATAAATGCCACTAAAGAGTGGTCATCATTTCGACATGACAGACTTGGGTGAAGCAAGCTATGTGCTTGGAGTAAAAGTCATTAGAGATCGTTCGAAAAGATTTCTCAGTTTGTCTCAAGAGACTTACATTAAGAAAGTTATCGAATGATTTGGCATGACTAACGCAAAACTCGTTGTTTCTATTAAACATTATTAGTCATTTTCAGACTAGCTCCCACGAAATTGAATATTATTTCGATAAGACCTCTTATTGTTTCTTTGCATTCAAGTCTGTCTCTCTTTCTGATGAATTTGTCGATAAGGGTTATGGGTTTTCTGTTAAATACATGTTTTTACAAGGGTTTTTAGTAAATATACTCTATAGCCTCTGATTTCTACTTTAGACACGACTTTTGTAAGGGAGAGAACGAGGGAGATTGAAGATGGAGTTTGGTTAGAATTAAAGGAGGACGGTGCCAAAGCAGTGATAGGCGTGACCGGAGTGGGAAGGGTTAAGCCTGAAAATGGCGGCTACTATGGTGGGGCTAGAGATGGCGGTTATTACGGTGAAGCTGAAGATGGGAACTTGCACTGGGAGTATTATGATTATAGTAAACTGCATTGTCTTCTTAAATTGTATTATAGGTGCGATATAGTATTCCTACCCTAACAGATAAGCAAACTGATCAGGCATTCTTAGGAAGATCTTTGTGAATAGGATAAGCAAATAGTAACCTGGGTCTTAATTGACCTACTCTCTTGCTTATAAACCATCGATACCCGAATCGAAACCAATGATGTCGTATCGAAACCAACGATTTCCAAATGAAATCAACGATGCCTGAATCGAAACCAACGATGCCTAAACTGAGGGGCGTCGGAACTTAGGATGCCTAATTACGAACATCGATCCGATGGAAATTTTATGACAAATACGAAGTATGAAAGCACAACTGAGCAAGATTGGTGAAAAATAAGAGACTAAGCAAACTACACTCCGACTTTGCTCATTGATTCTGCACTTCCGATCTGGTCTTCATGAAATACGATCCAAAATATTTTTAACAAGTAATAGCATGCATGAAAGAGAACGAGAAGAACATTTCATTTTATTGATCCAATTTCCATTGCTTCTTGAGCACTGACTCTCAATATTTTTTATTGATACAAAACTTTATCTTGGCTGCTCTCTTTACTTAGTCATATTAAAATCGTTTATTGTTTCTTGAATTGGTTGTTGAAAAAAAAATGCGGAACGGATCTTTGCAAACCCACACTTCACAAAGTAAGTAACAAATGAGGCACAATATTTATGTGGTTCGGAGAAGTCCTCCTACGTCTACGGGCGGCAACCAAACAAAATCACTATTATCAAAGTGATTACAAAGTGCTTACAAAGTGTATCACTCACACTCGTCTCACACTACAAATATTACAAATGTATCTCTCTCTCTCTCAAAGTGTTTCTCACACTACTACAACTTGCCACACTCAGAGAATGAGTCCTAGCCAAGCCTATTTATAGGCACAAACCATCCAAGACAAAGGATGTATCCAAGAGAGAAAATAGAACACCAAGAGTTTCTTTGGAAACTCAAACAACATCCATACATTCACCACATGGATAATGTACTTAGATTATTCTAGAACTTGAGCCAAATCCAACAATCTCCACCTTGGTGAAAGTTCTAAACCATATAGCCAGTTTTGGTTGCCGCCAAAGAATAGACTACTCTTTCTTTCCAATGTTGATCAACTCCAAGCAATGCACAAATTTATCTCGAGTAACCACTTTCGTTAACATGTCAGCGGGGTTGTCAGCAGTCCCAATCTTCAATAACCGAATGTCACCTTCATTAATAATTTCACGAACAAAATGAAAGCGAACATCAATATGCTTCGTGCGAGCATGGTGTACTTGGTTCTTTGATAAACAAATAGCATTCTGGCTATCACAATACACATCAATGTGTTTCTGCAAAATCCCAAAGTCATTCACCAAATCGTGCATCCAAATAGCTTCCTTAAAAGCTTCGGTAACTGCCATATACTCTGCCTCGGTGGTAGATAATGCAACTATAGACTGAGGCGTAGAACGCCAACAAATTGGTCCACCAGCCATAGTGAACACATAACCAGTAGTAGATCGTCACATGTCCAAATCACCAGCATAGTCGGAATCAACATAACCAGCCACAAGTTTATCAAGCTCAAGTTTTTCCACTTTCTGAAACTTGAGACCAACGCCAATAGTACCATGAATGTACCTTAATATCCACTTAACATCTTGCCAATGCTCTTTTCCAGGATTGTGCATGTAACGACTAACTATGCTTAAAGCTTGAGCAATATCAGGTCGGGTACAAGCCATAGCATACATCAAAGCACCAACAACATTCGCATAAGGAACCTTTTCCATATGAATTTTCTCTTTATCTGAACTGGGACACATCAAAGCACTGAGCTTGAAATGAGGAGCAAGCGGAGTACCAACAGGTTTTGTCGAGCCATTCATCCCAAATCTTGCCAAAACCTTCCTGCAAATACTGTGACTGAGTCAACCAAGCAGTACCATTTTCTCGATCTCGCTTAATCTCCATCCCAAGTATCCTTTCAGCTTTATCTAAGTCCTTCATATCAAACTCCTTTGAAAGTTGGACCTTCAATTTATTAATTTCCACCTTGCTCTTGGATGCAATCAACATGTCATCAACATACAAGAGCAAATAAATGAAGGAACCATCTTTGCGTTTTCGAAAATACACACAATGGTCAAATTGGCTTCGAGTGTAGTCATGCTCCACCATGAACCGATCAAACCTCTTATACCATTGTCGAGAGCGCTTAAGTCCATACAAGGACTTCTTTAATTTGCAAGCCCAATTTTCCTTACCAGCAACTTGAAAACCATCAAGTTGGGTCATATAGATCTCCTCCTCCAAATCTCCATGCAAGAAAGCAGTCTTCACATCAAGTTGTGCAAGCTTAAGATCAAATTGAGCAACCAATGCAAACAATATCCGGATAGATGAATGCTTAACAACCAGAGAAAATATCTCATTGTAATATATCCATTCCTTTTGTGCATAACCTTTTGCTACCAATCAAGCCTTGTAGCGAATACTAGGAGTGTCTTCTTTCTTGGCAAACACCCACTTGCACCCAATTGCTTTCTTACCCTTCGGAAGCTCCACCAAATCCCAAGTCTGATTTTTCTTTAAGGACTTCATTTCCTCGTCCATAGCCTCTTGCCATTTCGAACTATCAGAACTATGAATAGCTTCTCTATAGCTATCGGGAACACCTTCAATCATAGGAAGAGCATATGCAACCATGTCATCAAAACGAGCAGGTCTTCGAATCCCCCTTCGTGGTCTATCTCTTGCAATAAAATACTATTGTTCATTATTCTGCTGCTCTTCAACCTCAATGTGGCTTGGCTCCACCTGATTGGAGTTCTCAGAACTCTCTTCCACTTGTTCAACAGATTCTTCAAAAACAGGAGTAAATGCTACCTTCTTTACCTGCTTGGGAGCATCAATCTCTTTCTTTTCTTTCTTCAAGGACATCACAGATTCATCAAATGTCACATCTCGACTCTTAACAATCTTCTTAGTTTCAGGGCACCACAATCTGAAACCCTTGACATTACTACTAAAGCCCATGAACTTAGCTTTCTTTACTCGAGGGTCCAACTTAGAGTCATCAACATGATAGTAGGCAGGACATCCAAATACGTGCAACTGATCATAATCTGTGATAGGTTCTCCAGACCAAACTTCAAGAGGTATCTTCCCTCCATTTCCAACTATAGGCAACCGATTCACCAAGTGAACTGCATAGCTGAGAGCTTCTGCCCAAAATGCCTTACTCAACCCCGCTTGGGACAACATGCATTGAACCTTTTACACCAAGGTCTAGTTCATTCTTTCTGCGACTCCATTCTGTTATGGTTTACCAGGAACAGTGAAGTGTCGAACAATACCCTCTTCTCGACAAACTTCCAAAAAAGGTCATATTTGTACTCACCACCATTATCTGATCGCAACTTCTTAATATTTCGGTCCATTTGGTTCTCCACCATTTTCTTCCATTCAAGGAAAATTCTAAGGACCTCATACTTGTGCTTCATAGGGTACATCCAAACTCTTCTAGAGTAATCATCAATAAAGGTGACGAACCCCCTTTTTCCACCCACTGAAATATTTTTCATGGGACCCCATACATCCGAGTGAATATAATCCAATATACCCTTGGTTTTATGGATTAAAGTATCAAATTTCACTTTTCGATGTTTGCCATACACACAATGTTCACAAAATCCGACTTTACCAGTTTTAGCACCTTTGAGTACACCTTGTTTCACCAACGTATGATGTGGCTGCTCTCCAATGTATCCAAGTCTCATGTGCCATGACGTCGATATATCTGACTCTTTCGAGCTTGCAATGGTTGCTTGTTCAACAGTTGTGCTTCCTTCAAGGTAGTACAAGTTACCTCTTCGAGTCCCTTTCATAACAACCAAGACACCTTTACTTACCTTTAGGTGACCTCCATCCAAAGTGACACGATAGCCTTTTGCATCTTAGGCTCCAAGAGAAATCAAATTGTTCTTCAAATCAGGGACATAACGAACTTCAGTGAGCTTATGAACAACTCCATCAAACATCTTCAAATGCACAGAACCAATCCCCCTTATTTTGCAAGTGTTGTTGTTGCCCATATAAACAACTCCACCATCAAGTTCTTCAAAGTTAGAGAACATTTCTTTGTAGGGGCACATGTGGTAGGAGCAGCTGGAATCCAAGATTCTCTCATCAACATGACTAACTGAAAGTGAGAGTGAGATCGTCAAAGCGTCATCTGTGTCATTATCATCTTTCCTAGCCACA
This sequence comes from Codonopsis lanceolata, assembly GCA_013146195.2. Classification (NCBI taxonomy): domain Eukaryota; kingdom Viridiplantae; phylum Streptophyta; class Magnoliopsida; order Asterales; family Campanulaceae; genus Codonopsis; species Codonopsis lanceolata. The sequence continues at coordinate 137,485,569 of CM028377.1, read as the reverse complement.
TTTGCTTTTGATTCATTCTTTTTCATCATCTTGGGGCAATCTTTCTTCCAATGGCCTTTTTGACGACAATAAGCACATTCGTCTTTGCCAATTTTCTTTCGATCAACTAACCGTCCCCTTGATTTTGACTGTGAATGACGACCATGTCTTCCATTGTTTCTACTAGTGGTCCTTCCTCCACGAACAGTTAAAGCATCTTAATCTGAGTCTCTAAAGGTTCCCTTGTCCTTTCTCCGTACCTCGTTATTCATCAAAGCATTAGAAACATCATCAAAACTAATTTCAGATTTTCCATGCAACAAGGTAGTAGTCAAATGTTCATATGACTCAGGCAAAGAATTTAACAATAATAATGTTTTATCATCATCAGCAACATCAACATCAAGATTTTGCAAATCAGTGATGATCCTGTTAAATTCATTTAAATGTTCAGTCATTGAATTACCTTTCTTGTAATCGAAACGGAAGAGCTTCTTTTTCAAGTAGAGTTTATTCTCCACACTTTTCTGCATATATTTGGCCTCAAGTTTGTCCCATAACTCCTTTGCCAAAGACACCCTCATGAACGGATATTTTTGGTCCGTCCCAAGACAAGAACAAATAATTCCACAAGCTTGTCTATTAAGCTTATTCCATTCAACATCTTCCATATATTCAGGCTTTTCCTCGAGGGTGAATTCGAGGTCTTGCATAGCCAAAAGATCCAAAACTTCGCCTTGCCAAATGTCAAAATTATTTTTGCCATCAAACTTTTCAACTTCAAGATTAGTGCTAGACACCCTTGGCCCTCTTTTTTGTGATTTAGTACTAGTCTTAGTACTAGACTCAACTTTTTCTGCCATTTCAAACAAAAAACCAAACACTTATCCCAACAAAGGAATAAACCAAATCTTAGGAAATAAAGTTCCCAAATTAAAACAATATGACAAAAAAACCACTTACGGCCTAGTGTGAGGTTCCCGGGGTGTGCCCCCGCGCGCCCTTGGATAGGGGTGCGCGTACGTGCGGATGCGAGACACCACTGCTCTCGTTCCACCCTCCCTTGTTTAGGGGAAGACGAAATCCAAAGTGCGAGAGGAGTGCTGTCTATATTAGCACGTTGGAATGTGCCTCTGTTGCGAGTGGATTTTGTATCCAAAATGGGAACTAAAGGTTTCCTCATGTCAGGTTATCCCTTATTTCGATGATAACAGGATATGGGAATGCATTACCTTTCCATTCTCATTCTCCCCTTTTATCTTTCAGGGAAAAATAGAGAAGTGCAAGAAAAGATATTGCGGCGCCTCTACTTATGGATTTATTAAAATAGCCTTATGGCCCAATCAGATCGCTATGGGAGCTATGAGTTTCCCGCATCAAGTTATCCCTTGTTTAGGGGATACCAGGATATGGGAATACATCACCCTCCATTCGTATCTCCCTTTTTTAGGGAGAAACAGAGAAAGTGCAAAGAGGAATGTTGCGAGGCCCCACTGGATCACGAAAGTTTTAGAGTCGCCACCTTTATTTTAAGGCAAAAATAAAGAAAACCGAAAAAAGAAAACCGAGATTTTAGAAAGCGGGTTCGGGGCTAAGTTCGAGTTGGGAAGGTGCTAGGCACCCAACTCGCCTTCGATCTCAAAACGTTTTTTGAAGTATGCTCATTGTTATATTAATCTAGCAAATAAATAAGGTCTTATTTTGACAAGGGAAATTTAAACAGATACATTCGTGGCTACATTATTTGACTTCGATGTCTCGTTCCAATAATTACAAACATATTTAAGAATATTTGGCCATTATAATGGCTCTTTTATATGATATTTCCTAATCTAATCAGGCGACAACGCTTATAATGACTACATTGTGCCGGATTTTAAATACAACTTTAAATAATAAATGAAGCGAAAAGTAAATAAATAAATAAAACGCCCTTAAAAGGGCATTACCTTTTAAAGGCGGCGGTGTGCTTCCTTCTGTCCTTCGGGAGGGAGTCTTTTTGTTGTTGTGTTGTTGTTGTTGTTGTTGTGTTGTGTGTTGTGTGTTGTGTGTTGTGTGAATTTGAGCAGCGTAACTGTTTGTATTTGTTGATTTTGTTGTTTGAAATCGGGCAGTGTAACGGTAGGGTGTGTTTGTGTGTATTTGTGTGTGTATGTATTTGTGTGTGTGTGTGTTTGTATTTGTGTGTGTGTGCGTGCGTGCGGGTAGAGAGAGAGGGAGATGGGTGGAGGGACTATATGTATGTGAGTGTGTGTAAGTGAGTGGGGCTGTTGGTTTATGACGGCTGGAGTGGTGATTAATTGAGAGAGTGAGGGACGGCTGGAGAGTGGGCGCTGGAGTAAGGGAAAAATGAGAGAGGGATTGTGGGATTGGGTTTGTGAAGAGAGAGGGATTGTGGGATTGGGTTTGTGAGAGAAATGAGGGAGTGAGGGACGGCTGGGAGTGAGAGGTCGTTAGAGGGAGCCGATTGTGAGGGAGTATATATATATATATAGGAGTTAAAACTTAGTGGGTAAGAAATGGGGAGGGGGAACCGGCTGGAAAGGGGTTTCTTTTCTTTTTGTTTTTTCTTTTTTTTCGTTTTCTTTTTCTTTTGGTTTTTGGTTTTGTTTTCTTTTGCTTTTTCTTTTTTGTTTTTCTTTTTTTTCTTTATTCTTTTTGTTTCTTTTGCTTTTTTTTTTTTGCTTTATCTTTTCGATTTTCTTTCTTTTTTTTGTTTCTTTTCTTTTTGATTTTCATTCTTGTTTTTTTTTTTGTTTTCTTTTCTTTTTGATTTTTGTTTTTTTTTGCTTTGTTCATTTTCTTGATTTTTTTATACATTTGTTCCTGAAACATACAAGAAATAATTAGTAGTCTATTTTGTAATATTTAATTGACAATATAAAATAGAGGTACGAATTTGGGGTGTCTACACCTAGTATTCCCCTTCCTTTTTTTTTCTTTTTCCTTGCCTAGTTTTCTTTTCTTTTTATTACAATGGGCCAACTTTTTTGAACGACCTAGCCTTTTGACATTAAATGAAACGTTTTCTTTTTCAAATATTACAAATGAGGCGAGAACCAACTTTAGGAAGAAAAATTAGAGAATGACTTATCTTACTTTAGGAAGAAAAATTAGAGAATGACTTATCTTACTTTCTGTGAGTGTGCAGTAGCCTCAAGTGACCGCCGAGATTAATTTCAATGTTCTTCCCTTTTGATTCGACAAAGAACAGTCCAACTGCGATCTCAAAATTATTTGAGAAATTTCCAAAATCTCAATCGCCACAGTCGAAGCTCTGATACCAATTGTTGAAAAAAATTGCGGAACAGATCTTTGCAAACCCACACACCCACAAAGTAAGTAACAAATGAGGCACAATATTTACGTGGTTCGGAGAAGTCCTCCTACGTCCACGGGCGGCAACCAAACAAAATCACTAATATCAAAGTGATTACAAAGTGTATCACTCACACTCGTCTCACACTACAAATATTACAAAATGTATCTCTCTCTCTCAAAGTCTTTCTCATACTACTACAACTTGCCACACTCAGAGAATGAGTCCTAGCCAAGCCTCTTTATAGGCACAAACCATCCAAGACAAAGGATGTATCCAAGAGAGAAAATAGAACACCAAGAGTTTCTTTGGAAACTCAAACAACATCCATACATTCACCACATGGATAATAAACTTAGATTATTCTAGAACTTGAGCCAAATCCAACATTGGTTACAGGAAAAAATGGTCCATACCACTGGGCATTCTTAGTAGTTTGTTATTGGGTTTCTTTTGTTTCATATTACCTTTTATGGAAGGGATACAAGCATAATTCTGAACTAAGAGCTGCAGCATTGGAGTCTCCAAAAGTGAAAACCGAGCGATTTGTTGTTTTATGATGAATGAGTTCTTGATTTTAGATTAATGTTGTTTGGCTACAGATATTTGTACTAGGTTTGGGGAATTATGGGTTCTTGTCATTTTTAACTATCTTTGTAGATCTAAGTTTTAATGAAAACCGCAAAATAAAAAACTGAAGAGTGCAAGTCTTAGGATTCATTCAAGTTAGCGTTCACTACACTAATGATTTTTCTGATAATTATTGGTCTATTAGTTGGATTGGTTTATAGGTCTGTTAGGCTATAAGCTAGTAAAGGATATTGGATATTTGTATTCAATTCTTAGTAATTTGTAGCTGAGCTTTAGTATACTAGTATGGATTTGCTAGGCATTCTTTTTTCCTACTCTAATCATGGATGATTCTGTGCTGTGAATTACAACTAATTGATTTCATCATTTACTTTTATGTTTCCTTTTTAGGTGGGGATTAGTAGGGCATATTGTTTTGAACAATAGAATAGCTGGATGGATCTATCTTTATTTATTTATTCTTATATTTGTTCATTGATGAAGGTTTATATTGGTATGCCTTGGACAATCATGTTTTACTTTTTAACAACATGATATCAAGGTTGTGTGTGTACACGATATACTTGTTTCGTATTATTAGTAAATATGATGGGATTTGTGACAAGAACTATTTATTTGGCACAGAGAGGAGTGTGTTATGAAATGGGTCTTTGAAAGACAAATTGGATTGAATTGTCTGCATTCTTTAAATTCTTCTTTTTCAAAATTTGTCTGCATAATTTTGATTTGACCTAGATTACTAAATTAGTACACTTCAGTTTTCTATGTGGCCAATGTTTGATTCTAAGGAAGTACCACTTAGCACGTGGAGAACTATCAACCTGCGTTTATGATTCATGTATAATAAAGTCTCACTGAAAGTCTGTAAACCAGTTTACTAGTTTCCGATGGCTTTTATAGCTTACTATTTGTGGATTCACCATTAATTTCATTTGCTAGTGGTGTGTATATGCTGAAAATATGTTACTCGTGACCATTTGATAGATCTTCGCAACTTTCTTGCTTACGGAGCGGCGACCCGAGGATTCTCTTGGTCAGATGCATAGATGCTCTGAACGAAGAGGGCATTCCTAGCGCACCTCAAGCTTCTTGTGTAGCTATTAAATTGATGCAAAATCATGTTGACAAGGATTTGAAAGAATGGATTGGCAAATAGTGTAACTTGGCAAAATTATTTCTTAGTTATGTACAAGCTCCGACTTGGCAGAATGATTTTTTTTCCTTTGTAAGTCCTGAAACTATGAGGCTTCCTTTGAGTTTAATGGTTGGCGACCAACAAAAGAGGCTGGGATGGGAAAGTTCCATCATCAATCATCATGTTCGGTTGGAAGGGTAAGCGACACCAGTGTGCTGCCAGGCTACTCGATTGCCACCTGGTTTTGAGTTTTGGAGGGATTGCAATCCAACTTGGATGTGTGTGTGTATGGGTATTCGGGGGGCGGGTTGAAGGTATTTTGCTGGAAGGATTTAAATGGTGGTTGCTAGATTGCACCAGGCTGTTGGGTTTCGAGGGTTAAATAGAAAATAGATTTTTAAATAGGCCAGATATTGCAATCCGATTATAGTTCTTGGATTTTGATTCATAAAAGATGGAAACCCCTGTATGTTTATTTTAATGTTGTGTGTTGTATCTTAATATTTCCTTCCCTTTTCTATTTGGTTATGTGTTATAATTGTAAGTGTTTGTAGTATACACTTTCTGTTCATGAAATTTTAAAGTTCTTTCTTTCTCTTGGAGTTAGATTATAGTTCCCTTTGTGCATTCTAGTCTTAATCTTTTTCCCCTGTAGCTACCTATCACCTTGCACGCACATACATCTGTTTGCAGTTCATTTTATGTTATATGTGTGCTTTTAGTGTGTCCCAGATTGTGATTGCATGTTCACATGTGTCTACCTACTTCGTGTGTTTTTTTTTTCTTTTAGTGTTTGGTATCTAAATTATCAGGAAGACATCCTTTTGCCGACGCAATAGAAATAGGAAATGAAAGGGGTTCTTGTTGCTCATGAACTGAAGCAAGGGAAATTATTTGTACTGCATCCTGTAGGTAGTGTTTTTTATTTTTTATTTTCGAGTTATTCTCAACATTTTGTGAAGCCCAAACATGATACTGAGTGCAGATGTCAGTTGTCAATTCTGCATATTTGACATTTTCAGGTTTGTTTCCTTGATCCCGACTCCTTTATCATCATTTGTACACGTATTTGTAGTTATTTTATTAGAGCTCTTTGGCTTTTGATTTCAGGCAACAAAAAAGCTTACAGAAAAACTCATGCCATTCTCTTTTTTTTGTTGATTAATCAAATCCTTCATTCTTGTGGTTGATATTGAATTAGCAATGAGCAAGGTTGCTCTTATACAGAGTTATTAGACACTGGTTGGTCATCGAGATGTGCAGAATGAGATTCCATCATGCGTTTCGCTTCGAATCGATTTCAGACTTGAAAGAGTGATCATGTCAACATTCTTTTTTGATCTTTTACAAGAAGTTTTCAATATAGTTTGTTTGTAAGTTATATGGAAATATTTGGAAGTACCACTATATTATGTGCATTCTTTTCTCTCTTACTATAAAAGTCAAGTTTGTTTCTTACAATTTAATTGATAGACAAAAATAACCCTTCACCAAATAAACTACCCACCGTTTAATTAAGGACAAAACAAGTAAATTTATCATGACAAAAAGTAATGTTTTGACAAAAATAGCCCTAACTATAATAAATCACTCATTATTAATTAAGGTTGAACAAGTAAATTTGTCATAGGCTAATTAATTCCATGAATAATTAAATAATAATTTGATCCCTTAACTTGTACTTATTTTAAAGTTAGGTCCTACATTATTGAATTATATTCATTTCGTCTTGTATTTTGATTTTGTTATCATTTTCCCCCTCCTACCATTATCGTTACAAATAGCGTCCAATATATTCTAAAATGACAAAAATACATTTACTCAAGAGACTAAAAATTTATTCAAAACTAAAAAAATATTTGAAACTAAAAAATAATATAGTTTTATTTCTTTATTTCTTAAATATATATGTTCGGAAAATACATTATTAGATGTACATAGAAAATTGTAACTATAATGATAGATTTGTTAGTGAGTATCAAACTATTAAGCAAATATGTAGCATGTTTAGTTATTACCCATGAATAAGTTAAAAGAAACGGGTTAAGAAAATGTGTCATAATGTCAAGAAGACGAAGAAAATGAAGAACCAATTGATGAATCTATGCGTTTTATTAGAAAAGAATGTTAAAATCTACTATTTACTTCTTTAAATTTTCAGACTACTACAACTTTTAAAACTATCAATAGTCCCTAACTTATAAATATTACAAACAAAACCAATGTTAGTAATCGCAAATAACTGGATTCAAAATATTTTACTCATTTTCATAACTGAATTCCAAATCTGTAACCTCTTTTGGTCTTAATTTGCTTGCTCCTCTTCATCAGACTCGAGGTAGTTACATGTGAGAATCTTTATATTCCCTACTCTGGCTATCGATTTTCTTTTTTCTACCGCAACTCTCCTTTTATTGAAATAGGTTGTCTCCAACCGACATCCTTTTAAGTAGTCTCATCCTAAAATTAGATTTTCTTATTTCTTAGTAATTTGCACAAAAAGTGTATTAGAACTAAGAAATGAGAGATGTTTAAAGAAAGAAGTTCGACTAAACGAAAGTTAAAGAGATTTTATGTCTCCATTTGAGCAAGGCGAGGTGAGTGTGTTTCTTGGTGATGGTGATAATTGTGTTGACGACTGCAAGGATAGTGGTCTTAGGGGCGGTGATGACGATGATTGTAGGGATGACAGTGGTGGTTTAGATGAAATACAACATTGTGAGATTTTCAAATCATCAAATTTTCAAAGATCCATATGGGTTTCAGTTTCAATTTGAAAATTTGAAAAATTAAAAATTGAATTTGAGTTTGTAAAAAGTGAAATTTAAGGTTGTGGTGATAGTGTGTCCATAAATGATGACTTTTGCAAATAAGTTATTTTGAAGGTAGGAGTAAGGAATTAGAAAATGAAATAAAATCAAATCAAAAATTAACTTTTGTGCTAGTCATGAAATTTGAGGTGGTAGTGGTGGTGAGTCTATCTATGAATAATGAGGCTGACGGAAGAAAGTGAATGATGAAATAATAAATTGAATAGAATCTCTTTTTTTTTTTTTTTGGAGTAATGCACTTTTTTCGCCTTTGAATTTAAAATGAGATAAAGTATAACTATTGGAATAATTATTTATTATTTTAATTAAAATATATTTTAAATAGGGATAAGTGTACCATTTAGTCCCTGAACTTTGGCCAAGCACATCATTAGTCCCCAAACTTTCAAACGTTTCACCACTGACCAAAGTAGGCCTTTTTGGCTCATCGGTGGTCCCTACCCCTCACGCCGTTTATTTGTCTCCGTTAATGAACAAATGTGCAACTCACGTGAGGGCATTTCTGTCTTTTCTACATAGCCGCCCCTACTCCAGTGCGCTCCTGCCATCCTCCAGTCCGGTAACATCAACCCCGATCTCCAAACTTCAGCAAACTCTCTTCCTTCATCCACTTCGTCGGGTCTCAGAAAAGTGTCGACATCTCCCGCCATGGCAGGCCGCTGTTCCCGGACCATCGCCGACGCACTAGCTCTACGTGTTCTTCACCGCCCTGTCTAGCTTCCTCTTCCATCCAGCCGCCATCTTCCAGCTCTTCCGCCTCCCAACAAAGTGTCGCCATCACCCCTATTTCAATCCCTCTTTCATCTACCTTCAGCTACGTCTCAGGCTACTAGCAGACGCCTTCCAATTCGAGGCCTAGTCCTTGATTCCACCATCAATCAATGTTCAAATCCACCATTTGTGAAGCCCGATCAAGCTCGCCATCTCTGGTTATTGTTGTGTGCCACTTTGAAGGAAATTCACTGATGGTTTGTTCAAATCCCACCCTTTCATCCGCCGCTGCAGTCCTTTATTTGCTTGCATCACCTCACTTACTATCGACACCACCAAAGAGATCGCTAACGAGTTCGGATTCTTCAGATCCACCGCCGGTGCATCTATCAAAGACGTCTTTGCTCTGTAACTCTTCAACATTCTTATCATCGTCTTCGTTATGTATCTCTTCAATACAATAAATTGAGGTTGAAACAAAAAATATTGATAAGAAAGAGAGAATCAGTCCACGAAACTCATGGTGTGTTTGAATTTCTCAAAGACGAATGGACCTAATTTGTCCAAGCCCTAATTTCAGAAATTATGTATTATTATTTTTCTGTATCCGATTATGGGGTTTGGATTGAGTGGCACTGGGTTCACCGGCCCGTTTCAGGACGCCAGAGCTGGGAAATCAGGGGTCACTAGGTTTCCTTTTCCTGGCTTGGAGCACCACAATGTCTATTGACTCCGGTGAGTTCAGGTTTGCTGAACAGAGTCATAAAGATATCATTGTATCAATGTGAATAATTTGAAAATATATGAGGATTGCATTGTTCTTATTTTTTATTTGTTTGTTGATTTAATTTTTTTGTTTTTCTGATTAATTTCATCAATTTTCTGTATCACAGAGTTTTCTGTATGGGATATGAAAAGTTGCTGCCTGTGGAAAAGACAGAAATGCCCTCACGTGAGTTGCACATTTGTTCATTAACGGAGAAAATAAACGGCGTGAGGGGCTAGGGACCACCGATGAGCCAAAAAGACCTACTTTGGTCAGTGGTGAAACTTTTGAAAGTTTGGGGACTAATGATGTGTTTGGCCAAAGTTCAGGGACTAATTGTATAATTATCCCTTTTAAATATCAAATGGTAAACTAAATAATGAAAATATAATCAAATCTCATTTTGCGTCATAAGTAAAATATGACCAAAATAATCATAACATGTATGATTTTCCATTACTATTTTTAACACCCATGAAGGGGAGAGGACAAAGTCGGACAAATATAAAAATTATGTATCAAAGTGAGACATTATAGGTTGGAAAAGACATTATTAGAGGTATATGAAAAAATATAACTATAATTATACATTTGTTGGTGAGTATCAAGATATTAGGCACTTATGTAGCATGTTTAATAATTACTTGTGAATAGTGTTCTAAAAATCGGCCTAGGCGGGCGCCGCCTAGGCGCTAGGCGCCACCCCGACGCCTAGAAATTTGGCAAATCGGCGAAAAAATCGGCTAGGCGGCTGGGTGCCGCCTAGGCGCTCTAGGCGCCCGACTAGGCGGGCTAGGCGCTCTAGGCGGGCTAGGCGGCCAACTGCTGATTTTTCCAATTTTTTTAGTTTTTTAAAAAATTTTGGCCCTAAATAATGTCATTTAGGGTTTTTAAAATAATAATAATAATAAATATCAATTTAAAATTATTAAATTATTTTTGTAAATTTGTAATTGTCAACGGACCTATGGATAATTGAACTGTTGACTATTTGTGTAATATTTTGAACCGTAGATGATATTAAATTTCTAGTTTTACCTTTAAAATTTAGCACCATACTGTAATTATTACTTTTAAATTATTAGGTGATATTTAGTATTAGTATAATTTAAAAAAATAATGTTTAATAATTAGGTTATAACAAAAAAATATATTAAAAATAAGATATTATGTCTTATTTCTCGACCCCGCCTAGGCCCCGCGTATATCTCGCCTAGGCGCTCTAGGCGCTAGGCCTTGGTCTAGCGCCTAGTGCCCGCCTAGCGATTTTTAGAACATTGCTTGTGAATAATCTAAGAAAATGTGTTAAGGTAAGGTGATATAATGTCAAGAAGAATAAAAAAATTGGAGAACTTCGTTGACAAATCTTTGGGTTTTGTTAGAGAAGAATACTAGAATCTATAGGAGATATGTTTGAAAAAAGCAGTTCGATTTAATGAAAGCTAAATATATTTTATTTTTCCATTTTAGCAAGGCAAGGTGAACGTATTTCATGGTGGTGGTGACATCGGTGGTGGTAGTTGCAGGGATGCTGGTGGTGGTGGTTAGAGGTAGTGGTGGGGGCGATCGTAACCTTGACAGTGGTGGTTTAGGTGTGGAATACGATATTGTTAGATTTCCAAATCATCAATTTTTCAAATTTTCATATGGGTTTGGGTTTCAATCATTAAATTTAAAAAATAAAAAAATTGAATTTAGGTTTGTATATAGTGAAATTTAAGGTTCTGATAGTGGTGGGTCTATAAATGATGAGTTTTTCATATGTGTTAATTTGAACAAATGAGTAAGAAATTAGACAAAGAAATTAAATTAAATTAAATTAATTTTTGAGTTAATGATGTTATTTGAGGTGGTAGTGGTGGTAATGGTGGTGGGTCTATGAGAGATGAGGTTGATGGAAGAAAATGAAGGATAACAAAATAAATTAAATAACTTCTAAATTTCATTTTTTTTTAGAGTGATATATTTTTTTAACTTTAAATTTAAATATGATACAAATTATAATTACAACATTGCTAGCCTTACAACTAATTTTATAACTTTCCTTACAACTACTAAGTCTTGTAAGGATAGCATTTTCCTTATAATTATACCAAATTACAATCCCTCCCCCCAAAGTATCCACCAAATCACATAGTGCACCTCAACCTAAGGTTTGTCCCATAATGATATTTGAGGTTATATTTTTTCATATTTTCCACCCTAGCCGCGACAATGGTTAGAAAAGTCACGTTAAATAACATGTGGTCTTCCACGATGTTAACTCGAGGGAAATATTAGGAATTCGATGTAAACTTTGGGGGTGCTTAAAATTCAAATGTTAAAATGGAGTGGGGTCCACAATTCCATTTTTTTCTACTGAAAGAAAATTTAGAGAAAAGACCAATCATTTTTTCCGATCTTCACTTTCCACAACAAAAATCAACACATAACCCGATCTTGGTTTTGTCCACTTCCTCCAAATTTTCTCTTAAATTTCTCTCTTAACCTTGATGATAGATATGCATTTTTCCATTTCATTGTCAATTTTCTTATCTTGATAATGAAAACAAAGTAAACGAAATATATGAAGAAAAAAATCTCTTAATCATAGTTACACGTCTCCATCTTCAATTTCATATATGAAATTGGATCCACGTACCCATCTTCTCTGGTGAAACTCATCCATCACCGAAATCAATCAATTTCTCATCCCCCCTTCATCCTCTTACATGACTTTACCTTTACTTTATCACTCCTAATTCTTTAAATAAACCAACCTGACTGCCATGGCAGCTTCTATGAGGTCAAAATCATCTAAAGTCATAGTTTCTTTAACATCTTCTCAATTTTGATACTTTGTTTTAAACCATAAGCATATCGGCCGTATACCTAATATTCTCCCGCAAAATTGAAGAGTATTTCAATAAAACTCATAACTATTTCTCTTTATTCAAGCCCGTCTCTCTCTCTTTGATGAACTCGTAAGGTTTATGAGTTTTCTGTCAATTGCATGTTTTTTCAAGGGTTTTTAGTAAGTATACTCTATAGTCTTTGATTTCTACTTTAAGCACGAATTTTGTAGGGGAGAGAGTGAGGGAGATCAGAGATGGAGCTTTTCTACAATCGAAGGAGGACGACGCTAGAGTTATGATAGGCGTGGCCAGAGTGGGAAGGGTTTGGGCCGGATATGAGAACTTGCACGCAGGGATGGCGGTGGCGCCTATGGTGGGGCTAACTGGAGATTACGGCTATTACAGTGGACCTACCTGGAGATGGGAACTTACACCGGGAGAAAAGAGAAGGTAAGGGTGTGAGATTAGGGTTTATACTTTTAATACATTTATTCCTTAATCAGATAAGAAAAATGACATTTTCGAACCGTATGTGGATGACCACGTGCTATTTAACGTGAATTTTCTAACATCCGTCAGTGGTAGTGTGGAAAATGGATGGGGGGGGGAAGTAAAGTCAGATACCATTTTGAGACAAACTTTACATAGGGGTAAACTATACGATTTTGTGGATACTTTGGGGGGGGGGGAATTGTAATTTGGTCCTATAATTATTTTTGAATTATTAAAATAATTATTTTTATTTTTATTTAAAAACATATTCTAAATACTAAATGGTTAATTAAATAATGAATTTATAGCGAAGTCCCATTTTGTGTACCAAGCAAAATGACCAAAATAATCTTTATGTGACATGCACATACCATTTTTCGTTACTATTTTTAACGCCCATAGACGGGAGGGAGCAAAGTTGGACAAATAGCTAAATAAGTTATGAAAGTGAGACACTTCGTAGGTTGGGATGCAATATGAGATTTGATGGGTAATTTTAGGAGCTAATCATATTTTGGCCCCATTGAAATTAGTCCAAAATACAAATTTCCTCCTAAATAATCCACCAAATCCACTTAGGCCCACAATGTAATTTTTTAGCATTTCCATATTTCATGTCAAATTTGGTGATGAGATGTCACGTCTGGTAATCGTAGTGATAAACATGGTGTGGCGAATAATGTTTAAAATTGAGAATTTGCTCCAATCAAACCATAAAAAATATCAATGGTGTCGATGAGAAATTTGTTGGAGTTGAAACTATGGACGATGAAAACGGATTGAACTATAGTTTGTCTCATCATTGTCTATACGTATGTGATGGATTCAAATATGAGATTTGAAATTCTTTGTGAATGCTTGTGTATTATGTTGTACGAGGGAGAAAAGAGAAAATTCTTGGTGTATGCTTGTGTGTTATGTTATACGTCTTTAATTTTTTGGTGGGTTCTTATTCGTGGCAACCTTGACACCTAAATGTGATTATCTAATCTTGAGTTCAATATCTTTGATATGATTCCGCTCTATTTTTATTTATTTTTCTATATAATAATTTGAATAAAACATTAATACACTTTTGAGTTTTATCTCACTTAAAATTTACATACGAAATCATTGCCATAGAAGATGCAGAGAAAGTGTTATCATAGAAGAAGAAAATGAAGTTTCTCTTTGAGTAATAAAAGCAGAGAAAGCATTACAAAAAATGACTAGAATGCCCTACACATGAAATACTATGTGCACATTAACGTCAAATTGGTAACCTTCGTCGTGGCTAGGGAGAAAACAAGAAAAGAATTATAAAATAAGATATGAGAAAATTATACTACAAAACTTAGGTTGGGTGGTAAAGTGGGGTTTTATATATACTTTGAGGGAATTTCGTATTTTTAGTATAAGTATATATACTTTTGGGTTGAAAGTTTGATTTCTCTAACATAATATATTATTTTCTATATGGAGTCATAAATTTCAGAAATGACATAAGCAAAGTCTCCAACAACAATGTGTTTATCTAAGATAGTATGTTTGAATTATTTTCAATTCACACACTCATAAAAATGAATGAATTCATGTTTGGTAATAAGAAAAGATAATGAAAATAACCAACAAAAAAAATTATAAGATAAGTTGTTATACAATGACTAAAAGTATACATTATAAATGACCAGAAAATAAAGTATAAAAAAAAGCTAAAAGCACAATAACATAATTTATACGTTTCAAAAATTATAATGATTAAAATACAAAAAAAAATCTAATAATTAAAAGTAAACAGAAAAATGAAGAAACTAGCAAATCATTTTTTAAAAATTATTAACATCACATACACGCACGTGAACCTTACTATTATAAGGAAAAATTCATATGGTAGCAATTAATTTGTTTGAAGTGATATGATCACAAGCTAAAAATATGAAATTAAAGGAAAAATTCATATGGTAGCAATTAATTTGTTTGAAGTATGTTCTACCATATCCAATCACAAGCTAAAAATATGAAATTGTAGCAATGATTAATGCCCTTGGGATTATAATAAAGAGAAACTACTGATCACATATTGTTTGAGTGTGAGAAAGCCCAGGATTTATGTGCGATATGGGTAGGGGTGGCAAATTGGTCGTGCTGGGTTGTTATCGGGCCGGTGTGATAATAGCACGACACGATAAGCACGAACATGAACACGTCACGATAAGCTTATCGTGCCTAATATTAAAACCCGAACACGATACGATAAAAACACGAAAAACACGGCACGGCACGATAGGCACGATAAGCAAAAAAACACGATTTATTTAGTCAGGCCCGTTAAGCCCAATAAACATTATAAAATATATAATTTTGAGTTTTTAATACATATTTTGAAAATTTATCAACATAAATAGTCAAGTAGTTTAAAAGTCATAAATTTTCAAATCATAAAACTATGAAATAATCATGAAAATAGTTTGAAAGAAGTGAATAACCCCTAGTAAATTTTTAAAAATATATTTTTAAAACATATATATTTTAGTTATCGTGTCTTATCGTGCCTTACCGTGCTTATCAAGCCAGTCCGATAACAACTCATTTTTTATCGTGCCTTATCGTGTTGGCCCTATAATGATCCGAACCCGATAAGCCCCAGCCCAAACCCTATAATTTCGTGTCATGTTCGTGTCGGTCAATCGTGTCGTGCCTCAAATTGTCACCCCTAGATATGGGCTCAATTAGCCAAGACTACATTTTGGGGATTCATCCCAAGGATGGAGTTATTATCATCTATAGTATTTATTAATGGAAAAACATAGAAAAGATTGATTTTCATCGTATGTTGTTGGATTGAGTTATAAAAGAGTGAGGTTTCGTCTTACGAATTTAGATCCATAAGACGGTGTCACAAGAGACTCACTTATTTATTAAAGGAGAAGCTTAATTAATTCATCATGGTGGTTTAATTGGTATCTTCATATTTTCTTGATGGGAGATTTGAAAAACTCGATGTAAGTCTGACTTCGACATAGGGCTTCCAATGCTTAGAATTTTGGCTTTGGATTCGCTGCTTGTTTGAAAAGTATTCACAATAATTCTTGGGAAAACATTTATGAAGTGCTTCAATGTAAGGTGTTGTTGTTGGGGAATTATTTGCATGTCCATATTTTATGAGACAAGAAACAAGTGGATCTACGAATTAAGTATGCATCGTCGGAAAGTTTGATTGCAATAGTTAAGGCAGTTGGGTTTGATAGGTGAGACTTAAAGAGGGTGAATGAGAGATTATAAAGAGAACCAAAATTATCTTTAATTATTGATACCACGTTTTTCTCATTGTCAAAAACCAAACACAATATTCTTTCCCACTATCCATATGCCATTAATGGAGAGAGAAAAAAAAAATTAGGAAACCCAACGCAATAGTCAACACTCATTTGTTGTACAGAAAAAAATATTTTTAATTAAATAATATTCAAACAAAATGAATAAATAAATCATAATAAAAATAAATAAATTAAGAAAAGCAATGTATCCGACAATTATTTAAATATAAATATATCATTTTATTGGTAACATTATAGATTTTGAAAATTTTTCTTATATACAACCTTTGTCAAAAAACAACTTAGGTGAATGATCATTTCACAAAGATATAGTTGTAAGGAGTGTGGTAAGAATAGTTGTAAGGGCAAGTCCAATGGTGGTACTTGCCTATATGCATCAAAATCAAATTTTGATACCTATTGGTTATTATTCATGATCATAAGTATCAAATGATCATCCCCAACCATAGGTATTCGTGGGAATCGCCGCGCCCCATAGGGGTGCGTGACGTGCGGTGCGGTTCCATTTCATCCTCCCTTGCAGGGGAAGATGAAATTAATAACACAAACTCTAGCTCGTAATATCATTTGTCATTTGTAAAATGACAAAAATTGAAAAAAAAAAAAAGGAAACAAAAAAGCCATGGCCCACTTAAGAGAGAGAGCAGGCCGGCAATGTTGAAAATGGGCAAGTTGTCCGGAAATGATGGAACTTTGCGAAGTCTCTTGCCAAGAGACTGAAGGCAACAAAAATCACAATAGATCCGCAAGAAATTCTGAATAAATCCTATGTTGTTTTGGTAAATATGATTAAATTTTGAATAAATCCTTGTTAAACTCAACTTGAGGCAATCAAACTTTCCGACCTACCTAGCCCATTGCCTTAACTTATGCGAACAAACTTTCTAACCATGCACCTTTTTTCTTCGTATATAGTTAATTCGTAGATCTTCTTTCTTCACCATTGTTAAAAATACATATTTATAATATAACTTCTTATTAAGAATGAACTTTTCAACAATGATAAAATTATTCTTATACATTCATGTAGACTCCATGTAGGAAAGAAAGAGAAAAAAAAAACTTCCCAAATAAGAAGTTTACTGTTTACATCGGTAAAGGAGCCGTCTTTTTTTGAATGTGAGGGGGAGGGGGGCTGACATGAAGAGTCATTAATTTTATTGTTTTGGGGGGTGGGGCGGCTATGGAGAGTGTGGGGGGGGGCTGGTTTTTTGTGGGGTGGGGGGGGGCGGCCTGTTTTGGTTTGTAATTTTTTTAAACCCTTTTTTTTTGTAATTCTTTCCTTTTTCTCTTATATATATCACTTCAACATTCTTCATTTACTCCACAACTTCTTATTTTCTTTTCCATTTCTTCATCATCTCTTCTAAAAAATCACTTTCTTTGTATAGTAGTGATAAAGTTTAATTATTGACGTTTTTATATAATTCTAATTATTGAATTGTTTTGACATAATTTTTAAGTATGTATGTTTTATGTAATTTTATCATTTTATGTATTATTTTCGATTTTAACGTTTTTATGTAATTTTTTATTTATATTATTGTACGAGTTATGTATAATATGTTTTTTTATATATAATTTATTAATTAAATTATAAATTATAAATTTAAAAATAATAATATAATTTTTAATTTTTAATTAATGTATGTCTTAATTATTTAATTATACGAAATATTTAAATATGAAATATATTAAATAATGTGAAATAAATTTATTTGTTGATAAGTATAAAAATTAGAATGAAGTGTAAAGTTAATGAGGTGGTAGTGGGACCCAGTTAAGAATATGTCAAGAATAATATATAATGGGAAGATATATTTTTAAGTGGGTAAGAGCATCCTCAATGTTAAATTTAACATAAACTTCTTATACAACTCTTAACCTGGCCTCACTACCACTACACATTTTTATCTTTTTACTCACTTAACAATATATCTTCCCATTATATAATATTTTTACACAAAAAATATTAAATTTAACACCATACCAATAAATACAAAACCCTCCCCCACCCCACCCCACTCCCCCGCACACAAAATAATTGTGTCAGGTGTCACTTCCCCTC
Organism: Codonopsis lanceolata; assembly: GCA_013146195.2. Taxonomy (NCBI): domain Eukaryota; kingdom Viridiplantae; phylum Streptophyta; class Magnoliopsida; order Asterales; family Campanulaceae; genus Codonopsis; species Codonopsis lanceolata. Next base: position 137,467,526 of record CM028377.1, on the reverse strand, counting down.
CCCCCCACACTCGGCCCCCTCTTCCTCACGCTCCATTTTCCGAAACAAACTTCCTATTTAGGAAGTGAAGCTCTCTCTCTCCTAATTGGCTCTAGGTGGTCACTCACTTCAATTTTCAAGGCATAAGAAGTTGCTTCTTTTGTACATTGGGGATGCTCTTATCTCTTCCCTAGTGTACGAGTTTTTGTCTGTCATGTAACTATTGTATTCTTCTCTTTCTACATAGGGTAATTGTAGCAGTGACATGGGATAATTTTGGGTAACAATATTAAAAAGACTCTTGCGATTATAATCTGTTAATCAAATTTCTTGACTTGATCTATCATTTATTGATAGGTCTATGTGAACAAGTGAGACTCCGTCTTATAAATTAAGAATTTAAGATTAGTAAGATGATGTTACAGAAGATTACTAACTTTTTAAAAGAAGTTTGGAGTTTTCTGGCTAAATAAGGGCTACTTCATCTCCACAACGACCTCCGCGTACAAATTTATTACTTCATCCGTCTTTAAATAATTGTCCTTTTTTCTTTTCTCGTTCGTTTTAAAATAATTGTTCTCTTTTAAAATTTTACTTTCAAGTAAAATATTTTTATCACTTTCTTTTTACTTTTTCTACGTACTTTAATTATATGACTCTGTTCAAAAACATTAAAAGAAATCACATATTATGTGAATATATATAATATAGTCAATTATTATTTTTTTAAACGGTCTGCAAAGAAGACGATTATTTGAAAACAATGGAACATTATTTCTTAAACAAAATTATTGTTGTTCACATGCCAGATTGATTATAATTTTATTCTCGCCAACAACCTGATTGTTTTTCTCAATCTCTCTCCATTAATTTCACTGTTTTCTCACATTGTTAAAACTAATTATCTATAATGTTCTTATATTTGTGAACCGGTGGTTTCAAATCAGGGGCAAAACGGCCAATTTAACAGCTATTTTAAAGAAACATTCATATGGTAGCAATTAATTTGTTTGAAGGATGTTCTATCATATCCAATCATAACAATAATTCATGGGAAAACATTTATGAGGTGCGTGAATGTAAGGTGTCGTTGTTGGGGAATTATTTCCATGTCCATATTTTAAGAGACAAGAAACAAGTGGATCTACGAAGAAAGAAGGCGCATCAAAGTTTGATTGCAATAGAAAGGCCAGACTTAAGAGAGAGAATGAGAAATGATAAAGAGAACCAAAATTATCTTTAATTATTGATACCACGTTTTTCTCATTGTCAAAAACCAAACACAATATTCTTTCCCACTATCCATATGCCATTAATGGAGAGAGAAAAAAAGTAGGTTTTTGGCTAGAAAAAATTAATATCAAAAGGTAAAGTTGGTCGCATAAGTTAAGGCACCGGTGTAAGTAGGTCGGAAAGTTTGATCGCATAAGTGAAGGCTGTGGGACAGGGACTCAGGCATCGTAAGGTTCGGTTCTTTTTTTTCTTTTAATTTTAAAAAAAGAAATTTATATTAGTAATGTTTTTTTAGATATAAAAATAAATTTAGATGCACAATTTGAAATTGCGATGTAAGTATTATAATTTGAATTCAAATCCAAATTATGCATTCATTTGGATTCGGCAATACAACTATTGGAATTATGATGCATTAATTTAGAATTATAATATAAATGTACATTTTTATGCACAATTTGGATTTACGATGCACAAATTGGATTCACGATACACAAACTGGATTCCCGAAGCAAAAAATCACGATGCACAATTTGGATTTACGATGCACAAACTAGCTTCACAATGCAAAATTTGAAATTGCGATGCATCCACTTGGAATTGTAATGCAGCGTGTGTCTGATAGAATTTGATTAAGGGTATACTCTTTTTTCACCCTAAAAAGTGTCATTTACCTATAAAAATAAAATATAGAAAATCTTAGGGAGTTAAAATATTATGAAAAGGATCGGCTCGATTATCACCTTTAAAAATTTTCGAACCAGAACCAACCCAATTCTTCAAATTGACTTAATTAAACCCTCATTTTGAAAAAAAAATATATAAGTGTTTTCCTAAATAATCGTGATGTTTGACTGAGCGTACAAATTAAGAAAAACTAATTGATTCTATTATAAATATTGGTACTTTCTTTTAAAGCCCTTATAGTTGTGACAATAATTAAGGTTGGAAAAAAAAAAGTAAGGATAAAGTGCTAAAAGTATTTTCCTAAAAAGAAAAATTTAGAAATAAGAAAATTATTTTGGAATGAATAAAAAACGAAAACAAAAGTGTTATTTAAAAGTAAAATATTGAAAAAAGAAACATAAATCAATATATAATTTTAACAATGTGAGAAAAAAAGTGAAAATAATGGAGAGAAACACACAAAATTAGGTTGCTGGAGAGAAAAAAATTAATACTCTCTCCGTTTTGGGGAAAGAGTCCCCGTTTGAAAGTAAACCATTTTAAGAAAAAATTACATTTTTAGTAGTCCATTAGTAATAAAATGACATTTTTATGTCTTAATTATTTAAAGTGAAGTTTTTAAGTGAAACATTCAAAATTAAATAGTGGATTCTTTATCCGAAATAGAGGAAGTATTAAACTGGAATCACTGCAGTGTTCTAAAACTCCCCGCCTAGCTCCGCCTAGGCCCCGCCTAGGCGCTAGGCCCCTCTCTACCGCCGCGACTTTCTTAGTTGTCGCCTAATCGACAAGTCGTCACGTCAAACCTCGCCGACCTTAATTTATTTTTGTAGCTTTGATTTTGTGGCATACGGTGACCGGAGAAGGGAAACAAACTGGAAAAGGAAGGGGGAGTGGTAATGGTGAGGCAGAGAGGGAGGTGATGGGGGTGAACTAGAGTAATATCTTTTTTGTTTTTAGTTCTAAATTTGGTCGGTTTATTGCTTTGGGGTTGTTGAGAATTGTGATTAATGGTAGGTTTGTATATTTTTGTTCATTTTACAAATATAAACAAGTGTTTGATAAAATGGCAAACATAAAAAAAATTAAATTTGTATTCAATGTGTTTGATATTTGATGTAAATTATCAAAAAATGGTAATTATGCCTTAATTCTAGGCCCCGCCTAGCCCCGACACGCCGACTAGTCCCTTAGGCGCTAGGCCTAGTGTGCCAGCCTACGCCTAACCATTTTTAGAAGCCTTTGGCCCAACAAGGCCCAAGCCATGAGCCACGTGTCTGGCGTGTGTATCCTCCGAGCAAGCGAGCAAAGCTGTTACTCGAACAATCGGGCAATACCTTAGTTTTGGTCAAGTTAGTTACTTGTGAGATGGGGGCTCAGCTGAACGAGCAAAATTGATAAGCGAGTATTATTGCTCGTCTTCATCAGAGTTATTGATAGTTGAGGACATTTATGTTCGGTAAAGATCAAGATAGTTGAGGGTGGTTACACCCGAGCAAGAATCCTGGCCAGTGGTAATGACTAGCAAGCTTTCTGGTTAACCCGTTGTCATCAGTATGCCAATTCAATACGTGTTTATTAAAGGCCATGACCGTTTGTGGGGCAGTTAATGTCAATCATGGGCAGTTAATGTCAATCATTGGCAGTTAAATACTGATCATGGGCAGTTAATACTAATTATGGGCGGTTACCCATGGTTATGGGCAGTTATGCCTCCGGTGCGTATAAAAGCTTAGGAAAAATTGGAGAGGTATCTTGCACCGATTCTCTAGCCAAAACTACGCCAAATTGCTTACTCAATCGTTTATTTGTGTCTTGATTCGCACGCCGAGGGCCGCTGCGAGGAGTGCCCCCGCCCGGTTATGTTTGCTTATTGACATTGCAGAGTTGGGCTTTGAGGATTCAAGAACACGTTGAAAGCCAGGTGTTTGGGTTGGGCTTGTCTAGTGTGTCCAAATTATCTTGGACGCATCAGTTGGTTCCATTGCCGGGAAACGTTTTTGCGGCATTAACGTTCGGTTAGATATTTTGATTTTGAAAGTTTTATCCATGGCGGAGAACGGGGTTAATGGTGGCGGCAGCAGTCGTAGAGAAGAGGTACACCAGAATCTCAGCCTCAATCAGGCTGCTGGGAATAATGTCCCTCCGCCCCATGATGCGCGCCACCAGCTAAATCAAAGGCGTGGGGTTGAATCATTGGCCAGAAGCGCCGAAGCTGCTGTTGGGTTGGCCCATGAGTTTCGTGAAGAAGCTTTACGTCAAAGAGCCATCTATTTGGGTCAGATGCATCAACTTAACCTACAGCTAATTGCTATGGGCAAGCCCCCATTGCCCATCGAGGTTGATCTGTTACCAGCTTTGACGGCTCCAAGCCAAGTGGCAGGGGTTTCTCGCACAGGTGGTAACCCGGTGAACCCTTTGATTGTCTATTCTCAACCGCGAGCACAAGGTTCAAAACAGTGCGAGCAACCGGAAGGAAGCAAGGCCAGTCATAAGGTTGTTCCCAGTGTTCATTCAAGGCTGGGACCGCGAGTTAGCGAGGATTCGGCCCAGTCACGTCATCGCCGACGTTCGCCTTCACCTCAAAGGTCACATGCTCGCAGATTCAGTTCACCTTCACCGCGGCGATCTCGTGCTTATACTCGCCGTTCGCGATCACCCAGGGGTTCTTATCTTCGGAGGCGTAGAACTCCCTCTCCTAAACGGTCTCATCAGGTCATTGCACCTATTACACGCTGGGCACCTCAGATTGGGCGCAGCCGTGGGGGTTCCACAAACCGCCAGTTGCGGTTATAGGACCCCACGAGGCCTCCTTTGCGTGCGTGCGACCTCGACGGGGGTGGTTTGCCTGCAACCATAAACATGCAGGACTTTGAAGAGTTCAAGCGCCGGATGGAGGCATGGGAACAAGGCAAGGCTCTGGATGGGAATTTTTTGGGTACAACTGCCAGTCCGTTAGTTCCATGGATCGAGAATGCTCCGCCAGCACAGGGGTTGATATTCCCCAACATTAAAGAGTACACGGGAAAGACCAAGGCCAGGGACTGGTTGATGTCTTTTGAGTCCCAAATTGGCTTAGTAACATCACATGAGGCGTTGAAGATTAGAGCCTTTGTTGGTGCCTTGCAAGGAAAAGCTCTAGCTTGGATGGGAGCGTTGACACGGCACTCAATCAACAATTGGGCAGATTTGCGAGCAAAGTTCTTGGCTGATTTTGGGACCGCCGGTTCACTAGCAAAAACAAGGGCTGATTTGTCAAAAGTCAAGCAAGGTGCACATGAGTCAACGGCGAGTTACCTTGAGAGGTTTACCAAGGTTCTCGAGCAAGTCCCTGGTCTGACCGAGCAAGAGGTCACATTGTGTTTTGAAACTGGATTGCTAGAAGGTGAGGGTGGTTTACGATCAGAGTTGAGTATGCGCGAACCAAAGACGCAGGCAGAGATGCTCATGCGAGCACAAAAATGGTGCGCTGGGGAGACAGCGAAGAAGGAAAAGAAAGGAGAGCCAAGCCGTGGGAAATGCTAAGGGAAACGGTCGCAGAAGTGGAGGCTCTGATAAAAGCAAGTCTCGGTATGATTGGTCAGAAGGAGTTTCTTCGTGAATCGAGACTTGACCCCGCTCAACACGTTGCGAGGGCATTATGTACGGGATAAGGAACTTAGCTTCCTAATCCTCCTCGTATGAATCCAGACTGCTTGGGTGAGAGGGGATCGACGAAGAGGTGTGCCTATCATGATGATTATGGGCATACCACGAAGAATGCCGGCCATTGAAGAAGGCCATTCGAAGTTGATCAACGCTTGAGGCGCTTAGATAGTTTCAAAGCGAGATGCGATGCAATAGAGGGAATGCTCTAAGCCCCACCAATCGTGGGCGTAATCAATGTTATAATGGATGAGGAGCTCACTCCGACACAGCTTGGCAAGCAAATCTACTCCTTGTCAAAAGTGGTGGATCGACCAACAACTTTGTGTGATGGAGAACAAAGCCATACGCTTTACTCGTAGCGAAGTTAGCGAGTAATGTTGGGAAAAAGCAGCAATCGCTGATAGTCTCGCCGTTGGTGATGGCTGGGTTGCGTACGTAATCTTAAGTGGATACCGGAGCATGCCGATGTGATGTATTACTCTTGTTTCCGTGGTTTGGAGTTGAGTGATGATCGCCTCAAGCCATATGATGGGGCTTGTAGGGTTTTACAAATCACAAGGTCCCTAAGTAATGGCAATCCCGAGCTAGAGGTATTTATTGGTGAGGACTCAGTGACCTGGTCAAAAGATTACCTTCATGGTAATCGACTTGAAATCTCCCTACAACATTATCCTCGGGCGCACCGAGCATGGCCAAGTTTCGTATGGTAGCGCCAATCCCACATCGTAAAGCCAAATTTATACCGATCGTGAGTGGGAGTATTATGATGAGCAAAGGCTCGAATATGTTAGAGATACGCAAAGAAAGAAGCGTAAGTTGACCTTGGAGGATGGCGAGCGTAGGTTACTATCGCCACCAAAGAAACCTCTCATGTGATCAGAGGACCACGCTGGTAGCGATGGTACAGAGGACTTGGAGATGGGTGCAAGCTCTATGCCGACATTGAATTCTGAGGAGCGAGGTCAGACTGATGCAGATATAGCCGAGGTTGTTGGTCAGACGGATATTGAGGTTTTTTCATCTTTGCCAACAATGCAATCATTGGAGCAAAGCCGAGCGAGAAGAGGTGGCCGAGGAAGGTATTAATAATCCTTGCCGACATTGACGTCGAGGGGATTGGAGAAACCAAATGAGGTCATTGAGCGAATGGATGAATCCTTGCCAGCAGTCGTGTCTAAGGAGCCAGTAGAGGCTATGAGCGTAGATCAGCTTGATAAAGTCGAAGATCGAGCTGAGAAGGATGAGAAGGTGGAGTGTGATACACCTAAATGCGAGATGAGCCAGAGTTTACTAGCCAAGATGAGCTTGAGGAGGTTATCATCACCTCGCTTATCCCGAGCGTAAGATCAAGATTGGTCGAGCTGACGGCAAAACTAGAAAGCTTAATTGCTGTACCGCAAGACAAGCCGGATGTTTTCATGCACCGAGGACACGCAGGGGGTGAGCGAGTGTGGCTTTGCATCGCTTGAATGTTGATCCAAATTTTACCGCCATTCAAAGCAAATGACCTCGAAGTTTACTCGAAGCCACTTCCTGTGAGAAAAGGATCAAGCGATCAAGGAGGAAGTCGAGAAGTTGCTTAAGGCAGATATTATTGAGGAGATACATTATCCAACTTGGTTGGCCAATGTGGTTATGGTGAAGAAGTCGAATGGCAAGTGGCGGATGTGTGTTGACTTCACGAATCTGAATAAAGCTTGTTCGAAGGATTGTTATCCTCTGCCGAGAATTGACAAGTTGGTCGACGCCATTCTATGCGGTTCGAACTCCTCGCCTTTTATAGATGCTTACTCGGGTATCATCAAGTGAAGATGGTCGAACAAGATAAGGCTCTAACAAATTTTCCGAGAGCAAATAGGGGGTCGTATTGTTATAAGATGATGCCTTTCGCTTGAAGAATGCTGGAGCTACTTACCAAAGGATGGTAAATAAGGTGTTTAGTTCGCAGCTCGGGAGAAACGTGGAAGCTTACATCGATGACATGGTGGTCAAGACCAAAGGGCGCGAGCATTAGAGGATTGGGGAGACTTTTGCTAATCTCGTGAAGAACAATATGAAGTTGAATCCGAGAAAATGTGTGTTCGGGTAAAGGCCGGCAAATTCCTGGCTTTCATGGTTACCGAGAGGGGAATTGAGGCCAATCCTGAGAAAATAAAGGCATTGGTCACTATGAAGCTTCCTCGCTGCATTAAGGACGTGCAGAGGCTCAACGGCAGAGTGATTGCTTTAGGAAGGTTCATCTCGAGATCGGCAGAGCGGTGCTTGCCTTTTTTAAAGGTTCTTCGGGGTAATAAAGGATTTGAATGGACTCTCGAATGCCGTAAAGCTTTTCAAGAATTGGTGAAATATTTGGGAAGTCCACCCTTGTTAAGTAGCCCTGGGCCTTCGGGAAAAGTCAGATAGTCTATTTGGCAGCTAATAGCAAAGCAAAGTAGTCAGCCGTGATTGATTAGAGAGGAAGGCAATGTACAAAAGCCTGCTTATTATGTATCCAAAGCCCTTACCGATGTGGAGGGACGGTATTTTAATGCAGTAAATTGGCGCATTCGCTTGTTGCCTGCCGCCGAAAACTTCGAGCTTATTTTTCTCGCTTCGCCACTCAATTGTCGTACACGGATTTGCCTGAGAAAGATTTTGCACAAGCAAGCGTATACGTCGATTACTTACTTGGTCGATTGAGTTAACCGAGTTCGATATCGACTACCACCACGGCGAAGCTATCAAGGCGCAGTTTTAGCAGATTTCGTGGTCGAGACAAGCTTCAAGGATTCTCGCGAAGAAGATCGCGGCAGTTAGCAAGCAAAAGCAACACCAAGGGCACAAGTAATGCAAGTCCAAAGCCGAGGCCAGAATATTGTTGGGAACTCCATGTTGATGGTTCGGCTAGTCGATTTGGGAGTGGTGCTGGTTTAGTGCTAGTTCCACCAGAGCACGATGTAGAATTTGAGAAGGCACCGCTTCAAATTCTGCCTTCAAACAACCGTGCCGAGTACTAAGCTTTAATTGTTGGCTCGAGCTCGCACAGACATTGGAGTGCGGGCAGGCAAGTGGTAGTATATTGTGATTCTCGTTGGTGGTGAACCAAGTCAAGGGTGATTATGAGTACATCACCCGATCTTGGTTCGCTATCAGGCGATGGTAAAAGAAATTTTGAAGGATTTCGACATCGGGAATTAGTGAGAATTGCTTGGGAGGATAACATGCGAGCAGATTACCTATCGAAGATGGCTGAGGATGAAATTCAATCTTTGCATCTTGGAGTCATGATCGAACATTTGGAAGTTCCCGCCGCCATTGAGAAGAAGTGGTTATGGACATAGAGAGCCTACCGCAAATGTTGGATAGATGATCTTCGAGCCTACATCGAGCACGGGTATTACCCGAAGACAAAAAGGAGGCTAGAGCCATTCAAAACGATCATGCCGTTACATTATCTTGGATAATATTTTATATCTGAGATCTTACACTCGACCTCTATCGAGGTGTGTTCGACTGTAGATGACGAAGGAATCTTGGGCGAAGTGCATGAAGGCAAGTGAGGTCACCCCGGTCAACGATCACTAGCCGAGAAAGTGTTAGCAAACTGGATTTTACCGGATAACATTGCGACGAGATGCCGAGACGATGTTCGCCGATGTGAAGTGTCAACAAGTATGCTGATATTCCACGCTTGCTATCCACCCGAGTAATCCTCTATTATAGCATCGCGGGCCGCTTGATATGGGGAATAGACTTGATGGTCCTTTTCCTGCTCGGTCGAAATTCAAGTATGCTAGAGTCGCTATAGATTACTTTACCAAATGGGTGGAAGCGAAGCCATTGGCATCATAAGTGAGGTAAACGCCATCGACTTTTGTACACGAGCACATATGGTGCCGGTTTGAGTCCCGCGAGCAATCGCGGTCCGATCACGACCCGCTGAAAAGTTTACCAAGGCATGCGAAAGGCATTTGAGGTAAAACATGGCAATCATCTCTGCGGCATATCCACAAGGTAATGGGCAGGAAGCCGCGAATAAACAAATTTTGCATGTTTTGAAGAGGAATTTGGAAGAAAAAGTCGAAGATGGCAGACGAGCTACCTTCACCTCGCTGGCGCTAGAACGACAAGAAGAGGTCCAACAGAGAGACCGCCTTTTCTTTAGCTTATGGGTCTGATGCTATGGCTCCAGTGTAGATGTACTTGCCCACTCATATGGTCTTAAACTACAATGTTGAGTCTAATAATGCAGCTCGAGTGATAAGCTTTTAATTTTCTATTATTTTCATTAGTTTTCAGAATTTTTATTGATTAATTTTGAGCTTTGGTTAATAATTTATTGCATTTGAGATACTATTTTTATGTATTTTGTGCTTCATGTAGGTATCTCAAACATATTCAAGGTTTTATGGCTCAATTCATGCAAATCGCAATTCCGCAATAAAGCAGCTTGTGGCTTGCCGTTAAGTTTCGTCAAGTATTTCAAAGGGCAGCAGCTTAACAGAGAGTAACAGAAGCAATCTGAGGACTAAATTGCGAAGTCTGGGGGCATAGGGTCTTCGGCAGCCGCATTCAAGAAGATAGGGGTACCGGAGCAATTCACGAAAATTGCATTTCATTAATGCGCTGTCCATTCCTCAGCGCGCCACGTCACCGCCGCCCACTACTCCTGACCCGCGTCCTGCCTTGGATCCAATCCGACCCGCGTGCACTCCAGCCCCATCATGACCCTCCAGCCCATTATTCAACCCACTATACCTCTCATCTCCAGCCCGTTTCTTACCTGGATCAGCCCGCGAATTCAGCCTGGTTCTGCCCGTTTGCCTGCCGCGACCCAGCCCTTCTTTTCTTCTCCTTTTTGCCCCTAAAACTCCTTTGCTCTTCCCTTTTTGCCCCTGGCTGCCCCCTGCCTATGTTGCCTTCATTTTATTTTCATTCCAGCGACCATTTCGAAGAACAGGGAAGAACAGGAAGCAGCAGCTTTCAGGTTTTAGGGCATTAGCCCTAAAACTCTCCCCAATTCCATTTCATCCACTATTCATCTCTCCATCAAAATTTAAAATGCTTCCATTTTGAAGGCTTGGAGCATCAAATCAAGGGTCAAGGGAGCAAGATTAAGTGAAGTCAACCCTAGATTGCAACATTAATTGGTTTAATTCTTCCACCTCTTTATTTATTTTAATGTTGTAATTTTGGAGAAACTTTGCATTTATTTTGATACCTTGATGACTAGCTAAATATATTTTTGGATTGTGATTATTATCTATGTTGAATGTGATGTTTTAATTTAATTTCTCTCTATTTGATGTATTGCTCAAATATTTTTGGTTATTATCATCGTGTTTAATGCTTTTAATGAAGTCATGAATCATTAAACGCCCTTTAATGATAGGATACGGTTAAAGCCCTTCCTATTATTCCGAAAAATCGTGATAATTGTTTACGCCTCTAAGGCACACCGATTGCCAAGCGCCGTAGATAGTCATTAGGTGTTTGATCTACCACGCGGCTATTTTCTCCCCTAGGCTATGTGTTGCGAG
>CM028377.1:137379967-137456360 GCA_013146195.2 Codonopsis lanceolata | reverse complement strand
TTGAAATAAGCTGGCAAGATGGAGGATCATATCCACAAATATAGACACGGATGTTAAGGAGCCAATATTAGGCTATTTAAAATTAATATAACAAGCATACATTAGCGAAACAAAAAGAAAAAAAGTTTTGGTTAATGAGTCTAGCCCTCCATTTTATTTATTAAAATAAAAATGATCTCCCGCTTGAGTCGCCACTATGGGTTCAGGATGCGGTGCTCCCACGCCCCGTAGCGCTCTTGGATAGGGGTGCGGCGTCGTGCATGCGGTGACATCAACGCTTCGTTCGGCCTCCCTTGTTTAGGGAGGGCGAAATCAAAAGTGCGGGGAGTCTTTGTCGGAATAGCGCGTTGGAATGCGCCTCGGTTGCCTTTAGTGGATTTTGATCCAATATGGGAGCTTTGGATTTTCTATGTCAAGTTATCCCTTTTTAGGGGATGTCGGGATATAGGAAAACATCACCTTTCCATTCCCATCCTCCACTTGTTTAGGGAGAGCGTGAAAGTGCAAAGAAAAGATGTTGCGGCGCCCCACTTATGGATTTTATGAAAATAGCCTTATGGCCTATTTGGGATCACTATGAGTGCTTTGGGTTTTCTACGTCAAGTTATCCCTTGTTTAGGGGATATCGGGACATAGGAATACATCACATTTCCATTCCCATTCTCCCTTTTTGGGGAGAGCATTGAAAGTGCAAAAGAAAGATGTTGCGAGGCCCATTGGATCCAAAATGTTTTTAGAGTCGCCATCTTTATTTTAAGGCAAAATAAAGCAAAACAGAAAAAAACCGAGAGATAGAAAGCGGGTTCGGAGGCTAAGTTCACGAGTTGGGAAGGTGCTAGGCACCCGGCTTCGCCCTTTCGATTTCAAAAGCGGTTTTGGCTAAAGTATGTTTTTGTTATATTTATTTAATAGGTAAATAAAGCATTAACTACCTACAAATACATTCGTTACATCTATATTATTCTGGACTTACAGCGATCTCTTTTGCAAACAATTACAAATATACTTGGAAATATTTGGCCATAGTATGACTACATTTAGTATTATTTCCTAAATAAATCCGGGCAGCATAAGCTGCTTATATATTGATATTGAACGGATTGGAAATAATACATTTACAAATAAAGACTTTCTTGAATAAATAAAATAAATAATTACAAATCTATCTAAAAACATTTTGCCATAATAACGGCTACATTTAGTACTATTTCCTAATTAAATCAAGGCGGCACCTGCTCATATGGCTACATTAGGAGGATGGAAATAATACTTTTACATATAAATGAAAGACTTAAAAATAAAAACTTTCGAAGGGCAGCGTAGGGGTGTGCTCGCTCTGTCCCTCGGGGAGAAGAGTCTTTTTTTTTTGTTTGAAGTTGTGTGTTGTGTGTTGTGTGAATTTGGGCGGCGTGGGCTCGAAAGTTACCGGCCTCGGGATCGGGGAGATGCTTGTTTGTGTTTGGTTGTTTGTTTGGTGGAAGTGGTCGAGGCGAGAATAACGGCTTATTTACGAGCGATTTGGCCTTTTAAATCGGGTAGAAACAGCTGCTCTTTCCACGATTTTTGGGCCGAGAAAAAGGGTGGATACCTAGGCGGGGGCTAAGGTACACTTCTCAGGTTGGATTTGTGTTTGGAGGAAGTTTGGCGAGTTTCGAGGCTTTGGAGGTGATCTCTCACTATCTCACACCGCTCTCTAACTCTCCAGGCGTAACGTTAGCAGCGGGGCTTCTGAAAAGGAAGGAGCTTGAAAATGATCGGCTGAAGCCTCTATTTATAGGCTGAATCAGGGACACGGCATGAATTAAAATTCCTTCACTGCGCTCCATTTGATTGTACACTGTGTTGGGTAAGTTGCATTTTACGGCAAATGTTTGCGCCTTGTGCTTGAGAGAAGAAATTTGGGCACCATCCCCTATCAAATTAGGCGCCATGCCCAAATATCATGAAACCACGCCCATTTTCCAAATATTGCATCGAATGAGTGTACCTTATTTGGAAAAGTTGTGAATTACGGCAACAAAATGGATGAGCAGTGGGGGGGAAATTGGCGCCATCCCCCAAATTGGCGCCATGCCCAAATTAATGGGTGGCCCGCCCAATTTCCAAACTTTGGCTTTTGAGCATCAGGGTCCTGCGGTTTGTCCTTTTGCATCTGCTTTGTCCTTTTGCACTTTTGACCTGTAACTTGACATTTGTTAATGTTTTTAGCAGTCTTGATATTTTATGTCATGTCACATACCAGGGGTACGAAATTGGGGTGTCTACAGTACCCATCAAGGTGAACTCTCCTATCAAATTGCCAAGGCCTCCCTAGCAACATATTACTCGCCTGCATAGGTACCACATCACATAATACCTCATCCTCATATCTTCCTATCTTGAATTGCACCATCACTTGCTTATTCACCTTCACCTCTCCACTATCATTCAACCATTGCAATTTGTATGGTTTTGGATGTCGAATCAAAGGTAACTCCAATTTTGTAACCATGGTAGTACTAGCCATGTTAGTGCAACTACCCCCATTTATGATCACTCCATAATTCCTACCCTTCACTTGACAACGAGTATGGAATATGTTCTCCCTTTGCAAAGTCTCATCCTCCTCTCTAGCTTGGACATTCATTACCCTCCTAGTCACCAAACTCACCCTATCTACTATCTCCTCCTCAACCTCCTCTAAAGGTGGTATTTGTGAACACGCCTCCTCTTCATCCTCAGATGAAAACTCTCCATTCTCCCTCATAACCAACACCTTTTTATTCACACACTCATTGGCAAAGTGCCCCATACCTTGACACTTGTAACATCGAATGTCTCTTGTCTTCGTTCTAGTGTGTTCGAGTTTTGAAATAGAAGTAGGTGTAGATGTCGTAACATTTGGTGTTTCAAACCTAGACTTCACAACAACTTTATCTTCCCTTTGTTTCCATAATTAGACTTCCAATTAGAGTTAGGAAAACCGTGCATTACCCCTCCTCTAGTGTTGTTGCTCTACCTTAATGGACTTTTGAACTAGTTCATTAATGTCAACATATGTTTGCAACTCCACTACATTGGAAATCTCCTTATTCAACCCCATTAGAAAGCGGGCCATGGCTGCCTCACTATCCTCCTCTATGTGTGCTCTAATCATATCAACCTCCATCTTCTTGTAGTACTCCTCTACACTCTTAGTACCTTGCCTCAAGGTTTGTAGTCTTTGGTGTAGGTCCCTATAATAATGAGATGGTATGAACCGTCTCCTCATCACTCTTTTCATCTCCTCCCAAGTCTCAACTTGAGGTTCCCTATATCTCGCTCTATCCACCCTCATCTTCTCCCACCAAACCGCAGCATAGTCGAAAAATTCAATGATGGCTAGTTTGACTTTCTTCAAGTCGGTATAGTTGTGGCACCCAAAGATTCTCTCCATCTTCATCTCCCACTCTAGGTATAATTCTGGATCATTTTTACCCGTGAAAGTAGGCACCTTCAATTTTATCCCACTCATATTATTATCTTCTCTATTTCCTCCCCATCTATTTCTGTCTCTCCTATCATTTGAGTCACAATCCTCTCCACCGAACTCTTCCTCTAGATTACGTTTAGGCTCAACTGGGCTTTGACTCTTACTTGCATTACCTATCACATCAAGTTTCTCATTAAACTCCTCACTTATCTTACCCATCACCTCATGCATCTCCTCCCTTTGTTCCCTCATCATCTTTTACATCTTAGCCATCATGGATTCCATGAACAATTTATTATCGTTTGCCATTTTTAATTCCTCACAAAACTCCCTTACGTGTATCTCTCCACTCGTGTATCACACAAAAGATTTTATCACTCAAATCAAAACTTTAGGGTTCTAAAAGAACTATTAAGTATTAACATGTGCAAATTAAGTGGCAGTTCAACACAAGACTCAACAATTGATAACGTATAGAAAATTAATTCAAGAGTAAGAAATTTGAAGAAACGAAGACGCACAACGTTTAGAAAGCTTTTGATCAGAATATTCAATTTTCGAATCCACTATTTTGATTCGAAATAATATAGATATATATTTTGAAAGTTGTTCGAAAAATCTGCCCAAACTGTACGAATGAACAGTAACATGAACAGTAATAATTTTTTTTATCACAATCTCACTTTACAATTCGCTCACCGGTAATGTATTCTTTCCTTTTCTCCCTTTTTTTTTGTCCGGAGATTTGTACTCTCTTTTTTTTCTTTTTTCTAGGTTTGCCGAGTTTAGTAGCAGCAAAAATAACAGTAATTTTTTTATAAGATTATATAACCCTAGAAGGATTTTAGAGTTTCAAAGAACAAATAAAACACAAATATGAAGAACAAACGTAGGATTGATGATCCTAGTTCGAACGAAGAAGAGAAAGAAACATATAACTAATTAAGAACAATTTAAAGACATGATAGATTATGGACGAACCTTTGCTCTGATACCAAAATGATACGATCTTCTTGGAAGGCTTCGTTGAAGAACGATTTACTCACGCGGCAGAAGCTTAGGATCGAAGGATGTTTGCGGGGGTGACACCTTGACCCAAAAATTAGCACGAAAAGAACCTTGGCATGTACAGCTGCAACCCGCAATCATAGCAATTGAAGAACCTAAGTATAGTGAAAGACGCCACAATTGATATGGATGAATCAATTGATAAGTCAAGAATTGAACACACAAGCTCCACACCTGTATATTCTCAATAGTTCAAGAAGAACCAATAAGTTTTGATAAACTTACAAAATAATAATACTCAAAGTTGTTGTTCAATGAAAAGAAACCCCATATTTATACCTAAACTAGGATGAAAACTCATATTAAGGAATTAGGGTAAAGTTTGAGAGAAAACCCTAATTTTCAAAGCAGTAAAACGGCATGTCGGCGACCCTTGCGGCCGCAAGCCCCTTGACACCTTGCGTCCGCAAGGTCAGTAGAAAGTAAGTCCAGAATTATCCAGGCCTTGCGGTCGCAAGCCCCTTTTAACCTTGCGTCCGCAAGGTCTCCAGCATGTTTACTCGCGTAATAACAAGGCATGCAATCGCCCCTCTTGACTTGGATCACGTTGACCAGCTTCCTTTGACCTTTTGGGGTCATCTCTTCATGGCTCATTGCTCGTTCTTCCATCTCCATTGTCTCACGAACCATGCTATTGACTTCTTGACGTATTTTCTTGGCTCTAGCTCTTGTAACCGGTCCAATGGTTGTCGGTATTGGTGTTGAGTTGTTGACGTTGTTGGGGATGTCCTCATCATGTAAAGTCGCCGATGACCTAGTTTACTTGCTATTAATTGTTATATCAGGTTCTAAAGTTTTAAATTGTTTTGGCTTTTAGTGCCGAGTTGTACTGCGTGTCCAATGTTATGTCACGTCATTTTTAATAATTGAGTCCTTGTATTTGGACGACACGACCCGCGATCCTTCCTTGGGGTCGGGGTCGGGTCGTCACAAAGAATTTCCCCTTTTCTCCCTCGTACAACATAATACACAAGCATACACCAAGAATTTCAAATCTCATAATTGAATCCATCATATACGTATAAGACAATGATGGGACAAACCATAGTTCAATTTGTTTTCATCGTCCATAGCTTCAACTCCAACAAATTTCTCATCGACACTGTTGATATTGTTTATGGTTTGATTGAAGCAAATTCTCGATTTTAAACATTATTCGCCATACCATGTTTATCACTACGATTACCAGACATGACATCTCATCACCAAATTTGACATGGAATATGGAAATGCTAAAAAATTACATTGTGGGCCAAAGT
The DNA here is from genome assembly GCA_013146195.2 of Codonopsis lanceolata. Lineage (NCBI taxonomy): Eukaryota > Viridiplantae > Streptophyta > Magnoliopsida > Asterales > Campanulaceae > Codonopsis > Codonopsis lanceolata. Next base: position 137,450,582 of record CM028377.1, on the reverse strand, counting down.
GGATTTGGTGGATACTTTAGGGGGAAATTTCTATTTTGGACTAATTTCAATGGGGCCAAAATATAATTAGCTCCCAAAATTACACATCAAATCTCACATTGCACCCCAACCTACGAAGTGTCTCACTTTCATAACTTATTTAGCTATTTGTCCGACTTTGCCTCCCCCCGTCTATGGGCGTTAAAAATAGTAACAGAAAATGATATGTGCATGTCACATGAAGATTATTTTGGTCATTTTGCTTGGCGCACAAAATGAGAATTGGCTATAAATTCAGTATTTAATTAACCATTTAGTATTTAGAATATATTTTTAAATACAAATAAAAATAATTATTTTAATAATTCAAAAATAATTATATGACCAAATTACAATTTTCCCCCAAATTATCCACAAAATCGTATAGTTTACCCTTATGTAAAGTTTGCTTCATAATGGTATCTGACTTTACTTCCCCCCCCCCATTTTCCACCCTACCACTGACGAACGTTAGAATATTCATGTTAAATAACACGTGGTCTTCCACGTACGAGGCGAAAATGTCATTTCTCCTATCTAGTTAAGGAGTAAATGTATTAAAAGTATAAACACTAATCTCACACCCTCTTATTTTCCCTTCTCCAGGTGTAAGTTCCCATCTCCGAGTCCACCGTAATAGCCGCAATCTCCAGTTAGCCCTACCATAGCCACCGCCATCTCTGGGTGCAAGTTCTCATATCCGGCCCAAACCCTTCCCACTCTGGTCACGCCTATCATAACTCTAGCGTCGTCCTTCTTCGATTCTAGCCAAGCTCCATCTCCGATCTCCCTCATTCTCTCCCCCAAAGAGTCCCCGCAAAGTCGCTTAAAGTAGAAATCAAAGGCTATAGAGTATACTTACTAAAAACCCTTGAAAAAACATGCAATTGCTAGAAAACTCATAAACCATTATTGACGAGTTCATCAAAGAAAGAGAGACGGACTTGAATGAAGAGAAATAGTTATGGGTTTTATTGAAATACTCTTCAAATTTGCGGGAGAAAATTGGGCATACGGCCGATATGCATATGGTTTAAAAGAAAGTATCAAAATTGAGAAGATGTTGAAGAAGCTATGACTATAGATGATTTTGACCTCATAGAAGCTGCCATGGCGGTCAGATTGGTTTATTTAAAGAATTATGAGAGATAAAGTAAAGGTAAAGTCATGTAAGAGGATGAAGGGGGATGAGAAATTGATTGATTTCGGTGGTGGATGGGTTTCACTAGAGAAGGTGGATACGTGGATCCAATTTCATATATGAAATTGAAGATGGAGACGTGTAACTATGGGTAAAAGGTTTTTTTTTTTTTTTAATATCTTTCACTTACTTTGTTTTTGTTATCAAGATAAGAAAATTGACAATGAAATGGAAAAGTGCATATCTATCATCTGGGTTAAGAGAGAAATTTAAGAGAATATTTGGAGGGAGTGGACAAAACCAAGATCGGAAATTTTTGTTGTGGAAAGTGAAGATCGGAAAAAATGGTTGGTCTTTTCTCTAGATTTTCTTTAAGTAGGAAAAAATGGAATTGTGAACTCTACTCCATTTTAACATTTTAACTTTAAGCACCCCAAAGTTTACATCAAATTCATAATATTTCCCTCGAGTTAACATCGTGGAAGACCACGTGTTATTTAACGTGACTTTTCTAACCGTTGTCGCGGCTAGGGTGGAAAATATGGAAAAATATAACGTCAGATATCATTATGGGACAAACCTTAGGTTGGGGTGCACTATGTGATTTGGTGGATACTTTGGGGGGGGGATTGTAATTTGGTATAATTATAAGGAAAATATTATCCTTACAAGACTTAGTAGTTGTAAGAAAAGTTATAAAATTAGTTGCAAGAGTAGCAATGTTGTAATTATAATTTGTATCATATTTAAATTTAAAGTTAAAAAAATACATTACTCTCAAAAAATGAAATTTAGAAGTTATTTAATTTATTTTGTTATCCTTCGTTTTCTTCCATCAACCTCATCTCTCATAGACCCACCACCATTACCACCTCAAATAACATCATTAATCCTAAAAATAATTTTTTTTAATTTTATTTCTTTGTCTCATTTTAAATTCAAAGGCGAAAAAAATGCATTACTCCAAAAAAAATGAAATTTAGATTCTATTCAATTTATTATTTCATCCTTCACTTTCTTCCGTCAACCTCATTATTCATAGACTCACTACCACTACCACCTCAAATTTCACCTTTAGCACATAAGTTAATTTTTGATTTGATTTGATTTGATTTTCTAATTCCTTACTCCTACCTTCAAAGTAACTCATTTAATTTGAAAAAGCCATCATTTATGGACACACCACCACCACAACCTTAAACTTCACTTTTTACAAACTCAAATTCAATTTTTTAATTTTTCAAAATTTCAAATTGAAACTGAAACCCATATGGATCTTTGAAAATTTGATGATTTGGAAATCTCACAATGTTGTATTTCATCTAAACCACCACTGTCATCCCTATAATCACCGTCATCACCGCCCCTAACACCACTATCCTTGCAGTCATCAACATCATTATCACCATCACCAAGAAACGCACTCACCTCACCTTGCTCAAATAGAGACATAAAATCTCTTTAACTTTCGTTTAGTCGAACTTCTTTCTTTAACCATCTCTTATTTCTTAGTTCCAATACACTTTCTGTGCAAATTACTAAGGAGAAAATCTAATTTTAGGATGAGACTACTTAAAAGGATGTCGGTTGGTGACAACTTATTTCAATAAAAGAAGAGTTGTGGTAGAAGAAAGAAAGTCGATAGTCAGAGGAGGGAATATATAGATTCATTATTTTAATAGTTATACTTTGTCTCATTTTAAATTCAAAGGCGAAAAAAATGCACTATATATTCCAAAAAAAAAAAAAATAGATTCTATTCAATTTATTATTTCATTATTTACTTTCTTCTGTCAACCTTATTATTCATAGACTCACCACCACTACCACCTCAAATTTCACCATTAGCACAAACGTTAATTTTTTATTTGATTTGATTTCATTTTCTAATTCCTTACTCCTACCTTCAAAGTAACTCATTTGCAAAAGCCATCATTTATGGACACACCACGACTACAACCTTAAATTTCACTTTTTACAAACTCAAATTCAATTTTTAAAATGTTCAAATTTTCAAATTGAAACTAAAACCCATATGAATCTTTGAAAATTTGATGATTTGGAAATCTTACAATGTTGTATTTCATTTAATCCACCATTGTCTTCCCTATAATCACAGTCATCACCGCCCCTAACACCACTATCCTTGCAGTCGTCAACACTGTTATCGCCATTACCAAGAAACGCACTCACCTCGATTTGCTAAAATGGAGATATAAAATCTCTTTAACTTTCGTTTAGTCGAACTTCTTTCTTTAAACACCTCTCATTTCTTAGTTCTAATACACTTTTTGTGCAAATTACTAAGTAAGGAGAAAATCTAATTTTAGGATGAGACTACTTAAAAGGATGTCGGTTGGTGACAACCTATTTCAATAAAATGAGAGTTGCGGTAGAAGAAAGAAAGTCGATAGCCAGAGGAGGGAATATAGAGATTCTCACATGTAACTACCTCGAGTCCAATGAAGAGGAGCAATCAAATTAAGACCAAAAGAGGTTAGAGGTTTGGAACCCAGTTATGAAAATGAGTAAAATATTTTAAATCAAGTTATTTGCGATTACTAACATTGGTTTTGTTTGTAATATTTATAAGTTAGAGACCATTGATAGTTTTAAAAGCTGTTGTAGTAGTCTGAAAATTTAAATAAGTAAATAGTAGATTTTAGCATTCATTTATAATAAAACACATAGATTCATCAATTGATTCTTTATTTTCTTCATCTTCTTGACATTATGACACATTTTCTTAACCCGTTTCTCTTAGCTTATTCATGGGTAATAACTAAACACGCTACAAATTTGCTTAATAGTGTTATACTCACTAACAAATCTATCATTATAGTTACAATTTTTTATATACATCTAATAATGTCTTTCCCGAACATATATATTTAAGAAATAAAGAAATAAAACTATATTATTTTTTTAGTTTTAAATATTTTTTAGTTTTAAATAAAGTTTTAGTCTCTTGAGTAAATGTATTTTTGTCATTTTAGAATATATTGTATGAGGTTTGTAACGATAATGGTAGGAGGGGAAAAATGATAACAAAATCAAAATATATACAAGACGAAATGAATAGAATCCAATAATGTAGGATCTAACTTTAAAATAGGTACAAGTCTTTTTTTTATTTAGGGAAACATGGGCGGCACCCTGCTAGATTTTATTAATATAAAAAGAAAGTAATTAATTAGCCTATGACAAATTTACTTGTTCAACCTTAATTAATAGTGAGTGATTTATTATAGTTAGGGTTATTTTTGTCAAAACATTACTTTTTGTCATGATAAATTTACTTGTTTTGTCCTTAATTAAATGGTGGGTAGTTTATTTAGTGAAGGACTATTTTTGTCTATCAATTAAATTGTAAGAAACAAGGTACTTCTAGCAATTGAATTTTTTGTCAAAAGCAACTTAAGTGTAAGAGAGTTTTTGAAAGAGTTGAGTGTTGAATAGGAGTAGGCGAGAGAGCCAAAATTATGCTAGCATTTTCCTTTTTCAAAGCAATTTTAATAGTTTGTCAGCAATAAGAACCTAAAGTATAGTAACAACGCCACTGAGCACTAAGAACCTAAGTATAGTAATAGACGCCACAATTGAGATGAGAAATCAATTGATAAGTCAAAGATGAACACACAAGCTTCACAACTGTATATGCTCGACAGTAAGAAGAACCAATAAGTTTTAATAAACTCACAAAATCCTCCAGATTCCAAAACATGAATGTTGAGAAGATATTCCTTAGGCTCTGTTGCCTTGGGTACTACATTTGCAAGTAGATGTAACATTTCATTTGAAGGTGGCCTTAGGTGACATACTTTTAACAAATCCACAAAATGCTGTAATTTATGATAAGACGCAACTAAGTTGTCCTTCACTTTGTTAATCTGTTTGTTTATTGAGTAGACGTACATGCGTATGATAAGATACATGGCCACAATGAGAAAACCCAGTTATCAAATTTAAACTCCAATAGTCTTCCATGATTGTTCATGAGAAAAAGTGCAAGTCGTGGAAGATTCCAAAATCTATGTCTTCATTACAAGGACTTAATCAAGTACTAAATATGGAAGTAATAAAGGAATTACATAGTAGTCTAGAAAATTAGAACGATCTGATAGAAGATATGGTTTGGATAAAAGTAAGCACAAGTAATATGACTGCAGCTGTGGTAGAGGCAATCATCCATGGTGTACTGCAGTAATCACGTTTAAATACTGCTTTCAACCTCTGCTGACAAACACTACAATACGCCTTAAGGTCTCGAGATACATTGCAGAAAATTTAGAAGGATTTAATGGAAGGTATGGTTTGGATGATAGAACATATGGCTTGAATAAAGGTAAGCACAACTAATATGACTGCAACCGTGGTAGAAGCAATCCTCCATGGCGTACTACAGTAATCACGTTTAAATGCTGCTGTCCACCTGTGTCGACGATGTTTACAATATTTGTTGAGGTCTTGAGATACACTGCAGAAATAGTAGTTGGAACTGATAATTAAAAAATTATATCCAACTTTGTTAAAAAGTTTCGCCACCGTTGGCTATCTCCTGTCCTAGTTGTTATGATTCCATTCTTAATGAGTAAGTCCACATCTCTTGGAGTGTCTATAAGCATATCCATGAAGAATACATAATCTCTAACATAACTGTTAGTTATGTAATGGCACATTTCCAGGGCAAGAATGTTGCTAAGCAGATATTCCGCAGATTCTCTAACTACCACTCGTGGAATTTCTAGTACTCCAGACTCATATATTATGTCAAGCGGACAAATCTTCGAGCTCTTTTTTAATTCAATTCCGGATTCATGAATCTCTGTTACCTTGGGTATTGTAACCAGAGCTAAACGTTTCATGTGAAAGTGGCCTTAATTTCGATGGTAGGTGACATACCCTTAGCAAATCCACAAAATGCAATATTCTCGATTCTTTCACATAATCATTCACCTTGGAAATTAATTCTTCTATGTTTTCAACCTGGATTAGCATTTGATGAGAGAAGAATTTGATGCAATACTCAAGGAAATTTGTCTCCGTTTCACGAGGAAAGGCTAGTTTGTATAGATCAACCAAAACAAAGAATGGAAGTTGATTCTCAAGTAACATCATATCAGTCTCATAAAGAAAGTTTTCCCTGGGTAAGTAAAAAGTTCGACGAAGATTTGTACTAAGTGTGCCGGATAAAATGGCCTCAATGACAAAACAACTATCTATGAGAACCATTTTCACAAAATCATGAGGATTCAGATCACAAGTTTCATCATAAGAATCACGGATTACCTTTTCCCTCTTTGTTATCACCTTTTCACAATCTTCCAAACTGTGATTGTTAATTGGGAGTCGTTGAAGGAATGCTCGCAAGTACCTTAACTTGTGTTCTTCCATGGGTTGCAGTTTTCGCTCCCCACGGTGAAAAGGGCCAATAGCAACTACCTGTGGCGTATACGCTCTTTCATGTCGGTTTCGAACCTTAGGAGGAACTCTGTAGATACAACATTTTGAAAGGGGAGGCAACTTATAGATCAACTCATTTATTGAACTTGCCACCGGTTGCAGTGATTGAGGTTGCTCAATATCAGCAGGAGATTCCTTTTTCTCCATCCCTAACTGGCAGAAAATATTATGGTTAAGATTAATATAATATAATAATGATAATACAAATATTAATATTCGCAATATGTTAGTACTAATACTTAAGTTTGGGATTTGTTACAATACCGACTTCAGTTGTTTCTTAACGAATGGCCCCATTTTTTCTAGACCAAATAGACCCTTACTTTGTACAATGAAATTATTACAAGGATGGACACCACTGTAATTTGACTAAAAACAAGGCCCAGCAATCTGCTACGTCTCCCTTTCTTATGCTACTTTAGTCTTTACCCAAACATATGATAAATAGTCAAACAATATAATAATAAATATTTCTTCAATAAGCAACTTAATAGAAATCACCTTGCTCTATTTTTGAACTAATTTTCTAATTTATAAGCAATAATTGATGGAAGTGCCAATTAATTTTAAAAATTGTTTCTCATAAGTTATGCTAAATCAATTTATAATAGCTTCCACGAATCAATTTATAATAGCTTTTCGAAATTCAATAAATTACCGTTTTTGTGAATTAAAAGACGATAAGTTAATCAATTGAATTGTGTCATTTCATTTAATTACATTTAAAAAATTCAAAACTACCCAAAATTAGAGATGGTGTGCGAAACCGAATCCCTGAATATTCATTTTAATATAAACGACAAAGTTTTCAATTCGAGTGTGTGGAATACCACTTGGCACGTGGGCTACAAAGTAGACTCTCAAATAATAAAGAATCGCTGCTTTCGTATACAAGGAAAAAAAAAACTCAACATTCTATGAGATCTAGGGCTATTTTAGTAGAGAGGTATTAGGATTTTAGGCATCCAACTTGCCCATCTTCAATCTCTAAAGTTACTAGTATGATAGAATTCCTAATGGGTGGGTCAAGATGGGTCAAGACATCTTGACACAGTTGGTCAAAGTGGTTTGCTCGGTAAAAAGGTCGCAGTACACATGTGATGTCCGAGAAAAACCAAGCAAATCATGACATAAAATTACCAAATAGTCCGGAGTCAAACTCAACTAGGGTTAGCAAGAGTCAACAAAACTCTATTTTTAAAATTTTTAAAATTTTGTGTAAAAATTTTAAAAATTATTTTACACACGCTCACACACACACACACATATATATATATATATATATATATATGTGTGTGTGTGTATATATATATATATATATATATATATATATATATATATATATATATGTGTGTGTGTGTGTGTGCAAAATAATTTTTAAAATTTTGAACTTCTTACCCCAAACTAAGTATAAATAGTAAATTTATTTTACCCCAATAATAAATTAATTTATTTCTATTTTTTTAACCATACTTTCCGAGCATTTACTCAATCATGTTTTAGCTTTAAATATGGTTTATGCATGTAAAAATGATTAATTTTACCCCTGTACTTTGATCAATCTTTACATTTTGCTATTGTATTATTTTTTGAGAAAAATCATCGTATTTTTAAAGAAATATATAATTTCGCCATTATCCCTAACTGTCATCCATTTTCTAACGGAATTCATTTAAGTTTCCTCCTCTAATATTTTTTAAAATGGTGGAAGATTTCTAATAATAATTGATGTTAACATGTAGATCTTTTTTTGGTTCTTAAATTATAAGGGGATAGTTTTTTTTTCTTTTAGAGGTTAAATTTTTTATATAAAAGAAGAATGATGTATGAAATATAAACATACAAATAAGAGGAAAAGATATATTGTCTAAATAAAAATAAGGGGAAAATATTTTAATTAATTAATATATATAATTTGTCTTATTGAATTATATTATAAAATATAAATATCTAAATATTAATTATTAATTATTAAAAATCTATTAAATATTTTAATTTTAAAAAATTATCAAAAAAATATCAAATTTTTTGGCAAATAAGCTTATTAAATAATTTTTTATAATGTTTCAAAAAAATAATTTTTTAAAATTTACTATGTAATTTATAAAAAGAAATTTATCTATTTAATAAATAAGCTATTAAGTAATTTATTAAATAATATTTTACACCATTCGTCCCTAAATTATCGTCTTGGTGGACTTGGCGCACGGTTTAAGAAAACACATTTGACTCGATTATTAATATTAGTTTGATGTGTAGTTTACTTTAAAGCCATGTGTATGTGGTCTATAATTAAAGTATGATGAAAAAGTAAGGGTAAAGTGGTAAAAATGTTGTCCTAAAAATGAAAGTTTCAAAAACAAGACAATTATTTTGGATCAGATGAAAAAGGAAAGCATAACAATAATTTGGGGACGGAGGGAGTAATAAAAAGGATAATCATTACCACACATTTGGTGAATCTCAACTGTTAAACATTTGAAAATGATTATTTCAAATGGTAAATAGTTTTTTAAAAAACAATTGCGAGTGTCTGATTGAGCCCTATTGTATTATATATATACTCCCTCCATTTTCAATTTATTATCCTCGTTGACCCAGCACTCTGTTTTAGAAAAATAATTAACTGTATTATAAATATTGATGAAATGTGTGGTTTTCTTTAATGCACTTGATTATGTAGTCATGATTAAAGTAGGTAGAAATTGTAAGGTTAAAGTGGTAAAAGTGTTTTTTCTTAAAAAAATAAGTTTTGAAAAAAATAATTATTATTTTAGAACGAACAAAAAAAAAAAGAAGGACGATAATTTAAAAACTGAGTGAATATATTTTTTTCTCTTACTTTTGTATTTAGGCAATATATTTTTCCTTTTTATTTGTATGTTAATATTCAATTCATTATTTCTTCTTTTTTTCATAAAATATTTTTTACCTATAAAGGAAAAAAACCCTGATAATTTAAGAACAGAAAAATCATCAACTTTTCAACATCAACTATCATTAAGGGTCTTCCAACATTTTAAAAAATCCTTAAAGGAGGTAACTGAAATGAATTTAGTTAGAAATTTGATGATACTTAGGGATAATGGTAAAATTGTCTCCCCCTTTAAAATTACAATGACAATTTTGCTCAAAAAATAGTATAGTGCCAAAATAAAAAAATGGTCAAATTATGGTGAAAAAATTAACTATTTTTCCATTTATGCATCATGCAAAACTATTTTATTTTCATTAGTTATATAGTTCGTGCTTCGCAGAGGAACAATATGAGTCACATCTTTTTTTGGTAATAATAATATAACTTTTAGACATTATAATTGGATTGTTAAACTCTTCAGTAATTATAATAATTTAATTTGCAAAAATGCCAAAAAGTCTCACTAAAAATTTTGCATATCAAAAAAGTCCCAAAATTATTTTTCTATTAAAAAAGTCTCAAAGTTAAACTCTTAATACCAAAAAATCCAAAACTTAATATTTCTACTAATATTGTTAGAGTATGAGGTCTTATTTGAAATGAAACTTTATTTTAACTTCAATGATTTTAATGATTCAATATTTTGGATAAAATAATAACAACAACAACAACAACAAATAACTTACTATTAATAACAACAATAACATGAAAAAAATTTATGATTGTTATTAATAAAATTATTATTATTTATAATCAATTAGTAATGATAACAATATTATTATTGTTATTATTATCATTATTATCACTACTACTACTAATATTATTACCACAATTTCATAAAGGTGTAAAGGTTAACTTTTTATATTTTTAGTATGAAAAGATTAATTTGAGATTTTATGGATTGAATAGTTGTTTTGTGATCATTGGGAAATGAATGTCTTAAATAGAATTTTGGTATTTAATAGTAATAATGTAAATGAAGATAATAATAATATTATTATAATAATATTATTGTTATAAAAAATAATAATAGTAATAGTAATAGTAATAATAATAATAATAATAATAATAATAATAATAATAATAATAATAAAGCAATAGTAATAATAAACATAAAATTGTACAATTCTTATCATCATTGTAATAAATGAAAAGAAAAATAAATTTTTGTCTAAATGAAAGTTTTTAACATAGCTGCGTTAGTAGACACCTTAAATTTTGGACTTTATGGTTTTAAATTTTTTTCTTTGAGACTTTTAAAATTATTATTCATTTTCTAAACAATGTAAGATACATCTTTTCTATTGGTTATAACATAAAAATAATAATAGTAGTAGTCTTTTATCTAAAAAGTTTTAAAACCAGCAATTCTTTTTAAACAATGTGTGATACATCTCTTCTATTGATAATAACATAAAAATTCTTTTATCTAAAGAATTTTATAACCAATAACTTTTTCTAAATAACGTGAGATATATCTCTTTGTAACCAATGCGAGATATATTATCTAAAAACATTTTAAATCAATGTAACTTTTCCTAACCAATGTGAAATACATCTTTTGTATTGGTAATACGTCTTTTATAAAAAGACTTTTAATAAATAAATCACTTTCTAATCAATGTAGAATACATCTAATTATTTGGTAATAATAGTCATGGTTCTAAAAATCGATTTAGGTCGCTCTCAACCGCCGCGACTTCCTTCAAATCGGCAAGAAAAGTCGCTTAGGGGAAAAATCGCCAATTAGTCGCCCTAAGCTTCGGCTAGTCGCTCTGGGCGCCGACTACGCCTAGCTCTAAATTTAAATCTCTAAAAATCTGTGGAAATGGACAAGCAGGACGCCGGTGCAATGATGGCGTTATATATACTTTGTATAAGACTAATTTAACAAATGTATTCTATTTTAAATGCAAATGACACCAATTACGTAACGACTGTTTGCAAACCGTCAAGGAGCAATGATGTGGGTACGTATGTGGCTGCATCCATGGATAGCCACGTCAACGAGTTGTTAACAAAGTTCGATGACAATTTAACGAATTTTGTCACATTTTGTATAAATTGTTTGTACATTTCATACATTTTGTTTCAAATTTTAGTACATTTGTTAAATTTATCTTATACAAAGTATTTGGTCAATTGTGCCACTACCATATAGTACGTTGGTAAAATAAGCAATTTTCCCATTAAAAAAATGGTCAAATTACGGTGAAAAAATTAACTATTTTTCCATTTATGCATCATGCAAAACTATTTTATTTTCATTAGTTATATAGCTCGTGTTTCACACATGTACAATATGTGACACATATCTTTTTTGGTAATAATAATATAACTTTTAGACATTATAATTGGATTATTAAACTCTTTAGTAGTTATAATAATTTAATTTGCGAAAATTCCAGAAAGTCTCACTAAAAATTTTTTATATAAAAAAAGTCCCAAAAATATTTTTCTATTAAAAAAGTCTCAAAGTTAAACTCTTAATACCAAAAAGTCCAAAACTTAATGTTTCTACTAATATTGTTAGAGTATGAGGTCTTATTTGAAAAGAAACTTTATTTTAACTTCAATGATTTTAATGATTCAATATTTTGGATAAAATAATAATAATAATAATAATAATAATAATAACAACAACAACAACAACAACAACAAATAACTTACTATTAATAATAACAATAACATGAAAAAATTTATGATTGTTATTAATAAAATTATTATTATTTATAATCAATTAGTAATGATAACAATATTATTATTGTTGTTATTATCATTATTATCACTAATACTACTAATATTATTACCACAATTTCATAAAGGTGTAAAGGTTAACTTTTTATATTTTCAGTATGAAAAGATTAATTTGAGATTTTATGGATTGAATAGTTGTTTTGTGATCATGGGGAAATGAATGTCTTAAATAAAATTTTGGTATTTAATAGTAATAATGTTAATGAAGATAATAATATTATTATTATAATAATATTATTGTTATAAAAATAATAATAATAGTAATAGTAATAGTGATAATAATAAAGCAATAGTAATAGTAATAATAAAAATAAAATTGTACAATTCTTATCATCATTGTAATAAATGAAAAGAAAAATAAATTTTTGTCTAAATGAAATTTTTTAACATAGCTACGTTAGTAGACATCTTAAATTTTGGACTTTATGATTTTAAAATTTTTATTTTGAAACTTTTGAAATTATTATTCATTTTCTAAACAATGTAATATACATCTTTTCTATTGATTATAACATAAAAATAATAATAGTAGTAGTCTTTTATCTAAAAAAGTTTTAAAACCAACATTTCTTTCTAAACAATGTGTGATACATCTCTTCTAATGATAATAACATAAAAATTCTTTTATCTAAAGAATTTTATAACCAATAACTTTTTCTAAATAACGTGAGATACATCTCTTTGTAACTAATGTGAAATATATTATCTAAAAACATTTTAAATCAATATAACTTTTTCTAACCAATGTGAAATACATCTTTTGTATTGGTAACACGTCTTTTATAAAAAGACTTTTAATAAATATATCACTTTTTAACAAATGTAGAATACATCTAATTATTTGATAATAATAGTCATGGTTTTAAAACTCGGTCTAGGCCGCACTCAACCACCACGACTTCCTTCAAATCGACAAGAAAAGTCGTTTAGGGGAAAAATCGCCAATTAGTTGCCCTAAGCTTTGGTTAGGATTACTACTAGAGTTACCACTATGGTGACAATTATGCTTTGAAGTGGCACATGCACTTCGCATGTACTTTGCCTTCAAGGTAAAATTGTCACCAGGGTGATAACTCTATCATTATTGCTAAAAATCTGTGGTAACGGACAAGCCGGACGCTGGTGCAATGATGGCGTTATTTTTGGTTGCTAAATTGTTGATTGAGTTTGTTATCCGTAATTGAGAGTGCTCAACTGCTCATCAATATCACCATTCACCAGCCAGAGTATCCTTTTCAATTTCATTCTCATCATGATTTGACTTGATCTGCTTCGTCGCTGCTCAAATAATCCCTTTAGGTTCTCCATTCTTGTAATTATTCAACATTTTAATCTTAGAAATATAAGACACTATCGTAATGACTAATGAGCAGAGTCATAATTCAAAATTGTTAACACCACAAGGTCCACAACTATATGCTATTTAATTTTTTAAACAAATATAAGTCACAGTTAATTTTGGATTTTAAATATGATTTATGTTTTAACCTTTTGTTATTAATTCCTAGATTTAATTTGTTTTAGGTTTCAATTTTGGTTTATGGTTCTTGATTAATAGTTTTGTTTCAATTGTTTCAATTGTTTTTTTTTTTTAGTTCTACTTTTTGTTTTTTTTTTTTGTTCATTAGAACATTGGCAACAGAGTCCAAAACATGAATGATATTGAACATTGGGTACTGCATCCTGCAAGAGTAAACTCATTTGAAGAAGGTGAGAATATATTCCTAACAAGTAATGTTGTTTTAGGTTTCAATTTTGGTTTATTGGGTATGATAAGACGCAACTAAGTTTTGTTTGTAACTTTGTTAATTTCTTTTGAAGGTGTTTTTTTTTTTTAGTTCTATTTAGAACCAAAACCAAAACTGGACAATGAGAAACTCATTGGCAATAACAAGTCTCCAAAATGTTTAAGTTTCATAAATGAGAAGATATTCCTTATTTCTAGCATTGGGTGATTTTCGGAAAATAATTTGGAACTTTGTTAATGAAAAGATTTCATTTGTGTTTGAAGGTGGCAAGTAGGCGTCGTGCGTACTCTTAAACCTAGTCCAAAATTTTCGGATGTTGTGACAAATTTATGATGGAAAAACAAGCTGTCCTATCACTTTGTTAATCGGTTTGTTTAAATAGGCTCCGTTTGTTTCACGGAAAAATGATTTGAGAAAAAATTATCAAATTTAGGAAAATAATTTCTCACGGAAAAAATGAAAAGATTTCTGAAAATGATTTTCGTGTTTGGAAAATAATCTTTTGAAAAATGAAAAGTGTTGAACGTGTGTTTTAATCGGATGTTTGACAAAATATACGAGAAAACAATACAATTTTCATTAACGGATGTTCAATAATATATCTTTTTGGAAAAAGACACTTAAAATATATGAATAATTGAAGAAAAATATTTAAATTAAATAAATTTCTTTGAATATAAATCAATTAGTGGAAGTTTAAATAATTTTTTTCAATATCAATTTATTAATGGTGTCAAATCAATAAGTTTCATCTTTTTTCAAGCTCACAAATAATTTTTTATTAATAATTGATAAGAAAAATTTCTTTAAAAATTAAAATAAATAATGTTTGGAACGTCCTTAAATAATAATATAATATAGCGGACACTAATTTTAGGGCGTAGTGAATATTTCTTAAAATTTTAATTTATAAATAATGTGCACAAACTCCATTTATATTTCTAAACAATTTATTTGTTGGGTTGTGCATGTGCATGTAAAAATTGTACTTTTGGAAGGGGCGGAAGGTTCTAAGGTTACAAAATGACTTCTACGGAAAATAAATCCGTAAGTCATTTTCCGCCTTAAAAGAAAGCTCACTTATTCTTCGAAAAGCTAACGTTGAACATCCAAGTGGTGGAAGTAAGTTACCAAATAAAAGCTTGCGTTGAGGTCTTCATTATTTTTAAACGTTCTAAGTCAAAAAATGAGGAAATAACGCCTTTCCAATGGGAAGTCATTTTCCCAATGAAAAATAGTCTTCCATGAGAAAATGCAAGTGGTGGAAGTAGATTCAAAAATCTAGGTCTTCATTACAAGGACTTAATCAAGTACTAAATATGGAAGTAATAACGAAATTACATAGAAGCCTAGAAAATTAGAAGGATCTGATAGAAGATATGGTTTGGATAAAAATAAGCACAAGTAATATGACTGCAGCCGTGGTAGAAGCAATCATCCATGGTGTACTGCAGTAATCATGTTTAAATGCTGCTTTCCACCTGTGGCAAGGAACACTGCAATATTCCTTGAGGCCTTCAGATACATCGTAGAAATAGTAGTTGGAACCCATAATTGGAAAATTATATCCAAATTTGTTAAAAAGTTTGGCCACCGAAGAGCTGTCTCCTGTCCAAGTTGTTATGATTCCATTCTGAATGAGTAAGTCCACATCTTTTGGAGTGTCTATAAGTATATCCATGAAGAATACATAATCTCTAACATAACTATCAAGTAAGTAATGGCACATTTCCAGGGCAAGAATGTTGCTAAGCAGATATTCCGCTGTTTCAGCAACTACCACTCGTGGAATTTCTAGTACTCCAGACTCATATTGTATGTCAAGCGGAAAAATACTAGAGCTCTTCTTTAATTCAATTCCGGAGTCTTGAATCTCTGTTACCTTTGGTGCTGTAAGAAAGTCATTAACATCCTTTTTATCAGCAAGGTCAATAGAAATCCCACGCTTTGATGTTGATGGTAGGTGACATAGCCTTAGTAAATCCACAAAATGCAGTATTCGATGCTTAGATGATTCCACGTAGTCTTTCACCTTGGTAATTAGTTTGTGTTCATCAACCTGGATTAGTGTATGATAAAAGAAGTAGCTGATACAATACACAAGGAAGTTTGTCTTGGGTTCATCAGGAAAGGCTAAGTGGTATAAACCATCCAAAACAAAGAATGGAAGCTGATTCTCAAGTAACATCATATCAACTTCAAAACTGAGTTTTTGACACATGAGTAAGTTAAAACTACTTGCATCTGTGGTAGAGGAGTGGGATAAAATGCCCTCAATGACAAAGCAACTATCTAAGAGAACCATTTTCACAAAATCATCACGAGTCAAATCAAAAGTTTCATCATAAGAATCACGGATTTCCTTTTCCCACTCTCTTATCTTATTTTCACATTCTTCCAAACTGAGATTGCCTGAAACTCGGTCAAGGAATTTTTGTAGGTACCTTAACTTGTGTTCTTCCATGCGTTGCAGTTTTGGCTCCCCACGGTGAAAAGGGCCAATAGCAACTACCTGTGCCGCATACACACTTTCATTTAGGTTTCGTACGAGAGGAGGAACTCTGTAGATACAACATTCTGATGAAAGGGTAGGCAACTTATTGATCAGCTCTTTGATTGAACTTGCCACCGGTGGCGGTGATTGAGGTTGCTCAATATCAGCCGGAGATTCCTTTATCTCCATCCCTAACTGGCCAAAAAATATTAGGGTAAGATAATATAATATAACAATGATAATACGAATATTAATATTCGCAATACCGATCGACTTCAATGGTATCTTAACGAATGGCCACATTTTTTCTAGACCAAACAGCCCCTTGCTTTGTACAATGAAATTATTACAAGGATGAACACCACTGTCATTAGACTAAAAACAAGGCCCAGCAATCTGCTATGTCTCCTTTTCTTATGCTACTTTACCCAAACATATGATAAATATTAAATAGTCAAACAATATAATAATAAATATTTCTTCAATAAGCAACTTAATAGAAATCACCATGCTCTATTTTTGAACTAATTCTCTAATTTATAAGCAATAATTGATGGAAGTGCCAATTAATTTTTTAAAAAATGTTTCTCGTAAGTTATGCTAAATCAATTTATAATAGCTTTCCAAAATTTAATAAATTACCAGTTTTTGTGAACTAGTAGGGTTCACGTGCGTTGCACGTGATGATAATGATTTTTTAAAAGTGATTTGTTAGTTCCTTCATTTTTGTGTTTATTTTTAATTATTGGATTACTTTTGTGTTTTAGTCTTTACAGTTTTTGAGACTTATAAATTGTTGTTGTGTGTTTAGTTTTTCTAATACTTTGTTTTTCTGTCATTTATAATGTATGTTTTTAGTCATTGTATGTTTAGTAACTTATCATATACATTGAAAACAATTCAAACACGATATCTTATATAAGCATGTTGTGAAGACATTGCTTATGTCATTTCTGGAATTTAAATATTTATAAAATTCAAAATCAATGCATCCAAATGGACCCTAAATCAATTTAATTATGATAGCTTCCACGTATCAATTTATCTATTGAAAATGTAATTGTTTCAAAAAATAGAATAAAAAGCTGTCAATACCTTCCATAGATCTATTTATAATAGCTTTCCAAAATCCAAACAAATTTCTAGTTTTCGTGTGTTAAAGAGATAGTAAGTTAATCAAAAGAATTGGGTCATTTAATTTAATTATATTTTGTGTGAACCCGTTTCAAAATCGTGAACAATCGTTTTAACAGAAACGATGAAGTTTTCATATAAAGATGGATGAGAGATTGAGTGGGGGGAGACAGTTGAGAGAGAGAGGGAGCTATATTTTTGTGGAAATTGCGGGTCGGTCTTTTTTCATAAGTTTTTAATCATTTCAGTTTATTGTGTGTTTTTGTTAATTGGAAAAGACATTTTTGAGACGAATAGATGATTTTGCCATTAATGAACCGGACACGTGCGAAGGACTCTTACCTAGTGCATCACGATTCATCAATTTGTGATTGATTGAAGGACATATTTTAATCATGCATTGCGATGCATGATTTTATAGAAATCAATTTGTACACTATGATGCATAAATTATAATCAAATTCAATTTGAATGTAATCAATTTGTACATCGCGATACATCAATCATAATTAAATTCAATTTGAAATAGATATTTACGAAAATCAATCATTCAATCCATATTTAATCTATATTTTTGGAGAAATTGTGAGCTAGTCCTTTTTCATAAGTTTTCAACCGCTCCAGTTCATCGTAGTGATATACTAAAGTACATTTGATAGGGTTTGAACACTACCTTTCCATTAAGAGAAGTGAACAGCTAAATTGTTCATTTGGTTAGATTTGACCAACAACGGTGCCTTTGGTGAGACATTAATATCCGCCTCTCCATTGGGAGTAGTAAAATGCCAAGGTATCTCTAATGAATCTTGAATACAGAGTGAGAAACAGTACTGAACAATACGTGAATATCAGTTGTGCTAAATATTTTTGATTATATACAAATAGGAAACTTATAGTGTGTGAGAGCATTGCTACTAAAGGTGGTAAATGGGCGGGCATGAGTGGTATGGGCGTACCCATATGGGCGGCGAGCTTAAATAGGCGGGCAAATAAGTGTCCATTTAATTACATGAGCATATATGGGCGGACATTAAATGGGCATGGCGCCCGTTTACTCATTAACATATAATTATTAAATAACTACAAAAATTACAAAAAAATCATTTCTATCTACAAAAAATTACTCAAAATTTATAACTAACCTTTCAACAATATCCGATTTTTAATTTTTGTTAAATGTTCAGGCTCGAGTTTTTTTTTTTTTGTTTAAACGGTCAAAGGGTCTAAAGCTATGTGCATATGTTATTATGACACAGAAGAATTTATAGTGACATATGTTAAATCAATGGGCCGAACAGTTGCAACTATCTTTTCGCTAAATATATATTGAGTGCAGCTATGTCAATATATTTCCACGGTTCTCTTAGTTCTCTAGTGAAGTCTTCTTTCAGTTTCATTTCTTTAAGCTCCAAAACACTTTTGACACATACAAGATGAATCAAGATGAGCTTCATTTGCTCTTCTTACCATTAATGGCCCATGGCCATATGCTACCGATGCTTGACACCGCCAAACTATTCTCTTCCAGGGGTATCAAAGCCACCATCATCACCACCATAGGGAATTTGTCCGTCTTCACCAAACCAACAGACAAGAGCAAGGGCACGAAATTTCCCTTCACATAATGAAGTTTAGTCGTAGGTGTCCAGGTGGGCGTTCATTTAACCCATCATACTTTATGGTCTTAAATAAGCTTGCTCATTTATACCCATTTAATTTTTGAAGTGTACCAATATCCATTTTTTAGTGGACGGTGTTAACAGAAATTTGAACATGTGCAAAATTTGTCAGCTCTAATTGCTACAAAGAGTTATTGGAGGGGAGGGAATGGTCTTTTTTTTTTTTGTTTCTCAACGAATGAGATTGGTTCTAGACTTTTAGTGGATTTGTCTAGGCCATTGGGAATCAATAGATACTGACAACTTTTTTTAAGAATAAAAAACTTCAATTATTATTATTATTATTATTATTATTATTATTATTATTAATAATTGTTTTTAAAAGTGTTAAAATAAAAAATAGTTTAAGAAAAAGTAATTGACTTGATTATTTATATTGGTTTAATATGTAGTTTCCATTAATGTCCATGTATATGTGGCTCATAATTAAAATAGAGTGAAAAAGTAAGGGTAAAGTGGTAAAAGTGATGTTCTAAAAAGGTAAGTTTCAAAGTGGACAATTATTTTGGGACGGATGAAAAAGGAAAGGAGGACAATAATTTAGGGACAGAGGGAGTATTATTATTAATATACTAGATATATTTTTCAAAAGTGTTAAAAGTATTGCTAAAAGTAGTGCTATGATTATAACTATTTCAACAACTATTGCTAAAAGTATGATTTAATAAATGACAAAGATGTCTTTTCCCAAAACACATTTGACCCTTATCAATATTTAGTTATAAAAATAGTTGTAAACATAATATTTTAGTTCACTGAACATATTTGGCCTTCATCAAGACATAGTTGAAAAAATAGTTGTAAAAGTAGAGGTAATTAAACCAAACATTTTTTTTTGTTTCTAAAATAGTCCATTTTTTCATTTTATATCATTTCAAGAATATATCCACTTTTAAGTGTAGTGCTTTTTTTGTTCCCCCAAAATGTTATCGATATCATGTTACGGTTGATCAATAGATAAGGTGTTGTTCTATCTTAAACACATATCTCAAGCTTGACCCATGAGATCACAAAGTTAAAACTAGATAAAGCATTAAGCTCCTCAAAAATGATGCACTATTTTATGTATTATCTAGTTGTCTTTATTTTTTTAATTCACAATGGAGCTCATGATGTATCACAGAAGATCACATCATTTTGTACACGAAATTAAATAGTTATCAAGTGTAGCATTATGTTAACTATAAAGCATGATATATGTTGTGTACAGCTGAAACAATTACAAATAATTAACAAAGTAATACAAGGTCAATCAAAAGAAGAAAGGGAAAAATTGGGGCCAACGAACCCTTAAAATTTTATTATGCCAACTTTGTACAAAATCTAATGTTATAACAAAACCGTAAACTAATTTAAACAAGGAAACATAAAAAGCAGTTATGTCACACGAAGGTGATTGCGTTACCTTCCTTTCCTGAACGCGATCGCTTTATCTCCAGAAGCTTTTTGTCAAATTAATATGGTCGCCTTATCCCAAATGTGACTACCTTTCTAGATGTTGTCACCTTGAACAAACAAGACGCGACCACTTTCGTGGGATAAACCAAAAAATCCACTAAGGATCGATTTGACTTGCTACCAGGGTAATTAAGGCATATTATTCCCAACAATATATATTGTTGGTATTCTCACTAACAACTTAAGTTTATTGATAAGTTGGTTACTTAAAATGGTATCAAGGTTCATGGTTTGACAATAACAAGAGTTTAAATCATCCCGCTTGCATTTATTCCAAAAATATTACAAATGGTATGTATTGCCCATATAAAAAGGGCACATCGCCACGTAAGCATGTAAGGTGGAGTGTTAACTATAAAGCATGATATACATTATTTGTATTCTCTCTAACAATTTAATCTTTTAGATTTGGTTATTTTTAACACTTTAAATTTGTATATGAGTTTGTTAATTGTTGAATGTATGAGCACATAATGTTTTTTTAATGTTTTTATGAGGTTAAATAATTTTTGTATTAAACAGTTAAACCGTAGTATTAGTATGATCCTAATTCTCGTATTTCTTAGGTTGATTCTAGACCGAACCAAAGTATTGATTTTTATACATATTGAGTTGGTTTTAATTTTGAATTTTGAGAAATGGGCTTTCGATTTGGTTATGTTTTTTGGGAAAAATTGTGGGTTAGTCAACTTTTTAAAGTATTTAATCACTACAATACACCTTTTTTTATTTTCAACCGTAAAAAGTCACTTTTGATTGCAAAATAACTACGATACCCTTAATGAACTGTATGCGTGTTACGGAGGTCATTATTTTTCAACCGTGGTGCAAAAATAATGCAATGAAATTTATAAATCGTTGTACAAAAATAGACTAGAAAATTAAAATTTTGACCGTGGTGCAAAAATATTGCAATGAAATTTATGAATCATAGTACAAAAGCATAAAGAACCAGTTTGCGTCCTCCACCTTCTTATTTAATCTCCTCCGTCGTAAGCCTTCTTCTTCCTCCTCTTTCTCCATGTTCGTCTTAACTGAAAAATCCTTCAACCCAGCACATATCTATTATAGTTTCGTATTTCATGAATTAAAAACTCAATCCTCATTTCGTTGCGCACAATTGTGATTTTTAAATATAAAATGTGTTGTTGGAACTGTTGAAGAAGACGATGATATTTTTGAAACAATATTTTGAAAAATGGTCTTTTGTAGTTGAAAAAAATAATTATTAACTTTTGAGGTTAAAAACTTTTAAAAAAAGACCAATTATAAATTTTTTTTTAAACAAAAAACTGGAGCGAATCGGATTAAGGTAACCCATTGTCTCACTATCTCACACTTTAACTTTTGCTATCAAACTTTCCGACCTTATGTGAGCAAACTTGTTATCTATTTTAACTTCATACTTTTTCTTTCCATATTGACCATGGACCTTTTTTTCTTCGTATGTAGTCACACCTTATAAAATATCAATCTCTCAACTATTATTTTAATTCGCAAGCCTTGTAGCTGTAGGAACATGAAATTAACTTTATAAAGGAAAATTGAAGTTTTCTGGCTAAATAAAGGCTATTTCATCTTGACAATCACCTACACGTATAAATTTATTATTATTTCTAAAACAAAATTATTGTTGTTTATGCCGTTTGATTTTATTATCAATTATGAATTTAATTAAAGACTTCACTTTAAAAAATTAAGACATAAAAATATCATTTTATTATTAATTGACTACTAAAAGTGTCATTTTCTTAAAATATTTGACTTTCAAACAGAGACTCTTTCCCCAAAACGGAGAGAGTATTAATTTTTTTTCTCTCCAGCAACATAATTTTGTCTCTTTCTCTCTCCATTATTTTCACTTTTTTCTCACATTGTTAAAACTATATATTGATTTATGTTTCTTTTTTCAATATTTTACTTTTAAATAACAATTTTGTTTTCATTTTTTATTCATTCCAAAATAATTGTCTTATTTCTAAATTTTTCTTTTTAGGAAAATACTTTTAGCATTTTACCTTTACTTTTTTTTTCCAACTTTAATTATTGTCACAACTATAAGGGCTTTAAAAGAAAGTATCAATATTTATAATAGAATCAATTAGTTTTTCTTAATTTGTACGCTCAGTCAAACATGACGATTATTTAGAAAACACTTATAATTTTTTTTCAAAATGAGGGTTTAATTAAGTCAATTTGAAGAATTGGGCCGGTTCTGGTTCGAAATTTTTTGAAGGTGATAATCGAGCCGGTCCTTTTCGTAATATTTTAAATCCCTAAGATTTTCTATACTTTATTTTAATAGGTAAATGACACTTTTTTGGGTGAAAAAAAGAGTATACCCTTAATGAAATTCTATCAGACACACGCTGCATTACAATTCCAAGTGGATGAATCGCAATTTCAATTTTTGCATTGCGATGCTAGTTTGTGCATCGTAAATCCAAATTGTGCATCGTGATTTTTTGCTTCGGGAATCCAATTTGTGTATCGTGAATCCAGTTTGTGCATCGCAAATCCAAATTATGCATCAAAATTTACTTTTATGTTATAATTCTAAATTGATGCATTATAATTCGAATAGTTGTATTGCCGAATCCAAATAAATGCACAATTTGGATTTGAATTCAAATTCTAAATACTTACATCGCAATTTCAAATTATTCATCAAATTTTACTTTTATATCTAAAAAAAACATTACTAATATAAATTTCTTTTTTTAAAATAAAAAAAAAATGGATCGAACCTTACGAAGTTTACCTCCCTAAGTCCCTGTCCCACAGCCTTAACTAATGCGACCAAACTTTACCTTTTGATATTAATTTTTCTCACATGCCAGTTTGAAACATTAATTTTCTTTCTCTCTCCATTAATGGCATATGTATTGTGGTCTGGGTTTGTCTGGGATAGTGGGAAAGAATATTGTGTTTGGTTTTTGACAATGAGAAAAACGTGGTATCAATAATTAAAGATAATTTTGGTTCTCTTTATAATCTCTCACCTATCTAACCCAACTGCCTTAACTATTGCAATCAAACTTTCTGACGATGCATACTTAATTCTTAGATCCACTTGTTTTCCCCAACAACAACACCTTACATTGACGCACTTCATAAATGTTTTCCCATGAATTATTGTGAATACTTTTCAAACAAGCAGCGAATCCAAAGCCAAAATTCTACGCATCCAAAGTCAAAGTCAGACTTACATCGAGCTTTTCAAATCTTCCATCATGAAAATATGAAGATACCAATTAAACCACCATGACGAATTAATTAAGCTTCTCCTTTAATAAATAAGTGGGTCTCTTCTCACATTGTTTTATGGATCTAAATTCATACCAATTAAACCACCATGACCATAGGAAGTATGTTATGAAAATTTTCGTCATTTGAATTTGTTGTATAATTTTATTATCTAACAAATATATATTCGTTTAAAGATGTCAGAAGGGATGACCATAGGAAATATACTTCGTCTTATGAATTTAGATCCATCGTTTAAAGGTGACACTGATAATATATGTACTTAATTATTACAACTATATATACAAATATTTAAACTCAATTCAATAAACTATGAAATAGACATTTAAGCTATGATTGCTCTCAATTCATTGTACATTTCACAGAGTATGATACTCAGCTACTTGCCCATATACATAATCACGCCCCTCTAAAGTCATTGTACATGTTCCTAGACTTAAAGTCTACCTACAGACTTAGACTTACAGCAGTAACATTTCTGTTTTTCAATTCTGTATTTCGGCTTTTATCATTGTTTTTCCCTGTACCTTTTCTAACATAAACAATAAAATAGACATTTACACTATGATATCTCTCAATTCATTGTACCTTTCACATATTATGATATACTCGGCTACTCCCCTATATACATAATCACACCCCTCTAGAGTTATTATACATATTCCCAAAACAATTAGACTACTATTTACTTGCTCTCATCCTCGCTTTTTTACAATGTCAATGAACGAAAATGAAATCCGGTAATGATGGTGTTGTCACCTCTCACCAGGACCATATTGATCATTTAATTCCCACTCATCCAGCATGCCATAACTGATGCTACTACTTGTGTTTGTGAAATTATTTGGTTATAGGCAACAAAGATGGTCACATAGCATTTATATTCAAGGAAGAATCACATTTATGGCTGAGTGAACAATGTTTGTTGAGTATCAAATTAGACATGACAGACTTTAAGGATTCATAGTTGTTTATCAAATTATAATGCACTATATACTTGTTCTTTAACTCATATGGATAGAATTTGTCATGACAAAACTCACAAGTAAATTAATATTAATATAGGAAGATCTTATAGTATAATGAGTTTTTAGATTGTTATTCTTATTTCCCTTGCATATTGGAAAAAAGATAAAATACCTTACCTCTTAAATTGATGATATTTAATTTTCTTAACAACTTCTTATGATAAAATACTTGTATATGTGTTCTTACCTCTTAAATTGATGACTTTTTAATTTAATTTTCTTAACAACTTCTTTTTATGTTTTTTTTATTTATTTGGTCTTATCAATACATTTGTATATGTGTATTCCCTAAATATAATCCTTATTTTGTAAGTAGTTACAATTGTTATCTTACAATCTTGAGATAATTAAATTACATTTGCCATTATACTTCCTCCGTCCCGGATAAATGTTCCTAATGGATAAAACACAAGAATTAAGAAATGTAATTAATGATAGGGTTGTAAAATATATTGTGACAATAATACCCATCACACACACTCTCTTGCATTAATTATGTACCCATTATACTATCTCTAGCATTTGCAATAATTATATAATTGAATGAATGTATATATTAGGAAGAATGATAGAAAAGTTTTTAGGAACATTAGTTGAGACATCCAAAATAGAAAGTATGAATATTTATCTGGAATGGAGGGAGTATATATCTTCATATTTTTGGCAAGTGCATTTTGAAGGGATCTTGCTAAATTTGGATATGCTAATCTTATTTGTTATTATATATATTGGAAATGTAATAAAACAAAGTGTTTCAATTTCCAATGTCCTGTTAATTAAATGTTTAGTATAAAAACTAAAAAAATATATAATAAAATAAAATGTTTCAACTTTCAATGCATATTTATGTTTTCATTTATGAAAAATATTTAGGCGGAAAAATCACGATTGTTATTATATATATATATATATATATATATATATATATATATATATATATATCCCAAGGGCATTAACGATTGCTACAATTTCATATTTTTAGCTTGTGATTGGATATGGTAGAACATCCATCAAACAAATTAATTGCTACCATACAAAATTTTCCTTATAAAAGAATGCACATAATATAGTGGTACTTCCAAATATTTTCATATAACTTACAAACAAACTATATTGAAAACTTCTTGTAAAAGATCAAAAAAGAATGTTGACATGATCACTCTTTCAAGGCTGAAATCGACTCGAAGCGCAACGCATGATGGAATCTCATTCCACACATCTCGATGACCAACCAGTGTCTAATCACTCTGTATAAGAGCAACCTTGCTCATTGCTAATTCAATATCAACCACAAGAATGAAGGATTTGATTAATCAACCAAAAAAAAAGAGATTGACATGAGTTTTTCTGTAAGCTTTTTTGTTGCCTGAAAACAAAAGCTAAAGAGCTCTAATAAAATAACTGCAGATACGTGTACAAATGATGAGAAAGGAGCCGGGATCAAGGAAACAAACCTGAAAATGTCAAATATGCAGAATTGACAACTGACATCTGCACTCAGTATCATGTTTGGGCTTCGCAAAATGTTGAGAATAACTCAAAAATTAAAAATAAAAAACACTACCTACAGGATGCAGTACAAATAATTCCCCTTGCTTCAGTTCATGAGTAACAAGAACCCCTTTCATTTCCTATTTCCATTGCATCGGCAAAAGGATGTCTACCTGATAATTTAGATACCAAACACTAAAAGAAAAAAAACACACGAAGCAGGTAGACACATGTGAACATGCAATCACAATCTGGGACACACTAAAAGCACACATATAACAAAAAAATGAACTGCAAATAGATGTATGTGCGTGCAAGGTGATAGGTAGTTACATGGGAAAAAGAATAAGACTAGAATGCACAACGGGAACTATAATCTAACTCCAAGAGAAAGAAAGAACTTTAAAATTTCATGAACAGAAAGTGTATACTACAAACACTTACAATTATAACACATAACCAAATAGAAAAGGGAAGGAAATATTAAGATACAACACACAACATTAAAATAAACATACAGGGGTTTCCATCTTTTGTGAATAAAAATCCAATCTTACTTAACATTAACATCCGTTCATATTAAAAAGAACAAATAATGAACTTTTCATAAACCCATTTTGCCAAAATATAAACCTTACTAAACAAACATGGGATTTTGTAACAGAAGAACTATAATTGGATTGCAATATCTGGCCTATTTAAAAATCTATTTTCTATTTAACTCTCCAAACCCAACAACCTGGTGCAATCTAGCAACCACCATTTAAATCCTTCCAGCAAAATACCTCCAATCCCCGTCCCACCCCCCGAATACCCATACACACACACATCCAAGTTGGATTGCAATCCCTCCAAAACTCAAAACCAGGTGGCAATCGAGTAGCCTGGCAGCACACTGGCGTCGTTTACCCTTCAAACCGAACATGATGATTGATGATGGAACTTTCCCATCCCAGCCTCTTTCGTTGATCGCCAACTATTAAACTCAAAGGAAGCCTCATAGTTTCAAGACTTGCAAAGGAAAAAAATCATTCTGCCAAGTCGGAGTTTG
Source organism: Codonopsis lanceolata (assembly GCA_013146195.2). Taxonomy (NCBI): domain Eukaryota; kingdom Viridiplantae; phylum Streptophyta; class Magnoliopsida; order Asterales; family Campanulaceae; genus Codonopsis; species Codonopsis lanceolata. The sequence goes on along the minus strand of CM028377.1, from coordinate 137,422,936 downwards.
TAGTTAGAACTCGGAAAATGGAAGTCGGAGCTTGTACATAACTAAGAAATCATTTAGCCAAGTTACACTATTTGCCAGTCCATTCTTTCCGATCCTTGTGACGCAGCGGAAATAGCTAACAATGGCTCTTACCACGAGAAACCCTTCAAAATAAAGTTGAAACACATCAAACCTTAACCAACCTAGAATCTACTAGGAAGAGATAACTGGAATCCACCAGATAAAAGAGAAAATTTTAATTTTATTTAAAATATCAATTAATTTCGGAATTACAATGAAGCCTATTTTTATAGGACTAATAATGCTTGGAAAATAAGTTAAAATCTCATGAAAAGTAGCCAACCTATATAGTAACCTAATAGGACTTAAATTCATCACTTATATGCCTAAATCTACTTCTAAACTTAAAAATATTACCATATTAAAATTAAATACGAAAATTACAATAAAATAAAAATAATTAAACTTCAAATTAAAACTAATACAATCTTGTCCTACATCAGTCACCCACTCTTGAAAAGAACTCGTCCTCGAGTTCATACCCAAAACTTGAAATTATCTATGTCAAACAAAGAGATATTTTGAGTAGAATAGCTTTTCATGCAACCTTGAATCTTCGAAATCCTTGAACAAATCTGAAATTGAAAAGGGCTCAAAAACTCGAAAGAAACTAGGAGAACTAAACAGAAACGCGTTTGACATAACGTGTGGTCGTGTGCATGTCTTAGTAGTCACGGACATTCCCATATCATCCGCATCAAATAAATTTGCAATTCCAAAATCTCCTATAACCCCAAAATTATGTTTCTCATAACTCTTTCGCTCGGAAGATAATTGATCTACATCATCATGCATGTTTCCAAACGCAATTTCAAGCAAATTTAAATCTTCCAGATCCAGGTAGCCTGTGAAAAACGGTAGAGAAGCCTTAATTTTTGAAAATTGTTCTACGTTCCTTGCGATTGGCTCCTCCTCTTCTTCAGAATCGGAATCCACATCCTCCCTGGCCGGTGGATCGCGAGGAGGATTCACCTCACGTCCAACAGGTTCTGCTGCACGAGCCCCTGCTTGTTGCTTAGGGTTTGTACCAAACTGTAGGTTTTGTACCGCTTTGTGTTGGCTCGCTGTGAAACGATCATCTCGTTCATAGTCTGTTGCAACTGTCCAAGAATGGTAAGTATTGCAATGTGGATGTCGTTGTTATTGTCGTCGTTAGCCGCCATCTCATAGGATGTTAATCTGCCCTGATACCAACTGACGCAGCGGAAATAACTAACAAGGGCTCTTACCACGAAAAATCCTTCAAAATAAGGTTGAAACACGTCAAACCTTAACCAACCTAGAATGCACTAGGAAGAGATAACTGAAATCTATCAGATAAAAGAGAAAACTCTAATTTTATTCAAAATATCAATTAATTTCGGAATTACAATGAAGCCTATTTTTATAGGACTAGTAATGCTTGGAAAACAAGTGAAAATCTCCTAAAAAATAGCCTAACCTATATAGTAACCTAATAGGACTTAAATTCATCACTTATATACCTAAATCTACTTCTAAACATAAAAATATTATCATATTAAAATTAAATACGAAAATTACAATAAAATAAAAATACTTAAACTTCAAATTAAAACTGATCCAATCTTATCCTACATCACCTTGTCAACATGATTTTGCATCAATTTAATAGCTACACAAGAAGCTTGAGGTGCGCTAGGAATGCCCTCTTCATTCAGAGCATCTGTGCATCTGACCAAGAGAGTCCTCGGGCCGCCACTCTGTAAGCAAGAAAGTTGCGAAGATCTATCAAATGGTCACAAGTAACATATTTTCAGCATATACACACCACTAGCAAATGAAATTAATGGTGAATCCACAAATAGTAAGCTATAAAAGCCATCAGAAACTAGTAAACTGGTTTACAGACTTTCAGTGAGACTTTATTATATATGAATCATAAACTCAGGTTGATAGTTCTCCACGTGCTAAGTGGTACTTTCTTAGAATCAAACATTGGCCACACAAAAAACTGAAGTGTACTTATTTAGTAATCTAGGTCAAATTAAAATTATGCAGACAAATTTTGAAAAAGAAGAATTTAAAGAATGCAGACAATTCAATCCAATTTGTCTTTCAAAGACCCATTTTATAACACACTCCTCTATGTGCCAAATAAATAGTTGTTGTCACGAATCCCATCATATTTACTAATAATACAAAACAAGTATATCGTGCACAACACACACACACACACACACAACCTTGATATCATGTTGTTAAAAAGAAAAACATGATTGTCCAAGGCATACCGATATAAACCTTCATCAATGAGCAAATATAAGAATAAATAAATAAAGATAGATCCATCCATCCATTCTATTGTATATTCAGTTGTGTTTATTATAATCATAAGACTCCAGTGCAAGTTCCCATCTTCAGCTTCACCGTAATAACCACCATAGTAGCCACCATTTTCAGGCCTAACCATTTCACTCCGGTCATGCCTATCACAACTTTGGCACCGTCCTCCTTTAATTCTAACCAAACTCCATCTTCGATCTCCTTCATTCTCTCCCTTGCAAAAGTCGCGTCTAAAGTAGAAATCAGAGGCTATAGAGTATATTTACTAAAAACACTTGTAAAACATGCATTTAATAGAAAACCCATAACCCTTATCGACAAATTCATCAGAAAGAGAGACAGACTTGAATGTAGAGAAACAATAAGAGGTTTTATCGAAATAATCTTCAATTTTGTGGGAGCTAGTCTGAAAATTAGGCATACGACAGGCATGCATATGACTCAAAACAAAGCATCGAAATTCATAAGATATTGAAAAAGCTATGACTCTAGATAATTTCGACCTCAAATCAGCTGCCATGACATTCGGGTTGGATTATTTAAAGAATTAGGAGGGAGAAAGTAAATGTAAAGTCATATAAGAGAATGAACGGGGTGAGAAAAGTCATGTAAGAGAATGAACGGGGTTAGAAACTGATTGAATTCGGTGGTGGTTGGGTTTCATCGGAAAAGGTGGGTTGATCGAATTTCATACAAGAAATTGGAGATGGAGACAGGTAACTATAGATAAGAGTTTTTCATATCTTTCGATTACTTTGTTTTCATTAACAAGATAAGAAAAATGATAATGAAATGGAAATGCGTATCTATCTTTTGGGTTAAGAGAGAGAAATTTAAGAGAGATATTTTGAGTATGTGGACAAAACCCATATCAGGTTCTGGGTTATTTGGGGAGTGAATATCGAAAAAATTGTGGGTCTTTTCTCTAGATTTTCTTTCAGTTAGAAAAAATGGAATAGTGGACCCCACTTCATTTTTTAACTTTCCACACACATTTATATAATTTTGTAAGAAGATTATATTTTATTTCTTAATTTTTATTGGACCAAAATACATTTAGCACCCCAAAGTTTACACTAAATTCATAATATTTTCCTCGATTTAATGACCACAAGGAAATGTCAAAAATACCCCACATGTGGAAGACCACATGTTATTTAACGTGACTTTTCTAACAGCTGTCGCGGCTAGGGTGGAAAATAGGAAAAAAAAATAACGTCAGATATCATTATGTGTCAAACCCTAGGTTGGGGTGCACTATGTGATTTTTGTGGATACTTTGCGGAGATGGGGGGGGGGGAATTGTAATTTAGCATAATTATAAGGAAAATGATATCTTTACAACTAATTATAATTATATCACTTTCCTTACAACTAAGCTTTGAAGAAACGCAAAGTTGCTATGGACAAAAGAATATTTGCCCTTTTCAAGGCTTAGTTGTAAGGAAAGTTATAAAATTAGTTGTAAGACTAGCAATGTTGTAATTATAATTTGTCTCATATTTAAATTTAAAGTTTGAAACATGCATTACTCCAAAAAATAAAAAATAAAAATATTTAATTTATTTTGTTATCCTTAACTTTCTTCCAACAACCTCATCATTAATCCTATATAGACCCACCACCACTACCACCCCAAATAACACCGTTAACCAAAAAATTAAAATTTGATTTTATTATATTTATTTGTATAATTCCTTACTCCTTCGTTCAAATTAACATATATGCAAAACTCATCATTTATAGACTCACAACCACCACAACCTTAATTTTTACTATTTACAAACCCAAATTCATTTTTTTTTTAATTTTCAAATTTGAAGATTGAAACTCAAACCTATATGAAGATTTACAAAATTGATGATTATGAAATCTAACAATGTTGTAATCCACTTGTTTACTGCCATGCTTACAATCGTCACCACCACTACTACCAGCATCCCTGCAATCACCACCACCGCTATCACCACGACCATAAAACACGTTCACCTTGCCTTGCTAAACCGAAAAATCAAACATCTTTAGATTCCATTAAGTCTGACTACTTTCTTCAAACGCCTCTAATATAGATTCTAGCTTTTTTCTCTAACAAAATGCACATATTCTTCAACTAAGTTCTCCATTTTTCTTTATTTTCTTGACATTATTGCACCTTCCCTTAACATATTTCTCTTAGCTTATTCACTAATTACTAAGCACACTACAGAAGTGTTTAATATCTTGATATTCACCAACAAATATATTATTATACTTAAAATTTTTCATATTCCTCTAGTAATGTTTTTCCTAATCTATGATGTCTCACTTTCATACACAATTTTTTATTTGTCTCACTTTGTCCTCTCTCGTTCGTACATATTAAAAATAATAATGAAAAATCATGCACATGAGGATTATTCTGGTCATTTTTCTTATGGCGCAAAGTGGAATTTTGTTATCATTTTATCATTTAATTTGTCATTTGGTATTTAAAATATTTGTTTAATTAAAACAATAAATAATTATTTTGATAATCCAAAAAGAGTTATACCTTGTCTCAAATGTAAATTTAAAGGTAAAAAAAATGCATTACTCCAAAAAATGAAATTTAGATTTTATTTAATTTATTATTTTATTATTCACTATCTTCCATCAACCCCATCATTCATGAACTCATCATCACCACCACTACAACCTCAAATATCACAATTAAGCCCAAAAGTTAATTTTGATTTTGATTTTATTTCATTTTATAATTCCTTACTCCTTCCTTCAAAGTAACTCATTTGTAAAACTCATCATTTATAGACACACCACCACCACAACCTTAAATTTCACTTTTTGCAAATCCAAATTCAATTTTTATAATTTTCAAATTTTCAAATTGAAATTGAAACTCATATGTGTTTGAGTTTTTTGGGTTCCATATAATAAAATTGTAGTCCTTCGGCTGAATAAGGGTATGTGTGTCCTTTTTAAAAAGTATTTGACGACATTTGTAATGATAATGGTAAAAGGGGGAAGCAGATAAGAAAATCAAAACACTAGAAGAAATTAATAGAATTAAAAAATGTAGGACCTAACTTTAAAATAGGTACAAGTCAATGAATGAAATTATTATTTAGTTATTCATGGAATTAATTAGCCTATGACTTATTACTTGTTTAACTTAATTAATTGTTAGTGATTTATTATGTTTAGGGTTATTTTTGTCCAAACATTATTTTTTGTCATGGTAAATTTACTTGTTTTGTTCTTAATTAAATGGTGGATGGTTTATTTGGTGAAATGTTATTTTTGTCCATCCATTAATTTGTATGATAAAGGGTTATTTTTGTTCATCCATTAATTTGTAAAAAACAACCTTGACTTTTATATGTAGAGATATTATAGAAGTAATAGTATGTAAACAAGTGCTTATCTAATCAATCTAATCTAACTTCTAACTACCTATAAAAGTCTAGGTTGTCTTTTAGAACTTAATGTATGGACAAACCTACCTCTTAACTTAATGCATCGTCCATCATTTAATTAAGGACAATACACGTAAATTTACCATGCCAAACAATAATGATTGGAAAAAAATAGTCATAAATATAATAAATCACTTACCATTAATTAAGGACCAAAAGAGTAAATTTGTCATAGACTAATTAATTCAATGAATAATTAGTTTGATCTCTTGACTTGTACCTATTTTAAAGTTAGAGGCTACATTTTTTAATTCTATTCATTTCGTCTTCTATTTAATTTGATTTTCTTATTAGTTTCCCCACCTACCAAGATCGTTACAAATGTAGCCCAATATTTTCTAAAATGATAAAAATACCCTTAGTCAGTCGAGACACTAAAACTTTATTTGAAACTAAAAAATAATATGGTTTTACTTTCTTAAATATGTTCGGGAAAGACATTATTAGATTTATATGAAAAATTGTATCTATAATAATAGGATTGTTGGTGAGTATCGAGATATTAAGCAAATTTGTAGCATTTAGTTATTACCCATGAATAAAATAAGAGAAATGAGTTAAGAAAATCTTTCATAATGTCAAGAAGATGAAAAAAAAATATGAAGAACCATTTGATGAATTTGTATCTTTTGTTAAGGGCAATACGCATAAATTTACTATGCCAAACAATAATGATTGGAAAAAAAATAGCCATAAATATAATAAATCATTTGTCATGAATTAATATCAAAAGAGTAAATTTGTCATAGGCTAATTAATTTCATGAATAATTAAATAATAATTTGATCCCTTGACTTGTACCTATTTTAAAGTTAGGTCCTATATTTTTTAATTCTATTCGTTTTGTCTTATATTTTGATTTTCTTATCAGTTTTTCCCTCCTACCATTATCGTTACAAATGTCGCCCAATATTTTCTAAAATGACAAAAACACCCTTACTTAGTCGAGACAGTAAAACTTTATTTGAAACTAAAAAATAATATGAATTTACTTTCTTAAATATGTTCGGGAAAGACATTATTAGATTTATATGAAAAATTGTATCTATAATAATATAATTGTAGGTGAGTATCGAGATATTAATAAAATTTGTAGTATGTTTGGTTATTACCCATGAATAAAATATGATAAATGGGTGGGAATCGAGAAATCATTACGGCGTTTCATAACTAAATTAACCAATCAACTTTTAATTTGGTTGCAATGCCGTTTCATAAAGACCAAATTAACCAACCAACTTTTGTCAATATATTCCTTCCATGGCAATTTCTTGATATTGACAAAAGTTGGTTCCATGAGTTGGTTGGTTAAAATCAAATTGATGGTAAAAATGGTATTCCCTAAATAGGTTAAGAAAGTGTGTCATAATGTCAAGAAGATGCAAAAAAATGAAGAACCATTTGATGAATATATGTGTTTTGTTAAGGACAATACACGTAAATTTATCATGTCAAACAATAATGATTCGAAAAAAATTGCCATAAATATAATAAATCATTCACCATTAATTAAGACCAAAAAAGTAAATTTGTCATAGACTAATTAATTCCATGAATAACTAAATAATAATTTGATCCCTTGACTTGTACCTATTTTAAAGTTAGGTCAAACATTTTTTTAATTATATTCATTTCGTCTTGTATTTTGATTTTCTTATTAGTTTCTTCTCCTACCATTATCGTTACAAATGTCGTCCAATATTTTTTAAAATGACAAAAATACCCTTACTTAATCGAGACACTAAAACTTTATTTGAAAATAAAAAATAATATGCTTTTACTTTCTTAAATATGCTCGGAAAGACCTTATTAGATTTATATGAAAAATTGTATCTATAATAATAAAATTGTTGGTGAGTATCGAGATATTCAGCAAATTTGTAGCATGTTTAGTTATTACACATGAATAAAATAAGAGAAATGTGTTAAAAAATGTGTCATAATGTCAAGAAGATGAAAAAAAATGAAGAACCATTTGATGAATCTGTGCGTTTTGTTAGAAAAAAAAAAACTAAAATCTACAGTTTACTTTTTTGAATTTTCAAACTACTACAAACAGCCTTAAAAACTATCATACTGATCCCATAATTATAGATATTACAAACAAAACCAATTGTAGTAATCACAAATAACTAGGTTCAAATATTTTACTCCTCTCTATAACTGCGTTCCAAACCTCTTACCTCTTTCGCTCTTAACTTGTTTGCTCCTCTTCATAGGACCCGATGTAGTTACATATGAGAATCTTTCTATTCCCCTCCCTTGGCTATCAACTTTTTTTTTTCTACCGCAACTCTCATTTTATTGGAAGATATTGCTACCAACTAACATCCTTTCAAGTAGTCTATCTTAAAATTAATTAGATTATCCCCTTAGTTAGTAATTTGATGCCGAAAGTGGATAGGAACTAAGATATGAGAAATGTTCTAAGAAAAAAATTGACTAGTCGGAAGTTAAAAAGATTATATTTCTCCAATTGAACAAGACGAGATGAATGCTTCTCTTAGTGGTGGTGATGGTAGTACTTACGACTGTAGGGATAGTGGTGGCAATTGTAGGGATGACAGTGGTGGTTTAGATGAAATACAACATTGTGATATTTCTAAATCATTATATTTTGGGTTAATATCAGTTTTGATACCCTAACTTTGCCCGCTTTTCACTTTTGGTACCCTTTGTACCAATGTAATCAAATTTAAGCCAAACGTTTCACAAATTGATCAATTATAATCCAAGTCGTTAACTATTCATTAAATACTAACGGTTGACCTGCTATCCTAGGTTGGAAACCGGGAACTGGCTTGGCTAAGGTATGTATGTGTATACGGATCCTTGTTCATTTCTCCAAAATTTCTCCTATCTTCCATTTCCCCCAATTGCTTCTTGTGCCCTAATTTCTTCCACCAATTACTTCTTGTGCCCTAATTTCTTCCGTCCCAATATCCACATTGTGTCTTAAGTTCTCTTTCCTCAATTTGGAACCCTAAATTATTACATTTACAACCCTAATTTATCCTTCCCTAATTTCTACTTTCCCAATTTAGATACTGAAAATCAAGATTCCAGAAGAGGTTGTCGATTTGGAAGCTTCCATAAGATTCACGAACCCGTCATATCCTCCTCCAACAATGGCTTATGCTTACTCTTTCCTACCCACGACAAGTTTAGAGATGGATGTTGTCCTAAACCCGATTCTTTCAACAAACATCATGTCGACGAAACAGAGCTTTGTAACAGAGCATCAATGGAAGCATTCATTACCAAGCTTTTCACTACCATTTCATTTGTTAAAGCCATCTACGTTGAAATTGTTGAAACTTTAATCACACCGAACAAATTCGAGCTTGATTGCGGGCTTTTCGAGTATGGCTGGGGCGGGTTCGATACTGAAGGGCTCTCTGGAATCCTCACCGCCGGAGACTCCTCCGTGTGGTCAAGCTAGATCTGAACAAGTTTCTTTCTCTCTTCATCGCTATTCATCACTATTCATCGCTCCAGATCTGTAGCTTCTCCGTCTCTGGCCGAGCTCGCCGACCTCGAATCTGAAGTTGCAGCCATGGCGGACCTCCCTTTACCCGATTCGTTATAGATCTGACCTCGTTTTCACCCCTTTTGTTTTTCCTACAATTTATTTGATATGTTGTTGTATCGTGTTTTGGAAGTTGCAGATTGAAGAACCCTGAATCTTCCCAAACATCATCCAATATACAATTTTACTTGTTTTTATTTCTAATTGGGGTTGATAGAAGACCTGGATCTGGAAATTGAGGATGAAGAATAAAGATGATGCATGAATCCTTACCCTTATTTCTCTTTCTCTCTTTTCTACCAAAACCAAGTGACTTAGCCGGTTTCCTTGCCTTTCCAACCTAGAACAACAGGTCTTCCGTTTGGGTTTGATAGATTGGTAACGAAAATATCACAATTGATGAAATTGGAAATCGTTTAGGATGATATTTGATACTTTGTGTACATTGGGTACCAAAAGTGAAAAACGGGTAAAGTTAGGGTACCAAAAGTGATATTAACCCTTATATTTTCAAATATCCACATGGGTTTTTGTTTAAATTTGAATGTTTGAAAATTCAAAAAATTGAATTTGAGTTTGTAAAAGTAAAATTCAAAGTTGTGTGGTGATGCGTCTATAAATGATGATTTTTGCAAATGAGTTATTTTGAAGGAAGGAGTAAAAAATTAAAAAATGAATAAAATCAAATAAAAAATCAACTTTAGGGGGGGGGGAATTGATAATTTTGCCACTGTATTTTGATTAATTGTTACATTTTACCATTGTACTATGTTTCGAGCGAAATTGTCATAATACTTTTAAAGATATATACAATTTCGTCACTATCCCTAATTGTTATCCAATTTTAACGGTGACTTAACGGAAGCTAAAGATATTTTATTTTTCCGTTTTAGCAAAGCAAGGTGAACCCATGTTTTTGGTGGTGGTGACTGGTGATGGTGGTGGCGACAATTGTAGGGATGCTGGTGATGGTGGTTAGGACTGGTGTTTGGGATGATTGTAAGCATGACATGGTAGTTTAGGTGGAATATGACATTGTTAGATTTTCAAATAATCAATTTTTCAAATCTTCATATGGGTTTGAGTTTCAATCTTCAAATTTAAAAATTCAAAAAACTTAATTTGGATTTGTAAATAGTGAAATTTAAGGTGGTGGTGGTGGTGAGTCTATAAATGACGAGTTTTGCATATAGGTTAATTTGAACGAAGGAGTAAAGACTTAGACAAAAAATAAAACAAAATGAAAATTTGATCTTTGGGTTAATGATGTTATTTTAGGTGGTTATGGTGGTGGGTCTATGAATGATGAGGTTGATGGAAGAAAGCGAATGATAACAAAATAAATTAAATTAATTCTAAATTTTATTTTTGAGAGTAATGCAATTTTTTTAATTTTTAATTTAAATACTAGAAAAATTATAATAACAATGTTGCTAGCCTTACAACTAATTTTATAACTTTCCTTACAACTAAGCCTTGAAAAAGAACAAAAATATCTTTGTCCAAAAACAACTTTGCAGCTCTTCAAAACTTAGTTGTAAGGAAAGTAATATAATTAGTTGTAAGGATATCACTTTCCTTATAATTATGCCAAATTACAATTCCCCTCAAAAGTATCCACCAAATCACATTGTGCACCCTAACCCTAAGGTTTGTCCCATAATAGTATCTGACATTTTTTTCCCTATTTTTCACCCTAACCGCAGCCGTTAGAAAAGTCACGTTAATTTGACATTTCCTTTAGGGTGTTAACTCGAGGGAAATATTAGGAATTTGGTGTAAACTTTGGGGGTGCTAAATGTATTTTAGCCTAATAAAAATTAAGAAATAAAATATAATTTTCTAAAAAATATATATATAAATGTGTGTGTAAAGTTAAAATGTTAAAAAATGAAGTGGGGGTCCCGTGTCCACCATTCCTTTTTTTCTTGCTGAAAGAAAATCTAGAGAAAAGACCCACCATGTTTTTCGATCTTCAGTCGTCCCCAAAACAAAAATTAATCCAGAACCCGATTTTGGGTTTTGTCCATTCCCTCCAAATTTATCTCTTAAATTTCTCTCTCTTAACCCAGAAGATAGATTCGCGTTTGATTTCATTATCAATTTTTTTTATCTTGATGATGAAAACAAAGTACGCAAACAAAAGATATGAAAACTTTTACCCATAGATACCCGTCCCATCTCCGATTTCTTGTATGAAATTGGATCCACTCACCTTCTCTGATGAAACCCAACCACCACTGAAATCAATCAATTTCTCATCCCCCCTTTCATCCTCTTACATGACTTAACTTAACTTAACTTTTTATCTCATAATTCTTTAAATAATCCAACCCGACCACCATGACAGCTGCTTTGAGGTCGAAATCATCTATAACCATAACTTCTTCAACATCCTCTCAATTTCGATACTTTGTTTTAAGCCATATGCAAGCCGATCGTACGCCCAATTTTCTCTAGCAAAATTGAAGAGTATTTCAATAAAACCCCTTACCATTTCTCTTAATTCATGCATTTCTCTCTTTCTGATGAATTCGACAATATGGGTTATTGGTTTTCTATTAATCCCATGTTTTTATAAGGATTTTTAGTAAGTATACTCTATAGCCTCTGATTGCTACTTCAGGCACGACTTTTGCAAGGGACAGAATAAGGGAGATCGAAGATGGAATTTGGCTAAAATCGAAAGAGGTAGGCGCCAGAGCTGTGATAAGAGTGTCTGGACTGGGAAGGGTTTAGGCTGGAGATGGCGGCTTCTATGTATGGTAGGGATGGAGATGACGGCTATTACGATGGAGCCGAAGATGGGATTACACCAGAAGATAAGAGAATGAGGTGATGTGAGATTAGGTTTTTCCTTTTAATACATTCTCTATAACCAGATAAGAGAAATGTCATTTTTGCCCTGCACGTGGAAGATCACGTGCTATTTAAAGTTAATTTTCTAACATCCGTCAAGGGTAGGGTGGAAAATGGAAAAAAAAATGTAGCATCACATACCATTATGGGACAAACCTTAGTTTAGGATGCACTATGCGATTTGGTGGATACTTTTGCGGGGGAAATAGTAAATTGACCATATAATTATTTTTGGATTATTGAAATAATTATTTATTATTTTTATTTAAAAACATATTTTAATACTAAATGGGTAACTAAATAATGAAGTTATAACCAAATCTTATTTTGCACCTCAAGAAAAATGATAAAAATAATATTCATGTGACATACACATACCATTTTTCGTTATTATTTTCAACACCAATAAACGGAAGGGGGCAAAGTGGGACAAATAGAAAAATAAGGTATGGAAGTGAGACACTTCATAGGTTGGGGTGCAATATGAGATTTATTGTGTAATTTTGGGAGCTAATCATATTTTGGCCCCATCGAAAGTATTCCAAAATACAAAATTCTCCCTAAGTATCCACCAAATCCATTTTGGCCCTCAACATAATTTTGAAGCATTTCTATATTCCATGTCAAATTTGGTTATGATGATATCATGTCTGGTAATCGTAGTGATAGACACGGTGGAGAATAATGTTTAAGATCGCTAATTTAGTCCAATCAAACCATAAACAATATCAACGGTGCCGATGAGAAATTTATTAGAGTTGAAGCTAGGGACGATGAAGACGGATTGAACCATGACGTGCATCATCTTTGTCGTATACATTTGTGATTGGTTCAAATATGATTTTTCAAATTCGTGGTGTATGCTTGTGTATTGTTTTGTATGAGAGAGAAAGGGAGAAATGTCGGGGGCTATGACAGCTTTAATTTTTTGTGGGTTCTTATTTGTGGCGGTCTTGACACCTGATTGTGATTATCTGATCTTCAGTTATATCTCTCTAATATATGATATATTTCCACTCTATTTTTATTTATTTTTCAAAATAAAATTTTGAATAAAAGATTCATACACTCTTGAGTTTTATCTCAATTAAAATTTACATAAGAGGTCATTGATGGAGAAGAAGCGGAGAAAGAGTTGTTGGAGAAGAAGAGAAAGAGGTTTCTCTTTGGGAAATGAAAGCAGAGAAATCATTGCCAGAAAATGACCAAAATGCGCTACACGTGAAATCTCATGTGCCCCTTAATGTCAGATTGGCAACCTTCGTCGTAGCTAGGGAGTAAACTAGAAAAAAGTTATAAAATGATATGAAAATGACACAAAACTTAGGTTAGGTGGGGCAAAGTGGGACTTCATAGATACTTTGGTAGAATTTTTTTTTTTTTTTTTTAGTGTAACTATATACTTTGGGGTTGAGAGTTTAATTCTCAAACACAATATTTTTTTAAGAGTAATAAATTTCAGAAACGACATAAGCAAAGTCTCCAACAACAATATGCTTATCTAAGATAGTAAGTTTGAATTGTTTTCAATTTACACACTGATAAAAATGAATGAATTTATGTTTGGTATTAAAAATGAGATTTAAAAATAACCAACAAAAAAAAATGTGTAGGATATGTTGCTTTACAATAACTAGAAGCATACATTATAAATGACCGAATAACAAAGTATCAGAAATGCTAAACACACAACAACATAATTTATAAGTCTCAAAAACTGTAAATATAACACACAAAAATCTAATAATTAAAAGTCAAAAAAAAAATGAAGGAACTAACAAATCACTTTTAAAAAATCATTAACATCATGTGCAACGCATGTGAACTTTACTAGTATTTTATAAAAGTTCACCATTGAAATCCAAATTTGATAGCTTGAATTACCTGCTTGGTAGAAGGAACTTTGGGTTGAAAGAGTAATTCTCAACCTTGATTAAGGTTGACTATTGTATTAGAATTATATATAGATTATGTCTTGGAGACCAAGACTGATACAAAAAGGAAACTGATGTAAACTAGGAAAATACACCTAGTCCTACCATATTTACAGATCATTACAATAGTATAATTGCAAATCATGACAGAGTGCAATAGTCGTACATGTTATCTATCACCCCCCGCAATCGAAACGACACGAGAAGAGGTTGAGATTGGAGCATAATCTGGAAAATTATCTTGAGAAAGTCCCTTGGTGAAGATATCGCCTAATTGGTGGTCGCGTGAACGAACTGCATACGCGCAAAGCCCCTCGCATAATTAATTCCCGAACAAAATGATAATCAATTTCAAGATGACGAGTCCCGGCATGAAATACATGATTACGTGCTAAGTGAATAGCGGATTGATTATCACAAAGAATAAGCGGAGAAAAAGGAAGTGGAACACCCACCACGCAGAAGGTAACCAAACCAACAATTCTCGCACCGCTATTGCGAGAGATCTATATTCGCCTTCATTGCGAACGAGAAACAAGGGATGCTTTTCACCTCAAGAGATCGTGTTAGGACCAAGAAAAATACAGCACCCGTCGTCAGAACGACGGTCATCGGGGTCCCCGCCCAATCGGCATCACCGTAGTCGTAAGGGAGAAATCGACTAAGAGGAAAACGAGAGACCCATGAGAAGAGTTCCCTTGATGTAGCGATGCATCCGCTTGGCGCCTTTAAGATGCGTAGCGAGGACTATGCATGTATTGATAAACTTGATTCACAAAGAAATGAAATGTCCGCCGAGATAATGTGAGATAGAAGAGCACCCACGAGAAGCAGTGAGAGAGAGGGGTCTGAAGGCAAGTTTACGCCTTGTAGATCGAACTTTTTCGTAATGTCGGTGGCATACCGTGCTTGTGATAGAGTAAGAGAAGTAGGTGTTTGAAAGACCTCCAAACCGAGAAAATAACCCAAATTCTCTTAGTTGTCGAGTATCAAATGTATCACATCGAGTTTGGATGAACTTTCGAATGAGAGAAGAGTCACTTCTAGTGACAATGATATCGCTCTACATATACAAGAAAGTATAGAGTATGCGGGAATCACGACGTATAAACAGAGAAGAATTTGATCGACCGTTAAGGAAGCCTTGTTTAATGAGAAATTCTTGAAGTCTATGAAACCATGCCCGAGGTGATTGCTTGAGACCGCATAATGCACGATGAAGCCGCATACATAGTCGGGATGAAGAGGATCAACAAAGCCAAGCGGTTGAGACATGTAAACCTCTTCGATAGAAACCCATTTAGAAAAGCATTACGCACATCCATTGTTGAAGTGACCACTGAGAGAGAGCTAAAGCAAGAACAAATCAATTGTAGATGGCTTAACAATAGGACTAAAGGTTTCATCATAGTCAACTCCTTCTTGTGACCAAAACCTTGGGCAACCAAGCGGGCCTTGGGCGATCAATAGTACCGTCCGCCGCCGCTTAACCCGATACACCCACCGAGAGCCAAGAATATTCTCGAAGGTGAAGGAGGAACCGTGAGACCAAGTCCGAAGTTTTAGTTAAGGCATACATTTCTCCTTCATTGCATTCTCGCCAATGCAAATGTCCAACATTTTGTTTGAAGGTGGAGGGCTCATGAGATAAAGAATCGCGATTCAAATTTCTAAATGCCGATGGTAGCGATGACGAGATGTGCCATAAATCGTTCATAGATACTTCGACACGGGGAGGTGGAGAGGAGTCGGAAGAAGCAAACTGATGGCTAGAGACAAGTCGTGGCTAGAAATTGGGACATTGTTGCTGGATTTTCTCGGATCGGGCATAAATGCAGTAGATGATGAGAGAGCGGGTGGTGCAATGGGAGTTATGGGATCACGAGACGGAGGAGCCGCTTTTATGCGGAGCTAGTGGTGTGATGGATGGTGTGGCTGCTCGTGGTGGCGCAAAGATATTGGAGTTTGATGAACTTGGACCGCTTTGGGCCGACAGAAGCATGGATGGAGGAATGTAGTAGCTTGGATGAGGTTGGAGAGCACGAGGTCGCAGAGACCGATTAACTCGCGTGAAGACTTGTAATGAAAATGAGTTTCGCCAAACAAAACATGTCGTGATACATATATGCGCCCGTAACATGGATCGAAGCAACGATACCCTTTATGAGATGGATCATAGCCCAAAAATATGCATTTTATGGATTTGGGAAGTAATTTGTGGCGATTGTAAGGGACAAGGTTAGGGAAGCAAGTACACCCAAAAACTTTCAACGGTTTGTAATCAGGCTTCCGACCCATTAATTTCTCATACAGTGAGATATAGTGCAATTGTTTCATTGGCAAACGGTTGATTAAGAAAACAGCGGTGGAGAAGGCATCAAGCCAAAAACGAAGAGGAAGGTTGGCATGAGTAAGTAAGCACAATCCGACAGACTCAATATGACGATGTTTACGTTCGGTGACGCCGTTTTGTTGGGGAGTGTAGGGGCATGAAAGTTGGTGACGAATGCCATGAGTAAGCAAGAAGTCAGTGAGCATGCGACTGGTAAATTCCCCCCCACCATCAGTTTGAATAGATTTGATGGTGTGCACAGTTTGAATTATGCGAGAGAGAGTGTTTTCAATTGTAGTTTTAAAATGACTAAAAATTGTGAAAACCTCAGACTTACGAATCATGGGAAATAACCAGGTATAACGAGAGTTATCAACGCAATAGACAAATAGAAACGAAAGCCATTGACAGTAGGATTAGGGGAAGGGCCCCAAACATCTAGATGTAATAGATCAAGAGGAAATTTAGAACGAAAATTACGTGCCACAAAGGGCAAATTACAAGATTTCCCTAGTGGACACGTATGACAGAAATTATTACTAATTTTTGAACCTTTAAGAGGCAAAGATGAATTGTTGAGAACAGCTTGAAGAATAGGTTATGTCGGATGACCCAAACGAGCATGCCATGTATCGGAGGTAGTCACCAACTAGAGCAAAATGAGTGGGAGACGAAACTGATGTCTGGAGGGTGTAAAGATTACCCGGATTACTGCCAGAAAGAATGGTGGCCCTCGTCTTGTTGTCCTTAACACGATAACCATGTGAATCAAGTTCAAAATAAACATTGTTATCGTTAGAAAACTGACGAATAGAAAGTAAGTTTTTACGCATAGAAGGAACACATAAGATATTGCCTAAATAAAGAGGACGAGAAAAAGAATTAATATGAGACTGAGCAATATGAGAGATGGGAAGGGCAGTGCCATTACCGACTAATATTTTATCCTTACCAGTGTATGGTTGAGATTGGGAAAAGACAGCCGGATTGGAAGCGATGTGATGAGAAGCACCCGAGTCTAGACACCAATTTGGATTGAAAGGAGGGGAGGGAGAGTATTCGGCCGAGTAGGCAGCATTGAACCGCTGTGGATAGACATTAGCTAGGTGATTGCGACAGCGACATAACCGCGTGTCGATCAAAACCAAAGGAGCCGGTGGGGGGAATATGTGGGGTGGGTAAGAGAGGAGGATTATAGGAGGGGGTAAATCCACGACCATTGCCACGACCCTTTCCACGGCCGCGATTGGATTGATGACTACGATTGGGACGGAAAGAAGGGTGATAAGCATGCTGGTTGGAAGAGGTGGCAGACTGATTTGGTTGATTGGATGGAGCAGATGGAGAGGTGTTTGTGGCTGAGGATGATTTATTAGCAGTAAGGGCAATTGTGGGAGAGGTAGAGAAATTTTTAAGTAATTTCTCTTCTTGATGTAGGAGGTCAGACAACTCTTGAAGTGTGGGTATAGGTCTAGTATTGAGAGAGGTAATGAATTCCTTATACTCAGCACCAAGACCATCAAGTATGTGGTCGACAAGATCAAGGTCGAGATGGGAGATAGAGGGCGGAATGAGAGAAGCAAAGAATGCTTTGGCTATAAGCAAATAATCGAAATAGACTGGTCGTCGGGTTGGCGTTGGAGGTTATTCAACTGTGTTTTAAGGGTACGAATGTGAGTACGAGATGAAGAAGAGAAGGGAGCTTGTAGGAGGGTCCATGCGTCTAAAGAGTTTTCACACAAGATTAGACGAGTTTGGACAGATTCAGACCAGTTTATGAGTCTTAAGAATGGACAAAGATTGGGATCGCCATAGGAGATAGTTGGTGTCGTTTAGGATGGTGTTTGACATAAGGGATTGAGGATTGAAAGCAAGAGGTAAAGGAGGGTATTTGCTGTCAACAATCGTGGTTGATGACGAGACAGATTTAGGTGTGGTAGGGGAAGAAGATTCATTGATAGTTTTCTCCATAGCAAACATTGATAAGCTCAGTAGGAGTGGTGGCTAGAGTTCTAGGGTCCCTATCGGCTGCTCTGATACCATGAAAGAGTAATTCTCAACCTTGATTAAGGTTGACTATTATATTAGAATTATATACAGATTATGTCTTGGAGACCAAGACTGATACAAAAAGGAAACTGATGTAAACTAGGAAAATACACCTAGTCCTACCATATTTACAGATCATTACAGCAGTATAATTGCAAATCATGACATGAGTGCAATAGCTGTACATGTTATCTATCATGGGTTGCCCCTATTCCTTGGCCTTCTTCTGAAGCATCTCAAAATCAGTCTTTCCAGCCTGTTAAGATGGAAAATAGTATATTAATTGACCTCATAAAAAGAAGTCATGTTGATCCAAACTGAAGAAATGAGAAAAGCTAAGGAAATAGAAGACCCTTACTTCAGCCCCAATTTCTGTGAGCCTTCGCTTTTTGGAGAGTCTTTTGCCCCATGTAGAATCCCTACTTTTTGCTTCCCTTAGAGCGTAGAATACTAGCAAGATAGAAGAAGGATTTTAGAATAGTTGAGACAACAGTTAAAAATTGATGTAGGACAAGATTGGATTAGTTTTAATTTTAAGTTTGAGTATTTTTATTTTATTGTAATTTTCGTATTTAATTTTAATAGGGTAATATTTTTATGTTTAGAAGTAGATTTAGGTATATAAGTGATGAATTTAAGTCTTATTAGGTTACTATATAGGTTAGACTACTTTTTTAGGAGATTTTAACTTGTTTTCCAAGCATTACTAGTCCTATAAAAATAGGCTTCATTGTAATTTCCGAATTTAGAGTTTTCTTTTTTATCTGGTGGATTCCAGTTATCTCTTCCTAGTGGATTCTAGGTTGGTTAAGGTTTGACGTAGAGAGAAGCGAAAGACCACTCTCTCTCTAGAATTCTCTCTCTCTAAAATTCTCTAGGGTTTCATCTTAGGGCCATGGCTGCGGCTCCGGCCGTGGCTCCGGCTGAAGAGGATCCACCCGTGGCTCCTCCTTCTCCCACTTTGAAGAAATCGTTTGCTTCCATCCTTACTAACAGTGCGCCGCCCAGCATCCCCCTCATCCCACCGTCCTCTTACAAAGGAGAACCAGCCTTACGCTTGACCCTCGCGCTAGTATCTGATCTATCAAAGCCATTCCAGCTTACTCTCGTTGGAAAATTCTCTCACGGTCGCCCTTCTATGGATGTTATGCGACGAGAGTTTTTAACATTCGGCCTCAAGGCAGATGTCACAATTGGGCATCTAGATACTAAGCATGTTCTCATACAAGCCCATCATGAAAGTGATTTCCAGAGGTTGTGGATCAAAGACCAGTGGTTTGTTGGCCACTATCCAATACGTGCCTTCAAGTGGACGCATGATTTCCGACCGGATATTGAGAGCCCGATAGTTCCAGTATGGTTTGCCCTACCAAATCTACCTATCTATCTTTTTAACAAGCAAGCTCTTTTCTCAATGGCTAGTATGATAGGCAAACCGTTAACAATCGACAACCCAACTGCTAGCCTTCAAAGGCCTAGTATGGCTCGAGTTTGTATCGAGGTCGATCTTACCAAGCTTCTTCCTTCTCGAATCTGGATTGATACTGGTATCCCTAATTCAGAGGGTTTTTGGCAGCCCATTGAGGCTGAAAGACTCCCCTCCTATTGCACTTTCTGCCGCCGCCTTGGTCATGATGGAGACTCTTGTAAAGTGTATCTTAAGACTCTCCAAAAAGTGAAAGATATTAATCGTGATATATATTCCCGATTTGCATCCGGCAAAACAAGTTCCAAAATCTTCTGCGTTGTGGAAACCTAACGAAGCAATTCTTAAGACTACCTCTCCAGATCTGGAAGCTCATCAATAGCAAGCCGATATTCCCCGATCAAGTCACACAACCCTTCGATCTTAAGCAACCGAACCTAAAGTTAACCCTAGTGTTCCTATTATTGATCCTTGTCATCTAAAAGTCACCACCTTTATTGACACAACCTCTCTGGATCCTTTAGCTAGGATGGGCATGAAAGATACATGTTGCGCTAATCAGAATTCTTCCCAGGTCCCTAGCCCGACCAATGATAATGTGGAGCCGCCTGTTGAGGTTGATTCTGGCCAGAGCGATAATAACCCTAGCTCGGATACTCAAGCCATTCAGCAGCCGGTATCGCATGCTATTCCCTCTAATATCCCAACCTCTGAGCCAACAATTATTTCGCCAAACCGGTTTGTGGTTCTGGAAGTTATTGAGGAAGAAGGTGAGCATCATTCTAATATAGAGGCTCTCAATATTGATCCTGGTACAACTACAAAGTCCATATGTTCCAAACCGTCTATCCCCTCGACAGATCGACTTACTAGATCAAAGTCCCAGCAATCGACCTCTTCTCGATCAGTTTCCCATGGATATTAAGGCTATTTTATGGAATGCTCGAGGAATCGGTAATGACTCTACCATTGCCCGTATCAAACATCTTTCTCGTTCCCATAAACTTTCTTTTTTTGTTGTGTTTGAACCTATGCTCAGTTTGGACCGGGTGCAGTTCATCACTCGCCGCCTCCGGTATCGGTACAGCTTCTCAAACTCTACTAGTTCCATATGGTTTTTTGCTAAATCATCTTTTACCTGTTCTTTAGTTCAAGAATCAGTTTAGCAGATTACTCTTCGTCTCAAGCATTACAGTTGGCCTTCTTCAGTTCTCCTCTCTTGTGTCTATGCTAAATGCTCTTCCATTGATCGTCAATCTCTTTGGTCTGATTTGATAGACATCAGCTCTCAGTATATGGATTCTCCCTGGATTGTCGGTGGTGATTTCAATATAATATTGCACCCGGGAGAAAAATCAGGTGGTCGTGATTGGGATCAATCGGGTGCCTTGGATTTTCATGCATGTCTTTCCGCTACGGGTTTAATTGATCTTGGTTATTCGGGTTCTCAATACACTTGGTGGAATAAAAGAGAAGGTAATGCTACTATCCATCAATGTATAGACAGATTTTTGTCCAACTCGTCTTGGTTGGACGCCTATGCCTCTTCTTCAGTGGTGCACCTCAATCGAACCTGTTCAGACCACAACCCGCTTCTTCTCTCTTTCTCCAACTCTAGGTCTGCTCAGCGTTCAGCCTTTCGTTTCTTAAATGTTTGGACCAGCCATGATACTTTTCTGGACACTGTGAAGTCAGCTTGGGATTCTCCAATAGAGGGCCGCCCAATGATAAAATTCTCTCTTAAGTTGAAAGCCATTAAGAACACTTTTCGTCAATGGAACAAGGATGTTTTCGGGAATATCTTTTCTGATATTAAAGAGGCTGAGGATATCGTGGTGAGCATGAACTTTATTATGAGCTTAACAACTCGATGAGAACCGAATCAAGCTCTCATGAACGCCAAGCTAAGCTCTGTTTGGCTCTTTCCCGAGAGGAGGCTTTTTGGCGTCAAAAGTCTAAAATAAAATGGTTCAAGGATGGAGACGGAAATTCTAAACTTTTTGATTCTTCAGTTCGTCAAGCCCAACGACGTCTCCATATTCACTCGATTTGTAATGCTTCTGGCTCTCTTCTCGATAGCAATGAAGAGATCAAATCTGGGATAGTTGATTATTTTTGTACGTTGCTTCAATCAACCTCTCCTCCCATGCCTCGGGATCTGGATATGATTCCCTCGCTAATTACTGAAGATTGGAATTTAGTACTCATTTCTCCTCCGTCTTTAGAAGAGATCTGGACTTCTATTCGTAGTCTTAATGGTGACAGCGCTGCTGGCCCGGATGGATTTTCCGGTCACTTTTTCACAGCTTGTTGGGATATAATAAAGCTAGATCTTTTTGATGCTATTCAGGAATTTTTTGCTGGTTTCACTTTGCCAAGGTCCTGGACTAGCACTCTTATTGCCACCATTCCCAAGGTTGATCCTCCTCTATCGGTTAAAGATCAACGGCCAATCAGCCTGTGTAACTTTTGTAACAAGATCATATCCAAGTTGTTGGCTACCTGGCTTGCTTCGATTCTCCCTCATATCATTTCCCCAAATCAAAGTGCGTTTACCAAACGCAGAGTCATTCAAGATAATGTGCTTCTTGCTCAGGAAATGGTTTCTTATTTGGGGAAAAAAGTGGCTGGCTCAAATATTATTATCAAACTAGACATGGCCAAGGCGTTTGACAGAGTTTCCTGGGTTTTCCTAATTCAGGTTCTTCGTAAGTTCGGTTTCCATGAGGTTTTCATTGACATTATTTGGAGGTTGATTGCAAATAATTGGTTTTCTGTCCTAGTTAATGGAGAGGCTGCTGGGTTTTTTTCCATCTTCTTGTGGGCTTAGACAAGGTGACCCCATCTCCCCCAGTTTATTTATTATCCCAGCAGAAGCTCTCAGTCGAAGTCTTAACCGTTTGCATCAAGATAATAACAGTATGTGCTACTCCTCTTCGAGTGGGTGCCCCATTATTTCACTTCTATCTTTTGCTGATGATATCATCATCTTCTGCAATGGAAGCCGTCGATCTCTCCAAAAGCATGCTGATCTGCTTGCCCATTATGCTGCTATTTCTGGGCAATTTATTAATTCGGCCAAAAGTCAAGTTTTTGTTGACCCCTCTCTTTCTCCCACCCGTGCCGCATCTATTGCCTCTTATTCTGGATTCCGCCTTGGCTCTTTCCCTATCACTTATTTGGGATGTCCGATATATGTGGGTCGGAAGAATAAACGGCTTTTTGATCCTCTTGCTCTTAAGCTTCAATTGCGGGTGGACTCTTGGACTGGCTCTTTCCTTAATCAGGCTGGTCGTGTTACTCTTATTAATCATGTGCTTCACTCTATGACAGCTTATCTTTTTGCCTCGCTTGAGCCTCCAGTGGCTGTTATTCGCCTGCTTGACAAGTTATTTGCCAATTTTTTCTGGGGCAGTATTGAAGGCCGATCTAAATCTCATTGGGTTTCCTGGGCCGCATGTTGTCTTCCTACGTATTCAGGAGGGATTGGTGTTACGTCTCTTTTTTCTCTTGTCAAAGCTCATTCTGTTAAGCTTTGGTGGAGATTTCGATCTCAAAAAAAATTTGTGGACGGATTTTCTCAGAGCCCGATATTGTCATTCCTCCCATGATTTAGTTTCTTCAAGTCGTGGTTCTCACATCTGGCAGAGGCTTCAACGCATAAAGGCTATAGCTGAGCCTTGTATTGGCTGGACCATTGGGACGGGTTCTATCTCAGTTTGGCTAGATAATTGGATCCGGCGATTACCTTAACCGGCCCTCCCGACATTCCATTGAATCAAGAAGGACTTATTTGATATGAACGGGAATTTGCTCCCCATAGCCCGGTCTATCCTTCCTGCTTCGGCTTTACAAGCTATCTCAAATCATGGTATTTCCACTTCCGCTTCTCCGGATACCCCCTACTGGAAGTGTACTTCTTCTGGCGGCTTTTCTCTCAGTTCAGCCATGGAGTTGGTTGCCCCATCTGCTGCGTTTAATCTCTCATCTAAATTCATATGGCATAAGTTTCTTCCTAAGCATATCAGCATATTTTTATGGAGGCTGTTCATGGGGCGTCTTCCAATTGACGAAGGTTTATGTAAAAAAGGTGTTCACTTGGCTTCTAAATGCATTTGCTGTGACAACCCTCAGTTTGAGACTTTCATTCATCTCTTTCTTGATGGTGATGCTGCTAGAATCTCTTGGCAGCATTTTGCTTCTTATGGCTTGTCTCTTCATGGTGCAACTATAAAAAATCGATGCATGGCTTCTTGGTGTAGTGGCTCGGGTGTGGTTCCTCTTCTTCTTCCATCCATTATTCTTTGGAACCTTTGGAAATTCCGTAATGGTGTCATTTTTGATGGTAAGTCCAAGTCTCCAAACCCGATTATCAAATCTATTGAGAATGATCTCCACTCTATCCTTTGTGCTTCCATTTTTTTTGTTCTTCGTAGAAGCAATGGTTTTGTGATTTCTTTTGCCTCTCGGAACCAAGTTACTATTCGTGCTGTTTCTTGGGATAAACCTCCCCAGGGAATTCTTAAGCTTAATTCAGATGGGGCTTGTCGCGGTAACCCTGGTCGTAGTGGAGGGGGTGGTGTTGTTCGAGATTCTAATGGATCGGTAGTTTTTGCTTACTCCTCTTTCTATGGTGAGTCCACCAACAACATGGCTGAAATTCGAGCTCTTTATCAGGGCCTCTGTTGACTTCAAACTTCGGGTCATCATAATGCCCTTGTTGAAATTGATTCAAAGGTTATATGTGATTTGCTCAATGGTTGTCACAAGCATTCTTGGGCATTGGCTTATCTTGTTCGAGATATTGGTTCCTTGCAGAGGAATAATTATTTCTCTATTTGTCATATATATAGGGAGGGTAATTTCGTGGCAGATGGTTTGGCTAATCTCGCGGTGGATTCTGGCAGAGATATCACTTTTGAGTCTTTTAATGCTTTACCTAGACTCATCAAAAGCAATGTTCTCCTGGATGCTTAGGGCTTGGCTAGGATTCGTACCTCTTAATTCTTGATTTTTCTCTTTAGGCTATGCTCTTTATTTTTGCGGATTGTATTCTTAGTCTAGCTTATCTCCTTTCCGAGGTTAGGCTCCTTTGTCCTCCCATTTATAAGGGCCAGGCTGGTTGTCCCCCTCAAGTTTGTATTTTTTCTTTTAATTAATAAAATCTCGCAGGGTGCCGCCCTTGCTTCCTAAAAAAAAAAAAGGTTTGACGTATTTCAACCTTATTTTGAAGGGTTTCGCGTGGTAAGAGCCCTTGTTGTTATTTCCGCTGCGTCAGTTGGTATCAGAGCAGATTAACATCCTGTGAGATGGCGGTTAACGACGGTAACAACAATGACACCAACGCTGCACTGATGGCTTTCCTTGAACGAATGCAAGCAATGATGGACAACTTGGTTGTTTCAAATCAAGCTATCACTGAAGGAGTACGCAATTTGCAGTTTGGTTGCGCAAACCCTAGGCAACAGGCAGGGGCTCGTGCAGAACCTGTAGGACACGGGTGAACCCTCCTCGTAATCCGTCGACCAGGGCAGTGGTAGATTCCGATTCAGATGGGGAAGAGGTATCGTTTGTAGGAGCAGTGGATCAGTATCCGAAAATCAAGGCTGGTCTCCCCTTTTTCACAGGCGACCTGGATTTGGAAGATTTAAATTTGCTTGAGCTTGCGTTTGGAAACATGCACGATGACGTTGAACAATTATTTTTCGAGCGAAATAGTTATGAGAAACATAATTTTGGGAATATAGGAGATTTTGGAGTTACAAATTTATTTGATGAGGATGATATGGGGCAGTATGTGACTACGATGTCGTGCCCACGATTACGCGTTATGCCAAGCGAGTTTGTGTTTAGTTCTCCTAGTTTCTTTCGAGTTTTTAAGTCATTTTCAATTTCAGATTTGTTTAAGGATTTCGAAGATTCAAGGTTGCGTGAAAAGCTATACTACTCAAAATATCTATTTGTTTGGCATGGACGATTTCAAGTTTCGGGTATGAACTTAAGCACGAGTTCTTTTCAAGAGTGGGTGACTGATGTAGGACAAGATTGGATTAGTTTTAATTTTAAGTTTGAGTATTTTTATTTTATTGTAATATTCGTATTTAATTTTAATTGGGTAATATTTTTATGTTTGTAAGTAGAGTTAGGTACATAAGTGATCAATTTAAGTCTTATTAGGTTACTTTATAGGTTAGGCTACTTTTTAGGAGATTTTAACTTGTTTTCCAAATATTACTAGTCCTATAAAAAAAGGTTTCATTGTAATTCTGAATTTAATTGATATTTTGAATAAAAATAGAGTTTTCCCTTTTATCTAGTGGATTCCAGTTGTCTCTTCCTAGTGGATTCTAGGTTGGTT
This sequence comes from Codonopsis lanceolata, assembly GCA_013146195.2. Lineage (NCBI taxonomy): Eukaryota > Viridiplantae > Streptophyta > Magnoliopsida > Asterales > Campanulaceae > Codonopsis > Codonopsis lanceolata. Next base: position 137,396,633 of record CM028377.1, on the reverse strand, counting down.
AAGGTTTGACGTGTTTCAACCTTATTTTGAAGGGTTTCTTGTGGTAAAAGCCCTTGTTGTTATTTCCGTTGCGTCAGTTGGTATCAGAGCAGATTAACATCATGTGAGATGGCGGCTAACGACGGTAACAACAACGACACCTACGCTGCACCGATGGCTCTCCTTGAATGGATGCAAGCAATGATGGACAACTTGGTTGTTTCAAATAAAGCTATTGCTGAAGGAGTACGCAATTTGCAGTTCGGTAGCGCAAACCCTAGGCAACGGGAAAGGGCTTGTGTAAAAACTATAGGATGCGGGGTGAACCCTCCTCGTGATCCGCCGACCAGGGCAGTGGTAGATTCTGATTTAGATTGGGAAGAGGTATCGTTTGTAGGAGCAGTGGATCAGTATCCGAAAATCAAGGCTTATCTCCCCTTTTTCACAGGCGACCTGGATTTGGAAGATTTAAATTTGCTTGAGCTTGCGTTTGGAAACATGCATGATGACGTTGAACAATTATTTTTCGAGTGAAATAGTTATGAGAAACATAATTTTGGGGATATAGGAGATTTTGGAGTTGCAAATTTATTTGATGAGGATGATATGAGGCAGTATGTGACTACTATGGCATGCCCATGATCACGCATTATGCCAAGCGAGTTTCTGTTTAGTTCTCCTAGTTTCTTTCGAGTTTTTAAGTCCTTTTCATTTCAGATTTGTTCAAGGATTTCGAAGATTCAAGGTTGCGTGAAAAGCTATACTACTCAAAATATCTCTTTGTTTGGCATGGACAATTTCAAGTTTCGGGTATGAACTCGAGGACGAGTTCTTTTCAAGAATGAGTGACGGATGTAGGACAAGATTGGATTAGTTTTAATTTTAAGTTTGAATATTTTTATTTTATTGTAATTTTCGTATTTAATTTTAATAGGGTAATATTTTTATGTTTAGAAGTAGATTTATGTATATAAGTGATGAATTTAAGTCTTATTAGGTTACTATTTAGGTTAGGCTACTTTTTAGGAGATTTTAACTTGTTTTCCAAGCATTGTTAGTCCTATAAAAATAGGTTTCATTGTAATTCTGAATTTAATTGATATTTTGAATAAAATTAGAGTTTTCTCTTTTATCTGGTGGATTCCAGTTATCTCTTCCTAGTGGATTCTAGGTTGGTTAAGATTTGATGTATTTCAACCTTATTTTGAAGGGTTTCTCGTTGTAAGAGCCCTTGTTGTTATTTCTTCGTCAGTACTGACGCATGGAAACAATCAAACATGAACTCTTTCCACGAGAAATTCCTTAGTAACAAACCTATGACGGCTTAGGGTTCAAGAACAAAGCAAGAAAACTTAAATTTTTATCAAAAGTTGCCGAAATAATGTTTAAGAGGATATTTATATGCTCTAACAAACCAAACCCTAAAAGGAAAAGAATTAAACAAACAAGACGAAAAAACTTGAAAACTTCAAAGTCCCGTAATAGTGCTTAAACAACGTTTTTTGGGTTAAAAACAAATTATTCACGGGGTAAAACCAATGAGTCTTGTAGATATCTTCAAGAACTTCAATTTGATATGTGGCGGGGCCCGTAATTCATTTGGATACGAAAGTTATGCTCCGTTAAAGTTCTGCCGGCCGTTAAATGATTTATACTAGTGTATGACGGAAACTAACGGAAAACTGTGAAATCAACCCGCCGACTCAACTTTCAGAAACTACTGCTGGACCCCTTGAACTTTTAACTCTTCCCGAATGTCTTGCTCAAATACGTCTCGGCCACTTGTTATACATCAGTCTCCCCACTTGAAAAGGACTCGACCTCGAGTCATCAACAGGATAAAGAGGATCGTCGGGGAAGAAGTCAGTCAAATCAGCCACATTAAAAGTAGGGGAGATGTTCCACTCATCCGGTAGGTCAACGACATACACGTTGTCATTGATCTTCTTCAGAATCTTGCATGGCCCAATCTTCTTCGGATGCAGCTTGCTATAAGTACCAATCGGGAACCGCTCCTTGCGTAGATGGACCATAACCAAATCATCCACAGCAAAGACCTTGGAACGACGTCGTTTGTCAGTAGCCTCTTTATACTTAGCATTGGAGGCCTCGATATTCTTCACCATTTCTGCTTGCACAACTTCAATCTTTTTAGCCATATGTTCAGCAGCTACACCATAACCTGGCAGTTTGGGCAACGGTACCAGATTAAGAGTATGGTACGGAGGTCGCTGATACACAATCTCAAATGGGGTCTTCCTGGTAGTACGGTTGACCATATTATTGAAAGCGAACTCTGCCGGAGCTAAAACCAGATCCCACTTCTTTGGTCTGTCACTTCATAAACAACGCATAATCGAGCCCAAAGTGCGATTGACCACTTCAGTTTGGCCATCAGTCTGTGGATGAAAAGAGATACTAAACTGCAACTCCGTATGAAACATGCGCCACAAAGTCTTCCAAAAGTAACTCAAAAACTTTGTGTCGCGATCAGAAGTGATGGACTTAGGAACCCCATGCAAACGCACCACTTCACGGAAGAACAAGGCTGCAATATGAGGTGTATCCAAGGTTTTTCGACATGGAATAAAGTGGGCCATCTTGCTAAATCGATCGAACACCACAAAAACAGAATCATTGGATCTTTGTGTGCGCGGTAACCTTAACGCAAAATCCATAGAGATATCCTCCCACGGTGCTGCTGGAACTGGGAGTGGTGTATACAAATCGGTATTTTGCGACTGCCCCTTGTTTATCTGACAAACAAAACACTTCTGTACAAACTTGTAAGTATCGCGCTTCAATTGAGGCCAATAATATCGTTGTACCACCAATTTTGCAGTCTTGTCTCTCCCACAATGTCTACCCTTATGGAACTCAGAGATCAAACTCTCATGCACAGAACCCCTCGAAATACAAAGGCAGTCCTTGAAGAATAGGAACCCTTCCTGAATCATAAAAGGACCACTGACACTTCCAGCACTGCACTCACCCCAAACTACTACGAAATCTGCATCATCAACATACAACTCCTTCAAACAGTCAAACCCGATCACAACAGTTTGCATGGTCATCAATAAACTTGTTCGATAACTCAAGGCATCAGCCACCTTGTTATGTTGCCCACTCTTGTGTTTGATAACAAAAGTGAACTGTTGTAAGTAGGCTACCCACCGCGCATTTATACGGTTAAGTGACTCATGCCCATTCATGTATTTCAAGGCCTCATGGCTAGTATGTAAAACGAATTCCTTCTGAAACAGATACTGCTCCCAGTGCTTAACAGCTCACACCACCACCTAGAACTCGATCTCATAAGTGGTCCATTTCTATTGCGGCTCGCTTAGCTTCTCACTCATAAAAGCTACAGGTCGCCGCTCCTGAATCAAAACTGCTCCAATCCCGATAATAGAAGCGTCTGTCTCGAGTGCAAATGGTTTGTTGAAATTTGGTAATGCCAAAATTGGTGCACTGGTCAGTTTCTCTTTGATCACCGTGAAGCTTGCATCTGCTTCGTCCCCCCATAAGAATTTCCCTTTCTTCATGCACTTAGTGATAGGTGCCATGATACTACTGAAATCCCATATGAAACGCCGGTAGAAAGTAGCAAGGCCATGGAAACTACGTACTTCACTCACAGTTTTAGGTCGTGGCCACTCTCTAATTACATGCACCTTTTCCTCATCTACTTGTATGCCATCTGCAGACACGATATATCCCAAAAACAGCAGTTTATCAAGCATGAAACTGCACTTTTTAAGATTAATGAACAACTGGTTCTCCTTCAAGGCCTATAACACAGCCCGTAGATGCCCAATGTGCTCCTCTTCGTTGTGACTAATGATAGCTTTAAATAAAGTACAACATTTAATGTGATTTTGCACTATGATTTTAAGGAAAATGTTGTACTTTCACGGGTATTTTGCAGCATTGGTGTTCACAGGTCTTAAGGAAGCTGGATGGAAGAAAAGAAGAAGCAAAGGCAGATTTTGAGAAAAAGTCAAGTACCGAATGGGCATTTGCTAACCCAAAAAATACTATAGCAGGAACGAAAAAACAGAGTACGTCCTGTTACAAGATTGAAGGAGTTAGAAGAGGGTATTTCAGACATTAATCATTTTTGGCAGTTCTGTAAATAAAAACAACTTTTTATTTATTAGTTTCTTTTCCCAAACACATTGTAAATATTGGGAAAAGACTTGGTCCTCAACCGCTCTGTTTATGGATGAGGAGCAAAGGATCATGTCTTCTATTTTAGGGGGAAATGGCTGGAGTAGTTAGGGAGATAGCTATAAAGGAAGGGGGCGAGATCTCTCAAAGGAGGACACACACAGATTCACCACACGCACACTCTCCTTCTCTCACTCTTCACTCACTCACTTTCTCTCTTGCACTGTAAACACAATAGCTTAAGGTTTGATTTATAGATCAATAGGGCAGTCTAATTTCTTCCTCTCATCACTTGCGAAGTTGTTTCTCTTTTCAATTTGTAAGTAAATTTTAGTCATGTTTTGTGGCTAAAACTTCTATTCCAGTTAATGAACCCGTAGTATTTTTCAGAAATTGCTACTGTGAGATCCTTAGTGTACTGTATTGTTTAAAGTCTCAAATTGGGGCAAGTATTTAGTCATTCTCTATTTTTCTTGTTGCAATGGAATTGTAACTTAGGATTAGTATGTTTAATTAATTTCTAGGGCCCAGATTTTGGTTAGACATTTTAATCCATAGCTAGTTGAGAACCGTTGATCCGTAATTGTCTTCGGGTTCTAACATAGTAGTAAGTGACACACCGTTTAGGTATCACAAGCATATTCGGTCCGTGTTGCGAGGATGATTACTCTAGGTTAAATGATATTATTTTAATATTGTTGTCTAGAACCGGGTTTCTCTTATCTTAAAGCTTTCAAAACATTAAATCTTTCGAGCGTTTCGAGGGTTGTCTTTTGATTAGAGTATGATTAGTGAGCTTCTCCTAATTATCGAATCAGTAAGGAGAAATTGGGTGTTAGGCGTTTGTCAACAACTATAACTGGTTTATTTGTAGTCAATTGAGTCGGGTTGTAATCGATGATCAGTAGCTAATTTTTGGAATTGCATCAGTTCATTAACTGGATCTTTATCTGCATTGAATTTAGTTTAATTATTGTTTGCTTTCTTTTAGTTTACAAAAATTCCTATTTTACTTCATTCGAGTTTAGTTAGTTAGTTAAGCAAAAATCTCGGTTTTTGGTTACTATATAAATTTCTTAAGGTTATAAATACAACGTTCCTTGTGGAGACGAACCTTACTACCTTATACTTGTATTTGGGAAAAAGGAAATTTAATTTTGACGGTTTGACACCCGCCAACTAAAAATCAGGATATCGTCAAAGTAAACAACCAAGAATTTGAACGGCTTTAGGACCTGATTCATAAGTCGCATGAAAGTGTTGGGAGCGTTAGATAACCCAAATGGAATGACCAGCCACTCATAAAGCCCCTCCTTCGTCGTGAAAGTTGTCTTCCACTTATCGCCAGGTCTGATCCGAACCTGATGATACCCGCTCTTCAAATCAATCTTTGAAAATATATTAGCACCACACAACATATCCAGCATGTTATCTAGACGGGGAATAGGGAATCTATACTTCACAGTAATCTTATTGATGGCCATGCTATCAATACACATCCTCCAGGTTCCATCCTTCTTTGGCACAAGAAGGGCGGGAACTGTGAGACCCCGAATCCTTATGTACTTGCCCGGATAAATTTACATTCATAATAACTATGTTTGCAAGTTTACATGTGGCCACGACGTTCATAGTAGTTGTCGTCGTAAGTTTGATTCCCCGATTCGTGATTTTAGTTATCGTGTTGTCGTATTACTCGGTTAGTATTATTTTGATCCTAGGTTTGGCCCTGGATGACTAGGGGGACCTTGGGGATTAACTTGGTATCATTTTGGTTTGGCCGTGCTTAAGTTTGAACACGCTCGTGTTTCATTTCCGATGTGACTTGTGTATTCACCTCGGTCATGATAGGGCTGTAGTAATTTGACCATAGTTTTCTGTAGACAACTCGGAATTGAGATCCGTTTGATGCGTTAGAAACTAGACTTCAAGATCTTTCTAACCATCCCTCTTTCGTAATTTTGGGAGTTGTATTTCAGTACATGCGCATTTTTAAAGTTGACTGAATCAGTTATTCTCGGTATTTTCAGAAATTTGAGTTTTGCCTTTTTATTGGATTTACTTGGAGACCCTTAATGAATTTCACTAAACCTAAATTGAGATCTTAATTTGACCTTAATTAGAGTGGATTAAGTCTAAGTTAAAATGTTAGCACTAAGTCCTCAATTAGAGACTTAATCTCACTTAAAAATTGACCTATAAGGGCTTGACACTTGTTTTCCACTCACTCCCTAACCTTTGTGACTTGAAATATCTGATTTCTTCCACTCCTTACACCTCCTACCACTCTTCATATTCATCCATGGTTAGAGAACTCAAGTGTGAGAGATTTTTGGTGAGATTAGTGTGTATTTCTTGATTTCCCGAAGATTCGGCCACCCGATTTTGGATTCGAGACCACCCAATCGTAGCTATCGACGAGGAGACTATTAATCCTTACTTTGTTTTCCTTTTTCTCAGCATTTTCTAGGCTTAAGGTATGCTTCTAATTCCTGAAAATTTGTATGTTCAATATAATGACATACTCCCTTCATAATAGTTGTAGTATACATGCTTATGAAGACTTCTTGTGAAGTAGAAATCTTCATTTCAACAAGTTATAAATCTGGAAATTTTGGGGCTGCTTTGTTAGGTTATTAATTTGGGTTTGGGTAAAGCATTAATGTGGTTCTAATTGTGCTTAGGAGTAATTCTTGTGAAGGAATTCATTACAATTGTTAACTTTAAAGAATTTTTCATGTTATGGTTAAATTCTGGAAATTTTGGGGCTACCCTCTACACTTAATAAATTGGGTTTATGTATAGCATTAAAATTTTTCTAATCATGACTTGAAAAAACTAATGTTCATGGACTTGTTGGAATTGAAAACTTCAATGAGATGACTAGTTTAGGATTTTACCAATTAGGAAGAAACCTCATAGATTCAATCCTAATTTTGGGCTGTTTTCCGAAAACTACTGGTACTAATCTACAACATGGAATTGCCTAAAACTATTATATGTTGGTCATGTGTATGTTAAGTGATTCTCTGTAAATTTTCATAAATTTTGGAGTTCGGGAAGTATTTTTAATGAATCATGAACCATGGCTGCGACAGTGAGTCTGAACAGGGGGAACTGGTTATTCACATGATCTTCATGTGATCATAAATTGATGAATACAAATCCAATTGGAGTGTTTTAAAATGGAAAAATATTGTTTCAAGAGTCTAGTTTCATACTAGGCAATAATCTCCTCATTTCGAGTTGTGAGAAATTCATGGTTGAATTTACAAGTTGACTAAGCAGAATGAGTCACAACAGAGAACCAGATTTTTAACATTAACTTGAGGTGACTGTATCCTAAAGAATACAAGTCTAAATGTAGTTCTTTAAAGTTCTAAATTATAATTCCAAGAGTCTAGTTTCTGAATATATATATATAATTCATGACATTTGGAGTTGTGAGGAATTAATGGTCAAATTTATAAGTTGACTGGGCAGAACAATCATAACAGAAAAACAGAGTACATTAGCAAGATTGCTGCACAGAGTGATTTGTAATATTTGAGCTTGTTAAGTATAGTTTTGTTTAATTCATGGACTACTATGGATTTTGGACAATGGGATGAATTATCATTCTATGATGCATTTACTATTTATAATCTAAATGATTTAAGGATCCTAGACTAACATAATAGTCTTGGACAATATGTGATTTAGTATTTGTTAAGTTAAGAACTTAACTTGTATTTATGCTAGAAATAAACATCTATGCTTTTTCGATATTATGACTTATGAAAGCATAATTGTGATACTTGTTAAGGATTGATTCTCCATACTTGATGAATATAGCTTCTAAAGCATATAATGTTTCTTGCCTTAATGCATGTTCTACTATTGGGTTGTTAACTTGCAATGAATTTTGGATTCCAATAATAGGTGGGATTATGAACTTGAATTGAACTAGGGCTTGATTTGATATTAATCAACTTAGGCTTCTATCTTCTACTTGACTTATTGATACGTAACTAGGGTTCCTAAATGGAGTGAAAACCTAGCTATGCCTCAAATAAGAACATAGAAGGGCTAGAAATGCATATAACATTTATACCCTATTTGGTTGGAATTATAGTAAAGACTCAACGGAGTCGAGCTTAAAGAACAATTGAATCTTACGAGGATCGTGGTGTGATCCTACGACATTTATAATCCATTCGACTAGTCACTAGCTTTTGGAGCTTTGATTGATTTAAGTGTGCATGCTTGACACTTGTGATCTAGAGACTCAATTGAGCTCCTATTGTGGTTTTGTGATTATTGTAACAATGTACATAATCGTATGAGTTTAGTAGATCATTATATCTACTTGAGAATTGGCAAGTAAACATCTACTTGTGCATTGCATGTAAGTCCAGCTGGCATTATTTGATTTCATGTGTTGATGGTAGAACGATGCATCGTCTTCACTAGTTATGGGATTCGTGATTGCTATGTATCGCCGTACTGGAGACAATTCACACACCCTCCACTGTTGGCCACAGTGAGGAAGTTAACCCATTGTCGTAACCAATAGAGCGCATGGATTATGCTAAATTGGCCTGAGTATCCCTCGGTATGTCGATGTATCAATCACGTACATCTGACAGCACGAAACAATTTAACGGTTGTGATTGCAGGAGTGACACAACGACAATGATGCGGTACCTTCTCTATCCATTATGTGGCTTGCTATGGGCACTTATGTGATAACAAAGTGTTAGTTGAACATGAGATCCAATGGACCGTGTTTATCTTGATTGTGTATTATTGAAATACTCTAGGTGTATAACTGTAAGTATACAAACTTTTACTTAATGATTCTATGAACGATATGATATGTATATATTTAGATATACATACTTCTACTTGATGATTCTATGAAAGACTTGACGTGTATATATATAAGTATGCACACATATACTTAATTATTCTATTAATAGTTTGATTAGTATATATATAATTATATATACCTGCATATGATGTTTTTATGGGAACTATGTTCTAATTCATTTAATTTGTGTTTGAATAGGGAATTACACTCTGGTTCATTTGGACGGTTTAGTAAGTAAGAAGAAATGGTTATCTTGTGGAGTATCAAAACGATACGACGCCTCTTCACGGGTTTTTCTGTCATTTGTAAAATGACACCTTGATTATTTTTATGTTACATACTTATATGTTACACATCTTTTGTAGTAGCGTACTGGATCATTATGACACATTCCGTACTTTGTTTTTCTAGTTGCAGTAAATTGGTAGCCGCGTTGAGGTCAAGTAGATTGTGACTGTAGCAGAGCGCAGCTGATCGATAGATCCATATTAGATCGTGTGGTTCATGCTAGTAGCAGCAGACTTCCCTGAGTAGTAGCTTGTGGAGTCCTATTTCTTTTTTAGCATCGTCACATATATTATGTACTTTGCTATTCTTGTGAGAACGATTTTGTAAGGTTATCTAGACTTTACGGTTGGGTAGATATTTGGGTATTTGTATTGGTTCTTTCTTGGGCCGACGTGTTGTGTCGTGCCTTTTTCGTGGTTTTAGTATTTATTTCAGTTGTCTCCCGGACACACAGTAGCTTTGAGGCTTTTCTTTATTCTAAATTTTTATAGTTGTTGGTTAATCCCCGGTATGCTTTAGCCGTGGGTAATTGTTATCAGGTTGGTTCTTGTTGAAATGCCGGCCTGGAGTGCCGATGTTTTGTTCAACATCTGGAATGTTACGGCATGCGAGTTTTGTTTTCCCCCATTGAGAGATAATGTCTCTCTTGGTTTCTTTAACTTCGGTTTCGAGCTTCATAGCTCGAGACTTCATTTATTTATCGCTTCCGCATATTCGATTTTTGTAAACCCGTATTTTAGTACGGTTGTATGTTTGTGTTTAGAGCTTGTTAGCTCGACTGTTCGACTTGCACTAATGTTTAACTAGTGCTTGTCCCCTTCTTATGTTAGTTTCAGCGACATGACCTTGGGATTTCGTGTTGGAATCCGGGCCGGGTCGTGACAGGAACTGCACATGGACTCATGCTCTCCTGAATGGATCCTCGTTTCAGCAATTCTTCAACCCGTTCTCTCAAGATATCATGCTCTGCTGGGCTCATCCTATAGTGGGGAATGTTAGGAAGTGTAACACCAGGAACAAGGTCAATGTGATGCTGAATGTCATGTAATGGTGGTAACCTCGCAAGAAGCTCTTCCAGCATAAGATCATGAAACTCTGTTGCTCGAGAACTTAACCAGAATCTACTAACCCCCAAAACTCTTTATTCACCACCGTAAATATAACATCATAGGCCTCCCTAACCAATTATTTACTCGTACACAAAGAGATCAAAGTTGTTTTTCCCTTGGACTTGGGGCGACTACTATCAACTAACGGGAACAGAGTAAATTTCACATTATCTTTAGTAAACATAATCAAATTATCCCTACCCTTGTGCATGGCATCCATATCAAATTGCCACAGTCTACCCAACAATACTTGGCATGCAGTCATGTCAACAACATCACATAATATTTCATCCTTATATCTACCAATAGAAAAAGGTATAATACATTGTTGCGTTACCTTGACATTGCCAACTGAATTAATCCAATCAACCTGGTAGGGCGTAGGATGTTCCATCACCTCTAGCTTCAGTTTGTCCACAAGTACACGAGTAGCCAGGTTCTCGCTTCTCCCATTGTCTATGATCAGCTCGATATTCAGATCGTTCACCTTACCACGAGTACGAAAAATGTTGTGCCGCTGAGGTTCGTCATTGTTGACAGGTGTTGTCAGCATTAATCTACGAACCACGAATGACTCGTGTACATCATCTTCGTAACCTTCGTTAGGGTCCTCCACAAACTCCTCCATATTTGTCTCTAGATTATCCCCACCTTGTTCATCCCGTTCTTCCATATTCACCTTACCTCGATTAGGGAAATTATTAGAAATATGTCCGGGTTGCCCACAATGAAAACACTTATCCCCATAGCTTTTGGCTTAGGGATTGTTATTCGGCTTCCGGTAGTGGTCTGATTATTGCGCCTTTGGAATTGATTGTAGGGGTGTCTCGTTTTTCTTCCCCACCCTTTGGGGTTGATTTGCGGCAGGCCCCGTAATTCATCCGGACGCGAAAGTTATGCTCCGTTAAAGTTCTGCCGACCGTTAAATGATTTCTACTAGTGCATGACGGAAACTAACATAAAACTGTGAAACCAACCTAGAATCCACTAGGAAGAGATAACTGGAATCCACCAGATAAAAGAGAAAACTCTAATTTTATTCAAAATATCAATTAAATTCAAAATTACAATGAAGTCTATTTTTATAGGACTAGTAATGCTTGAAATCAATTAAATTCAGAAGTATAATGAAGTCTATTTTTATAGGACTAGTAATGCTTGGAAAACAAGTTAAAATCTCCTAAAAAGTAGTCTAACCTATATAGTAACCTAATAAGACTTCAATTCATCACTTATATATCTAAATCTACTTCTAAACATAAAAATATTACCCTATTAAAATTAAATACGAAAATTACAATAAAATAAAAATACTCAAACTTAAAATTAAAACTAATCCAATCTTGTCCTACATCAAAAATGGAAGCAAGCAATACAGGGAAGAGGAGAAGAAATCATAGACTAGTGTGATCCAACGATCCAACGAATACTATACACATTTCAAGGTAAAAACAAGTAAATATTGATAAAACACTTGGCTTGACAGGGTATACAAATCATGTAGAATATTTTCTAATTTGATTTATAATTTTGAATTTTGATAGAAATAAAAACTCAATCATTACAAAATAAACTACATTGACATTTTAATTTCTAGCCAATTTATGGGACGCCTCAACTCTATCCCTAGCTACCTTAACAATATCACAACCATCAAATTTCTTAACTACTTGTGTAATGTCAAACACAATCCCACTATAGTATAGAAAGGAAGAGAAGTAGCAAAGGTACAAAGATGCTTACAACCTTACAACTATAAGGTAAAATTATACTCCATAATTTTATAATTTTGAAACTGATAAATGATAAATGCACAGGTACTAGAGTTTTATAGACAAAATAAAACAGACAAACACTAATTGGAATTTAAGGTTTGCACAAGGCCTTGTAAATGTCGCTAGTTTCATCCAATGAATTGAACTTCCTTCATGCTCACCTTTGTTAGGAGCTCCATAATTCTAACAATGATATAGAGCAATTTGACAAATATTTTGTAAATTAAAATCCCCAATGTGTTTGAAATAAAGGGTTTATTTATCCATAGTATAAAAATGCCTAAATCAAACACACAACCATTAAATTCCCAAAAGACTTCAAAAGCGACGAGGGATTTAATTAAAAAAATTTGTCATTTCTGTTGCGTAATGGTAAGACAAAGTTTGTATAATATTTGACATTTGTAGGGTGAAACAACCGACGACCATTACTTTTTAACAACTTTACTACTTTGCATCACTAACCAAAAAAGGAAGAAGGATTCTTCCCTTTACAAATTTGTAGATCGAGAGAGAACACCTTGTTCGGAGGAGGGTGAAAGCTTTAAACTCAATTGATCGAACTTAGGCTAGAGCACAACTAAAAATTTGAGAGTCAGGATGAGTTAGATGGCGTTGGGGTGGCTGCTGCTGGAAGGAGACGAAGGGTTTTGAGAAGAGAATGTCAGAGAAGAGAGGTCGCGCGTGAGCAAGAGATAGAAAAAAGGGTCGAAATCCAATTGGGGTTTTCTTTAATTTGGTCTAAGTTAGGTTTTTTATGGAAAGTGAAGACAAAACAACATAGTTTCAACCAGTTTGCAATTTTAAAAAATAAAAATCTAAAATTGTTGCAAAAGGTGTTGCATTTTAGACGCTATTCTTCCCTCCATTTTTCCCCAATTTCCCCCAAAAAAAGGATGCGGCTGAAATGGGTATCCTGGTTACTAATATGTTGCACACATTCACGATTGCAACTAAATTCAATTATGTAGCAATGTTTCGTTGTAATTGAGATGAGAAATCAATTGATAAGTCAAAGCTGAACGCACAAGCTTCACAACTGTATATGCTCGACAATTCAAGAAGAACCAATAAGTTTTGATAAACTCACAAAATCCTCCAAAGTCCAAAACATGAATGTTGAGAAGATATTCCTTAGGCTCTGTTGCCTTGGGTACTGCATTTGCAAGTTGATGTAATTAACATTTCATTTGAAGGTGGCCTTAGGTGACATACTCTTAACAAATCCACAAAATGCTGTAATTTATGATAAGACGCAACTAAGCTGTCCTTCACTTTGTTAATCTGTTTGTTTAATGAGTAGACGTACACGCGTATGATAAGATACATGGCCACAATGAGAAAACCCAATTATCAAATTTCAACTCCAATAGTCTTCCATGATTGTTCATGTGGAAGTAGATTCTGAAATCTAGGTCTTCATTACAAGGACTTAATCCAGTACTAAATATGGAAGTAATAAAGGAATTACATATTTAGAAGCCTAGAAAATTAGAAGGATCTGATAGAAGATATGGTTTGGATAAAAGTAAGCATAAGTAATATGACTGCAGTCGTGGTAGAAGCAATCATCCATGGTGTACTGCAGTAATCACGTTTAAATGTTGCTTTCCACCTCTGCTGACAAACACTGCAAGTCTACAATATGCCTTCAGATATATTGCATAAAATTTAGAAGGATTTAATGGAAGGTATGTTTTGGATGATAGAACATATGGCTTGAATAAAGGTAAGCACAACTAATATGGCTGCAACAGTGGTAGAAGCAATCCTCCATGGCGTACTACAGTAATCACGTTTAAATCTTTGCTTTCCACTGCTTGCGATGTTTACAATATTTGTTGAGGTCTTGAGATACACTACAGAAATAGTACTTGGAATTGGTAATTATAAAATTATATCCAACTTTGTTAAAAAGTTTCGCCACCGTATAGCTGTCTCCTGTCCTAGTTGTTATGATTCCATTCTTAATGAGTAAGTCCACATCTTTTGGAGTGTCTATAAGCATATCCATGAAGAATACATAATCTCTAACATAACTGTTAGTTATGTAATGGCACATTTCCAGGGCAAGAATGTTGCTAAGCAGATATTCCGCTGATTCGCCAACTACCACTCTTGGAATTTCTAGTACTCCAGACTCATATATTATGTCAAGCGGACAAATCTTCAACCTCTTCTTTAATTGAATTCCGGATTCATGAATCTCTGTTGCCTTGGGTATTGTAACCAGGTCAAACGTTTCATGTGAAAGTGGCCTTAATTTCGATGGTAGGTGACATACCCTTAGCAAATCCACAAAATGCAATACTCTCGATTCTTTCACGTAATCATTCACCTTGGTAATTAATTCTTCTACGTTTTCAACCTGGATTAGCATTCGACGATAGAAGAAATTGATGCAATACTCAAGGAAATTTGTCTCTGTTTCATCAGGAAAGGCTAGTTGGTATAGATGAACCAAAACAAAGAATGGAAGTTGATTCTCAGGTAACATCATATCAGTCTCATAATGAAAGTTTTCCCTGGGTAAGTAAAAAGTTCGACAACGATTTGTACTAAGTTTGCATGATAAAATGGCCTCAATGACAAATCAACTATCTATGAGAACCATTTTCACAAAATCATGAGGATTCAGATCACAAGTTTCATCATAAGAATCACATATTACCTTTTCCCTCTCTGTTATCACCTTTTCACAATCTTCCAAACTGCGGTTGTCTGGGAGTCGTTGAAGGAATGCTCGCAAGTACCTTAACTTGTCACTACAAGAAAACAGGGCAATTGCAACGAAATATTGCAACAAAATTGAATTTAGTTGCAATGTGAAAAATGTGCAATGTAAATTGATATCAGCGCACGTTCATTTTAGGGAAAAAAGGAGGGAAGAATGGTGCTTAAATTGCAACAATTTTTGCAACTGATTTTGGTTATTATTTTTAAAAATTGCAAGTGTAGACTGAAACTACGTTGTATTGTTTGACTTTGCAATTGAAAAACCTAACCTAAATTAAAACCCGGCCCTCAACCAAATACTCTCTCATCCTCTCGTGCGACCTCTTACCTCCGGTGTTCTCTTCATCGTCTCCTTCTGGCAGCCACACCACACGCCGTCTAACTCGCTCTTGGATTTGAATTTGCTCAGCCTAAGTTTGGTCAACTGAGCTCAACTCTCTCTTTCCTTTGAACAAGGTATTTCGTCTCTCTCGATCTACATCTTTGTAAAAGGAAGAATCCTTCTATTCTTTTTAGTGATTGATACGTGCAATTAGGAAGGAATAATAATATATGAATCAATTTTTGTCACGATTGATTAATTCTGTCATGTCCGAACAGAGTAGTCGGTCATAGAGTGTTCATAAACTATTTGGCAAATTGCTTAAGAGAACTAACAATAATAATTCTGCTATAGCATTAGCATGTCACCTTTTTCCCTTTTTTTGTTTCACACATCCATGTTTTCTCTTATATCTTATCTTTCTCATTGTCCATGGTCCATAATTGACATATGCATCACACAATATTTTCACCAATTATTTGGGTGACTATATATGTTGCCAGTTGTGAATGCAAAGAATTGGCATTGGAGCTCTGTTTACTATTCAACTTTCTATAAATAATAAATGTAATGTGTCCAGGAACTATTTTAAAAAGGTTATGCCTCAAGGGAATATCTTCTGTAGAATAGAAAGGGGTATAACTCGGAGAAAAGCATTCTTGTGTGGAAGAAAAGGGAATGATTTTGATTTTCGAATGTAAACAATGGAAGTGTGGTGCAATTATCCTTTATACCTTTGGAATTCAAAGTAGCTGACAAAGAAAAAGAAAAAGAAAATGGTAGAAACTTAGCTTGGCTGAAAAATATCGAGTAGTCTGATACTTCTTTGACATTTTGTGTGTTATATATATATATATATGGAGTAGGGAAAATAGAGAATGCAAATAACAATATTCGTTGTTGCAGAGAATTCTGTTGTTCCTTCCATTCTCGATCTGTCTTTTGGCTCTCCCACCAAAATGGTCTCCACTTCTACCCACACCCGCCGTGTCTTTATTTTTCTAGGTGGCCAATACAACATTGTGTATAGGCATTGTAACTTGGAAATCTGGTGGTTGGTGGACCAAGTAATTTGTGCCTGACGAACATCTTAACAATTTGAAGGTGGCCTTCAACTTAAACAACACCTAAAGTAAATACTCGAATCATTAAAAGATTATGAAAGTTGAAGTAATGTTTGTCAGACGTAAATGATTCTTTTTGCAGATACCTGTGCATGGCTTTAATCTGGATGGTTGGACACTATGCTTCCTTTGGTTTTCATTTTTAGTAGTCTAAGTTTCTCAAAGAGCTATTCCCTAGTGAATCGTGTTTTGAGTGCAATTGCAAATCATAGTTCACATTTTGTCGAATATAAAGCTAGACAATGCAAAAAAATTATTTTCTCGCCATTTTTTTTTGGAGCGACAAACATCTTGAAGTAATCATTTGTTAG
>CM028377.1:137307568-137379867 GCA_013146195.2 Codonopsis lanceolata | reverse complement strand
AAATAATAAACATATCACATGTTTTATACTTCACTTTTTACAATAAATTTTAATATAAAAATAATAAAAAAATCTTGTTCATAACAAAAAAAGAAAAAAAAATCTTTAGATTGTCACATACTATTTTCATACATGTGCATAAATTTACATGTACATAAAAATCATTCTTTTTCAAAATCCACAAAATCCATTAAAAAATCATTCATAAAATAAAATAAAAACAAACACAACAAGCAATTCATATATGTAATTAATTTTGCATCTTAACATACATATTACCGTAAGCGCATTTGTCATGAGCATAATAAAATATGAAAAATCCATGCATCATCTCATCGTGTTTCGCATTGCATCTCGTGCATCAAATAAAATAATTCATGCATTCATATTATGCATTTCATCGTCATTCAATAATTGCCATAGAATACAACAAAGAGAAGGTAAAGTATCACTAATTATCAAAATAAATATCTTTGGTATTTACTATACCTCTGCAAACATTTGCATGCTTGGAAAATAAGTCTAAGGGCATGAAAAATATCCTGCTTTTGTCATGTTTTTATCCAAAATATGCCCGAAAAGCGTTCGGAAAAATTAAATTTATACTCGAATATTCCGTTTCGTCATTCTATTGCATGCAAAAATGTGATTTAGTGTAAAACATGCATCATATAGCCTCATTTGTATTTAGAACATAAATCATGCATAGTAGGGTCAAATAGTGACCACTATTTCAAATCATGCATCGCAAAAAATAAATCATGAAAATTACATGCATTATCACCAATTACATCATTTAGGCATAGGGAATAGGCATATGCATCATCACTAACAAAGTCAAGAGTGCTCCAAAAGTCCCAAACAAGTGTGAATTTAGCGGATCGAGAAATATTCGTGAAAAATTGCTTGAAAAGAGAAAAAATCTTAAGCTGGTTGGGAAGATTGGAGACATGGGTGTCCAGATCTGCACCGAGTTGCCCCAATCATCCTTGAGTATGTATAATTCAGCCGATTCGAACCAAGGTAGAAGTTCCCTCCTCCCACCGCCGATTCAGGCGCATCGGTGCCTTTCCTTTCTGGATCGTGAAGAAGAAGCCATGCTAAGTAAAACACCGAGATTGGCGGAAGAAAATCGAGAAAAGGAGCAAAAATGAAGAAAATAGAAAAAAGAAATGAAGGAGGCAGTGGCTATGGCCGTCGGAGCAGAAGAGTGAAAGAAGAAAGAAAAGGAAAAGAAGAAACAGTTGTTTCTTTATCATGAACTTTCGTCACTTAAGGGAGGAAAAAGGGAATCTTCCTTTTCCTCAAAGTTCTGTTGCAGGCTGCAGGCCTCCAGTCCTCAAGTTTCAAAATTCTCACAATGGTCCCTCGAGCTAATCCGGAAAGTTAACAAAGTTAGTTTTGTTAACCAAAATTTGCGACCGTTCACCAAAGGACAAAGGAAATAATATCCCCAGCAGATAAAAAAGAAAAAGAAAAAAAAATCAAAGAAGAAAAGTCAAAAGAAAAAAAAATCAAAAGAAAGAAAGAGAAAAGAAAGAAAAAAAAAATCAAAGAAAGAAAAGTCAAAAGAAAAAAAAATCAAAGAAAGAAAAATCAAAAGAAAAGAAAAATCAAAAGAAAAAAAGTCAAAAGAAAAGAAAAATCAAAAGAAAAGAAAAATCAAAAGAAAAGAAAAGAAAAGAAAAAGCAAGCAAGAATAAAATCCTCCCAAATTTCGGGCGACCACTCACGTTTGTGCAGTTCATGAAAAAGGATACGTGGCGACCTACATCAGGATAGGTCCGACCATCCCAATCATAAAGCAGAAAAAAAAAAAAAGAAATTCGACAAAGAGTGGTAGAAATGTCAGAATCACCGATCCGGCGACCACCCAGGGGCAAAAGGTAAGTCAAGATCTGGTACTCTTACCCTAACTCTAGAATAATTTCCTTTTTAGGAAAATTTAAAAAATTTTGCTTTATTTTTCAAAATAAGAAAAAAAAATTTCAAAAACACAAAAAAAAAAAAGAGGAATATTTCAAAAACACAAAAAAAAAAAAGAGGAATATTTCAAAAATACAAAAAAAGAAGAATATTTCAAAAACACAAAAAAAAAAGAGGAATATTTGAAAAAAAAAAAAAGGGGGAAGGAAAAAGAATGTTTTCCACTTCACAATTTTCGAAAAAATTGAAGAATGATTAATTCGTCGTGTTCGGCGACAGATCTTTAGTCAAGCACAATTTTCTGATATCTGAAAATTTTCGAGTTATGTCTGGAAACAAGACAGCGATCAAGGCCCAGACATACCTAGAAAGTTTTCTTAACACATTTCAATGTCAAGGTATTGACCGGTTGAAATTGTGGTAACAGATTTGAAATGCTCGATAACGGATCTTTAGTCAAACACAATTTTCTGATATTTGAAAGTTTTCGGATTATGTCTGGAAACAAGACAGCGATCAAGGCCCAGACATAATTAGAAAATTTTTCTTAACACGTTTCAACTAGTTGAAAGGTGGTAACAGAAAAACATTCAAATCTTCATACCGTATTTGACAACGGTTTCGGACCGGGAGAATACGGCTTTTTCGAAAACATAAAAATCTTTTTCCATTGTAGTTTAAGGTTTTGGCTTTGAACTACGCTTGAGTGCGATTTCCTTTAATAGGAATCGTGGGCGCGCCTACATTAGTAGGTCCGACCATCGAGGCACATTAAATTCACATCTGCTTAAAAACTTCGATAATTTTTTATAACCGACTAAAAATGTCTAGATTATAGAGTTTGGATAGCATGTTCTCACGTGCATTATAGCGCTACCAATTGCATTCTCACGTTCTTAAATGAACAAAATTGGAGAGTCTCTTGTTAATCAACGATGTTCGTCTACTCGATGGCGAAAGGTTGCAGTAAACTCCATCGTTGAGGCTCTAGAGACACCCCAATTTCGTACCCACGACATGTGACCGACATAAAATATCAAGAAGCTGTTAAAACTTAACAAATGTCAAGTTGCGAGAAGTCAAAAGCGAAAGGAAGCGAGATCGCTTGAAACAGTGAAGCTGAGGGGGAAAGTGTCAAAATTGCAAACTTCAAAAGTAGCTTGGTGCCACCTAAGAAGAGCTTGGTGCCGCGCAAGCAATAACAACCGCACCAAGCATGACTTTCATGCTCTCTCACATTTCAATTTAGTACAAGTCTTCAAGCGCTCGGTACAAGCGGCCAATGCACGGAGAGAAATCCAATAATTCCAGCGATGTCCTTCAGCTTCAGTATAAATAGAAGGCCCCGGCCTCTCATTTTGTTCGTTCAATTTTTACGCGAAGTTTTTATCGCAGCGACGCTCTGCGATCCGTTCTTGATTAAATTTAGTACGAGAGGTGCGAGATATGTGAGTGGAAGCCCTAAAATCTCAAACCCCATCCAAACTCGCCAAATCAAAAACACATAGGTTATAAGTGATCCCTAGCCTAGTTGTTAGGTATCCACCTTAAAACCCAGTCCAAAAATCCCAAAATAAGCCGTTACTCGCGGGTAACGAGCTAAAAAGTCAAAACTTAAGTCTAGGTTTCGCCCAGCGAAAAGGCCAAAACCTACCCAAATAAAGGCGTCACTCTGCCGAGTTGACTAGCCCGACCTCAAAACCTCAATCAAATACAGTTCAAATCGGTTCAAATCCGGTTCAATTCCGGTCGGTTCAATTCAAAACAAAAAAGACTCCCTCTCAGCGAGAGGACAGCGGAAACACACCACCGCTCTAAAAGGTAATACCTTTAAGGGCGTATTTTTATTTCATTGTGTATTTTTTCCTTTTATTTATTTTCAAAAGTTGTATTTTAAATCCGGCACAATGTAGCCAATATAAGCCGTTGTGCCTGCGGGATTAGATTAGGAAAAATTATGTAAAAGAGCGTTATAATGGCCAAATATTCTTAAATGTGTTTGTAATTATTGGAAGGAGGCGGTGCGAGTCCAGTAAATAATGTAGCCACGAATGTATCTGTTTAATTTTCCCTTGTCAAAATAAGACCTTATTTATTTGCTAGATTAATATAACAATGAGCATATTTCAGCCAAAAAGCGGCTTTGAGACCGAAAGAGGCGAGTTGGGTGCCTAGCACCTTCGACTCGTAACTTAGCCCCCGAACCCGTTTTCTAAAATCTACGGTTTTCTCTTACGGTTTTCATTTATTTTTGCCTTAAAATAAAGGTGGCGACTCTATAACTTTCAGATCCGGTGGGGCCTCGCAACATTCTCTCTTTGCACTCTGTTCTCCCCCAAAAAGGAGATCCAGGGAATGGAGGGATGATGTATTCCCAGTATCCCAAACAAGTATCCCAAACAAGATAACTTGATGCGGGAAACCCATAGCTCCCATAGCGATCGATTGGGCCATAAGGCCATTTTAATAAATCCATAAGTGGGGGCGTCGCAATATCTTTTCTTGCACTTCTATTTTCCCCGAGAAAAAGGGGAGAATGAGAATGGAAAGGTAATGCATTCCATATCCTGTTATCCACGAAATAAGGGATAACGACATGAGAAACCTTTAGTTCCCATTTTGGATACAAAATCCACTCGGGGCAACCGAGGCACATTCCAACGTGCTAATATAGAGCGGCACTCCTCTCGCACTTTGGATTTCGTCTTCCCAAACAAGGGAGGGTGGAGCGAGGCGTGGTGTCCCGCGTCCGCACGTGCAGCGCACCCTATCGAGGCGCTGGGCGCGGAGCACATCCGGGAACCTTACGGATGTCTAGTTTTTCGGTGAGTGTCATGCTCTTTTTAGTGGTATGACTTGGATTCGGGATAACGATATGCGAGGAATTGTTGAAATTGATTCCAAAGTTCTTTTGATTGTCTTTACGGTTCGGCCTCCTCTCCTTGGAACTACTGATATCCGGTTCGAGCAATCAAAAAATCATTTCCTCTTTGCATATATATCTCTCTCCTTTGCTTTAGGAAGCCAATTAGTGGGCGCGCCTTGGCTAATTTTGGTTGCGATTCGTCAAGACCACTCCTTTTCCACGGATGCTCTTCTAGCCAGGGTGCGTGGCTTAGCTATTCTTGACAAGGAAGGCACGCCTTATATTAGGATCTCTTAATCATTTTTGATGTATTTTCATCTTTTTTTTTATCTTTGCTTGTATGTTATTTCCTTTTTCGAGGTCAGGTTCCTCCGTCCTCCCTCTTATAAGGGCAAAGCTGGTCGTCCCCCTCTTGTTTGTATTTATTTCTTTTATTTAATAAAATCTAGCAGGGTGTCGTCCATGTTTCTCTATTAAAAAAAAAAAAGAACTAGTTCACTAGGCGTAGAACTCAGTTCAACATCTCAAGTCTCAAAGACAATAGTTACAAGGCAAAGGAGAGCGATCGTACATGTACTCCAAAGTTCCCAAAAAATCGAACAAGGCATTAGCGACTCGAGTCTCTTCACTAAGCATCTAATGACCAAGACAAGTACCAAGAACTTATAGTACTAGGGTATTGGCCTCTACTAAGCCCTCCCACACTTAACAAGACTCTGACAACGAGCCAAACAAGCAACATAACAGAGATTTAGCATGCAAAACAAGACAATCAAATACAAGAAGGTTCGGTGTCGTACAAAAAACTGTTGGAAAACTAGTGTTTTTAAGTGAAGTAAATTGGGGCTTTGAGACACTAATTTATTTGTGAGTCATTTATGTAATGACTATGGTAATTGTGGAATTATGTTCTTCTCCATGAGTACATAAGAATACTATATTTATTTGTCCAATTCGGATGTCGGATGAATAAGTTATAGAGGTTTAAAGTAGGATATTGGAAGTGTTGGAAGTGAGTTATTCTACATTGGAAAAATATGAAAGACTTGAAGGGTTTATGTACAAAGGCTCCCTTGTGTTGGGTAAGCTTGTATAGAAAGAACTATCCCTCCCACTCCCATATGGGGGTGCAAATCAAGGTCCAATTTGGAGAAACCCACCTTTTGCTTTTCAGTTTACCGGATGATACACAGGCCTCGGTCACAGTTTTCTTTCCACCAGCACACTTCACAAGTCTTCTTCAAACAGTGTTCTTTCCACCAGCACACTTCACAAGTTTCTTCAAAAACACCCAAAATAGCTTTGCGATAATGTTGAAGGAACCTCCTTGGGAGTGGACAATAATTAAACATGCTGCCACTGCCATTACACAAAACATACAAGGAGCCGCAACCGCACATAATAGTTTAAATCCAAAACCACGGGTTGACCCCAAAAATGTGGGCTTATTTTTGAAAGTACTCGAAGCCAATCATTGATAGTTTGCCTCTTTTTGAAAGTGCTAACGTTAAATTAAATTTTTTTTTTTGACAAAGGCCAATATGCGACTTGATGACATTGGAACTTGAAGATAGCCATTAGCCGGTCATTTACACAAAACTTAAGTATATCTAGGGTCTAAAGCTTGCAAAAGTGTTGATAATGTCATTGATAGTTTCTCTTTGAAAGAAGTACATCGACCGATCAAAGTACAAGTAAACAATCTCTTCTCATTGGGGGTAAAGAATAAATGCTTAACATCTCCTTTTCTACATATTAATAGAGGAAGGGATGAATGCAAAACTCCCCGGCCTGGTGTATGAACTTGATCTGGCCTTTGTTAAATCTCATACTCTGTTGCTCAAATAGAGGTAACCTTTTCACTTCTTATGTTTATTGTAGTTTAATAATGTTGTTTTACATATTTTATGGAGTTATTCTCTTAATTTGATGCCTAAAAGTAGTAAAGAACCTCCAATATCATCTCACATGCTAATTAGAAACTAGAAAGTTATATGAATGACATTTTATTTTCTTTCACCAAATTTACTATTAGAGGTTGAATTTTGAATTTTGGATTTTCTTCGTAATCAATAAAGAACAAGTAAAAATGCTCTGCCATATGAAAGTGATATGCTCCTTTGGCAATTGGGGTGGAATTTGGATAAGCTTATCCGTCCACAATAATTAATTAAACCATAATTAATTTACACTAAACCATCCAATTGGGATCATCTATAATTTTAACAATATTTAATTCCAACTATACCATCATTATGACGCAGCGGAACAATCAACATAAATTCTTTCCACAAGAAATTCCTAACAAACAAGCCTATGCCAGCTTATGATTTTCAAGCACAAAGCCAGAAAATAAGAAAACTTGATTTTTTTTTTATCTTAACTAAAGAAATAAACGTTTAAGAGGGTATTTATATGTCCTAAACAAATCAAACCCTAAAACGAAAAATTAAATAAAAATAGACGAAAAGCCCAAATGATTTCTCATCGAGAACTTCGATTTGATATGCGGTGGGCCCCATCATTCATCCGAATGCGAAAGTTATACTCCGTTAAAGTTCTGCTAACCCTTAAATGATTTCTAGTAGTGCATAGCGGAAACTGTGAAAATTACTCGCCGAACCAACTTTCAGAAATTGCCCTTGGACCCCCTGAACTTCGAACTCTTCCCTAAAGTTTTGCTCAAATACTTCTCGGCTACCTGTTCTACATCACACACACACACACACACACACACACACACACACACACACACACACATATATATATATATATATATATATATATATATATATATATATATATATATTAGGCAAAATTTTGTGTAGGACGGTCTTATGGATCCTAAATTCGTAAGACGGAGCCCCATTTAGGAATTCGCAGATCATATTAAATACACATGTTACTAGAAATCATAATAATTATTCAGCTAAGATGGTTCACATTGGACTACTAAGGTTTGGTGGATTGGCATGGAGGGGTCTCGGTTTTGACTCCGACCAGCCATGGTTTTAAGTTTTATTGCATATTAATGTGAAGTTCCTCATTTTGTTCCGGTGCTCAGGTTTGTTGTCGAAATTCTTATATTTCTCATGCCTTGGAGTTTAATCCTTTTTTCGTTAGCCATCCGCTAGCATCAGTTGTCTTGGGATACTTGAGTGACCATAACGTACTTTGACGAAATGCTAAATGACACATTTAGAGCCAAACGTGACACATTGAAAAGACAAAAGTGATACATTTTAAGGTTAAAAATGACACTATAAAGGGAAATTTATTATAATTTTCTTTAAAATACAAAGTAACACTCTTAAAACTAAAAAGTAACGCATTTATTACTAAAAAATATCACTTTAAAACTAATGGTGACTGTCAAAAGTGACACATTTAATACTAAAACGTGACACTTTCAATGTTAAAAAATGATACTTTTAAGGTTAATAACGACAATTTTTATTTATAATGTAAAATGACACTTGTAGGGTCAAAGGTAGCACATTTAATGCTAAAAAGTAATACTTTTAATGTAATAAAGTAACACTTTAATGCCAAACGTAATGATTTTTTTTTATAAAAAAATGAGACACTTCTTAAAGTGAAAGTAACACATTTAAGACTAAAAGTGACACATTTAAAACCAAAAGGTAACACTTTTTTAAGGGAAAAAAATTATAATTTTCATTAAAAATGTAAAGTGACACTTTTAAAGTCAAAAGTAACACGTTTTATACTACAACTAGTTTTACACCCATGCGTTAAACGCACAGCCATACAATTTTTTCAATTAACTTATACTCAAGCAAAACAAAGAAGAAAAACAAAATTTCAACAAAGAAAAAAGAAAAAAAATAATATTTGAGCCAACTACTTTCGATAAAAAAAAACCGTTGTTTTGATTTAGAAATTAGAGACTTGTATTTTTAATTTCTGAGAAAATAAAGTCATTTAAAAAAAATAAATACAACTTTGTCCTTCACTAAATCTAAATTGTAGCAATAATTTTAAAAATAGTAGTAAACCTAGCATTGTTATAAATTAAAATATGGTGAATATATGGTCATATAGTAATAACATTATATGAAAAGTAATAAACAATTAAAATAATATACTACAAAAAAAGATAAGCTAATTATAAAGAATTACATCGAAAAATAATAACATTATGAAAAAATCGAATTATTATCGTGGTTCAATAATCCTCCGTTAACTACACACACAAAAAAAAAAAAAAAAAAGAGAGGAAAATATGAAATTAACCCCACTGGCAATAGGGGTGTAAGTGGTTCGGTTTGGTTTGGTTTATGCCAAAACCACAAACCAAACCGCCTCCTAATGGTTCCAAAAATCTCAAACCGAACCGAACTGAGTAAGACTTGGAACCGAACCGAACCACTCGGTTTGGTTTGGTTTGGTTCATGTTTAATGAAATTAACCAACATTAACAAAAACAATAAAAATAAGATTTTAATTTGGAATAAACATGAAAATTAGGAAATAACCTACTAACAACAAATTATCATAAATAAAATAATACAAATTCTAAAATAAACACAAACAATGGAAGAAATAATAGTTCTCCAATAATCAAGATTTTGTTTGGCTTAGTATCCATTTATATATATATTATGAATAAATCAAAGGTTCAAAATAGTTAATAAATGTAATATATATTATATTATATAATAAATAAATAATAATATATATGACGGTTTGGTTCGATACCAAAAACCGTGAACCGAACCGAATCGCGTGGTTTTCTAATTTTAGAAACCGAACCGAATCTTCGGTTTGGTTTGGACGTGGTTCGGTGGTTCCGATTTACACCCCTAACTGGCAATATCTCTTATTATCAATCTCTCTCATGAAATATCTCTTATTCTCACTGACGATCTCGATCTCTTACACTCATTGTCCACACCATAGTAAGTTTTCGTCCTCTCGCTCCATATATCGCTCGATCCATCTATCTTTCTCTAATATCCAATTTTATTATGAGGGAAAAATATTGATTATATTTTCTCGGTGATTTTTCATTTGGATCTAATGAAAATTATGAAATCACATAAAAGCAAAGTGACACTTTTAAAGTCAAAAGTAACACGTTTTATACTACAACTAGTTTTACACACGTGCGTTAAACGCACAGCCATACAATTTTTTCAATTAACTTATACTCAAGCAAAACAAAGAAGAAAAACAAAATTTCAACAAAGAAAAAAGAAAAAAAATAATATTTGAGCCAACTACTTACGATAAAAAAAAAACCGTTGTTTTGATTTAGAAATTAGAGACTTGTATTTTTAATATCTGAGAAAATAAAGTCATTTAAAAAAAAAATACAACTTTGTCCTTCACTAAATCTTAATTGTAGCAATAATTTTAAAAATAATAGTAAACCTAGCATTGTTATAAATTAAAATATGGTGAATATATGGTCATATAGTAATTGCATTATATGAAAAGTAATAAACAATTAAAATAATATACTACAAAAAAAGAGAAGATAATTATAAAGAATTACATAGAAAAATAATAACATTATGAAAAAATCGAATTATTATCGTGGTTCAATAATCCCCCGTTAACTACACACACAAAAAAGGAAGAAAGAAGGAGAGGAAAATATTAAATTAAGCCCACTAGCAATATCCATTATTATCAATATCTCTCATGAAATATCTCTTATTCTCACTGACAATCTCGATCTCTTACACTCATTGTCCACACCATAATAAGTTTTCGTCCTCTCGCTCCATATATCGCTCGATCCATCTATCTTTCTCTAATATCCAATTTTATTATGAGGGAAAAATATTGATTATATTTTCTCGGTGATTTTTCATTTGGATCTAATGAAAATTATGAAATCACATAAAAGCATTTTGTTTAATTATTTCGTATAAAAAATATTTTTGATATTTAGATCTACTGTAAATTTGTTAATATTTTTTATACATCGATTTTTGTTATTTACTTTTAGATAAATCTCCGAACTTGTTTAATCATTTAGTATTCTTGAAAGATAATTTTTTCTGGTGATTTTTATTCCATCCTATTTTGAATTTGTCAATGCTTTTTTTACATCTCAAATTTTTGGTATTTCTTGATTTACTTGATTTGTTAGTATAATATTTCAATATTTGATAGGTTTATGTTGTGAACTAATCCATTTTCATTAATCATCCTTTACAATGTGTTGATTCATTTTCGTTTGACACAACCGAGAATTGAAAAACTGTGCAAATTGAGATAATTGATGGTGGAAGTTCCAAGGAGTTTTTGAATTATTTAATTAAATAATTCATTAATTGTTTCTTGTTAATAGAAGTTTCTATTTTGGGGAACAAAGTTTTGGCGGGATTTTTCCCTATATAGACTACCCTGCTTTTATATATATATCAAAGTGACACTATTAATAATAAAAAGTGACCCTTTGTATATATAAACATGAGGAGTGATGCTGTAACTTTCAAAAACTAAGAGGTTACATTGAGATTTCTGAATTTTGTTTCATTTAACCTAGATAGATATGTTTTACGGATACGGATCCGTAAGACCGTCTTAGATAAGACCACCTCATATATGTATATATATATATATATATATATATATATATATATATATATATATATATATATATATATATATATATATATATATATATATAGTTTTAAGTGCAATTTAAATAAGGTACAAACAAAACAAATAAAACTAGGATATTATTTTATTTATTTTTGACTCAAATAGGACTCTTTGGGGATGGAGGGACCCTCCTATTATTTTGCCAACAATTAAACTACCAAACTAATCTTACCCTAATTTCTATTTTGCCAGTAAGGGATGGAGAAAAGGAAAACTCTAGCTAATATTGAGCATCATCAATTTTCTGTGGCAATTTCAATCGAGAAGCTGATCAACAAATTGCCTCCCCTTTTATCCAATTGTTGTATCTATAAAGTTCCTCCTAAAGTTCGAAACCTTAATGAAAGAGTGTATGCGCCACAGATGGTTGCTATTGGCACTTTTCTCCATGGGGAGCCAAAACTTCAAGCCATGGAAGAACACAAATTAAGGTACGTGCAAGCATTCTTTCTCCGACACGATCTCAGTCTGAAAGATTGTGAACATGAGATAAGAAATTGGGAAAAGCGAATCCACAATTCTTATGCTGAAACTTTTGATCTTACTCATGATCAATTTGTGAAAATAGTTCTCGTAGATAGTTGCTTTGTCATTAAGGCCCTTTTATCCTACTTCGATTCGACATTTAAACGAACTATTTACTTACCTAAGTCAAACTTCCTTTATGAGACTGATATGATGTTACTTGAGAATCAGATTCCATTCTTTGCATTGGATATCGGCTATACCCACTAGCCTTTCCCGATGAACCCAACACAATGTTCCTCGAGTATTGTATCAGATACTTCTTTTTATGAATGGTAATCCAGGTCGACGAAGATAGACTGATTACCAAGGTGAAAGACTACCTGGCAGAATCGAGTCATCAGATATAACATTTTGTGGATTTGCTAAGGGTATGTCACCTACCATCTGTTAGCAAGTGATTTTCAGAGACAACCACTTCTGAACAAATGACCATGTGCATATATTTTAATTTAGGAAGGAGTATATTCTATAATCAATCTCTTCACGAGATTGTAGAAAAATTGGTCAAAGTTTCTCTTTGTTGTATTTCTGTAATTATAAAAGTCCAATACAAAAACCAATAATACTATGTTGGTGAATTCCCTTTCAATCTCGTGTCTTTGTCCTGTATCTTCCTTCTTCTTCTGCATATTATCTTTTCTTTTGTATTCCTAGTCTTTTATGGTATCAGAGCCCATAATGGCCATGAATGATGCAACCTCTTCCACAACCAATGTAACCTCTCCTCCTTCCCTTCCTCTTTTCTTAAACATTCATTCCTATATGTCCCACACCCATCTCACCAATGAAAACTATCTCAACTGGAGCTCCCTATTCAACTCTGTTTTCCAAACCCACAAAATCACGGACACCATCACTTAAACCACTCCTCCATCTGAATTCCTAGAGGATGGCGTTAAACCTAATCCAGCTTATGACCGTTTTCATCAAGCCTCAGTCCTTGTTCTTTGGTTGGATTAAAGCAACCGTCTCTGCCGATATTCAGCCCTATGTCAATCCATGTAAGACAGCACCCGAGGCTTGGACATTGCTCGCAAAGGAATTTGGTGTATCCTCCCAAATTCACATCCAAAAGCTTCAAGATGAACTATATGATCTTAAGCATGATCCCGACATGTCGATCAAATCCTACATCCTTCGCGCTAAAACAAACCAAAGTTCTCTTGCTACTGCTGGAGTTGCTGTTTCCAACGAAGAACTGCAGCGCCGTCTTCTTAGCGGTTTGGGTGCACCGTTCAAAGAATTCATCACGGTCCGAAATTCTCGGCCTGCCATGTCCATTAATGACCTTCAAAATGATCCAAGAGGAAAACCTTCAACAAAAGTTCTCTACCCTAACCCTTCACCCCACTACGGCCCTTGTTGCTAATTCTTCAACAGTTTTGAACCCATCTCCTAAACCCACTCATTCTTCTCCCAATCACGGTCACAGTAATTATGCAAATGGGGGCTCCTATCCTTCTCACCAAAGACGTGTCCACGGTCGTGGTAAAAATTGGTGGCGAAACCGTAATGGCCGTGGCAGTAGTACCGATCGGGGAATCCTTCCTACCCCAAACAATACTCTTCGCCCACCCAGCCCAGCCATATCTCCCTCTCCAAACCTGCTGTTCTATTCCCCTCTTAATCCTTTTCTGGTTCCTACCCCCACAGCTACATGCCAACTTTGCCACCGCCCAGATCATCTAGCCCCCACTTGCCCAAATCGCCTTAACCGCCTATTTTGCCCATTTCCCTCCTTCACCCACCCCACTACCCAACTACACCCAACCTTCTCCTTACCAAAACCCATCCCCTCCTGCATCATCCATGGTCCCGGTCTCTTTCATTCTCGACTCCGGTGCTACCTTTCACATGACTCAGTCTCCGGACATATTTTCTCAATCTACTCCCTACTCTGGTAAGGATACTATAGTTGTCGCCAATGATTTAAATCTCAATTTGGTCACCCTACTTTCGGCCAAAATTCATTAAGCTCACTTTACTTTTGTTTTCCTCAATTTAAGCACTCTACTTTCACATAATTAGCACGTTCATCACTCCATCCATATATTTGGATGGAACTTTTAATTTTTTTAGGAAAATCAAAAAATACCCTTACTAAATTTGGGGGTTTTGAGGGTCTCCTTCTCCTCTCAAACATAATTTCTTATTATGTGACTTAAATTTGTCAACACACCTTTCAAAGGTAAGGGGCATTGTTATCTTTTCAACGATTTCCATCCAACTTAACTAATGAAAATGATTCTAGTGATCTTATTGACTTTTGAAGCCAAGTAGAGTGATTAAATTGAGGAAAAAAAATAGAGTGAGCTTAATGAATTTTGACCGAAAGTAGAGTGACCAAATTGAGATTTAAACCGTCGCCAATTGGTCTCATCTCCCTATCTCCTCTGTTGGTCAGTCTAGTTTTTTAAATGGTTCTTGCTCTTTTAATTTACGCAATGTTTTATACGTGCCCTCTATACATAAAAACTTATTATCTATTTGTCAATTCTCTCGTGATAATAATTGTTTTTTTGAAATTGATCATTCTGGTTTTCGTGTGAAGGATCACCGCACGCGGTAGATTATTCTTTCTGGAAGTAGCACCGCTGGTCTCTACAACTTAACTTTCCAGCCGACGTCTGCTGTTAATCTCTTTCTCTCATTGGTGAATGCGACATCCCAGGCATGGCATGCTCGTTTGGGTTACCCTTCTCAGCCTATTTTTGAGTCTCTAGTTAATAATTTTCGGATTCCAATTACTGTGTCTTCGAAATCTAATGGTGTTTGTCATGTTTGTCCTTTAGGCAAGTCTTGTAGTTTACCTTTTCCTTCTCGCACTTTTAATTCGCTAAATCCATTAGATATGCTTCATCTCGATGTTTGGGGTCCTTCTCCCATTCCTTCGGTTTCAGGTTTTAAATATTATTTGTCTATTGTGGATGATTTCTCCCGATATGTTTGGTTATTTCCACTTATGCAAAAATCTGATGTCCTATCTGCCTTTTCAACATTTAAAGCTCAAGTGGAAAATCAACTAAGTTGTAAAATTTCTGCCATACACACTATTAAAACAATCCAAACGGATGGCAGGGGGAATTCATTAATAATAGGTTTGCTCAGTTTTTGGCTCAACAAGGAATTCGTCACCAAGTGACTTGTCCGTATACTCCACAACAAAACGGAGTTGTCGACCGCAAGCATCGTCATATTGTTGAGATGGGGTTATGTCTCCTCACTCAATCAAATGTTCCTCAAATGTATATATTGGCTTGAAGCCTTTTCTACCGCGGTGATTCTAACAAAACGGAGTTGTCGAGCGCAAGCATCGTCATATTGTTGAGATGGGGTTATGTCTCCTCACTCAATCAAATGTTCCTCAAATGTATATATTGGCTTGAAGCCTTTTCTACCGCGGTGATTCTAATAAATCGACTTCCCATGCATCATCTCAAATACATTTCTCCTTACCAAAAGTTGCTCAAACGTGCTCCTGATTATCGATATCTCAAAACATTTGGCTGTTTATGTTTTCCTCATCTTGTGCTGTCAGCTAATTACCTTTTAAATAAGGTACCTCGCAAGAAGCTAGACAAAAGCCCTTACGAGATATGGCATGGAAGAGTTCCATCCTACAAATTCTTGCGAGTATGGGGGTGCCTTGCAAGGTTGCTGTTCCTCTACCTAAAAAGGTGAAAGTAGGACAAAAAACTGTTGATTGCATATTTATTGGTTATGCACATAAAATTAGTGCTTATCGGTTTTTTGTGCATGATTCTAGAATTGTAGACATACACAAAAATACGATAATGGAATCAAGAAATGCCTCGTTCTTTGAGAATGTATTTCCATGCAAACTGAGTAGTGTGTCTAGCTTGTCTATACAAATACATGATTCAATAGAAAAAGAGCATGAGGAGAATGAGGTAGAAGAGGTAGAACTTAGATGCAGCAAAAGAGCTAGGGTAGAAATATCCTTTGGTCCGGATTTTCTAACCTACATGCTAGAAAGTGAACCTCAAAGCTATAAAGAAGTTATGAGTTCTTCTGAAGGACCTCTCTGGAAAGAGGCTATCAAGAGTGAAATTGATTCCATCCTTCAAAATCACACTTGGGAATTAGTGGATCTTCCTCCGGGAAGTGAACCACTAGGTTACAAGTGGATTTTCAAAAGGAAGATGAAAGCAGATGGATCAATTGATAAGTATAAGGCCAGACTTGTAATAAAGGGTTACAGCCAACGTGAAGGTCTTGGTTACTTTGATACGTATTCTCTAGTTACGAGAATAACATCAATAAGAATAGTATTTGCAATTGCCGTATTGCGGAATCTTGAAGTACATCAAATGGATGTAAAGACTGCTTTTCTACATTGTGATTTAGAAGAAGAGATTTACATGGAACAACCAGAAGGGTTTTCTGCTCCAGGGCAAGAAAACAAAGTGTCTAAGTTGGTTAAGTCTTTGAATGGCTTAAAACAAGCACCAAAACAATGGCATGAGAAATTTGACAATGCCATGTTGGGTTGTGGATTTAAGATCAATGAGTGTGATAAATGTGTTTATGTAAAGGACACTGAAAATGACTGTCATTTTATGTCTTTATGTAGACGACATGCTTATCATTGGAAGCAATGATAATATGATTAAATCTACAAAAGACATGTTAAACTCTAAATTTGACAAGAAAGATATGGGGCTAGCTGATGTAATCAATGGTGTTAAAATTTCTAGAATTTCAAGTGGACTTACTTTAAGTCAGTCACACTATGTGGATAAAATTCTTGAGAAGTTTAGCAAGGATGACATTGCAATAGCTAGAACTCCTATTGACACTAGTCTACATCTATCAAAGAATAGAGGTGAGACTATTTCTCAAGTAGAATACTCGAGAATCATAGGAAGTCTGATGTACTTAATGAGTTGAACAAGGTCAGACATTGCCTATGTAATGAGTAAACTGAGTAGATATACGAGTAATCCTGGGACTGATCACTGGAAAGCGATAGTCAAAGTACTAAGGTATTTGACATATACTCGTGTTTATGGACTGCACTATACAAGAGATCCAGCAGTGATCGAATGATATTGTGATGCAAATTGGATCTCAAATATTAAAGACTCAAGGTCTACTAGTGGTTTTGTATTCACTCTGGCAGGTGCATCCATATCATGGAAATCTTATAAGCAGACTGTCATAGCTAGATCCACGATGGAGTCTGAGTTTATAGCTCTAGACAAAAGTGGTGAAGAGGTTGAACGGCTACGTCATTTTTAGAAGATATTCCCAGATGGACAAGACATGTGCCTGCAATTTGCATACATTGCGATAGTCAATCAACAATTGGTAGGGCACAGAGTAATATGTACAATGGTAAGTCTCGACATATACGACGTAGACACAATACCATTAGAAAACTACTCTCAACTGGAACTATCTCTATTGACTATGTTAAGTCAAAGGATAATTTAGCGGATCCATTAACCAAAGGGTTAAATAGAGAGTTAGTTGATAGTTTTTCCAAAGGAATGGGACTTAAGCCTATAGATATGAGTTGATACAATGGAAACCCAACCTTGTTGATTGGAGATCCCAAGATCTTGGTTCAAAGGGACAACCTAATTGTAAAAAAACTTTTAGCTTCACTTTTGGGGTCATCCCTTGTAACAGTGATGGTCGTGTGTAAGAGGATAAGCATATGGCTTTTAATGATTCCCAAGTAAGAATCACCTATGTGAGAGAGAAGTGGGGCCGCTTCAAGGAGAATTGTGTGAGGCTCAATTCTTAGACCCTCTCACAGAACCAAGCGAATGTTCAAGGCCATGAATGAACATAGCTATGAGAACTGAATTGTGTTAGGAAGATTCATGTGTAAAGTATATGATCATTTACACTAATGGCAGAACAGTTCAAAGACATCATGTTTACTGATAAGTCAATAAAGTAAATATGCTTTTTCGAGGGAAGGTTCAAAGGGTAACACCTACCTATCCTATGCAGGTTTCGACTGCTGGACTTTATCACCATATTCGTCAATTTCCTTCTTGTGGGGGATTGTTGGAAAAATTGTGTTTATAGAATGAAATTGTGCAATCTTGTGGCACGGATTTCTTCACATGTCGTTTGTGTAATGACAATGGTAATTGTGGAATCGTGTTCTACTTCGTGAGAGCATCGAAATCATATATTAATTTGTCCAATTTGGTGTTTGGATGAATAAGTTATGGTTGATTAAAGTTTGGTTGTTGGAAGTGAGTTTATCCCACATTGGAAGATTAACAAAAACTTGAGTGGTTTATATACAAGTGCCTTATGTGGTAAGGGTAAGCTTGTATAGAATATGAGAGATATTATTTGCTATTGATGGTAGATTTATTTCTCTCAATGTGGTCTTTAATCGATCTCGATTTTCTCCTATAAAGGAGATTACATCCACTTTAATTCACGGTTTAAGACAATCTCAATTTCTCCTTTGTACTCTCGTTGAGTGTATTCTTTCGCAAATTTCAGTGATTGGAGAATCCTTTCTAAACAGTTGTATCGGGTAACAGGCCCTTGGACTTAAAGATTTTGTTCGTCTCACGGCCGAGAACTTTGTCCTTTAGTCCACACCTTTAGGCCAGACTTGAAGTCAGACTTGGACTTGAAGTGAAGCCATCGGCGAACTTTAGTCCACACTTGAAGTTCAGACTTGAAGTCTTAGAATACAAAGCAGTAACTTTTCCTATTGTTTTCAATTCTGTAATTTGTTTTGATTACTGTTTTTTCCTATATTTTTTTCTAACAATTCGATGTTCTCACGAAGTAGAACACGATTCCACAATTACCCTTGTCATTACACAAACGACATGTGAAGAAATCCGTTCCACAAGATTGCACAATTTCATTCTTTAAACACAATTTTTCCAACAGTTATCCCCACCTTTTTTTATTCCGCGTACGTGTGAGTGGGTGTTTTGATTTACTTACATTCTATTTGTAAGTCCCAGAGGGCACAATAATAAGCTAGATGGGGGGGGTTTGAATAGCTTATTAAACACTTAAAACTTTTTGTATTGATTCCTAAAACAAGCAATTGCAATCTATTGAAAAAATTGAAGTAGCGGAAGTCTTGCAAGGAAGATAGACTAAGTCTGCTGGTGAAGCACTACTGGTAGATTTAGTTGGTTACTCAAGTTTGTTGCTAAAGGAATAAGTTAACAGATATGAAAACAATGTAATGCAGTAAGTAAAGAACACAAATATTTTGAGATGGTTCGCACTATAAAGAGTGCTACGTCCACCACCAAAGCAGTCAACCTTGGATTTAAATGCGCACTATATTTTCCACTAGTTCTATTACAGAAATGTCCAATTGATCTTGTACAAAATATTTGACTTGTGTTTGGGGGTGGGGGTATTGAATATCTAGACAAAACAGAATATTCAATGTGCAGAAGAATAGTAGAAGGAACAACAATAAGAAGTAAAGAATTAATGGTTGATGCAGATCTTCTTGTTGTTGTTGAGAACTTCGTTGATCAATTAAAGATCTCTTGAATGCACTAAGTATATAAAGAATGATGTTGTTGTAAAGATGGAGAGCATTGTTTTCTTCAGTCTTTAATGGCAGTATGTATAGCTGGGCATTCTTGAGATCGTTGGAGAAGATGAAGTGAGTAATAGCTCTATTAGGTTGAATGCATTAAATGCCTAGAGTTGTCTTGATGATTTCGTCTTCAACTGATGTTGAGCAGGGAATGGCAAAGAGTTGTTTGCAGCAACGGGTAGGTGAGCAATCAGAATTGCAGACCTGCAATAGTTGGTACAGTCTGTATGTGTCAGTTTGTTTACCTGCTCTGTCACTTTTCAGGAGGCGAAAGTCTTCATGCTTTTTCGAAAAAGCTGGAGGAACGTGTCTGAGAAGTTAGCGTTGATCTAGAGATGATTTAATTCAAATTCAAACTGATTTAGGCTTGAATTAAATAATCCACTGAAGCTTTGAAGTTTGGAAGTCTTGGACACGTCATGCTGTCCGAGTGCAGACAAGGTCTGTCGCTAGAGGCTGCTTGAAGTCTTCTGGTAAAGCCTTCAGCCGAAGTCTTCCTCTGAACCTGTGAAGTCTAAAAACTATTCGAAGGCAAAGTTCTATACACAGTTGCCACGCTAATTGGTACGCAACCCAATTAGCCACTAAGCATAAAACATAATGTAATGAATGAACAAATGCAAATCATGATACAATGAGAAACAACAATCTCCTCCTATTTGCATCTGGTCATCATTACTTACAAGAGAGGGCTATGAAAACTTTAGGATAGATAATAGCATGTCAGAAAATATTTTAGTTTTATAACTGCAGACATGCCTCTATCAAAAAGAAAACATCTCAAGTGGAAAAGCTAATCTAAGTGCTTACAAACAGAAGAGATGAAGGAACAACACAAGGATTAGTAATAAACAGTTTAAATAGATTTAAACTGGATGTTTAAATTCTAAGCAGATATATGAGTTTAAGTAATAAGAATTAAATAGTATATGGTTTTTGAAAAGAAGGGACATCTGTATTTCAAACAAGTAGTTTAATGTTTACAGAGTTTTTAAAAACAAGATAGGTACAAAGGATTAGAGATAGAAAAATATGAGCTACCACAACCTTTTCCCTTTTCCTTTGTCTGCTATGTCTGCTGCTTTTCTTTCTCTGCGTTGGTGTTCGAGTTCTTCAACTCTTCTGGAGTATTCATCATCGGCAGATGTTGGTTGTCTGGTGGAGCGAGAATGGTAGTCGAGTTCTTCACGAAGTCTGTTGTTCTCCTTTATCAGGGTTCGATTTCTAGACCGTAGTTGCCTCTCCTCCGTGATGGCCAGATCACATTCACATTTGGTATTGATACGATCATGGGATGCGTTGAGAGCGAGATGGTTGAGTTCTAGAACAGGAGGGCGTCCGTAACCCAGATGAAGAGTTATGCTGTGAAAGAGCTGCCATAATAGAGTAGAGCAGAGTCTGACGCACTCGTTGCGTTGAGCTTCCATGTTGATTTTGAGGTCTGTGGACTCGTGTCGTATTTCTCCAAACTTTGTCCACACATCCTCTTGAAATTGGCGAAGGATGGCGGCATTCCTATCAGCAGCCTTGGACGTTGCAGTTGCAAGTTCAGCAGCAACTGTGGAGATACTTGTAAGTTCTCTCACTCTATTGTAAATAGCGTCCAGGCGGTAGAGGATTTCGGAGTTGGTCGGTTGGGATGGAGAAGGGTCGAGACCGACGTGAATGTGCTCAATGCCGGTAGACGAGATAGCGTTGGCAGAGGTGACAGGGCGGAAGGGCTGCTGGAGAGGTGGAGTGGCTGAGTTGGAAGAAGAAGAGTCGGGTGTAAGGAAGGTATGGGTAGAAGACGAATTTGAGTGAGGAGGTGATAAAGAAGGGGTTGGGGGAATTTCAATATCTGTGTCCGAATGATCACAGACATTTGAAGGGGTTGGTAGGGGTTTAGTTGAGAACCAAAAGGAAGGAGGGGGATAGGAAATGTCTTCTAGTCTCAAAGGGGTAGGTTTTGGTTGATGGGGAGCAGGTTTGGGAAAGAGGTCTGCTACTGACGAGAGTTTGAAGATGAATCTCGTAGAAGCAGAGGAAAGGGTGGGTGGATACCAGGGTCTTAGGATCAGGGGGATAGGTTGGCTTGGTTCTGATTGTGAAGAAAGGTTGGTTTGGGAGGGAGTGGTCTGGTTTTGTTCGGATGGTATAGTTCGGTTGGTTGGATTACGAGGGGGTAAAGATGGGGTAGAAAGGGTTGGTGAGTAGTTGAAGGGAGAAGGAGGGGCTGGAGAGGGTGATCTGGTAGGCTCCTCCTGAGGGATAGGCTGCTCCAGAGAGGTTGATTCCCTCTGAGTAGATGACTTAGTAGGATTGGGTTGAGAAGGGGTAGAAGGTTGGGTGCCAGTAGACTTCCTTCGCTGCCTCAGCTGCTGGACAGGAGATCCAGTAGCTTCATCGGCAGTGTTGATAGGGTCTCCTGGTGGCTTGGTCGGTAGTCCTTTACGTAGTCGTCTATGTTTAGTCTTGGGTAAAGGAGAGGGTTGGTCAGATGATAGTTTTCATTTTGGGGTTGGGGATGGCTGGGGAGTGGAGGTTGTTGGTTCATGGTGAAAAGGCTGAGGAGAAGAAGGTTGTTCAGCAACGGCAGAGGAGCTCCCAGCAGACTTTGCAAGTCTACTGGCTTTTAGATCCTTCCGAATCCAATCTGCCTGAAGCTCTTCAATGTCTTTTTCAGTTTCTTTTCTTGCCTTGGCACCAACAGCAGCTATGTCCTTAGCGAAGATGTCTGCCAGAACCTCACTTTCATCTGGTGAGAAACCAGCTGCCTTCCTTGCATTGGCGACCTTAACCCGCTTTAGAATGTGTTCTAACTCGTCAGTTAGGTTTTTGGCCTCTTGATAGACGTCACGAGCCGCAGTAGAGGTTGCTTTCTTGAACCTGTCCATGGCTGCATGGATGGATGCACTGGCAGCATCATATGCTTCCATGTCAAACCGTATGACCATCATGGGAGTGGGCTCAGCTAACTTTTCAGCAGCAATGTTTGGTAGCCCTCTTTGCTGCCTCCTTCTGTTTTCCCATTCAATGTACTTATTGAAAAAGGTAGCCGTCAGCTGTCTATCTTTAGAAACTTTGATAAGTTCTTCTTTAAGAATGGCAGACTTGATCTAAGGCGTATCCCTTAGCAGGGAGTTGATGAGCCTGACAAAGGGTCTCTTGAAGGAAGGACTATCCTTCACTTTGGCAATGTGATTGCGGAGCTCATTAAAGATGATAGCACCGTAGTTGAGGCGAGTCCTTCGGTGAATGGTGCTCGAATGGTTGAGCTGTTGAGCTGTGAAGTTGTCATGGGCGCCATTCTTGAACAGAAGGGATTTGTCCAGTAGATGACTGGAACAGTAAACGTCCAGGGGAAAGACGATCCTCAGTATTTTGCCTTGAGGTTCCCTTGGAGTGTTGGTTCCCCTCATTGCTTTCCAGGCTCTGTCAGCCTCAGCAATAGATAGCTCCATGTCTCCACCGTAGTGAACACCAATAACCTTGGAGATTACTTTGGCAGAGAGAGAAAAAGGAAATCCACGAATCCATCCTCGGATGATGGACGGAGTCTTGGGGTTGATTTCCATTCGCTGGTAGAACTCTTCATCGAGAAGGATGCTGTAGTCGTCGTCGTGGAGACAAAAGAGGGGGAGAATCCCGGACTCGTTCATGTCATCGCACATTTTGGCTCCGGCAACGAATGTGCGAACAGTTTGTAGGTCAATGCATATGCTGAGCAGGTACATCTTGGGTTTCAGTGTCTGAATGATATCGTGAGCAGCAGGTACATCTTAGGGTGCATGACACTTTCTAGGTCAATCACCTTCTTTTTGCCGGTATTAGACTTTGCAGATGATTTCACCTACAAAAGTCATTTTCAGGAATTAGGGCTTTTCTTGAGACAGAGCAAACAACCAAAGATTTCATTTTTAAGAAATAAAATAAATTTTTAGACATAAAATTTGAAACCCTTGAATGTTTGAATAGTTAAAAATAGAAAAACATTAACAGATGATTCGCAGAAAAATAAGTATCCAAAGTACAGAGAAAGCTGTTAGTTTCAAGATTTTGAAATGAACAACAATGGCGGAAACCGTCTGGGTACACAAACCGTCCTTTCGGATATTCCTCAAAAAAATATGACTTAGAAGAAGAAATAATAAGCATAAATCATAAGATAGTAAATTGATGAGTAATGAAACGCTTACCATTGTTGCTGTAAGGAAGAAGAAGTAGAGAATAGTCGGAAAGAGAGAGGAAGCAATTGCAGAGAAGAGAGGAGGGTTTGAGTAGATAGAGAAAA
This sequence comes from Codonopsis lanceolata, assembly GCA_013146195.2. Lineage (NCBI taxonomy): Eukaryota > Viridiplantae > Streptophyta > Magnoliopsida > Asterales > Campanulaceae > Codonopsis > Codonopsis lanceolata. Next base: position 137,356,059 of record CM028377.1, on the reverse strand, counting down.
TCTGAGAGAGAGAGAGAGAGAGAGGGTTCGTAAAGGTTTGAAAAGGGCGGTTCAAAGTCTATTTAAAGGAGAAGAAAAGTCATTTTGGCGAAAAGGGCTTTGGATGAGTGACGGGTGTCTATTAGCCAAGCTGTAACTTAAGATATTTTCAAAGTAATTAACAAAAAGTGACTTTTAACCCCTTTGCCCTTTTTAAAAAATCTTTTACCCTTTAATAGACTAATAGTTGAGATACTAACCTGGTCTTAGAGTGGTTGAACTATATCATGAACAAAGTTAGTAGCAACTAAGTCTGTCGGTATGAAAGAAAGCTTAAAAATAAAAATTAAGCTGTAGGATCAATCATACCAAGATTTCTCCTCAAATAAGCAAACCTAGTAGCATCCAGTGGCTTGGTGAGAATATCTGCCAATTGATGTTCAGTTGGAACATATTCAAAGCTGATGTTACCTTTTTCCACATGATCTTTGAGGAAATGATAACAGATATCAATGTGCTTTGTCTTTGAATGCATCATTGGATTCTTTGAGACTAAAATTGCAGAAGTGTTGTCACACATAATGGGACAATTTGAAGTCTTGATGTTGTAATCCACGAGTTGCTGCTTCATCCAAAGTAGTTGAGAGCAACAGCTGCTGGCAGCAATGTATTCTACCTATGTGGTTGAGTTTGCAATTGATCCTTGCTTCTTGCAGGACCATGAGGTAAGTCTATTACCAAGAAATTGACAAGTCCCACTGGTTCTTCTTCTGCTAACTTTGTAGGCTGCATAGTCTACATTTGAGTACCCAACTAGATCGAAGTTGTTCCTTTTCGAATACCAGATCCCCAGATTTGTAGTGGTTGAAACATGTCTTATGATACGTTTAGAATCAAGCAAATGTGATTCCTTTGGATCTGCTTGAAATCTACCACAAACACAAACAACAAACATTATATCGGGTCTACTGACAGTAAGGTAAAGAAGTGAACATATGATTCATCGATACTTGGTCACGTTCTCTTGCTTTCCCTTTTCATCTTTGTCAAGATGGCAGTCGGTAGACATTGGAGTCTCAAATCTTTTAGCTGAATCAAGACCAAATTTCTTGATGAGTTCCTTTGTATATTTGGTTTGGCTGATGAAGATCCCATCTAAAATTTGTTGAATTTGAAGTCCTAGAAAGTAGGTGAGCTCTCCCATCATGCTCATCTCAAACTTGCTTTGCATCAGCTTCTTAAATCTCTTACACAGGCTTTGATTTGTAGATCCAAAGATGATGTCGTGCACGTAGATTTGTACCAGAAAAGAATGACTTTTATGCTTGAGGATGAATAGGGTTGTGTCTATTCTTCCTCTCACAAATCCTTGTTCAATTAAGAACTTGGATAGAGTTTCATACCAAGCTCTGGGAGCTTGTTTGAGGCCGTAGAGTGCTTTCTTGAGTTGGTACACTTGATCCTGTTTGTCTTAGATGACAAAACCTGGAGGTTGTTCAACGTATACCGTTTTTCGAAGATCACCATTGAGAAAGGCACTCTTCACATCTATCTGATATACTTTGAAGTCCATGAACGAAGCATAGGCTAGAAAGAGTCTGATAGCCTCTAATCTGGCAACATGAGAAAATATTTCATCGAAGTCAATTCCTTCTTCCTGTCGGTAGCCTTGAGCAACAAATCTAGCTTTATTTCTAGTGACATTTCCATCTTCATCTCTTTTGTTTCTGAATGCCCACTTGGTGCCTATGACTGGATCGCCAGTAGGTCTTTGAACTAAACTCCACACTTTGCATCTTTTAAACTGGTTCAGCTCTTCTTGCATAGCTTCAATCTAGTAATGGTCTTCGATAGCTTCATCAATCTTCTTTGGGTCGATTTCAGACAAGAATGCAAACGCAAACATAGTCTCATTTTGAACATTACTTCTCGTACGAACTCCTGAGTTAAGATCACCAATGATTTGTGAGATGGGGTGATCTCTTGTTTCAATAACATCTGGAGGAAGATCACTTCTGGTGAGTTCTTCCCTTAGAGAATCTGGAGAAGGTAGAGAGGGTGATTCACCAAAATCGGGTTCAGAAGGGGTAGAATCTTCGAGACCTTCATTTTCTGGTGAACAAGAAGGGTGAGTGATCTGCAAAGGTGCTTGAGGTAGAACATAAGAGATGGGTTCAGGGTCAACAGAAGGGTTGGAATAGGTACCAGCAGAGTTGAAGTCTGCTGGTGCTGGGCTAGCAGAACTAAAGGAGTCTGCAGTTGGAGGTTTGTGAGGTGAAGTAGAAGTAGAAGCTTTATTTGTACCTGTCTCAACATAATCAGAATCATCAGCAACATTTGGAGCCTTTCGAGGCTCTAATAAATCGTATTCATCAAAAGTAACATGCACAGATTCTAAGATTTTCAAAGAAGTTTTGTTAAATATGTGAAATACTTTTGAATGGTTGGAATAGCCCAGAAAAATTCATTCGTCTGATTTTGAATCAAATTTACCTCTATATAGAATAAAACATTGTATAGAATAAAACATTTACAGCAGAAGATTTTGGAAAATCCTATGTTTGGGGCTCTTCCTCTCCATATTTCATATGGAGTTTTATTATGAAATTTGTTTACCAGGGATCAATTCTGGGTAAAACATGCAGAGTTGACAGCTTCTGCCCAGAAGTATTTCAGAAGTCTAGCTTCTGCCAGCATAGTTTTTGTTGCTTCAATGAGTGTTCTGTTCTTCTGTTCAGCTACACCATTTTATTGAGGAGTTTCGACAGCAGAGAAGTTGTGGCTGATCCCGTGGTCATCACAGTATCTTTCAACATCGTTGTTCTTGAATTCGATGTCGTTGTCTGATCTGATGTCACTTATGTCCTCAAGCTTTTGGGTTTGAAGTCTTCTGAAAAGAGCGGTGACTAGATCATATGTCTCATCCTTTGAGGTCTTTGTTTCGATCTAGGTGAACCTAGAGAAGTCATCAACTACTACAAATGTATACTTGTCTCCAGAGATACTGACTGTAGTGATTGGTCCAAAGAGTTCCATGTGCAGAAGTTGAAGAGGTCTGGAAGTTGACATGACTGACTTGCTCTTGAAGGAAGACTTGGAGAGTTTTCCTAACTGGAAAGCCTTGCAACTTCTGTCGTGGTCGGCAGACACCGTAGGTAGACCTTTGACAAGCCCATCTTTGGAGAGGTACTTGAAGTTGAGGTGATTGAGACGCTTGTGCCAAAGCCAATTGTTGTCACGAATGTTGTTTGCAACTAGGCAAAGGCTGGAGGATCTCCCTAGAAGGTTTAAGTCCACGACATAGATGTTTCCTTGTCTATTGCTGGTCCGTAATGTTGAGCAGGATTCACGATCTTTGATGAGATATTGGTTGGAGGAGAATTGGCAGATAAGACCTTTGTCGCATAATTGGGATATGCTCAGAAGATTATGCTTTAATCCATTCACTAGAGAAACTTTATTGATGGAGAGACTTTCTCTAGTGATTGAGCCATACCCAATTGTTTTCCCTCTTGCATTGTCGTCGAAAATCACCGTAGGACCTTTAGCTTCAGCCATATCTGAAAGTAGACTTCTGTTCCCTGTCATGTGCCTTGAACAACCACTATCGAGGTACCAGATGTCCTTATCATCTGAATCTATAGCCATGAAGCAAACTTGAAAAAGTCAATGGAACAAGGTCCCCTTTATTTTCTTTTGGGTCCTGAGGATTAGAAACCTTTTGGGACCCATACCTGCCTCACCTTGAGAGAACTAGGTCTCTCAGATTTTGGTGTGAACCTTAGCAGGCATTCTGGGGCCAGATGGCCTAAACAGTTACAAGAATGACATAGATGAAAGTTCCATGGAGGACAGTGATTAGCTTTAGTTGTAGAGTTTTTGCGACTTTCCTTGTTCCCAACAGCAGTCTTGGGTTCAGCTAGCTTGTTGACAGTAGGCTTAATTGGTTTCTGTTGAATCTTCCTTGATTTGCTACCAGCAGACTTAGCCTTGGTCGGTCTGTTGTTAACTGTTTTGGGAGGATTCAACAGAATTCCTTTAAGTTTATTGTCAATTAACTTGGGTGCTTTAGCCATTTCGTAGACAAACTTGACAAGTACCAGTAGAGATTTCGTAGGTCTACCGCCAGCAGACTTTGCTTTAGCAGAGCTGTTATCGGTAGACTTTGATTTCTCTACCGTTCCTTTCTCAAGCTTCTCATTAGAGACAGTTTCTTTGGCTTTCCCCTTGTGAGCCTTGGGGTAAACATATGGTACACTTGTATACCCAAGTCCATGTTTACCTTTGTTCCCTAAGGTTTGTTTGGAGAAGGAAGTATCATCGTCAGTCTTGGAGGATTCACTTTTCTCTGTGACAGAAGAGTATGCAATGCTGGGCTCATCATTATAGCCTAAGCCTGATTTATCTCCACTAGGCTTTTGACTAGAGAGGATTCCATCGAAGGTTTCCTTGGAGTTGTTCCATGAGTCAATTGTCTTTTGCAAGGCAATTTTCTCAAGGTCCAGCCCTTTGATGTGCTCAGTTAGGCAATCAACTTTATCACAAAGAAATTTGTTTTCTCCTTTTAGCTTGATACTCTCTTGTTGACAGCTATTGAGGGTTTGAATCTCAACTGTCAGCATAGATTTCTCAGCAGCAAGCTTTTCAAAGTTTTTTGCGAGTTTTACATAGGTTACTCTGAAAGAGTTGAACTCTTCAAGCATTTCTTGATTATCCTTGAGCAGTTCTTCCTTACTGAAGTTTTCACAATTGATCTCACCTTTTACAAAGGGACTAGGTGAGATTTCGACTTCATGTTCAGAGTCATAGGTGGGACTTGATTCATGAGCTATTAAGCATATATTGGCTTACTCACAATCGTCCTCATCCTCTTCTGAATCTGTCTCAAACCATGTAGCAACTTGTTTCTCTTCAATGTCTTCAGCCAGCATACCTTTTTGTTTTTGAAATTTCTTATAAGGAGGCTTTCGGTATGGTTCGAATTTTGGCTTTGGACATTTAGATGCAAAATGACCAGGTTTTCTACAGTTATAACACACTAGCTCATTGTTAGATAGGCTTTCAGCAGATTTTCTAAAAGGCTGCTGGTGTGTGTCCTTCCTTCCATATTTTACAAATTTTTTAAAACATTTAACAAACATTGCAAATTGTTCATCTGAAAACAAATCGTTTTCACTAGAGGAAGTAGACGGTTTGTTTTCAACTGAGGTTTCTTCTTGTACCATGGCTAGTAAGGACAAGGTTTTGAATTGCTTGTCCTGCTCTAGAGCTTGATTAACTTCAAGCTTGTAAACCTTTAAACTTGCATAGAGACTACGAAGAGTCATTTCATTCAAGCTCTTAGATTCCTTCATAACGGTAATCTTAACATGCCATAGACTACCTAGAGAGCCTAGAAATCTCATGTTCATTTCTTTCTTGCCATAAGTTTTACCAAGAGAAAAACAACTATTTATTACCTTGCTGAAGCGATCATAAGCTTGTCTCAAGGTTTCCTTGGGATCCTTTTTGAATGAATCGAATTGTTGGATGAATGTGTACTTTCTGTTGTCTCTTGTATCTTGGTCTCCTTCCAAGTATTCAACAAGAGCTTCCCACATTTCTTTGGCATTAGTACATCGGATCACTTATTGGTAAGTACTGGTGTCTAGTGAGCTTGTTATGATGTTGATGACTTTACTGTCCAGCTCCACTAGCTTTCTTTCGTCCTCAGTCCATTCTGATTCTTCTTTAGGTACTTCAGCAGGATTACCGGCAATGCTTGCCAGAAAATTTGCCTTCATTTGTACATGGTGTCCTGCGAGTACGCACTTCCATAACCTGTTGTCAATAGAATTCATAAAACGCATTATCTTATCCTTCCATACATCGAAATGGCCTTCATCCAATATTGGGACGTGGTTCGCATTTGACGTTGGTAGCATGTATTGTGTTTGTGCCATTGGAACGTGTCTCTTAAGAGTTTAATCTTGGAAAAACTAGTTTTCGAAGAGTCAAGCTCTGATACCAATTGTTAGTCCCAAAGGGCACAATAATAAGCTAGAGGGGGGGTTGAATAGCTTATTAAACACTTAAAACTTTTTGTATTGATTCCTAAAACAAGCACTTGCAATCTATTGAAAAGATTGAAGTGCGGAAGTCATGCAAGGAAGACATACTAAGTCTGCTGGTGAAGCACTACCGGTAGACTTAGTTGGTTACTCAAGTTTGTTGCTAAAGGAATAAGTTAACAGATATGAAAACAGTGTAATGCAGTAAGTAAAGAACACATGTATTTTGAGATGGTTCACACTATAAAGAGTGCTACGTCCACCACCAAGGCAGACAACCTTGGATTTAAATGTGCACTATATTTTCCACTAGTTCTATTACAGAAATGTCCAATGGGTCATGTACAAAATATTTGACTTGTGTTTGGGGTGGGGGTATTGAATATCTGGACAAAACATAATATTCAACGTGCAGAAGAATAGTAGAAGGAACAACAATAAGAAGTAAATAATTAATGGTTGATGCAGATCTTCTTGTTGTTGTTGAGGACTTCGTTGATCAGTTAATTAAAGATCTCTTGAATGCACTGAGTATATAAAGCTTGATGTTGTTGTAAAGATTCAGAGCATTGTTTTCTTCAGTCTTTAATGGCAGTATTTATAGATGGGCATTCTTGAGATCGTTGGAGAAGATGAAGTGAGCAACAACTCTATTGGGTTGAATGCATTAAATGCCTGGAGCTGTCTTGATGATTTCGTCTTCAACTGATGCTGAGCAGGGAATGGCAAAGAGTTGTTTGCAGTAATGGGCAGGTGAGAAATCAGAGTTGCAGACCTGCAATAGTTGATACTCGTATGTGTCGGCTCTGTTCACTTTTCAGAGGCGCTCGTCACTTTTCAGAGGCGAAAGTCTTCATGCTTTTGATCTGAAGACGTGGTTGATTTAATTCAAATTCAAACCGAAGGCTTGATTGATCTGAAGATGATTTAATTCAAATTCAAACTGATTTAGGCTTGAATTAAATAATCCACTTAAGCTTTGAAGTCTAGAAGTCTTGCTGGAGGCTGCTTGAAGTCTTCCGGTGAAACCTTCAGTCGAAGTCTTCCGCTGAATCTGTGAAGTCTAAAAACTATTCTAAGGCAAAGTTCTATACACAGTTGCCACATTAACTGGTACGCAGCCCAATTAGCTACTAAGTATAGAACCTAATGTAATGAATGAATAAAAGCAAATCAAGATACAATGAGAAACAACACTATTGATTAAGGGGGAATTATATTTACCTACTGTAAACTTATGTTTATTATTATACTTTTGTTTTATGCTTTTGACCAGAAATACCAAAAAGGATAGATTGTTGTAGAATACATTTCAAATTAAGGGTGTGAATACATTTTAATCAAAAAATTTCTTTTTAAAAACTATTTTTATTGGTTGTTCTATTTTCTTTTTAAAAACTCTTTTTGTCAAACTCTTTTTATTGCATGCCACATAAGATCAACAGCCAAAATTTGAGGACTTACAAGTAATTGATTCAATAGTCAAAATTAAGTAATTGAACTCATAAAAGTAATTGTTTAAATTAAATGATACGTCTCGAACTAATCATAGAACTAAGTAATTGATTAAAAAATGAACCGAAGTGAAATGATTCAACAAATGGAATTACAAGTAAAGAATCTCTTCTCATTTGGTTAAAGTCTAAATTCTTGAATCTCTTCTCATTGGGGTAAATAATAAATGCTTAAAGTCTAAATTCTTGAATTTCTTCTCATTAGGGTAAAGAATAAATGCTTAAAATCTCCTTGTCCTCAGACGAAGTATTATAAGAAGGGATAAAGGAAAAGCTCCCTTGGTGTATGATCTTGGTTTGGATTTATTTAATCTCATACTCTGTTGCTCAAATGGAGGTAAGCTTTTCAATTTCTTATGTTTATTGTGGTTTCATACTTTTGTTTTACATATTTTATTGAGTTACTAAATCTTCGTTAATGTGATGTATGAAATCTTACAAGGAGAACAAACCCTTTATACATGATAATGTGATGTATGAAACTGGATAATTCTTATTAATGGGGGCATTCTTTAAGATACCAATGAATAGTTACATGTTAACAAAAATTTACCTCTTAATTATTTGTTTATATTAAATTGACTAATAAAGTTATTTTTCAAATTATCTTCTAACATGATTTTTTTAGTTTAAAGCATCATTGAACAATATAGTTATTGTTGGTTCCATGTGTCAATTTGTATCCATACCCATATGTCAGCCTAGACTGCCCATTAAATTTATGGGTATGGAAATATGAAAAAATGTAAATTGACAAAAATGGGTTTACCCATTGATGCCCATTAATTAACATGAGCTTATGTGAGTATAGATGGTAACCCGCATAATTACCACATTTACTCGAAGCTTTGTTATTAAAATTAGGGCAAATTGCATCATTGGTCCCTTGATTATGGGTCTCTTATAGTATTAGTCCTTTAATAATTCTTTTGTTAAAATTAGGTTTTTTTAGTATTGAATTTTTATATGGGCAGTCCTTTTGATGGATGCCGTTAAAAAATATCGTTAATTTGCCCATTTTCTCATACCTAATATATATCACAATTTTTAGTTGAATCCTTAGGGCTTGAAAAAATGTCAACAGGGCTTTTTCCCCAAAATATTTCCAAGTAGTATATTTACGTTCTATCGTACACATACACAGTAGCATCAAAGCATCACCTCGAGGTGCAGGAACGAGAAAATTTGCCAATTTTGAACTTAGAAATGGCCATTGTCAACCCACTGGACCCTAGGGTTGGAATTAAAACCCAGATTTGGATTATGGTTTCCGAGGGGGACAGAGATTGGATTAGGTTTCCTTGATGGGGGCAAGGAAGCCTCTGTTAGAACTAAACTCAGACCCAGACGCTTGTTCGGCCATTTTCATTCTTGCTACCCCCTACCGCAGCATAGAGTAAATCCCACACAACGTCGTTCTGTTTAATTCCGTTGGCCGACCAGGGGAGACGGGCAGTTAGGAATTCCACAGCTAGAGCCCTGCTTGCAACGACAAGTCCCCATCACATTACACAACGTTGATTGTGGCGAAGTAGCCATACCCCATGACTGTAAAAATCAAAAAGTAAAAAATTAAACCCAAACCCCATGACTATAACCCACCTCATCGACGTCGTCCAACGGTATAAGGTCCTTGGGGAGCGAGATCTTGGCTAGAAGCTCCTTGGTTTTATGCTTGCAGATGGCTTCGCCGTAGTAAATTTGGGCGATTTCTCAGTGGGTTTCGATCAGTTGGGAAGACATTTTGGAGGGATTTTGGGGTTTTGGAGGGTTTGATCTGTTAGTTGGATTTTTGATTTGGGAAGACGAAGATGGGAAAACGAACTTGAAGTCTTGAATCCATGGCGGTTTGTATAAACTTGTAGGATCATTTTTTAAGCTCTAGGATCGTCGGTGAGTTTACCAAAAAATCATGGAAGAAGGCGTTAGGGTCATTTTTAAACTCTAGGGATTCAATTATAACTTTTGATATAAGTTAGGTTTGAAAAAAAAAATCATTTTAATTTTTACAAAATATATATGGGTAACTTAACGTTATTTTCTTAACGGTGTTCATCAAAAGAATTGGCGTTGTATAAAAAATTAATACTCGTAGGATTCAAATTTAACAAAAAATTATTAAAAGACTAATATTATGAGAGGTCTATAATCGAGGACCAATGGTGCAATTTGCCCTTAAAATTAAACAAACTAAAGTGTTCGGAACCGTGGCAGGGTGATGATGGTGTCCAAATCTCTTTCTTTCTCTGTCGCTTTACATATTTTTTAAAATACCTATATTTTCAAACTCTTGTGGTTCAATCCTTTAAATCTCCGCATTTTTTGTTGTTGCTAGTAATGGAGTTTGATAAAAACTTGAGAAATACTTTCTTATGGGTATAATTTGACAGATCTTCTCCGACCCGATCAATCATGTGTTGATGGATTGAACTGTAGAAAGGGATTCCGTAAGACAATCTCAAATAAACCTACCCATGAAGTTTTCTTTTTTGAATAGTTGGTTACATGCTAAAATGGGTTATGTTACATGCTATGTGTGTAATAGATTTATTTTTAAATACTTTTTTCCTCACTTTATGTATATATTTAATTGCTAAATAATTATTTTAAAAATATTTCAAATAATATATATATATATATATATATAATTAAATTGTGCATATTTTCTTTTAAAAACAATTTGAATGTTGTTTGTCTCAAACATGACGAGATTATGAATGTTAGCATGCTTATGTTCATGTTTTGGTTAATAATATTTAAAATGCTTTCCTTTTATGTTATTAATATATCTATTTAAGTCACTTTTTTATTTTATTTTTATATTTAAAGTGTTTAGTTTAATTTTCTTAACAAACTAGTGTGTTATTTCATGTTATAGAGTTTTGTTGACTCTAGCTAAGCCTAGTTGACTTTGACTCCCAACTATTTGGTAATTTTATGTCTTGATTTGTTTGGTTTTTCTCCGACATCACATATATGTTATGCTGCCTCCGTTTTACCGAGCAAACCACTTTGACCAACTGTGTCACATCTTGACAACCCATTAGTAATTTAATCATACTAGCAACCTACTGGTTACCTTAGATATTGAAGGGAAAGTTAGATGACTAATACCTCTCGATTTATAATTTAACCTTCCAAACTTATAGAATATTGAGTTTCCTTCTAATATACAAGAGCATTGACACTTTATTTATTTGAGAGTACGTCCACATCGAAGCCCAAGTGGTATTTCACGGGGAAAATTATTTGTTGACCATCACTATTACCAGCTACCCGATTTGATCAAGCACATTTCGTAACTCTTAAATTGATCAATGCATATCGATAACATCTCATCCAATTTCATAATAGATGTGTTAACGTCGACTACCAGAGAGATTTTATGAGGGGTATTTTTTAATTTTTGAGGGGTGTTTTTTAAATTTTTATGAGGGGTGTTTTTTAATTTTTAATTTTTGTCTTTATATTTTCATGAAGATGGATAAAAATACCCTTCATAAAATCTATCCGTTAGTCGACATTAACATAGATATTGCGAAATTGGATGAGATATTGACGGTATGAACCACAATGTACCAACTTATTTAATATATTGGTCAATTTGAGAGTTATGAAATAAGGTTGGTCAAATCAGATAGTTGGTAATATTACAATGGTCAAAAAAATAATTTTCCCGTATTCCACATAGCCGAATTGAAAACCTTCTCGTTTATGTATAATGATTGTTCAGTTTTTGAAACGGGGTTCGCACACCATCTCTAATTTCTGTAGTTTTAAATTTTTAAATTAAAATAAATGCAATGACAAAATTTGATTAACTTATCATCATCTCTTTAATTCACGAAAACTGGTAATTTATTGAATTTTGGAAAGCTTTATAAATTGAACTATGGAAGATATTGACTATTGACGGCTACTGATTATCTTTTTTGAAAAAAATTATATTTTTAATTAATAAATTGATTTGCGGAAGCTAATATAAATTGATTTAGCATAATTTATGAGAAACAAATTTTCAAATTAATTGGCACTTCCATAAATTATTGCTCATAAATTAGTTCAAAATTAGAGCAAGGTGATTTCAGTCTAAATTTATACTATATTGAAGAGATTTCTATTCAGTTGCTTATTGAAGAAATATTTATTATTATATTGTTTGATTATTTATTGTTATATTGTTTGATTATTTATTATTATATTGTTTGATTGCTGGGCCTTCTATTTAGTCAAATGACAGTGGTGTTCATCCTTGTAATAATTTCATTGTACAAAGCAAGGGCCTATTTAGTCTAGAAAAATTGGGGCTATTCATTAAGATACCACTAAGAAAACCCAAACTTAAGTATTACTAATTTTTTTTTTTTTAAATCAGGTTGAATCTTGGGGTAGTAGTTCCGGTCCTCATTGCTACTACCATGAAAATCGCGAGATGTGTTCGAATGATACAGGATTTGAGAACATGTCAACTAATAACACATAGAAGGTCCAACCTCAGAAAAAAGCAAATTACTTCCACCAAGTATCGAACTCACGCTGCATGCCTCCAGAATCTTATGTCCCCCTCCTTTTACCACTCGGCTATGCCCCGGGAAACTTAAGTATTACTAATTGGAGACACTAAACGTTGCACTCTATTTACTAAATATTACACCATTTTAAATGTTCATATATCCTCCTTCCCCTTATAACAAAATAACCCACTACTTTTCATCATTTCACCAAACATCCCCTTCTTAAATAAATTTTCTCACTCTACCTGATTTCTCTCTCAGGCCGGTCACAAGTGACGTCGATTTCTTCCCATGTCGGCAGCAAGCGATCACGATGTCTTAGGTTAAGTCGCTAGGGAACTTAGGCTTAAATCCTTGCAAGTTGAAAGACATTTTAGACTTGAAATCATGTAAGTTGCCAGACTTTTTATACTTGTATTAAAGTAAGCCGCCAGACCCTTTAGACTTGCATCAATGTAAGACGTCAAACTCTTTAGACTTGCATTGATGTAAGTCACCAGAATTTTTAGATTTGCATCAATGCAAGTCCCCAAACTCTTTAGACTTGCGTCAATGTAAGTCGCCAGACTCTTTAGACTTGCATTGACATAAGTCGCTAGACTCTTTAGACTTGCATCGATATAAGTCCCCAGACTCTTTAGACTTGCATTCATGCAAGTTGAAAACCTTAGTAAACTTATTGATTTTAAGTCCATAGACCCTGGTGACTAGCTAGGGTTTTGAAAATTCATCGAGTCGCCAAACTATTTAAACTTGCATTCATCTAAGTCGCAAGACTCTTTAGACTTGCATCTATGTAAGTCGTCAGACTCTTTAGACTTGCATTCATGTAAGTCTAAAACCTTAGTAAACTTACTGATTTTAAGTCCATTGACTGTGGCGACTAGCCTAGGGTTTTAAAATTCATCAAGTCGCTGGTGTATTTCAACTTATTTGGAGGCGATTGAAATGTAGCTTGGACTTAAATAAGGTTAGGTTGCCAGAGTCTAACAGCTTCAATGAGTGTTTTAATGGCTTTGCTAAGCTTAAGTCGCTAGGGGCTGGCGACTTTAAGCAAAATTTGGTAGTCTGAGTTTCAGCTCTGTATCTAGCCTATAAAATTACAAAAAAAAAAAATTAAAAAATTGTGGAACATACCGTAAAATAAGAATTTATATGAGCATTGTTGTCCGGATTCGCATTGTTAGGATTCACATTGTTGTTGGGCATTATTGGAGAATAAAATTTGATAGTATCTATTGTTGAAATTCATGGAAAGATGGGGGATGGAAAGAAATAAATGTAATTATTTTACAAGAGGGCAATTTGGTAATTCAACTTTTAAGTTGGTGCGACGTTTAGTATTTTTAGGGTGTGACGTTTAGGTTGTTTGTTTTGTACTAATATATTACGAATATTAATATTATTATTATATTGATCTTACCCTAATTTTTTTTCCAGTTAGGGATGGTGAAAAAGGAAGCTCCGGCTAATATTGAGCAACCTCTATCATCGCCATCGGTGGCAAGTTCAATCAAAGAGCTGATCAATAAGTTGCCTCCCCTTTCATCAAAACGTTGTATCTACAGAGTTCCTCCTCACGTTCGAAACCTTAATGAAAGTGTGTATTCGCCACAGGTAGTTGCTATTGGCCCTTTTCACCATGGGGAGCCAAAACTGCAACGCATGGAAGAAGACAAGTTAAGGTACTTGGATGCATTCCTTTATCGAGTTAGACACAATCTCAGTTTGGAAGATTGTGAAAATAAGATAAGAGATTGGGAAATGGAAATTCGTGATTCTTATGACGAAACTATTAATCTGACTTGTGATGATCTTGTGAAAATGGTTCTCATAGACAGTTGCTTTGTCATTGAAGTCATTTTATCCGACACAAGTCGTTCATTTGATCGAATGTTTTACTTACCCCGGAAAAACTTCCTTTATGTGAAAGATATGTTATTACTTGAAAATCAGCTTCCATTCTTTGTTTTGGATCGTCTATACCACCTATGTGCCTTTCCTCATCAGCCGAAGACAAACTTCCTTGAGTATTGTATCTTATACTTCTCTTATCGACCGCCAATCCAGGTTTATAATGGAAAACTAATTATTACCAAGGTGAAAAACTACATGGCAGCATCAAGTCATCGGATACTGCATTTTGTGGATTTGCTAAGGGTATGTCACCTACCATCAACACTAAGTCTACGTTCAGACGAAAGGTTTGAACTAGTTACAATACCATCAGCACTAAGGCTACTTTCAAGTGAAACATTTGACCTGGTTACAATACCCAAGGTAACAGAGGTTCACGAGGCCGGAATTAAATTAAAGAAGGGCTCGAGATTTTTGCCGCTTGACATAAAATATAGGCATGCAGTGCTAGAAATTCCTCAAGTGGTAGTAGATGAAGGATCAGATATTCTGATTAGCAACATTCTTGTCCTGGAAATGTGTCATTACCAACTCGATAGTTACGTTAGAGATTATGTATACCTCATGGATATGCTAATGGACTCTCCAAAAGATGTGGACTTACTTATTCAGAATGGAATCATAGTAGGTAGGACACGAGACACCTCTGAAGTGGCGAATCTCTTTCACAATGCTGGAAAAATTTTTCCACTCATGAGTTCCAGGTACTATTTCTATTATGTATCTCGAGAGCTCAAGACATATTGTAGCGCTCCATGCGGCCGGTGGAAAGCAGCATTTAACAAGTGGAACGTAGCATTTAAACACGATTACTGCAGTACACCGTGGGTGATTGCTTCTACCGCTGCTGCAGTTCTATTACTTGTGCTTACTTTCATCCAGACCATGGCTTCGATCAAATCCATTTAAATTTCATGGCTTCTTTGTAATTCCTTATCATTTCCATATTTAGTAATTTATTAAGTCCTTGTAATGAAGACCTAGATTATGGCATCTAAAGTTTCTATTTACATTGGCTTTGTAATTCAAAATTTTCACCCAAAATTTCAGATATGCTACAAAAGATTGGTCCTAAATGGCGGTTATGTATGCTAAAGGAAAATCAGTACAAAATTTACTCTTATGATATGAGAATTCTCAAGATAATGAAATTTATCGCTGGCTCCAATCTACGTCTCCCCCACTTGCATATGCATAAGCTTACATTCGTTTCTACTTCCACCACTTGCATTTTCTCATGAACAATCATGAAAGACTATTGGAGGTTACTTTTGAAAGAATAAGAGAATAACATAAGGAAAGCAGAAGAAGAAAGACACGAAGAAGGAAAGAAAACTAGTCATACACAATACAGAATGAAAATATAGAAAACCAATACAGAAGGAAAACTACCCAATCTGTCTTGATTGGTATCTTTGATATATATTTATATTATATTACATTGGTAATAAAGGAAAGTTTAACCTTAGCTATAATATGTACACGAATTACGCTAATCAAACAATAAGAACACATGGGCAATTACAAAGTGTACAGCTGGAAATTATGTGCTAACACCCTCCCACAAACCAAACGGAACTTTGTGTAGTTGCAGTTTGGAGGAAATTAGAGCCAATCGAGGTTGAGAAAGGGCCTTGGTGAAGACATCTGCCAGTTGGTCTTTGGTAGACACATACGCTAAACAAGAAAGCCACGTTGTTGTAGTTCTCGGACAAAGTAATAATCGATTTCGATATGACGAGTACGAGCATGGAACACCGAATTCTTGGACATGTGAATGGATGAAGCGTTATCACATTATAGGCTTGGAGGATGTAAGAGAAGACCCAATTCGCGATAGAGAAAAGAGAACTAACAAATTTTCGAAGCCGTGATAGCTAAAGCGCGATACTCTGCCTCACTACTGGAGTGGGAGACTGTCGATTGTTTCTTCGCAGTCCAAGCGACAAGGTTGGGGCCGACAAAAACACAAGCGCCAGTGGTGGAGCGACGATTATTAGGATCACTTGCCCAATCAGCATCCGAATAAGTAGATAACGACGTGTTCAAAGACACACGGTAAATCAACCGAGAGAAATTGTGCCCTTAATAAAGCGAAGTATACGTTTGATGGCCTGCATGTGAGAGGTGCGAGGCTGGTGCATATGCTGGTACACTTGATTGACGGCGAAAAAAATATAAGGGTGGATGAGGGTCAAATATTGAAGTCCATCGACCATGCTGCGATACAAGGTAGTATCCTATAGCGGAATCCCCCGAAGTAGAAAGTAAGTGAGAACCTGGCAGCATTGGTGTAGACATGGACTTGCAGTTGGCCATGTTAAACTTCTAGAGTAAGTTGGCTACATAGCGTGATTGACTCAAGGTTAATAAGGTGGAGGAACGATGCACCTCCATACCAAGGAAGAAACTGAGATTGCCCAAATGCCGACTATCAAAAGTGGCACAAATATCATCAATGACCCCTGAGACCTCCTGTGGATTAGAGCCTGTGATAATAAAATCATCCACATATACTAGGATAACCATGATAAATGAGGTGGAATGTCGAATAAATAAAGAACTATCAGCCTTGTTATTAAAAAAACCGAGAGATAATAGAAAATCATGTAACCGTTGAAACCAAGCCTGAGGAGACTGTTTCAAACCATAAAGAGCACGACGGAGCTTATAGCCATGATCGGGAAACTTCTGGTCACGAAACCCCGGTGGTTGGATATCCATAAACCAATTCATTTATGCTCCAAAAATGATGTGGCGGTGTGGAAGTGGGGCTGGAAGATGGCTAAGCAGATGAAGAGGAAGCTTGCGTGGGAGGAGAATCCAAGTGAAATGGAATTGGGCTATTGGTGAAGCCAAGATGTTGGTCTGATGAAGTGGCTGGAAAACTGGTCCCTTATTGAGCAAGACCTGGTAGGGAGAATCCAGGAGAAGAAGTGAAGGCCGAGTAAGGGATAGAAAATGGGTTGTCACTAGCAGAATGATCCAAGGAGGAAACAGAGCCCAAATCACTAGCGCTAAGAGCTGGGACTGAAGAGGGGGCAGTGGGACCTGACTGTGAGTCCACAAGGGTGGGCTGGATCATAAAGATCCGCAAGTTAGCAGCTTAGTTGGGCCTAAAAGGCTGGTAGGGGCCAGGGGCATGATCTGCAATGTTGTTAGGTCCAAAAGGATAAAAAATTTGTCAAAGTAAATATGTCGAGAAATATAAATCCGTCCTGTCGATATATCAAGACAACGATACCCTTTACGTAATTGATCGTAACCCAAAAAAACACAAGGGGTGGACTTTGGCATTAACTTGTGCCGATTATAAGGCACGAGATGGGGAAAACACAAACACCCAAAAGTTTTTAGATAACAGTAATCAGGGACACGCTGCAACACCTTTTGATAGGGAGAGATAAAAAAAATTTGACGCATGGGAAGACGATTAATAAGGAAAACTGCTGTGGAAAAGGCTTCAAGCCAATACATTTGAAGAACATGAGATTTGGCAAGGAGGCATAACCCCATTTCAACAATGTGTCGATACTTGCGTTCGAGAACCCCGTTTTGTTGCGGAGTATATGGACAAGTCTCTTGGTGCCAAATCCCTTGTTGAGCTAGAAACATAGCAAATTTATTGTTTATGAATTCCCCACCCCCATCCGTTTGGATTGTCCTAATTGTGTGTATATGGCTGAAATTTTCCTACTCAATTGATTTTCCACCTGAACTTTGAACGTTGAAAAAACAAAGAGGACATCAGATTTGTGCATAAGAGGGAATAACCAAACATATCATGAGAAATCATCCCCAATAGACAAATAAAATTTAAAACCAAGAATAGAAGTAACATGGGAAGGCCCCCAAACGTCCAAATGCAACATGTCGAGAGGATGTAACGAATTAAAAGTGCGTGGAATAAAAGGCAGACTACAAGACTTGCCCAAAGGGCGTACATGACATAAATGACTAGACTTCACGGAGCCACTAACAGGGATCCGAAATTTATTCACTAAAGAATCAAAAATGGTTTGTGAGGGATGACCCAAACGTGCATGCCAAGTTTGGGATGTTGCTCGTTCACCAATCAGTGCTAGAGAATTGACGGCAGATGAAGGTGTGAAAAATAAGTTATAAAGGCCATCGGTACTATTGCCAGAAAGAATAGTCTGTCTCGTGCGGTGGTCCTTCACACAAAAACCAGAATGGTCAATTTCAAAAAAACAATTATTATCACGCGAAAATTGACGAATAAATAACAAATATTTATGTATAGAAGGCACACATAAGACGTTACGTAAATTTAAAGAACGAGAACCACATAGAAAACTAGACTGGATGATACAAGAAATCGGAAGATGTGAGCCATTTGCTATAATAAAAGTGTCCTTACCAGAGTATGGAGTAGATTGAGAAAGGATATCCGATGATTGAGTCATATGAGAAGTAGCACCAGAATCAAGGACAAAGAATACCGAGGCCATGGATGATGCTAGAGGAGTCGAGTTTTGGTAGGGGAAGGCTGAGAATAGGTGGGTGGAGAAAAAGGTTGTGGGAGTAGTTGGCAACATATGCTTGGTTGAGTCTGTTGGGGTAGGTTGGGGCTAAGTGGTCAGAACGTTAACAAAGTAGGCAAGGAGCTGTTGGGTTCGAGATGATGAAAGGATTAGGGGTAAAATAAAGGGATGGATGTGGTGGGGGAGATGGAGGGTAGTTGGAAGATTGCATGATTGGGTTGAAATGGTGGGATGGTTGCTAGGTGAAGGAATAATTAAATGGTGTTGGGGTAGGGAGAATGCCACGACCACTTCCTCCCCCATGTCCGTTACAATTTTTCCACCAATTCTTTCCGTGGCCTTGGCCACGGTTTTAATTTGTGTAGCCACCACCACCATGAATGTGGGTAGATGACTAGAAGGAGGACTGGGATGGTTGAGGTGCTGTGTCAGAACCCGTTTGATTTGCAACAAGATCAATTGTGGGATTAAGGGTGAGAGTAGAAAATTTATGTTGGAGATCTTCTTCCTGTAGGAGAAGATCTTGAAGATCATTAATGGACATTACATGCCTGGAGTTTTGGACTGTAATGAATTCCTTGAACGAAGCTCCTAATCCCCCAAGAATACGGTGCTGCAAATCTTCACTGGACATAATAACACCAGCGGAAGCAAGGGAACTCTGAATGGTTTTTGCTTTCAGGATGTAGGCTTTAAGTGACGTGTTCGGACCACACTTCAGATCGTGAAGTTCCTCTTGAAGTTTATGGATGTGTATCTGTGAGGACACTCCAAATTCTTTGACAAGTAATGTCCAAGCCTCTGGTGCAGTTGTACAAGGATTATCATATGGTTGAATGTTGGTGGAGACGATGGCTTTAATCCAACCAAGAATAAGTCCTGAGGCTTGGTGGAAGCGGTCATATGCCGGGTTTGGTGTTACCTTATCCTCAAAGAGCTCTGAAGGGGAAATGGTTTGGGTAATGGTATTGGTGATTTTGTGGGTTTGAAGAACTGAATTGAATAAAGAACTCCAGTTTAAATAGTTTTCACCGGTGAGGTGACAATGGGACATATATGATTGAATGTTTAGGAAAAGAGGAAGGGAAAGGGTAGAAGTTGTTTTCTTTTTGGTATTAGAAGAGGTTGCATCATCCATGGCCATTGGTAGCTCTGATACCATGAAAGAATAAGAGAATAACAAAAGGAAAGCAGAAGAAGAAAGACACGAAAAAGGAAAGAAAACTAGTCAGACATGCACAATACAGAAGGAAAAGATAGAAAACCAATACAGAAAGAAAACTACCCAATCTGTCTTGATTGGTATCTTTGATATATATATTTATATTATATTACATTGGTAATAAAGGAAAGTTTGACCTTAGCTATAATATGTACATGAATTACGCTAATCAAACAATAAGAACACATGGGCAATTACAAAGTGTACAACGGGAAATTATGTGCTAACAACTTTCTTGAAATGCCAAAATTAGCAGTACTTCACTAGTGGTTTTGCAGATATTAGAAATCTGTGCTAATGATGTTACTTTTGATGTTACTGATTAAGGCTTCATCATTAAACGAGTAGTTTAACTAGCCTAGTTGAACTGTCTTTATGAAACAAACAAACATGATGCCACTTGATAATCAACCTCCACTCTAGTTGTTTTGGATGGTCTATACCACCTGGCCTTTCCTCATAAATCCGACTCAAAGTTTCAGGTCGAAATATATCTTTTATAGAATGTCACCTACCATCAGCACAGATTAACAAAGTGAAGGACTGCATCGTGCCATAAAATTATGGCATTTTATGGATGTGTTAAGAGTATGTCACCTACCATCAGCACTAAACATTCAAATGAAATGTTACAGCTACTTGCAGTACCCAAGGAAACAGAGCCCAACGCGAGAACATAACTACTTGATGTCGAGTTTGAAATCGGGTAGCCTAACTGCGTGTTTGGCTTGATTTTGTGTCTGAAATCTGGCAGCGCAGATGTTTGTTTTGGCCTTTTAATTTGGAGCCGGTCAGTTAGGGCGAGAACGTAATCGATTAACTAGGTTTATCTTTGGCCGGTGAGTATAAGTGTTTATGAAGGATTTTGGCAGCTTAACAGCACTCTGAGATTTATCTGAAAACCTTATGCGTATAATTTCTCTCCGTTCTAAACTCTCCGTAAGCATTGAGCGGAGGCTTCTATTTATAGGCCGACGAGACTTAACTGTTAAGGCAACAGAAGATATTTTAAGTTTGTGTTTTAATGTGTTGTACCATGTGCTGAAAGAGTTGTACCAAAGAAGGAAACTGAAGATGGAAATAGCAAAAATAGGCACCCCCTACAACAATTTTGGGCGCAACGCCCATTCTAGTTGGAGGTTGCGCCCATTTTGTTTTTCCTTTACTTTTTGACACTTCCCCCCCCCCTTCTGCTCTCTGATTTGTTTCTTGTTTCATTCTTTTGACACTTTGAATCCCCTAAAAGTTGACGTCCGTCCGTTAGTCCTTTTTTACTGGATTTAACATTTTATACAATGTTACAAATATATGTACGAAATTGGGGTGTCTACAGTAGATGAACATAATAGCAGTCATATAAGCACAAAAAAGAAGATTTTTAATGGGGAGGAGAAGGGTGCTCCAACCGCGTGCACATCATGTGTCAATGTGGGGTATTTTTATATATTTACGTCCAAGATAACTGACAGAAATTACTTGAGTGATCTTATCAAATCTCTAGACCTAGTACAATGATTAAATTGAAGAAAAAAAAGTAGAGTGACCTTACCGAATAATTCATCAAAGTATGGTGACCAAATTGCCATATAAAGGAAAGTGGGTTGGAGACAGATTGGCAGGTCCAAACCTCGCTTACCCTCAGTCCTAATTAATAGGGGAAAATGGATCGTCTAAAGGAAAGGCCATTGGATCTCTTGGGCAAGCTCTTGCAAGCCTTACTGTGCACTGGCGAACATGGCGAGCGAACGCCTTCGAAAGACTAAAGGCGCAGAATTTGCCAACTAGTTGATCTTTTCAAATCATTTTACTATATCAGCCTTGACAAGTCTTTCCACCTCCATACATTGGGACAAGTCTGCAAAGTGGCCGAGCAGCAAGGCACGGGGCTTTGATCCCGGCATATCAAGGGTTAGATCCCTTTCGTCCCAGTGCTTCCTTAGGTTGCAAACATGGAAGCTACTTATAATCCTTGAAGCCTTACTTAATCTAGAATTTTATGTAGTATTGTAGGGTAAAAAATTGCCAATTCTTAAGGTTCAATTTTGTCTTCTACGATGGAAGAAGAAATGGATTCCCAACTGGGCATGCATGTTCCTAAAAAGAGAAAAACAAAAAAGGGTGAAATGCACTTAGGGTTGGTAGCTACAAAAATGCCATGTAGACTTATTACAAAGAGCATAATCTTTCTCCCATATCTAATAATAATCCATCGCCTAAGATACAGTGGGGGTCATGCATGATTGTATTAACCGTGTGTAATTATTTGTATATATTAGGGGCACAGTTAATACAACACTATAAAATATTTAATATAAAACATTTGGTTGTGAAATTATTATATTACCTTAGTCACATATATATACACTTTGTAATTTTGATTTATTTTCATGAAAAATAATTTTAAAAAATAGAATCGCCACCACCACTAGCCGATATAGCTGCCACAGAAGAAGGCTACCTGGTGGTTGAGGTTGCCTGACCACTACCTACACCAACATGGGTTGGTGGTGTTAACTTTAGTTGATTTTGTTAGATTTAGTTAGATTCTGTTAGTTTCCATTAGGTTCGGTTAGGTTGTTAAAGTTAGTTTTCTTAGTTTTCTATTAGGTCCCTCAAACTTGTGTTACTTGTTATTATTAGCACTTGCACTTTGATATGAGTATTTTTAATTGATTTTAATTTATTATTAATTAAGTATATGTTTATTAAATATGTTTAATTGTTATTAGTTGAATATAAAATGATATTTGTGAAAAATTGTTAAAATTAATTGTTAACAAGTATGAAAAAAAAATTAATTTTTTAAAATAATTATTTTGATTGTAAAGTTATAGATTAATTAAAAAATGTGTTAGTTAATTAAAAAAATATTAATTTCCAAAATTTAAGTAATTTTTAACAATTATTAACATTTAATGTCATTTTTTCACATAATAATAATTTTCGTAACAATTATGTACATTTATTAACAATAATTAAAACAATATATCATAAATTCATCACATGTGTGAAACAATTTTTAAACAATAAGTAACAATTATTTAGTATTTAATAAAAAAATTTAACAATCAAATAAAGTCTAACTAAATAAATTAACTAACCATCCCTCTCAATGTTATATACTTATATTACCCAACTGCCGCCTCTTTTTTCAACACTAACGAAACAACCGCCTTCCTTTTCCTTCCTTCCCATCGCCCCGAAAATGCCACCAGCCCACACCCCTTTAGGCTAGGCCGTCACCAGCCTCCCTCTGCCCCCACCTTGAGCTTTTAGCCCTAGAAGCAGCCGCCCCACAACCCACTCCCTTGTAGCCTGGGTCGTTCCCAGCCACCTCCACCCCAGCCCACATAATTTCCCCTTAACCTCTGTCCAATCCCCAGCCCTCAAGTCAAGGGGCTACCTAAGCCCAGCTTGTTCCCCTTTTTAACTAAAAACAGGCTGCCCAAATACCATATTTTAATATTTGCCAAAATACTAGCCCTTTTGGTATTTTTACCTTTGGAGGTTGCCCAAATACCAGCCCTCCTGTACACATGTATTTTTTTTCTTCAATAAATTGGTAACTTAAAAAAAAAACAATTTACTAGATAAAAATTTACTAACTAGAAGTAAAGATTACCGAAAAACATACGTTGGTGATACACGTAGCATTGTTATAATCTTCCGTATCCACATTTCAACCCTTTATTTAACTCTTGGGTGTAAAGAATTAAAATCAATATGGTTAGAGATTTATGCTTTTTTCTAGCACTTTCTCCTTTTCAATGTGAGGCGGTTCCAAACGAGACTCGCCTGAATGACACGTCGAATGCTCACGCCATAGTTCGTAGAGTGTTGAGATTTAATTATGTTTCCTATTTTAGTTAGTAGTGCTGAGATTTAATTATGCTTCCTATTTTAGTTAGTATTTACTTTATTTCCCTTTTAGTATTATTATTATTCCTTGTGACATTAGAATTCGGCAAAACACATATTTGGGTCACCAAACTTTTCAAAAATTTGTAATGCGGTCACCGAAAGTTTAACATTTACATTCTTGCCATTGTACAAAAGTTACGATACAAGTGAGCCTATTTTCTAACGAACGTTAGACCATGACGTTAAATTAAGGGATAAAATTGGAAAAACAACATTAAAAATATCAAAACTAACTTGTGTAACTTGAAAGATGCAAAAAGACCAAAAGCCTACAATTTAATACCTAATTTTCAATTAATTCCATTAAACAAACTCACAAAATACAAAAGGTGGGTTCTTCAATAAATCTACACAGTTGACCTCAAAAAAATATTAAAAAAAAAGCAATCAACCTAGTTCTATAATAGAAAAAATAAACTAGGGCACAGAACGCATTGGAAGATCTCTCTTCTATCGATCTCACTATTACCGACGACGGCATCATAGCTAAAGAGCACTCTGTCCGGATGTCTCCGATTACTCAGCTCTAAGCAGCCCCAATTCAAAGACGTTGAAGAGAGAGAGAGAGAGAGAGAGAGAGAGAGAGAGACAAATAAATTACATATCGAGATGTCTTCACCGATGAAGGGGAGAGAATTACAGATCAACCCATGTTGATTCAATGAATACTGGGGTTTGGAATGAAAGAACTATATTAGAGCATGTACAATGGGGGAGCAACACAAACTACCTATATCATTAAAAATAAATAAAAAACATCCTTAAACTACTTTAAACTATTCAACAAAAAAATAACTCCTACAGCGGTGGCACAAACTCCATAATGTTTGAGTTATTAGTTACATTATTTCGTGTAATTCCATATTTGGTTAAATTTTATATATAAATACGTTGCTTACACATAGACTGATTTTGGTCAATTTTGCATCGGTTTGTAAAAATAATGCTCTTTGTATTTGTTTCATCCATTTTGGAATTTTTAAATTAAATATATTTCCTAAAAAACTAATTATGCAGATATCTTATATATATATATATATATATATATATATATATATATATACACACACACACACACACATTTTCTTGTAGGCTTCTTGGCCTATCTATCGGGCCAGTTGAGATAGAGTAGTTATCCAGCTACTCGTTCTTTCCTTGACAAAAGCGCATGAATCAATAAGAAAAAAAGCCATCAATAGTTTCAAATCCAGTAGTTGACTCGCGTACCGGAGTTCTTCCTTCTTCAAGTTCTTCAAAGACAGCTTACGAGCGACTACATTTCTTTCATTCCTTGTCTTTTTACTATATTAGTTATATCCTCTTCTGAAGCACGATGTCCTTTCGTCTTTATCTACTGCTTGGGTTGGGTCTATTTACCATACTACTCGCGTGGAATCACTTCCTAGAGAAGGTAAAAGAGAAGCTAAAATGAGCCCAGCCCAGACCAGATAAGGCTCGAGCCTCTGGGCGAATGAGAAAAAAGGGTTTTGCGGGGGCCGGACCAGGCGATGAAGTCGGAGCGTAGGAGCTCATATATGAGCGACGAATGGAGAGATGGAAATAGAAACTGATGAATGTTCATTTGCTTCAATGGCTTATCTTGCCTCTCTCTCTCTCTCTCTCTCTCTCTCTATATATATATATATATATATATATATATATATATATATATATATATATATATATATATATATATCTTAAATCCTAAATATTTTGTATGTAAAAGTTATAACATGTGAGTATGTAATTAAATCATCAAATGACTTGACATCAATTGTTCCACGTTCGAGCTGGCTCATTTGTACCACTACAAGTGGTGGTGGAGGATAATTGATTAATTATTTGGGACGAACTTCCCCATTGTTCCGAAAACACCTAGTGATAAAAAGGAAATGTTTGTAAGTATTTATACATACAAATTTAATTGGAACTTCAAGCAAATACATTTATCTTCTCTTTAGATCAGCAATTTCAGGTACTATAGAATCCACTAAAATCTTTAGAGCATAATAGGCAGTTGATAGCGTGATTTTCGTTGTAAATTTAAAATTACTTAATTTCAAGAGGGTGTCATAATATTATGTTGTATGATTTTTTATTCAAATTTATGTGTTACCTTGAAATGATTTTGGCTTGCATAGTTGTAGCAATACAACCAACCCATCTTTGTTTGAGGTTTCAATGTGTGATAGTACCTCATCAGCATAAGCTCCCCACAAAGTACACTTGAGCTTCTTATTATCTAAAATGGTTTTTAAAAATAATATATATAAATAAATATATATATATATATATATATATATATATATATATATATATATATAGAAATAAAATATAGATAGAATCTTTAGCAAGACATTAGAGAGAAAGACTTACTCATGGTCCTCTAGCTCAATTTCAATGTATTTTGAATTATTTTGATATTTGAGCAATCATTTTCCTACAACTTTACCAACAACATCTACATATATAATTAAAATTAGTTTATGTTAACCAAAATATCTATTAATTCATTGGAGGTATAAAATGTATCTATTAATCCAGATTGTGCGATGTCAATTGACTGAATTTCATCGAAACTTTTTAGATTAAAAATGTTAGATGAATTTTTTTGTCACCAACTGTTATGACGTCTGTTGTTGACAAAAACATTAGCCAGCAATTGGCATTAGTTATTTTGTAATTTCCACGGTTGTCAATCACAAATACGTTTGCAATCTAATATAAATTCCCCTCTTGAAATTTTGATTCAAATTGCTTAATCATTGTCTTGTTAATTGATGCTTGTATCTGTTCGCCATATAATAATAGAAAGAAAAATATGTAAATCTAACTACAAATGAAATATTAATGTTATGCCCCAGAATTTTGGTACCAATTTATGTTCCTAAAATCTTGGACACGTCACTAAAACTAAGGTTTAAATATCAATTTGGTCACCCTACTTTCGGCCAAAATTAATTAAGCTCACTCTACTTTTTTTACCTCAATTTAATCACTCTACTTGCACATAATTAATACGTTCATCACTCCATCCATATATTTGGACTGAAATTTTAATTCATTTAGGAAAATCAAAAAATACCCTTACTAAATTAGGGGGTTTTGAGGGTCTCCTTCTCCTCTCAAATATAATTTCTTATTGTGTGACTTGAATTTGTCAACACACTTTTCAAGGAAAGGGACATTATTGTCTTTTCAAAGATTTTCATCCAACTTAACTAACGGAAATGACTCTAGTGACCTTATTGACTTTCGGAGCCAAGTAAAATGATTAAATTGAGGAAAAAAAGAGTAGAGTGAGCTTAATGAATTTTGGTCGAAAGTAGGGTGACCAAATTGAGATTTAAATCTAAAACTAATACTAAATCACAATATTCTCAAAATCATCTCTTAGGAGTTATTTAATTCAACTAAATAAAATCCTTGCGTACTTATTACAATCTCAAAAACAATAAAAATAGATTTAAACAAATTTGTAGTCCAAATAGCTAAACAAAAACCTTGTCTAATAAACTAAAATGAGAAAACTCAAAAGATAAAACTTCAGGTCGTTCTTGACGATATGCAACTTACTTAAAACCTGGAAGGACAAAAAAGATTTTGGAAGAAATAAGCGAACAATGCCCAGTAAGGTCATATACAACTCTTCCGAAATCTAGGAAGGAGTTTATCAGAAATAAAGTATTCAAATGGAATCAATTATTCAAGATAGTCCATATTTGAGAATATCATGATATAAGGATAAATTTCACATTTCACATTGTCACAGGAGAATTCAAAATTTTATATGAAGGACATTGATAACGAAAGTTCTTGAAAGAGGTCTAATCGTCGCCAACTGTCCCATACCAGTTGGAGATGACGACCATCCTTCGAATACCATGATCACATAAGCGATCTAATGACCCTTTTTTTTAAACAATGATTTACAACATAATAATGATAACAGTTCACGATGGTATATCTGGATAACCAAGCCACGGGCCAAGTGGCATCACAATCACAATCACACTTACGATGCTACTTTATCCTTAGTAGCAGGTTGTTCAATTTAGTGAGCATAATGGAATTTCAAAAAAAAAAAAAAGATTTACTTAACAAGACAATAATAATTCACTTCACAACAATATCTCACTTAGAATTTAAAAATTCGTGAGACACATAACGAGATTTACAATTTAGGAATAACAATAAAACAGATACGAGAGAATTTAAATTCAAATGTCAACTCAAAGTTGGTACACGTTTCAAAGAAAAATAGATGTCAAAGAATTAGCGGAAGCCTAACAAATTTTGAATAGAGATTTCAAATATCTTAAAGATGTATAATCCCTTACCTGCTTAGCGGGTGTACAATGAAACAAATATCACCAATTCTGAAAGAAAGCTAACCGCTCTTGTCCAAATCTAAAATTTACAAACACGATATAGTTATTAGCTAAAACTATTCTAATAATTAATCCCTAATATCCATATGTCAAACTGTTAACCCAAAACTCTATTGAAAGGAAAGTTTATCATTGTTTATTTATTTATTGATTTTTTTTGTTTTCGTGACAGCCCATCTCCAGCCATCACTCTTTTCCTTTTCTTGTTTGACTACTCCACTGTGCACACACTGAAAATGTCATAAACACACACACACACACACACACAAAACTCCAATATCTCACCTGTAATACTACTCCCTCCTCTATTTTTTTTCTTCCTTTTCTTCCCTTCTGCCATTCCGTTTCTTTCTCTTTCTTTCTTCTTTCTTTAGGAACCAATAAAGTTTAGGAATAATAATATAACCTTTCCATTGATTGAATCATCTAGTTATAGGGAGAGTAAAAATTAGGATTACATTTGGAGTAGGGTACAAAAAACCTATACATGGAAGGAATCATAATAAAGAAAGAACTATATGTATAATAATCAATTCTTTTATTTTTCAGCCCCTGCAAAATTGTTAGTGGTACCAAAGGAAAACAACAAAGATCCCAATATGTATAAACACGACACATGATTTAAAGGAAAGAAAACCCCTTTTTTATGACTTTTTTTTTGAAATGTGGAGTAACAGGAAAAATGGGTGCACCAAACGATAAAAATGTTCATTAGTTCGTATAGTGAATATATAGCACTAAAAGCAAGGCCCTCGCTTCGCCAAAGCTCTCTGAAATCGAAAGAATAGTCAAGGCGGTGAAAGAGCCTATATGCATAAACGTAGATTTTGAAGTCTATACCTGTCTTCAAAGCGGAATGAGCCGGAAACCCTTGTTTCATTCGGACAGAAAAGGTAAGATTAAGGAGTCTACCTCTAATAAGATTCTGAGGCGACGGATAAAATGGGTCCAACATTTGAAAAAATTATTCAAAATGAGGAACGGGCCACATAGGAAAAGGGTGGGCGCAGCCCAACACCAATTTCGGCGCTGCGCCCACATGAATGTTCATAGTCACTTTTGGCTTTTGGCACTTTAACCTTTCACCTTTTCTTCCTTTAACACTTCGACCCCTTCTTGTTTCCTTCTTGTCTTTTAACCCCAATTAACCTTTACATGTTTTTTTTAAAGAAGAAAAATGCTTGCTCTCTTTTTAACAAAAACTTTGAAAATAATTTCTTTTGGAAAACACTATGTTTTATAAAAAAACATATATATTTTCCTTCTAACTTTTTTATTTACTTTTTGGTTTTTGAAACAACCATTTTTTTTTGAATAAAACTTTCTCCTTTCTCTGTTTTTTGAACATTTTTTTAAAACAATTTTTTTTTGAGAAAATGAGTTTCTTTTTACTTTTTTTCAAAAGAGATGAATTCTCTTTTTTTTAAAGAAAACAAATTATCTCTTTTTTTCTGATAGAGTGACCCTTTTTTTTAACGAATTTTTTTTTTAAGATTGAAAAATTATATACACATAAGAAGCCAAAGAAATATAAAAGAAAAAACAAGCATATTACTATTAAAGGAAAAAAAGATTTTTTTTTGAAAGATTGAAAATTATATACAAAAAAAAAGCCAAAGAAATGCAATAGAGAAAAAAAAAACAAGCATATTGATCATCCCAAACAACGTGAGTCTAGCCCTCTTTTGTTTTAAAGAAAACAATAAACTCCCCAGCAGAGTCGCCACTCTGAGTGCCCCGATTTTCGACCGATGCCCCTACTACCAAGAAGCGGGTGGTTTCAAAACCTTTTAAAGCGCGTGGGAATACGCTTGACCTCGATTGTGGACTCAAAATACGATAAACAAAGTCGCCATCTTTATTTTAAGGAAAACAAAGAAAAACCAAAAAGTAACCAGATTTGCAAAGGGTTCGGAGGCTATGTTAAGAGGTGGGAAGGGGTTAGGCACCCAACTCGCCCTTTCGGTCTCAAAATAGATTTTTGGCTTAAATATGCTTTTTTACATTTATTTAATAGTTGAAATAAAGCATTAAAATATATATATCTGTACATATAGAAGGAAATTATTACAAACTTGCTCCAACCTCCTTCCTGAAGTTACAAATACATTTATAAAATTTTGGTCATAATAATGGCTCTTTTTAATGCTATTTTCTATAAAATTTCGGGCAGCATAACTGCTTATTTTTATTACATTGGGCTAGTCTAAATAGCATTTTTTTATAAATAAAACTTTAAATAGCCTACCTCTTGAAGCGTGGGGGTTCTATCATGTACCAAGCTCCTTCTAGTAGATTCTAGGGTGCACTCGCTCTATCTTTTAGGGAGAGAGAGTCTTTTTGCTGCTGTTTGCTGTTGCGAGGATTCAGGCAGAGTGACTGCTCCTTTTGGTTACTTTTCACCTCGGGATCCGGGTTACACAACTGTTTGTTTTGCTGTTGTTGTTTGCTTGCTGGCATCGGAAATCGGGCAGAGCAACTGCTTGCTTTTGACTGATTTGACGTCTGGATTCGGACAGGGCAACTGCTCTTTTTGGGATTTTTGAACTGGTGGAATAGGGCGGAATCCTAGCAGGGCAACTAGGTTTCACTTTGGCCTGAGGGTTTTAGTTTTTGGGGGAGATTTGGCAGAGCTTTGGGGCTAGAGGGAAAAATTCCTCGACGTTCTCTCAAGAGGGTTTCACAAACTGCACGGTGAAATTATGATAACTGTGTGTAGAGTGTCTGAATTCACAAGTCGAGGCCTTTTATTTATAGGCTGGGAGAGGCTTTCCTTTGTTGTTAAGTTTTTTTCTTTATGTGCTTCATCGGCTTGTACCGCGCGCTTGGAGAGTTGCACCAAAGGCTAACTGCTACAGTGCTGGAAGCACTGTTGGGTGCTGCCCATAGGAAGACTGCGCACGTCGCCTTGAGTGGCCATAGGTGGCGCCCATGGTCATTTCTGCTCCTCTTTTTGGTACTTAGGCCCCCTGCATTTCACTATTTACGCATCCTGATTTTGCTTTTTGCATTTTCGATCCTGTAACTTGACACTCGTTAGCTTTTTAATAGGTCTTGATATTTCATGTCATGTTACATACCAGGGGTACGAAATTGGGGTGTCCACATGCCCAAGCTCTAGTCACGTGCCTAGCACGCCGTCCTCATGGTCACGAGCAAATCATGTGAATTCCTCATGATCCAAGCTTAAGTCATAAGCGAGCAGGGACAGATCCCTAGCCGCCTAGGTATAACAAGGGAGCAGCCACCTACTTGAGGTCTGGGAGCCAAGAGCACATCGAGCAGGCAGAAAGGTCAAAGTAAGCACGCTCATCTTGTTCAATTACACAGTAACGACCGTTAAGAACATGGGGAGTTATTGTCGGGTGATCCTCCCCCACGTTCTGGACGTGGTCATTAATATGTCTGCCTTTCATGCCCTTGCATTGAATTCACAGTTTCCAGCCTTCATGACTGGCTATATAAACCCATTTGGAAAGAGATGGAAGGTACACTAACATAAACTCTGGCTAAATTATGTCTAATTGTATACTCAACTATGTGATAGCTTATTTCCACGTCAAAGTGCATTTGCAGGGAAAGCCTCTGCCCAGTTCACAGTGACTTTTGAATTGTTTGACATGTTTCGACCTTAAAGATATGGATGGAATTGAAAGCCAGATATCTAAATTGTAAAGCCCAGAAGAGAAGAGATGTATCCCACATTATATAGAAAGAGATGTTGGTTTCAATTTTTTTTTAGATAAAAAACTTATACTACTATTACCAAATAATGAGATGTATTCCACATTGATTAGAGTCTTAGAGAGTGATGTAGGTATTAAATTTTTTTTTATAAAAGACTTAATACTAATAGAAAAAATATGTATTTCACTGGTTAGAAAAGTGACATTTGTTTAAAATGTTTTTAGATAATGTATCTCACATTGGTTACAAAGAGATCCAAATTAATTATTTAGCAACATATATTGGTTATAAAAGTTTTTAGATAAAAGAATTTTTATGCTTTTATCAACACAAGAGATATATCACACATTGTTTAGAAAAAGATGTTGGTCAACACTCTTTAGATAAAATACTACTACCATTATTATTTTTATCTTATAACTATTAGAAGAGATGTATCCAACATTATTTAGAAAAAGATGTTAATTTCAAAAGTGTTTATATAAAAGACTATTATTATTATTATAGAATAATGTATTCCACATTTGTTAGAAATTACTGTTGGTTTTAAAAACACTATTATTACCAATAGAAAAGATATATACCACATGGTTAGAAAGAGATATTTGTTTTAATTTTTTTTAGATAAAAGTCTTAACCTTTTATTACCAATAGAAATAGAAAAAAGTATCTCAGATTGTTAAAATATGAATAATGATTTTAAAAGTCTCAAAATAATACCAACTCTTCTATTAGTAATAAAATGTTAGATTTTTAATCTAATGACTTTTAAAACCAAAATCAATTTGAAAGATCAAAAGTAGCTAGGATTCACGAAATCTGTTAATGTAGTTTGTGATGTAGCATGTTACTGTAGCTACTAGCTACACCCGGAAGTACACTGACCATAAATTCAAAAACAGCAGAAGACTTTTAATTTAAAGCAAAAAATAAACACAGATGTTTACCAAGCGATCTACAAGCCTATGCTTGTAGATCCGGCCTTATGGCCAAAAAGATTTCACTTAAAAAGATGAAGTGTTTTGACAAAACAATATGTGAAATCACCAAAACCAAAACTCTCACAAGACAACACGTCTTGGAGAGCAAAACTCACAAAAAATATATAGAGAAAACGTGGGATTAAAAAATAAACTTCCTAGAAAGACTATGAAGACAAACAGCTACAGCAGTTCCAATGTAGTTCAAGATGAAGCTGCATCCGGAGCTTCATCCAAATTTCAGCAACACAGTTTTCTGACTATTATCTCTTGGTGTATTATGTATGCACTACTCTCTCTCTCTCTCTCTCTCTCTCTCTCTCTCTCTCTCTGGGCGTATGTGTATTCTGCTCTCCGTGCCTCTTCTGCTCTACGTCATGCTCCATATAAATAGATGAAGGAGTCCTACAATTTAATTAGGAAACAAAGAACACTCCAACATACTAAAGGATTAGGATCGAGTTAGTTTTAATAACCAAATAAACTCCTTTATTACATAGATTTTGTTTCCAAATATAAGTTAAAGAATAAATCATACACAAATAAGAATCTAATAACTCCAAGGAAACATAATGTTAGAAAATAAAAGATTTGTTTCCTAAATTAGTTTCCTAATATAATTCAAGGATCTTACAAAAGATTTCGTCCAACTTAATTATGGACTCTTAATTGTTTTTGGAAGTGATTAATTATGGTAAATACTTCCCATTGCTTTAGGACCAAGAAATTAGTAAATATGGTAAATACTTCCAATATCTTTTGGACCAAAAAATGGCACAACAATAAATTCAATGGAGTAAAATATGACAACCCTATTTTACCCTTACAATCTCCCCATTTGTTAAACATTTCTGGTCAGATCAAATGACAAGTGTTTATTCAACACCAAATCAAACCATCTAACCTGCATTGGTTAAAAAATCTCATCTCCCCCTGAATTTGTACAAGGTATAAAATCAGAAATCATTTACTAAGCACAAATCAGAATATACCAATGATGCAATCACATGCATACAAAACAAACATGAAACAATTTATAAGAGAAACAATCACAATGATGAATCTACAAAGAATCAGATTCATCATCATCACCAAAAATTAGGAACACTTGACCTCTCTCCCCCTATTTGACCGGGAAAGGAAGAGGGAGAAACAATCTTTTAGGAATTCTAAAAATCTAAGATTTTGAAAAACACAATTAAGTGTTCACCATGATTTGATCACACCCCTAGCAATAAATGAGCACCTCATATCCAGATTCAATACCTCTTAGTTCCACACAAAAATTAGACATCCACTAAATATTTTACAACATGAAAATGTTTGGAAATTAATTTGCATAGTTTATTTTAGGACAAAATTTCTCCATGTTGATATCCTTACCAACAATGCATGTCCTAAAATTTTATGCCTAAAACATGATTACTAAAAGCTAGGCAAAAGAATAAAAAATGCAATCACACACAAGTGATAAAGACCAGATGAAAAGATGTTGTTCCTGATGAAACTGCATTGGGAGGTGCATTCAGAAATAATAAAATTTTGTTCAATTTTTGCATCTTTTCTTTTCTCAAAAATACTTCTCTCCCAAGATCAAAATTTTTTCATAACTAAAATCCATAGATACTTTATTTCCCTAGGAGTATAGCTCTACTTTATTTCAAGCTATACAAAGCATGCCACTAGGAACCTTTCACACTATTTACCAAGGGAAGTCATTTTGCACAAGATCAACCCATGAAATCCAAAGATTCATAGTCCCAAGAGAGAATGACAATAAACCTTGTTCATAGGTAGCTCTTTCCCTTTAAGTAGCTTTCACACTTTTTTAAGGGAATTCATTTTTCTCAAGATCAACCTATGAGAACCAAAGTTCCATAGTACCAAGATAAAATGATACATCTCTTGTATATTAGGTAGTTCTTTCTTTTATGGACTTCAAAACTTGCTCAAGAACTGGTAGAGAGTGAGAATCATAACAAAAAAAATTACAATTGATTTTGAATGCAATTCCCAAGCAACAACAAAAGGCACAAACATGTGAGTCAAATGATCTAGAGTGCCCTCTAAAGACAAAATGCAATCATGCCTAATTTTTTTCCTTTTCTTATAATTAACTAAGTGTAAAATCATATGACACACATACCAAGAGATTTCCTTAGATTGGAAAATCTCTTCAAAATCAAGACTCTTAGTAAATATATCAGCCAATCGATTTTTTGTCCCAACATGTTCAGTGCAAATAATCTCTTGTTCAACCATGTCTCTAATAAAGTGGTGTCTTATATCAATGTGTTTTGTTCTAGAGTGTTGAACTAGAATTTTTGCTATACTGATTGCACTGGTATTATCACAATACAAGTTTAACACATCACTGTGTAGTCCATAAATTTTGATCGTTTGGTTCATAAAAGTTGTCTCAACACAGTTCTGTTTTTTACTAAACCAAGAAACTAAATTATTTCCCAAGTAAAAACACCAACTAGATATACTTCTCATATCATCTATTTTGAACAGTAATATCTAGAAAGCAAGCTAATTTCATATAGTCAACCTTACCTTTCTTCCTAGTAGACATACCATCATGTACATTACCTATCATTTGAGAAGAAGGATGAACTTTCTGAATACGACTGAGAATATCTTGGTTGCGATCAGTCACACTAGAATGTATTTCAGGTTGTTCAGTTTTTGTTTCAGCATCCTCAGAATTTCTGACCAATGTAGCTTCTGTTGCAGCTTGTGATGCAGCTGCATCCGGAACTACATTCTGAATTGCATCCTGAATCCCATCCACTGAATTTTCAGAATTTGCAGAATCAATATTTTCTGGAACGGCACATTGTCTGAATGTCCATCAGCTGTAGAATCTGAATTTTTTGAAATTGACCCAACATCTCCAAAAACAAACAAACCCTTTTTACGCAAAGTATTAACACATTGAATAGCAAAATGACCAAACCCTTGGCAAGCCCTACATTGAATATAATCAATATTTTTATCACTTGTGGTAGACTGCTTAGCAAAAGGGTTGGTAAAATATTTTTCAGGGGTTTGGAAAGAATTTTCTTTGGGAAGAACCTTAATAGACTCATGTTTGAAAACAGTTTTGGAGTTTGAAGATGGAGATCTATTTTGTCATTTGGCTTTCAAAATATTTTTAAACTTGGTTGTTAAAAGAGCCATTGACATTTCATCAAAATCAAATTTCTCAACATTCCAATTTGAGTAATTCGTATTCGTTAATGTAGGAGGATGAACAAAATTCTCATATTGGGAATCCATCATGGCTACAACCAGAATCTTCTCTTAGTGACGTCAAGAGGAGACTCTGATACCAATTGAAAGATCAATAGTAGCTAGGATTCACGAAATATGTCAATGTAGTTCGTGATGTAGCTTGTTACTGTAGCTACACCCGAAGTGCATTGACCAGAAATTCAAAAACAGCGAAAGACTTTTAATTTAAAGCAAAAAATAAACACAGATGTTTACCAAACAATTTACAAGCCTATGCTTGTAGATACAGCCTTATGGCCAAAAAGATTTCACTTAAAAAGATGAAGTGTTTTGACAAAACAATATGTGAAATCACCAAAACCAAAACTCTCACAAGACAACACGTCTTGGAGAGCAAAACCCACAGAAACAAAGGTAGAGAAAACGTGAGATTAAAAAATAAGCATCCTAGAAAGACTAGAAAGACAAACAACTACATCGGTTCCAATGTAGTTCAGGATGAAGCAGCATTCGGAGCTTCATCCAAATTTCAGCAACACAGTTTTCTGAATATTCTCTCTTGGTGTATTCTGTATGCACTGCTCTCTCTCTGCTCTGGGCGTATGTGTATTCTGCTCTCCGTGCCTCTTCTGCTCTACACCATGCTCCATATAAACAGATGAAGGAGTCCTACAATTTAATTAGAAAACAAAGAACACTCCAACATACTAAAGGATTAGGAGTTAGTTTTAATAACCAAATAAACTCCTTTATTACATAGATTTTGTTTCCAAATATAAATCAAAGAATAAATCCTACACAAATAAGAATCCAACAACTCCAAGGAAACATAATGTTAGGAAATAAAAGATTTGTTTTCTAAATTAGTTTCCTAATATAATTCAAGGATCTTACAAAAGATTTTGTCCAACTTAATTATGGACTCTTGATTGCTTTTGGAAGTGATTAATTATGCATGGTAGATACTTCTCATTGCTTTAGACCAAGAAAGTAGTAAATATGGTAAATATTTCCAATATCTTTTGGAACAAGAAATGACACATCAATAAATTCAATGAAGTAAAATATGCCGACCCTATTTTACCCTTACACAATTTATAACCAATATGAAATACATTTCTACTAATATTACCAATAGAAAATATGTATCTTACATTGGTTATAAATTAATGTTTGTTTTGAAAGTATTTTGATAAAATATTTCTACTTTTATTACCATACAATAGATGTATCTTACATTGTTTAGAAAGAAATGTTAGTTTTAAAAGTCTTATATTTAGCACTTCTACTCTTATTACCAATAAAATATATGTATCTCACATTGTTTAAAAATAAATATTGGTTTAAAAAGTTTTAAGATTAAAGGCTTTTTGTTATAAATAGAATAGATACATGTATCTCACATTGGTTACAAAGTATTCTACTACTATTATCAATAGAAAAGATTTATCTCACATTGGTTAGAAATTATTTATGGTTTTAAAATACTATTATTACCAATAGAATAAATTTATCATACATCTGGTAGAGGTTAATTTTGGTTTCCAAAGTCTTTAGACATAAGACTTTTACCATTATTACCAATAGAAGATGTATATCTCACATTGGTTAGAAAGTGATGTTGATTTTAATTTTAGATAATGTTTTTTTTTACTATTATTACTAATAGAAGAGATATCCTACATTAGTTAAAAAATGACGTTGGTTTTAAAAGCCTTTATATAAAAGACTTTTAGTTTTTTCATCAATATAATAGAAGAGATATATCTCACATTATTTAGAAATAGATGTTAGTTATAAATTTTTTAAGATAAAAGACTTATACTATTATTATCAAATGAGGATATGTATCTCACATTGGTTACAGAGTGATGATGATTTTAAAAGTCTACCATTATTAACAATAGATGAAAAGTATATCACATTGGTTAGAAAAAGTGATATTGGTTTAAAAACTTTTTAGATGATGGATCTCACATTGGTTATTGATGCGTCCAAAATAATCCGTGGACACACTGGGCTTCTAAAAATGGATATCTGACTTTCAATCTATCCAAAGTCTTCAAGGCCCAACCCTGAAAGGCAAACAATAACAGTAAACTAGGCGGGGTTTACCCTGCAAATGCACTCCGGCGTGAGAATTAGTTATCACCCAGCTGAATAAACAATTTGACAGAGTTTAGCCTTGGTCTAGAAATCACATACCTCTCTCCCATGATGGGAGGGGTTTTTATAGCCTTTATGGGAAGCTGAATAACTCCCTATTAAATGTCAGAGCGTGTTTGGCGGGCACATTAACTGTCATGTCCAACATAACGGCCTTATCCTGAATGTGGAAACGAGTTTCTCGGAGGTAACTGCCCACGTCCAAGATGACCGTTACTTGCATAACCAAGCATGGTAAGTGATCGATGTATTTTATACGTCGATTTCATATACTTTTATGACTTAAATTGAGCGATTCCACGAGGCTTTTGCTACTGATATGTGTTTTTCAGTGATTTTATGAGTTTCAGGGTTTTAGGTGAAAATATACAAATTATAAGGCTTTTTGGTGAAAATTCCAAGAAGGGGCCAAAGTGTAAATTGAAGAAGAAATGACAGAAGACCAGGACTGGACACCTTGTGGTCGCAAGGTGTATCATACCTTGCCTCCGCAAGGTAGGCAGAAACTCAAGAATTCAAGCCCCGGGAATATCAAGGACCTTGCGGATGCAAGGTGGTCAGAACACAAGATTTTGGGTTTTCACACAGGTCAGAAGATCTAATCCCCTACAACTCCATGATATAAATAGAGGCCGGTAGCCAAGGCTTTAGGACGGCCAGAAAGTAGTTTTCTATAGCTTTAGAATAGGATTTAGTGTGTATAACATAATTAGTTGTTGTAATTACAAGGATTGAAGATCGATTCATGTATTCTATCATCTTCATGTGATGTTCATCTTCAAGGATGAACTAATCACCCATTAATCTAGGAGTTGGGAGGTAACTTGTATCGAATCTATGCTTTAATTATATTTTTATTCATTCAATTCTTGTTGATTATGGTGTTTATTAATTCCTCTATTATTTCACTTTGAACAAATGAATGTAATTCTGAATAATAAAGGCCTAGAGGTGCGGATAACTGCATGATCAATGTGCATATGTCGTACACTGGCTCACCATCACAATAAATTGAACCTATCGATGCACGAGAGTGATAAGTTAGGGTCAGGTTCCATATATGACCTAAGTGACAGTTAAATCATATGTTCTTGTGCCTAGGATATAGAATGGATGAATTATTTGAAGATGGAGACTGAACGGTAATTCAACAGGCTATATCTATACTTTGTGAACGAACCCAAGAGATTGAATGATATTTTATTAAAATAAGCCATAGAGGAGATACAAGTGAAACCCTAATCCTAAATTTCCTTCCACCATAAGATCTTCATAAATTGTGATTGCTGCTAATTAGTTAAACACTAGAATAATAATTAGTTTAGATTAAAATCAATATAAAAACCCCCTTAGTTTAATAATTTGCTACCGATAATCGTACTGTCTGTGATCTTCTTGTCTCTGTGGTTCGACCCTTGCTTCCCAAAACTATTCTACAATAGTCTTGTCCATTTGCAAGGAAATAATTAAAATAAG
Source organism: Codonopsis lanceolata (assembly GCA_013146195.2). Lineage (NCBI taxonomy): Eukaryota > Viridiplantae > Streptophyta > Magnoliopsida > Asterales > Campanulaceae > Codonopsis > Codonopsis lanceolata. The sequence continues at coordinate 137,316,497 of CM028377.1, read as the reverse complement.
ACATCGATCAAGTTTTTGGCGCCGTTGTCGGGGACAAGCTAGTTTGCATAGTTAGTTTGTTGGTAGCGTAATTTTTAATCTCAGTTTTCAGTTTTTATAAAAAATAAAAATACAAAAAGATTTTATTTATTTTAATAGTTAGTTGTTTTTAATTGCTTTATTTATTTTATGCACGGTCGTAGATCTTTGAATCCTAAACTGGTAGAACTAAATCAAGATATAAATAATATTAGAAAGAATCAAGAAGATCTTGAAAATCTAGCAACCCATCCTGATAATCAAGAACAATTGAATCAAGAGGATCCTCTGGTTGATCCTCCAATGGACAATATTAATCAAAATCCTGAAAATCCGGTTCGGCCGGTTAATGTGAATCAAAGAGAAGAAGAACCTGCTAGAAGAAATATGGAAGTAGTCGTAAATCAAAAAACTATCAATGATTTCAGTAGACCCACACTAAATGTAGTAACATCATGCCTAGTCTTACCGGAAGCAGTAAGGAATTTCGAATTAAAAGGTCATTATTTTAATGCCATACCTTCTTTTCATGAAATGCCAACCGAAGATCCTGTAAGTTTCCTTAGAGATTATGAGTATAAGATGAGTACTTTTCCGTTAGGAGGGTTGACTGAAGACCAAGTAAAAATGAAATACTTTCCAAGTGCATTAAAAGATTTGGCAAAGAGATGGTTTATGAATCTAACACCTAGTAGTGTTTATACTTGGGCTCAACTTTATGATTTGTTTATGAGTAAATATTATAAGCATGCATCTCTTACAGAATATAGAAAACAAATCATGTCTTTCCAAAATGAACCAGGTGAAACATTCCATGAGGCTTGGGATAGATTCAAAAATATGCTTATTATGTGCCCTCATCATAACCTGTCCCAAGATGTGCTAGTACTTCCATTTTATCATGCTCTTTCACCTGGTTTACAAACTATGGTTGATAGTGCAGCCGGTGGTTCTATTAATAGAATGACACCAGTTGCACTAGAAGAATTATTTGAGATGTTAAAGTATAAATTCTCAACAGAAAAGTGCAAGAGGTAAAAGTAGAAGTTTATACCAAGTTCAAGAAAAACCAGATACACAAGCTCAATATGAAAATTGGCCAATTCAAGAAGCATGTGCTATGTGTGGATTATATTCTCATGCTATTAATTTTTGTCCATCAAGTGCTATGTATTCTGAACAGGCTAATGCCATGAACGTGTACCCTCAAAGACCAAGGAATGATCCCTACTCAAACACATATAATCCTGGTTGGAGGAATCATCCTAATTTTTCTTGGGGAGGAAATAAACCTTTACAACCTCAACAATTCCAACCTCAACCACCACAACCTCAACAATTCCCAAATCAAGGTCAATTGCGAATTGAAGAAGTTCCAAAATCAGATGGAGCAAGCAAAGGTCAAGCTGTTCTTATAAAATATTTGCTTGAAGAAGTAGAAAATTTAAAGAATAAATTTGCAACAGCTGAGATCGAGAAAAGAGAAGAAGGGAAGTTCCCTAGTCAAACCGAGCAAGCAAAATCTATCACTACTCTGCGAAGCGGTAGAGTGATTGGAGAAGAGGTAAGTGATCCTGTTCAATCTTCTAATGTTCCTGATAAAGTAGATAATTCCGAAAGAGAAGTAGAAAATGATAATAATGAGAATAATCAAACAACTAATCATGAAGTAGAAGTACAAAATCAAGAAAGTCAAAAAGAAGTAGAACAAGAAATAGGACAAGAAGAAGAGGAACCTTATGTGGCACCACCACCATATGTTCCTCCAATTCCGTTCCCTAGAAGACTTATGAAAAACCGAATGGATAAACAATTTTCGAAATTTATAATATGTTATCCAAAGTGAATGTTAACCTTCCTTTGCTTAATGTTATTAAAAATATTCCAGCCTATGTTAAGTTTTTCAAAGATCTTCACTCTAAGAAACACAAATTCGAAAACAATGAAAAAATTATTGTTTCTGAAAACGTAAGTGTTGTTTTACAACCTTTTACAACCCGAACTTCCCCCTAAGTTGAAAGATCCTGGTAGCTTTAATATCCAAGTCTCTTTAGGTAGCTCTAAAAAGATGAAAGCCATGCTAGATCTAGGAGCAAGTATTAATTTGATGCCTTTTGCGGTCTACAAACAATTGGGGTTAGGAGAACTAAAGCCCACTAATATGTCTTTACAACTAGCTGATCGTTCAGTTAAACATCCCTTGGGCATAGTAGAGGACATCCTAGTTCAGGTTGATAAACTAATCATTCCGGTCGATTTTGTGGTCCTAGAGATAGAAAGGAAAATTTGCACAAATAATGAAGTTCCTATCCTGTTAGGCAGACCTTTTATGGCCACTGCCAATACAATGATAAATGTTAAGAATGGTAAACTTACAATGTCAGTCCTAGGTGAAACTGTTGAAATCTCTGTTTTTGATGCTATGAATAGACCTAGTGACATGAATGCATGTTTCTCCATAGATGAAATCGAAAAATTAACAACTCAAACTTTTGAGGAAAGTTGTGAGGATGACGATTATGAGAAAGATGTATTTGTAGTTTATGATGATAGACCTATCCCTCCCATAAAAATTGACATTGATGAGTTAGAAAGAGAAATTCAAGAAGAAGAAGAAAGAAAAGAGAAAGAAAAATTAGAAGCTCTTAAACATAAAGATAATATGGAAAAGGAAGAATCAGAATCAGAAATTAATTCTGATACGATAGAAAAAGTGGAGGATGAAAATAATGAAGAATAAGAAGTGGAGATTTTAAAATCTCTTTTTGAAGAAATAGAAGTAGAGGATGAAAAAGTAGAAAACATTGAGGAGGTTAAAGAAGAAACAATTAAATCTGAAAATTCTGAATTTATTCTGTCTGTTAAATCTCCTCCCGTTGAAGAATTAAAGCCATTACCACCCCACCTAAAATATGCATTTTTAGGGGAAGGTAAAACTTTACCTGTTATAATTGCAGCAGATTTAACCGAAGAACAAGAAGCAAGCTTATTAAAAGTTTTATGGACACATAGAGAAGCCATAGGATGGTCCTTAGCAGATTTAAAAGGTATTAGTCCATCTATGTGTATGCATAAAATACATTTAGAAGAAGGTAGTAAACCTTCTAGAGAAAGACAAAGAAGACTTAACCCTCACATGGAAGAAGCGGTGAGAAAAGAAGTTCTTAAGCTTCTCGATGCGGATATAAGTTACCTGATATCGGATAGTAAATAGGTTAGTCCAGTTCATGTAGTTCCTAAGAAATCAGGAATTACAGTAGTTAAAAATGATAAAGAGGAGTTAGTCCCTACACGAACAATCACCGGTTATAGAATGTGCATTGATTTGAGGAAACTAAATGCGGCAACTAGGAAGGACCACTTTCCCTTGCCATTTATTGATCAAATCCTTGAAAGACTAGCTGGTCATGAATATTATTGTTTTCTTGATGGTTTTTCTGGTTACAACCAAATCCCAGTAGCACCCGAAGACCAAGAGAAAACCACCTTTACATGTCCTTTTGGTACTTTTGCATTTAGGAGAATGCCCTTTGGACTTTGTAATGCACCAGCTACTTTTCAAAGATGCATGATTTCTATATTTTCAGATTTAGTAGAAAGATGTGTCGAAGTATTCATGGATGATTTTTCAGTTTTTGGAAACTCTTTTGATCATTGCCTAGAAAACCTAACATCCGTCTTAAAAAGATGTTGTGAAACTAATCTGACTCTAAGTTGGGAGAAAAGTCACTTCATGGTTAAACATGGAATTGTCTTAGGGCATGTTGTGTCTAATAAAGGAATTGAAGTCGATAAGGCAAAAATTGAAGTTATATCACAACTACCTCCCCCAACTTCTGTTAAAGGTGTTAGAAGTTTTCTAGGGCATGCAGGCTTTTATAGAAGATTTATAAAAGATTTTTCAAAAATCTGTAAACCTCTTTGTAACTTGTTAGCAAAAGACACTGAGTTCGTCTTTGATCAAGAATGCTTAAATGCATTTAATTTATTAAAAGAAAGATTAACCACTGCCCCTATTTTAACCGGCCCCGATTGGTCTCTCCCTTTCGAGATCATGTGTGATGCTTCAGATTTTGCAATTGGAGCCGTGTTAGGACAAAGGGTAGATAGAAAACCGCATGTAATCCATTATGCTAGTAGAACATTAAATGATGCACAACTTAATTATACAACAACAGAAAAAGAATTTTTAGCAGTTGTGTATGCATTGGAAAAATTTAGACCATATCTGTTAGGATCAAAAGTAATAATATTTTCTGATCATGCGGCTTTAAAATATTTATTGAGTAAGAAAGATGCTAAGCCTAGACTCATTAGGTGGATGTTATTATTACAAGAATTTGACATTACAATCAAGGATAAAAAGGGAACCGAAAATGTCGTAGCCGACCATTTGTCTAGATTAGAATTTTCACCCTTACTTGAACGTCAATTTCTTGATAATACAATTCCTAGTAAATGAAGATTTTCCCGATGAACAATTATTAGCAGTCAAAGATTCAGACCCTTGGTATGCTGATTTTGTTAATTATTATGTGTCTGATATCATAAATCCTGATTTTGATTTTTATCAAAGAAAGAAATTTTTGACTGAAGCAAAGAATTATTTTTGGGAAGAGCCTCATTTATATAAAATGTGTTCAGACTCTTTAATTAGGCGATGTGTTCCAGAACAAGACCAACAAAGTATTATGGCATTTTGTCATGAATACTCTTGTGGTGGTCATTTTAGTGGCAATAAAACTGCTAGAAAAATTTTGCAATCTGGTTTATATTGGCCTACGGTTTTTAGAGACTGTGACATATTTTATAAAACTTGTGATAAGTGTCAGAGAACTGGTGGAATAGGAAAAAGAAATGAAATGCCCTTGCATACAAATATGGTTGTTGAAATTTTTGATGTTTGGGGCATTGACTTTATGTGTCCTTTCCCAATATCTAATAATTGTGAATATATTTTAGTAGCTGTTGATTATGTATCTAAATGGATAGAAGCCATAGGTACTAAAACCAATGATGGGAAAACCGTGGTCAAATTTGTTGAAGATCTTTTTGCCTGATATGGAGTACCTAAGGCCATAATCAGTGATCAAGGAACTCATTTTACCAATAAATTACTAAATAACGTCCTTAGAAAACATGGTGTAACTCACAAGTTAGCTACACCCTATCATCCTCAGACATCTGGCCAAGTAGAGGTAAGTAATAGACAAATAAAAGCAGTTTTAGAAAAGACCGTTAGGCCCAATCGTAAAGATTGGCAGTCTAAACTTAATGATGCTTTATGGGCATATCGAACTGCTTATAAGACCCCGATAGGAATGAGTCCGTACCGAATGGTGTATGGCAAAGCATGTCATTTACCAGTTGAAATTGAACATAGAGCCTATTGGGCTGTCAAAGAATTAAACTTAGATTTAACCTTGGCCGGTGAAGAAAGACTATTTCAATTAAATGAACTAGAGGAACATAGGCTAAATTCGTATGAGAACGCTAAAACTTATAAAGAAAAGACCAAGAAATACCATGATATGGGGCTAGCCAATAAAATGTTTCGTCCAGGATTAAAAGTTTTACTTTTTAATTCTAGACTTAGGTTATTTCCCGGAAAATTAAAATCAAAATGGTCTGGTCCTTTCACAATTGTCTGAATTTACCCTCATGGAGCAATTGATATAAGAAATCCAAGGACCAATGAAGTATTTAAAGTTAATGGTCACCGACTCAAACCGTATCTTGAACCTATGTCAGTCGAGCGAACAATTGAACTAATTCGTCTCGCTGACAATGCACCACCGGATGATTAGGTTTGTAGTTGGGTCGAGCCAAAGACGTTAAACAAGTGCGCTAAGTGGGAGGCAACCCACTATGATGAATTTTATTTGCTTTTGTAGTTAATTTAAATATGTTATTCTCCGTCTTATTTAATTTTGGACATTTAATTTAAAATTAAATATGCCAAAATTCAAGTTTGGGGGAGAAAAGCATCGTAGTGTTGTATTTATATGTTGCTAATATTTTAGTTTAGAGTTTTTGTAGAATTTTTAGAATGCAGGAAAGTAACGGAACTTAACGGACGGACCAAATTGTAAAACTACCAAAAAGGATGAAAGAAAAACAAAGGAGGCATGTTCTGGACACCTTGCGGACGCAAGGCCTAAGCCACCTTGCGGCCGCAAGGTCCCTTTAAATACGGGAATCGTGACCGCCGTGCTGAGTACCAACAAAATCAGTGCCGCTTTAACTGACTACCTTGCGGCCGTAAGGTCCTCTATATAAGCAAAATGCCTTTCACGCATCACCCGAAAATTCAATCCTCCTTCAAAGCAATTCTACTCTCTCCTCTCCAAAAATCCGAAGCTCCCCAAAATCTGGCAAAGACAAAGGCAAAAGCTCTCCTCCCACATTCATCACCATTGCACTCCATTAGAAGTTGGAAGAAGGAAGACTCCATAAATTCCGGCGAGACAAGCTTCAAACTCCGGCGACCCTTCATCTTCAAAGTCTGTAAAAATCCAAGTAACTCTCACCCTTTCTTTTAATTTTTGACATAGAAAAATTATTTGCATGCTAGGGTGCTAGAGTAGTTTACGTAGAATAAAATTTTTTGCATGCTTTAGTTGATAGGTTGAATTTTTAATTTTTAATTTTTAGAGACAGAGTAGAATTTCTTGTTTTTTTAATTTTTGTGCACAAACATAGATGGCCCCAAAACGTAGGAATACCGGCCCCTCCACTTCTCGCCCCGTCGAAGAAAACGAGGAGCAAGTTTTTGACCACACCCGCTTCATCAGTTTTGAGGCATCGGAGAGCTACACCGCGAAGCTCTCCAAGTCCTTGATCCCTGAAAGGGGATTTAAGGCCGCTGAATTTGGCCTCCACAACAATTTTAAAGCCCGTAGGTGGGGTCCCTTGATTGAGTCTCCGGACAAGGCCATCGTGCCCATTGTCCGTGAGTTCTATGCTAATGGCCGCATTAGCATAGACGGTGGGGTTTTAGAGGTTGTTGATGTTAGGGGATAGCCGTTAATTTTGAGTCCCAAAGCATTAACCTTTGCTATGGCACCTCTAACTTTGGAGGGTGCCGATGACTATAGCCGCCACCTTTCTCGCCTCTCGAGGTGGTCAATGCGACCATCTCACATCCTCGGTGTGGTTTGGACCCAAAACCGTAACCCACCATTTGGTCCACGCACTATGGAGGAGTCCTTCCTGTTGGACACGGCCAAGGCCGTGTTCAAATTTATTAGCTCCCGCCTCATGCCTTCCAGTCACCAACACACGGTGACTTGGGCTAAGGCCATCCTGATCTACACCATCTTGACCAATGGGTCTGTCGATGTTGGCCGCCTGATCAACGGCCAAATTAGGACCCCGACAGAGGTACGACAAATGCGGGGTTCGCTCTCGCATTTGATTACCTGGTAAGGACGCTGGAGTCGTGGACTCCAGATTCGAGAGGCTTAAGAAGGTGCCCGCTATTACTAGGGCAATTTTGTTTGAGCACGCCGCCACCGCGAGAGGTTCCTCACGAGGAGGAACCCGAGGGAGGAGGAGGACCCGTTGGCGGCAATCTCCAACAAGTGAGAGGTTGCCCTCGAGGTTAATATGGCAAATCGCCAGCTTGGCACTCATGCGACCAAGAAGATTTATTTGGTTGGGTCAACCTAGTGGGGCAAAATGTCTCCAACTATTTTGGGATGCCGCCCGGCACTATCCCCGAAGTTTCCCTCGTTCGTTATTTCCTCCCGACTCACCGTGAGTCGAGGCCCAAGTTTCTTCCTCTTTCGTTAGGGGGCCCGCTATGTCCTTTTTATATTTGTCCTTCCCCATCAAGCCTCTCATATGTTCCTCAATTTTGGGGACAAAATAGAAATTAAGTTTGGGGGGATTCTAAGCCCAGAGTCTTAGCAGGTCCTAGCCTAAGGAGGAAGTGGAGTTGAGCTACGCTTTTAGGGGGGAAAAATTTCTTTTCCCTCTATCGTGTCTTCTCCTCACCCGTCTTTCTTGCTTTTGATTTTTTCTTATTTTCGGAGATGTTGCATTGACCAGAGTACTATAATTTTGGATGCTCGTGGATTCCCTTTATGGGGATCCATCATCAATTATGTCATCATCATCTCCAATTTTTTTCAAAAAAAAAAATTTCCTCAAGTTTTGGTGTGGTTGCACTAGTCGATGAGGAGTTAATGCAATGAACCACATAACTTATCCGTAGATCCTTCTGGAATTTACTTGATTTTGCGAAATTCTTACTTTTCTCCAAATTCTTCATGCACCCACACGTCATAATTATGGATTGATTAGAATAGTTTTATAAAGTTTATAGCACCTATTTCATTTCAACAAAATATGCACAAGAATATGATGAATAGCCGTCCGAACATGTTTGTTGCATTAAATTGTAACTTAGGGTCAATTGCATGATAAGTTAAATCCCTTGGATTTTTCTCATTAATATATCTCAAGCACACTTTCGAACCGTGTCTGCATGTTAGTCTCGATTGTCCCTACCATATGTCTTAGCGAATGCTTATGTGAAATCCAGTGATGCTAAACATTCAACCCCACAATTCCCATAGTTGATATGATATTTTGCGTGTCTTACTTGCTTTAAAAACTGCATGAGCATTTGGCATTAAGAAATGATTTAGGCCATCTTTGGATCGTTGGAGCCTAAATATTCCTTGACCTTTACTAAAAATATCCTTAGTGTCCCTTTTTTAGCCTAATTAAAAAGAATGGAGTGTGCTAAGCATTAAACCTCCATTCGACATCGCTTCTATTACCCACATTAATTAACCCCTAAAAGCCTACACTTTTAGCCTACCCTTCGAGAGAGTAGGATGGGTGGGAAATTAATTTTATGGGACCATTTTTTTAGTCAAGCAAGTTTTTCTCAAGACTTCTT
>CM028377.1:137224739-137307468 GCA_013146195.2 Codonopsis lanceolata | reverse complement strand
CTCTACCAAATCAAGTCAAGGCAAATACATTGCTCACAACCAATTAATCCAAAAAATCTCAAGTCACCAATTAAATCAAGCATAGTATAAACCCACCAGAGAATCATATTATGAGGTCTATAATGGACCTCTACTTGAAATCAAACAAAAGACTACACCGTAGTCGTAACCCACAAGTACGTTCATGCACAACCGATCATTTCCCAAAAGTGAGAACTAACTCAAAATTATCTTTCAACCATGCTCGAGACCATAGATTTGCCTTTAATGCACCGTGCTCTCCAGGCACGCTTCCAAATAAATCCCTAATAATTCTCTATAACATAGGTGTCTCAATTGGACACAAATCGAGGCCTCAGGTGCTCACCATCATAACCAACCCAAAACCCGAACATCATAGAATTCATCCCAACGGTTATTAGCATGTTATTGAACTTAAAATGACTCCGTTGAGTCTTACTATTAAGTTTCATTATTTACACATTCCATAAATCCCAACATTATCATCCTCTTCAACTTATGACAAATTCCAAAATAATTCGGGCCTTGATTCCCAGCCCCAATGTTCATAAAATCCTTAACAAAGGGATAACCAATTTCTCCCAACACACAACATCGTCCAAATCATCCTACACATTAATACCCACTTTAATTAACAACAATTCCTCCAATAATTCGGGCTTGATTATCAAGCCCTAATATTCATAAAACCCAACATTAATCATAACCCATTTCATAAATCACATAATCTCAATTAAGTGATCCTACTCATGTTATCTAGTGAGTTCACTCTTCCAAAGCCCCAATCATAGGCATACTTCCACAGTAAATCCAAGTAACATATGGACATGATCCCTAGCATACTCATAATCCTAGAAACCCAAGATGAAGGATAGCAATATACTTCAATAATCATAGAATTCATCCTACATATGCCCTTAACAAGTTCACATGCTCAAATCACAAGTTAAAAATCACACAAGGCAAGTATGTGTACTCATTGACCTCAAATAGCATAGAGTTTGTTTTCCTTAGGATCAATGAGTACAAAATCAAAGAGAGAAGAAGTAACTTACAAGTGTTCTTCAACAAAGAAAGCAAATGAGAAGATTGTTCGGTTGGAAATGCTCTCTTTGAGCTCTACACTTTTGATGAAGGTGGCTTGAGCAAATGGAGAATGGATGAGGGAAGATCAAGAGAAAAGCTTCAAGAAGCCATGGGAGAGCTTGAGAGAGGATGAATCTCGTTTTTGGAGAGTGAGGGTGAGAAATGAGAGTCAAAATCTGAAAATGTGGCTTATATTGGTCTAGAAATTGAGTGGGACATGTGTCAAGCCAATGTGGTCTCTTTCTAATCTGATTTTGTGGCTTAATGGTTAACAAAGCTCTCTTAATCCATCATTAAAACTAGTTAGGGATGTTAGGACTTAAGTGAGGAGGGTTAGGGAGGTTTAGGAAAGGTTTAGATAGGGGTTAAGGTGTATAAGTCGTTCAATATCAAAACAGGGGAAAAAATCCTGCATGCTCTCGAAGATGAGGCGGGCGCTCACAAGAAGCCAGGCGGGCGCCTGGGAAGCTGAGGCTGGAAGCTGAAATTGAAATGCTCCCAGAAGTTGAGGCGGGCGCCTCACTAAAGTCGAGGCGGGCGCCTGGGAAGCTGAGGCTGGACAGTCAATCTTGTAAAATCGACCATAAATCGCTCACAACTCCAAATGAGGTGATTTTTTATTTTTCTGAAACTAGACTCATTAAATTATATTTTAGAATTTTAAATTACTCCATTTGGACTTATATTCATCAAGATATGGTTACAACAAAAATCAAGTACAGAAGTTGTTTTTCTGAAAACTGAATTCTGGCACAGCCGTAAGTCAAGACCTAATTGAGGTACTTAGACACCTTGGAAAATTACCAAATTTTACAGAGAGTATCCTAACGTATGAAGGTAAAACATACTAAATTTTTAGAAAATTCTATTCAGTGGATTAGTACCAGAATTTTCCGAAGTTTGCCCAAACATGACAGTGCGTCTCAAGGAATAAATTGGTCATTTCATAACCAAAGGTAACAAGTCTATGAACAATGATTGTGCAAGAATGATAATTACTAGTACACTTGGTCTATAACTCAAATGAACTTCTCACAAGTTGAAAACACAAAGAATACAAGCAACGAAGGAAGAATCGCTAAGGCCAAAACAACGCAATCGAACCGGCGATTCAACAAACAAGCTTACACGATTCTAAACATGTTATGGACTTCATGAATGACTTATAAATGTTTCTAAAACATATATGGACTAAATAAACATGCTCACAATCAACAAGAAAATATGAAGGCAAGCATACAATGCACATGCAAGAATACGGGGTGTCACACTCTCTCCACCTTAAAAAGAATTCGTCCCGAATTCTAAATCATGATACAAACCAACATTAGGTCCACACTCAACCAAAATACGCACGAGGTTCAAACTTCTAATAATCCAAATTCAAAAGTCTACGAAATCTCAATAGACCCAACGACATTAACACTTACGATTGAAAATACTATGACCCAAACTTGAGTCGCGAATACCGTACGAACAATACTACGCCAAACATGTAAGCCAAAATTCCAAATTTCAACATAAGAACACATTCAACTACCGAAACTATTTGTTTCGGGGCACAACATGGAATTCAATTACAAAAGATTCTTAGTTACAAGAATTAATAATTGCCTATGGAGCAACTTACAAACGAATCAAAGATAATAACATCAGCATTTCGAACCATGTAAATCTCACTCGCGATTTCCCTATCGCGGGTAAGAACACATAAGAGCACATTAATGAAATGTTTTGAAAATTCATTCCATTTCAGTCCATTCCATTTGGTAACGGGTATAGTCAATTTCTAACTTAATTCTTACCAATCCTAGTCCAACAACGAATACCTTTTGCTCACCAATTCAGGGTACCTACTGAATTAGCTTCAAAAGTTTCCGTCGTAAGGATGCGAAGGTTCATGAATAAAAAGTTTTAAGCATCCTTCAAACAGTCCCCTATACTAATGAAATGAATGAACATGAGAATTTAATATACTACGATGTAAATGCATCAAGTAGGTGTTTCCTACAACTAATGCACGTAACTGAATAAAAATTCAGACCAAGTAACAAGGTCTATTACCTTGGCAAACAACAATTATAGCTATCACAAAACTCGTGTACCTAGTACACCCAACCAAGATAATTTCCTAGAAATCACCACAAATCGACAAGGCTACTAATGCCCGTAACGTCCATACTCCGCAAAACTATCCTTTCTTAAGCTCTAGACCAAGTCTACAACCAATGCATATACTAAGCATCCTATCGCAACGTTAACGTCTCAATACTCACGGTGAAGCGTCAATTTCCCCCGTGCAACCGAAATCAACTGATCAATCGCAAGCGGCACTTTAACCTTCTCACGGTCGAGTGTATGTCCTACTCGCATAACAACCACTAACAATAATATGATATTATATTATTCCATTACATTAAACATATCCTTTATAGAATATACAAACATCATACCAAACCAATAAGTATCAATATTCAATTCATACTTTATATATATATACTATGGTCTTTATATACTATCACACAAAACTACAACTCTATATATAGCATAGTCTTATATATATATACTAAACAAGAATCCATACACAACGTACGATTACCTACCGGTAATTTACAAACGAACCATATCATATATCAATCTCACATTGGGGTATTATTCCCGATCGAGCAAATAACCAATATTACACAATACACCATATAATGTATGTATGAATGCACATGAGCTAACGATTAAAGCGCGTACTCATAATAACGGTAATAGTAGCAACGGTATAGTTTACATATATATATATATATATATATATATATATATATATATATAAGAATATACCTTCCTATTTCGGATAGGTCTCAAAACTCCGCGATGGCTAACCGCCACGCGTGCACTGCTTCAAACTCTAGGCTGACCGTCACCATCTCTCTTGGAGCCACTGGATTGTTGACTAGTACTCCCTGCATCGACTAACTCTCCTCTTCGGGCAATCTTTACGAACATGATCGCCACCACCACAAACAAAGCATTTTCCTGTTGTACCCCAGCACCTATCCTCGGTATGTCATGTCCTCTTACAAAAGTTACATGTCAACTCGCCACCTCGTCTTCTCCGAGCAGAAGTAGTAACACCACTCTGGCCACCCGAACGCACCTTTCCTTGACTAACTGGTTGAGGTGCTGACTGCCTTCTCTTATCCTCAGGGCCCCTATTAGTCTTTGATATTTTCTTTTGAGCGTACTCCTCGATATCCAACTCCATAGCATGTGCACGATCCACAGCCCCTTGGTAATCCGTAAGTAGTAATGGAATAAGCTGCCTACGATAATTCGTCTTCAGGCCTTTCACAAACCTCTCGGTCTTCCTAGCCTCATCTGGCACCAAGTAACTACAGTAACGAGCCAACTCCATAAACTTTGTTGAATACTGAGCCACGGTCATATCTCCTTGTTCTAACATTAGGAATTCCATCTCTCCTCTTTCTCGAGTTACTACCTGACCAAACCGTACCATAAACTCCTTGACAAAGTTTTCCCACACTCGAGGCACTCCATGCTGCCTCCAATGATCTCGTATTTCAAGCCACCAATGCTCGGCCGCACCATCCAATCTAAACACCGCTAAGGTCACCATCTCCTCTGATGTACAACCCAAAACTGCAAAGATCCTCTCCATGCTTTCTAGCCAATGTTTCGCCTCAATAGTATCTGGCTCTCCATCAAAACTTTTCGGTTTAAACTTCAAGAATTTCGCAAGGACAGTAGAATCGTCTTCCAGTCCAAACATCTGTTGAGGAGTCACACGCGGATCGTTAACATTCTCTCCCCTCTCGTCGCCACGAGCTGTACTCGAACAAGGTATAATAGAACTAGCTCCACGCCAAGTTCCCGACATAATACGCCTACAAAGAACACTCAACGTTAATAACTCAACCATAAACCCAACCCAAACTAGGCCAAGGAACCTATCCTGGCGAAATAGCTAACCTATAGCTCTGATACCAACTGTGACAACCCGACCCGGACTCCAATGCGAAATCCCAAGGTCGTGCCATCAAGACAAGCTAAAAGACGGACAAGCACCCGCTAAGCGTAGTGGTGCGAGTCAAGAGTTGAACCAACAAACTCTAAACTGGAATGTAAAGCCATAACGGCCAAAACCGAAAAACCAAAAACTAAAATCTGCGGAAGCAAATCATAAGTGGAACCCAAACTTATAATTATAAACTAAGGAACACGAGGCTGAGAGACGACTATCTCTCGACAAATCTACGACTCGCGTGACGCAACATTGCGCACGTACAACAAACCATCGGCAACCTAAGGCCGGCGAATCAACAGAATACCAACCTGATAAACAGCCACTCAACGGCTACAACATGCCGGAGGGACAAATCAACTAAACGAATAAGATATTAAATACGAACAGCTAAACCAATGTCTCTCGACTAAAGTTGTCGGAGACTGAAATAACAATAACATAATACTAGAACTTGTGAGCTAAAACCTTGCTCGGGAAGACAACAGAATAACCTTTAAATAAAAACAATAGCTCAACCAAACAAGTCGGTTCCCAAAATAATACGATAATAAAATGCTAACATAACTACCCAAGTAAAGTTTACATAACTTTACATCCGTGTCTCACAAGATATTAAATACAATAATAACAATAATAATAACTCCAAGCTATTGCCCGGAAGACCACCTGCTAACCGACAAGCACCCGAAGTTGCAACGTGCACTAACGAGCTTACTGCAAAAACTAAGGAAAACAAACACACGGAGTGAGTCATAATGACCCAGTAAGTTACTAAATGCAAATGTATGGCATAGCATGACGTGGCATGGCATAATGCACAAGCGTATATAAAATCATGGTATCTTAATAGCATACCAACAATAAACCACATAGCACATTATCTTTCATATAGGTGCTTATACATAAGCACGTAAAACCAAGACCTGGGCCTAGCCCTCAAATGATCACAATTTGCACTTAGCACGTTATTCACATAAGTGCGAGTATTAAACATCACAATAGGATATGTTATGGGCCCGCCACGTAGCTCTGCAAGAAAAACATTGTTATACGGGTTTGTGACTACGATGCTCGTGTCTTCGCATCGATATACCGAACTCCGCCGGTGATAGCGGCTGTGCCCGTATTGTTACGGCAAAGGGGCTACTTCCCATTGCGGCCTACAATGGAGGGGTGTGTGAGGTCCAGTGCGGCGATCCATAGCGAATCTGAATCCGGCGATTCGTATAGGCGATGTATCGTCCCACCCTGACATAAAAATCAAACCAAATAGTGCCAGATGGACTTAATGCAATGCACAAGTAGATGTTTACTCGTAAAGACCAAATAAGGATCAGATTCGACAAGAGCGAACCCGTCCGACCAAATGCTCAAGTATGTATTTACTCAATATAAACAAATAAGGAATGAATTCGACAAGAGAGAACTCATCCGACCAAATAGGTTATTATTCTCTACCATAAATCAAGTCAAGGCAAATACATTGCTCACAACCAATTAATCCAAAAAAATCTCAAGTCACCAATTAAATCAAGCATAGTATAAACCCACCGAGAATCATATTATGAGGTCTATAATGGACCTCTACTTGAAATCAAACAAAAGACTACACCGTAGTCGTAACCCACAAGTACGTTCATGCACAACCGATCATTTCCCAAAAGTGAGAACTAACTCAAAAATTATCTTTCAACCATGCTCGAGACCATAGATTTGCCTTTAATGCACCGTGCTCTCCCGAGCACGCTTCCAAATAAATCCCCTAATAATTCTCTATAACGTAGGTGTCTCAATTGGACACAAATCGAGACGCTCGGGTGCTCACCATCATAACCAACCAAAACCCGAACATCATAGGAATTCATCCCAACGGTTATTAGCATGTTATTGAACTTAAAATGACTCCGTTGAGTCTTACTATTAAGTTTCATTATTTACACATTCCATAAATCCCAACATTATCATCCTCTTCAACTTATGACAAATTCCAAAATAATTCGGGCTTGATTCCCAAGCCCCAATGTTCATAAAATCCTTAACAAAGGGATAACCAATTTCTCCCAACACACAACATCGTCCAAATCATCCTACACATTAATACCCACTTTAATTAACAACAATTCCTCCAATAATTCGGGCTTGATTATCAAGCCCTAATATTCATAAAACCCAACATTAATCATAACCCATTTCATAAATCACATAATCTCAATTAAGTGATCCTACTCATGTTATCTAGTGAGTTCACTCTTCCAAAGCCCCAATCATAGGCATACTTCCACAATAAATCCAAGTAACATATGGACATGATCCCTAGCATACTCATAATCCTAGAAACCCAAGATGAAGGATAGCAATATACTTCAATAATCATAGAATTCATCCTACATATGCCTTTAACAAGTTCACATGCTCAAATCACAAGTTAAAAATCACACAAGGCAAGTATGTGTACTCATTGACCTCAAATAGCATAGAGTTTGTTTTCCTTAGGATCAATGAGTACAAAATCAAAGAGAGAAGAAGTAACTTACAAGTGTTCTTCAACAAAGAAAGCAAATGAGAAGATTGTTCGGTTGGAAATGCTCTACTCTTTGAGCTCTACACTTTTGATGAAGGTGGCTTGAGCAAATGGAGAATGGATGAGGGAAGATCAAGAGAAAAGCTTCAAGAAGCCATGGGAGAGCTTGAGAGAGGATGAATCTCGTTTTTGGAGAGTGAGGGTGAGAAATGAGAGTCAAAATCTGAAAATGTGGCTTATATTGGTCTAGAAATTGAGTGGGACATGTGTCAAGCCAATGTGGTCTCATTTCTAATCTGATTTTGTGGTTTAAAGGTTAACAAAGCTCTCTTAATCCATCATTAAAACTAGTTAGGGATGTTAGGACTTAAGTGAGGAGGGTTAGGGAGGTTTAGGAAAGGTTTAGATAGGGGGTTAAGGTGTATAAGTCGTTCAATATCAAAACAGGGGAAAAAAATCCCGTAACAGCTCTCGAAGATGTGAGCGGGCGCCTCACAAGAAGCGGGCGCTGGGAAGCTGAGGCTGGAAGCTGAAATGAAATGCTCCCAGAAGTTGAGGCGGGCGCCTCACTAAAGTCGAGGCGGGCGCCCGGGAAGCCGAGGCTGAGCTGGAGTCAGTCAATCTTGTAAAATCGACCATAAATCGCTCACAACTCCAAATGAGGTGATTTTTATTTTTCTGAAACTAGACTCATTAAATTATATTTTAGAATTTTAAATTACTCCATTTGGACTTATATTCATCAAGATATGGTTACAACAAAAATCAAGTACATAAGTTGTTTTTCCGAAAAAATTCTGGCACAGCCGTAAGTCAAGACCTAATTGAGGTACTTAGACACCTTGGAAAATTACCAAATTTTACAGAGAGTATCCTAAAAGTATGAAGGTAAAACATACTAAATTTTTAGAAAATTCTATTCAGTGGATTAGTACCAGAATTTTCCCGAAGTTTGCCCAAAACATGATTTGTGCGTGAAGGAATAAATTGGTCATTTCATAACCAAAGGTAACAAGTCTATGAACAATGATTGTGCAAGAATGATAATTACTAGTACACTTGGTCTATAACTCAAATGAACTTCTCACAAGTTGAAAACACAAAGAATACAAGCAACGAAGGAAGAATCGCTAAGGCCAAAACAACGCAATCGAACCAGCGATTCAACAAACAAGCTTACACGATTCTAAACATGTTATGGACTTCATGAATGACTTATAAATGTTTCTAAAACATATATGGACTAAATAAACATGCTCACAATCAACAAGAAAATATGAAGGCAAGCATACAATGCACATGCAAGAATACGGGGTGTCACATCGCTTACCCTTCAAACCGAACATGATGATTGATGATGGAACTTTCCCATCCCAGCCTCTTTCGTTGATCGCCAACCATTAAACTCAAAGGAAGCCTCATAGTTTCAGGACTTGCAAAGGAAAAAAATCATTCTGCCAAATCGGAGTTTGTAGTTAGAACTCGGAAAATGGAAGTCGGAGCTTGTACATAACTAAGAAATCATTTTGCCAAGTTACACTATTTGCCAGTCCATTCTTTCCAGTCCTTGTGACGCAGCGGAAATAACTAACAATGGCTCTTACCACGAGAAACCCTTCAAAATAGGGTTGAAACACGTCAAACCTTAACCAACCTAGAATCCACTAGGAAGAGATAACTGGAATCCATCAGATAAAATAGAAAACTTTAATTTTATTTAAAATATCAATTAATTTCGGAATTACAATGAAGCCTATTTTTATAGGACTAATAATGCTTGGAAAACAAGTTAAAATCTCCTAAAAAATAGCCAACCTATATAGTAACCTAATAGGACTTAAATTCATCACTTATATACCTAAATCTACTTCTAAACATAAAAATATTACCATATTAAAATTAAATACGAAAATTACAATAAAATAAAAATAATTAAACTTCAAATTAAAACTAATACAATCTTGTCCTACATCAGTCACCCACTCTTGAAAAGAACTCGTCCTCGAGTTCATACCCGAAACTTGAAATTATCCATGCCAAACAAAGAGATATTTTGAGTAGAATAGCTTTTCATGCAACCTTGAATCTTCGAAATCCTTGAACAAATCTGAAATTGAAAAGGACTTAAAAACTCGAAAGAAACTAGGAGAACTAAACAAAAACGCGTTTGACATAACGTGTGGTCGTGTGCATGCCTTAGTAGTCACGGACATTCCCATATCATCCGCATCAAATAAATTTGCAATTCCAAAATCTCCTATAACCCCAAAATTATGTTTCTCATAACTCTTTCGCTCGGAAGATAATTGCTCTACATCATCATGCATGTTTCCAAACGCAATTTCAAGCAAATTTAAATCTTCCAGATCCAGGTCACTTGTGAAAAACGATAGAGAAGCCTTAATTTTCGAAAATTGTTCTACGTTCCTTGCGATTGGCGCCTCCTCTTCTTCAGAATTGGAATCCATATCCTCCCTGGCCGGCGGATCGCAAGGAGGATTCACCTCGCGTCCTACAGTTTCTGCTGCACGAGCCCATGCCTGTTGCTTAGGGTTTGTACCAAACTGTAGGTTTTGTACCGCTTCTGTGTTGGCTCGCTGTCAAATGATCATCTCGTTCATAGTCTGTTGCAACTGTCCAAGAAGGGTAAGTATTGCAGTGTGGATGTCGTTGTATTTGCCGTCGTTAGCCGCCATCTCATAAACCAACTGACGTAGCAGAAATAACTAACAAGGGCTCTTACCACGAAAAATCCTTCAAAATAAGGTTGAAACACTCAAACCTTAACCAACCTAGAATCCACTAGGAAGAGATAACTGGAATCTATTAGATAAAAGAGAAAACTCTAATTTTATTCAAAATATCAATTAATTTCGGAATTACAATGAAGCCTATTTTTATAGGACTAGTAATGCTTGGAAAACAAGTTAAAATCTCCTAAAAAGTAGCCTAACCTATATAGTAACCTAATAGGACTTAAATTCATCACTTATATACCTAAATCTACTTCTAAACATAAAAATATTATCATATTAAAATTAAATACGAAAATTACAATAAAATAAAAATACTTAAACTAAAAATTAAAACTGATCCAATCTTGTCCTACATCACCTTGTCAACATGATTTTGCATCAATTTAATAGCTACACAAGAAGATTGAGGTGCGCTAGGAATGCCCTCTTCATTCAGAGCATCTGTGCATCTGACCAAGAGAGTCCTCGGGCCGCCACTCCGTAAGCAAGAGAGTTGTGAAGATCTATGAAATGGTCACAGGTAACATATTTTCAGCATATACACACCACTAGCAAATGAAATTAATGGTGAATCCACAAATAGTAAGCTATAAAAGCCATCAGAAACTAGTAAACTGGTTTACAGACTTTTAGTGAGACTTTATTATATATGAATCATAAACTCAGGTTGATAGTTCTCCACGTGCTAAGTGGTACTTCCTTAGAATCAAACATTGGCCACACAGAAAACCGAAGTGTACTAATTTAGTAATCTAGGTCAAATCAAAATTATGTAGACAAATTTTGAAAAGGAAGAATTTAAAGAATATAGACAATTCAATCCAATTTGTCTTTCAAAGACCCATATCATAACACACTCCTCTCTGTGCCAAATAAATAGTTGTTGTCACAAATCCCATCATATTTACTAATAATACGAAACAAGTATATCGTGCACAACACACACAGACACACAACCTTGATATCATGTTGTTAAAAAGAAAAACATGATTGTCCAAGGCATACCGATATAAACCTTCATCAATGAGCAAATATAGGAATAAATAAATAAATGACGATAGATCCATCTAGCCATTCTATTGTTCAAAACAATATGCCCTACTAATCCCCACCTAAAAAGGAAACATAAAAGTAAACGATGAAATAATCAGTTGTAATTCACAGCACAGAATCATCCATGATTAGAGTAGGAAAAAAGAATGCCTAGCAAATCCATACTAGTATACTAAAGCTCAGCTACAAATTACTAAGAGTTGAACACAAATATCCAATATCCTTCACTAGCTTATAGCCTAACAGACCTATAAACCAATCCAACTAATAGACCAATAATTATCAGAAAAATCATTAGTGTAGTGAACGCTAACTTGAATGAATCCTAAGACTTGCGCTCTTCAGTTTTTTATTATGCGGTTTTGATTAAAATTTAGATCTACAAAGATAGTTAAAAATGACAAGAACCCATAATTCCCCAAACCTAGTACATATATCTGTAGCCAAAGAACATTAATATAAAATCAAGAACTCAGAGTCATCATAAAACAACAAATCGCTCGGTTTTCACTTTTGGAGACTCCAATGCTGCAGCTCTTAGTTCAGAATTATGCTTGTATGCCTTCCATAAAAGGTAATATGAAACAAAAGAAACACAATAACAAACTACTAAGAATGCCCAGAGGTGTGGATCATTTTTTCCTGTAACCAATTCAAGAAACAATAAACAATTTTAATATGCATGACCAAGGAAAAAGAGTAGCCAAGATAAAGTTTTGTATCAATAAAAAATATTGAGAGTCAGTACTCAAGAAGCAATGGAAATTGGATCAATAAAATGAAATGTCGCTTCTCGTTCTCTTTCATGCATGCTATTACTTATTAAAAATATTTTTGATCGTCTTTCACGAAGACCAGATCGGAAGTGCAGAATCAATGAACAAAGTCGGAGTGTAGTTTGCTTAGTCTCTTCTTTTTCACCAATCTTGCTCAGCAGTGCTTTCATACTTCGTATTTGTCATAAATTTTCCATCGGATCGATGTTCGTAATTAGGCATCCTAAGTTCCGATGCCCCGCAATTTAGGCATCGTTGGTTTCGATTCGGGCATCGTTGATTTCATTTGGAAATCGTTGGTTTCGATATTGGTTTCAATGCGGCATCATTGGTTTCGATTCGGGCATTGATGGTTTATAAGCAGGAGAGTAAGTCAATGGAGACCCAGGTTACTATATGCTTATCTTATTCACAAAGATCTTCCTAAGAGTGCCTGATCAGTTTGCTTATCTGTTAGGGTAGGAATACTATATCGCACCCATAATACAATTTAAGAAGACAATGCACATTGTATATTCAGTTGTGTTTACTATAATCATAAGACTCCCAATGCAAGTTCCCATCTTCAGCTTCACCGTAATAACCACCATCTCGAGCCCTACCATAGTAGCTGCCATTTTCAGGCCTAACCATTTCCACTCCGGTCATGCCTATCACAACTTTGGCACCGTCCTCCTTTAATTCTAACCAAACTCCATCTTTGATCTCCTTCATTCTCTCCCTTGAAAAAGTTGTGTCTAAAGTAGAAATCAGAGGCTATAGAGTATATTTACTAAAAACACTTGTAAAACATGCATTTAATAGAAAACCCATAACCCTTATCGACAAATTCATCAGAAAGAGAGACAGACCTGAATGTAGAGAAACAATAAGAGGTTTTATTGAAATAATCTTCAATTTCGTGGGAGCTAGTCTGAAAATTAGGCATACGACCGGCATGCATATGACTTAAAACAAAGCATCGAAATTCATAAGATATTGAAGAAGCTATGACTCTAGATAATTTCGACCTCAAATCAGCTGCCATGGCATTCGGGTTGGATTATTTAAAGAATTAGGAGGGAGAAAGTAAATGTAAAGTCATATAAGAGAATGAACGGGGTGAGAAAAGTCATGTAAGAGAATGAACGGGGTGAGAAACTGATTGAATTCGATGGTGGTTGGGTTTCATCGGAGAAGGTGGGTTGATCGAATTTCATACAAGAAATTGGAGATGGAGACGGGTAACTATGGATAAAAGTTTTTCATATCTTTCGATTACTTTGGTTTCATTAGCAAGATAAGAAAAATGATAATTAAATGGAAATGCGTATCTATCTTTTGGGTTAAGAGAGAGAAATTTAAGAGATATATTTTGAGTAAGTGGACAAAACTCATATCGGGTTATGGGTTATTTGGGGAGTAAATATCGGAAAAAATTGTGGGTCTTTTCTCTATATTTTCTTTCAGTTAGAAAAAATGGAACAGTGGACCTCACTTCATTTTTTTAACTTTCCACACACATTTATATAATTTTGTAAGAAGATTATATTTTATTTCTTAATTTTTATTGGACCAAAATACATTTTGCACCCCAAAGTTTACACTAAATTCATAATATTTTCCTCGATTTAATGACCACAAGGAAATGTCAAAAATACCCCACAAGTGGAAGACCACATGTTATTTAACGTGACTTTTCTAACGGCTATCGCAGCTAGGGTGGAAAATAGGGAAAAAAAATAACGTCAGATATCATTATGTGTCAAACCCTAGGTTGGGGTGCACTATGTGATTTTTGTGGATACTTTGCGGAGATGGGGGGAATTGTAATTTAGCATAATTATAAGGAAAATGATATCTTTACACCTAATTATAATTATACCACTTTCCTTACAACTAAGCTTTGAAGAAACACAAAGTTGCTATGGACAAAGGCATATTTGCCCTTTTGAAGGCTTAGTTGTAAGGAAAGTTATAAAATTAGTTGTAAGACTAGTGTTGTAATTTTACAATCACACTACCCGGAACGGACCCGTACAGAAACGGGGCTTTTGAAAATAATCAAAAAATACAACCACTAACAACTAGCCTATTAATACAAATAGCTAATTAATTAGTACCACCAATTAAACTTATAGACCAATAAACTATGTTCCTGCAAAACAAATATTAGTCTAGAGCAATAAGATTAATTGGATAAAAAGATAAAGAAAGGACACGAAGAGTATTAGCCAAGGAGAGAGCCCCAAAACTCAGTACTATCAACACACTCTCAATCACAAAGAAGGAGATGGACGGAGAGAATCAACACTGACCCACGGAGAGTCACCTTCGTCACAAAAGAAGAAGAAGAGAAGGAATGGTTTTTTCTCACAAAACAAGGCTGTTGTTTTCGTCTCTTATGCGCTGTACAAGGCTACTGAAGGAGGTATATATTTATACCAAGTTATTGTGCCAATCAAGGAGAAAATCAAGGGATTAAAAAAGGCAACAAGTAACCGGTTGCACAAGCCAAGAAAGAATGGGCTGGACGGTCAACAAGAGAGAGTGGGCAGAGATCTGGTTTGGGCTTGCTAGAGGCTGCCGCACAATGGGCCTCCAAATTCTAACATTTCTCCACCTTGGAACAAGTGCTGGTACACATACATGGACTCATATAGACATAAATTAAGAAAGGTTTCATCATCGCCTATCCCTGCACTTGATCCAACACAAAGTAAGAACAAAGCAAGGAAAAAGATTTCTAACACACACAAAGATGCAGAAATCTAAATACTTAACTAATTCATAAAGCGGAAAGCACAATTAGTCAAGTCACCATAGGTGTTCACACAGAACAACCATGGAATTTCTAGGGGAAATCACAAGAAAATGGGACATCCTTAATTACCGGGATCACCGGTATCCATCATCAAAATTTTCAAGCAGTTTAGAAAATTTTTAACAGGAAGGCACTTAGTGCCCATATCAGCAGGGTTTAAGCTAGTATCAACTTTATCCAAGTAAATAATGCACTTAGCAACAACATCACGAATGAAATGAAAACGCACATCAATGTGTTTAGTTCTATCGTGAAAAACTGGATTTTTACACAGTTGAATACCACTTTGACTATATGAAAACACTACCACTTTTTCTTTCAAAAAACCGATTTCAGAAATTAAGCCTTTTAACCAAAGAGCTTCTTTAATCGATTCGGTTATAGCTATGTATTCAGCCTCGGTTGTGGACAAGGCCACAACGGATTGTAATTGAGACTTCCAACTAATGCAAGACCCACAAAGAGTGAACACATAAGATGTGGTAGACTTCCTATGATCTCTATCATTGGCATAATTCGAGTCAACATACCCAACCAATCTAACACCATTTTCAGATTTGAAGAATTTAATACCATAGTTCAAAGAGTGTTTCAAGTATCGCAACAACCACTTAACGGCGTGCCAATGGGGCAAACCCGAGTTCGACATATATCGGCTAAGACAACTAATGACATAAGCTATGTCGGGGCGAGTACTAACCATCAAGTACATAATGGAACCTATGGCATTAGAATACGGGATTCTACTCGTTTGATTCATTTCAAATTGATTTTTAGGACATTGCTCTTTACTAAGCACAAAGTGTGAAGCAAGGGGAACATCTACAGAATCGACATCTAACATAGAAAATTTACTCAAAATCTTTTCAACATATGAAATCTGATTTAAGTAAACAATTGAGGATTTATGATCTCTAATTATGTTCATGCCAAGAATCTTGTTAGCATCACCCAAATATTTCATGTCAAATCTAGCACTTAAGCAATTTTTAACAACTTCAACCGATTTGGGACATGGGCTAATAAGAAGCATATCATCCACATATATGAGCAAGAAAACAGACACATTCCTATCATTCTTGAAATAGAGACAATGATCATACGCACTCCGGCTAAATTTTAAATCAAGCATGCATTGATCAAATTTTTTATTCCACATGCGAGGAGACTGTTTCAAGCCATATAAGGATTTTTTAAGCAAGCACACATAATCAGGAAATTGATTATCCACATAACCCTCGGGTTGCCGCATATAGATTTTCTCATCTAAATCACCGTGCAAAAAGCGCTTTTACGTCCATTTGTTTCAATTCCCAATCAAATTGAGCTACCAAAGCAAGCATAATCCTAACAGGTTGTGAACTTAACTATCTTGGAGCAAAGATTTCAGTGTAGTAAAACCCTAGCCACTAATCTACCTTAAATCCTTTTGAGTAAAACCCTTAGCCACTAATCTAGCCTTAAATCTTACAAGATTCATTCTTGACTTTAAGAGCCACTTTTTCGGCTTAGGCACTAAAGTCCAAGTTTGATTAACATGCAAGGAATTCATTTCATCATTCATAGCATTAATCCACTCATTACAGTTAGCAGATTTTAAGGCTTGATTATATGTTTTAGGCTCGGTATTATCAATGGATTCAAACACACTAAACACAAATGAAGTAAAATCATCAAAACGAGAGGGTTGCCTAACAATGCGTCTAGGTCTATCACGAGCAAGCTGATAGTCATGCAATTCATCCAATATAGGCACTTCATTTTGTTCATTTTCAACTTCATTTTGCTCATTAGGTTCAACATTTTCAAGATTAACATGCTCATTTTCAAAATTCACATTTTCATCAAACTCATGCAAATTTTCAGAATTCTCAATTTCAGGTTGCATACTTGAACTAGCATCATTGGGTTCTAAGGGATGCTCCACCATAATGTGAGCCGGGGAGGATAGGTTCAACAGATTCAGCAGGAACATTTAAGCAAGGAAATTCGTTTTCATTAAACACAACATCCCTACTTATTATCATTTTAAATCCCGGTTCGTCTTTTAACCATAACCGGTATCCTTTCACACCCTCGGGGTAACCCAAGAAAACACATCTCACAGATCGAGGTTCAAGTTTATCAAATTTCCTATGAGCATAAGCAGCACAACCAAAAATTCTCAAGTTTGAAAAGTCAATTTCCCTACCAAAAAACACTTGATCCGGACATCTACCATGCAAAGGAACGGAAAGAGACCTATTGATGAGATAGGCGGCAGTCAAGACTGCCTCTCCCCAAAACTTTTTGGAGAGACCCGAGGAGACTAACATGCTCCTAACACGTTCCAAAAGGGTTCTATTCATTCTTTCAGCAACAATCGAAGAGTAATCATCTATATGTTCATCACCGGTTTGTTTTATGTCTTCAACCAATTTGGTAAAAACATCAATATTATCTTCCATGTCTTTGCTAAGATCTAATTTAAAACTGAAAATTTTTTCTAGGAGATAAATTTTACTTGGCAATGTTTTTCCAAGATAAATTTGCTCCAATTTTTCCCAAAGACTCTTAGCATTAGCATGTTCACCACATTTCCGAATAACCGATTCAGACAGGTTTAAGATAATCGAGGAGTAGGCACATTCATCCATTTCAATTATGGCATCTTCAGAAGTGTCTTTAGTATACTTTAAAGTTATGGCTTTGAAAACCTTTTCTTTAATTAAAATACTTTTCATCTTCTTTTGCCACATAGAAAAATCACTTTTCCCATTAAAAGGTTCCAAACTATAATTAGATGAAGAACCCATTTAGAGAAATAACACAAAACCAACAAATCAAACCAAATCAGAAAAATATAAGAATATTTTTATTTTTATTTTTATTATCACCCAAAAAATAAAATAAATTTAAGCAATCAAATTCCAACCAAACAGTAGAGATTTAAATAGAGCACAATCAATCAAATAAATTACGAGAATTTTAAAACACAAAAAACCGTAATTATTTTGAGATGAAAGAAGCTCACCAAATAAACCTTTTGAAGTTACCGATTTTTTGGATCGAAGGAGGCTCTACCGTTTCACGGTACGGAACCCGGGCTCTGATACCACTGTTGCGATTTTACAATCACACTACCCGGAACGGACCCGTACATAAACGGGGCTTTTGAAAATAATCAAAAAATACAACCACTAACAACTAGCCTATTAATACAAATAGCTAATTAATTAGTACCACCAATTAAACTTATAGACCAATAAACTATGTTCTTGCAAAACAAATATTAGTCTAGAGCAATAAGATTAATTGGACAAAAAGATAAAGAAAGGACACGAAGAGTTTTATTATAACGCCGTGACCCAAGCACGACTCGCCTTAATTGACCACGAAGGTCTAGGCTATAAACTCTTCGGCTCAGACACCTTTCACCGACCCAAGTCTATCAGTGAGACCACAAGTATTAGCCAAGGAGAGAGCCCCAAAACTCAGTACTATCAACACACTCTCAATCACAAAGAAGGAGATGGACGGAGAGAATCAACACTGACCCACGGAGAGTCACCTTCGTCACAAAAGAAGAAGAAGAGAAGGAATGGTTTTTTCTCACAAAACAACGCTGTACAAGGCTACTGAAGGAGGTATATATTTATACCAAGTTATTGTGCCAATCAAGGGATTAAAAAGGCAACAAGTAACCGGTTGCACAAGCCAAGAAAGAATGGGCTGGACGGTCAACAAGAGAGAGTGGGCAGAGATCTGGTTTGGGCTTGCTAGAGGCTGCCGTACAATGGGCCTCCAAATTCTAACAACTAACAACTAGCAATGTTGTAATTATAATTTGTCTCATATTTAAATTTAAAGTTTGAAACATGCATTACTCCAAAAAATAAAAAAATAAAAATATTTAATTTATTTTGTTATCCTTAACTTTCTTCCAACAACCTCATCATTAATCCTATATAGACCCACCACCACTACCACCCCAAATAACACCGTTAACCCAAAAATTAAAATTTGATTTTATTATATTTCTTTGTATAATTCCTTACTCCTTCGTTCAAATTAACATATATGCAAAACTCATCATTTATAGACCCACAACCACCACAACCTTAATTTTTACTATTTACAAACTCAAATTCAATTTTTTTTAATTTTCAAATTTGAAGATTGAAACTCAAACCTATATGAAGATTTACAAAATTGATGATTATGAAATCTAACAATGTTGTAATCCACTTGTTTATTGCCATGCTTACAATCGTTGCCGCCACTACTACCAGCATCCATGCAATCGCGACCACCGCTATCACCACGACCATGAAACACGTTCACCTTGCCTTGCTAAACCCGAAAAATCAAACATCTTTAGATTCCATTAAGTCATATTACTTTCTTCAAACGCCTCTAATATAGATTCTAGCTTTTTTCTCTAACAAAATGCACATATTCTTCAACTAAGTTCTCCATTTTTCTTGACATTATTGCACATTCCCTTAACATATTTCTCTTAGCTTATTCACTAATAATTACTAAGCACACTACAGAAGTGCTTAATATCTTGATATTCACCAACAAATATATTATTATACTTACAATTTTTCATATACCTCTAGTAATGTCTTTCCTAATCTATGATGTCTCACTTTTATACACAATTTTTCTATTTGTCTCACTTTGTCCTCTCTCGTTTGTACATATTAAAAATAATAATGGAAAATCATGCACATGAGGATTATTCTGGTCATTTTTCTTATGGCGCAAAGTGGAATTTTGTTATTATTTCATCATTTAATTTGTCATTTGGTATTTAAAATATTTGTTTAATTAAAACAATAAATAATTATTTTGATAATCCAAAAAGAGTTATACCTTGTCTCAAATGTAAATTTAAAGGTAAAAAAATGCATTACTCCAAAAAATGAAATTTAGATTTTATTTTATTTATTATTTTATTATTCACTGTCTTCCATCAACTCCATCATTCATGAACTCATCACCACCACCACTACAAACTCAAATATCACTATTAGCCCAAAAGTTAATTTTGATTTTGATTTTATTTCATTTTATAATTCCTTCAAAGTAACTCATTTGCAAAACTCATCATTTATAGACACACCACCACCACAACCTTAAATATCACTTTTTGCAAATCCAAATTCAATTTTTATAATTTTCAAATTTTGAAATTGAAATTGAAACTCATATGGGTTTGAGTTTTTTGGGTTCCTTATAATAAAATTGTAGTCTTTCGATTGAGTAAGGGTATGTGTGTCCTTTTTAGAAAGTATTTGACGACATTTGTAATGATAATGGTAGAAAGGAGAAGCAGATAAGAAAATCAAAACACAAGAAGAAATTAATAGAATTAAAAAATGTAGGACCTAATTTTAAAATAGGTACAAGTCAATGGATGAAATTATTATTTAGTTATTCATGGAATTAATTAGCTTATGACTTATTACTTGTTTAGCATTAATTAATTGTTAGTGATTTATTATGTTTAGGGTTATTTTTGTCCAAACATTATTTTTTGTCATGGTAAATTTACTTGTTTTGTTCTTAATTAAATGGTGGGTGGTTTATTTGGTGAAATGTTATTTTTGTCCATCCATTAATTTGTATGGTAAAGGGTTATTTTTGTTCATCCATTAATTTGTAAAAAACAACCTTGACTTTTATATGTAGAGATATTATAGAAGTAATTGTATGTAAACAAGTGCTTATCTAATCTATCTAATCTAACTTCGAACTACCTATAAAAGTCTAGGTTGTCTTTTAGAACTTAATGTATAGACAAACCTACCCCTTAACTTAATACATTGTCCATCATTTAATTAAGGACAATACACGTAAATTTACCATGCTAAACAATAATGATTGGAAAAAAATAGTCATGAATATAATAAATCACTTACCATTAATTAAGGCCAAAGAGTAAATTTGTCATAGACTAATTAATTCAATGAATAATTAGTTTGATCGCTTGACTTGTACTTATTTTAAAGTTAGAGGCTACATTTTTTAATTCTATTCATTTTGTCTTCTATTTTGATTTTCTTATTAGTTTCCCCCACCTACCAAGATCGTTACAAAAGTAGCACAATATTTTCTAAAATGATAAAAAAAAAAACCCTTAGTCAGTCGAGACACTAAAACTTTATTTGAAAATAAAAAATAATATGGTTTTACTTTCTTAAATATGTTCGGGAAATACATTATTAGATTTATATGAAAAATTGTATCTATAATAATAGAATTGTCGGTGAGTATCGAGATATTAAGTAAATTTGTAGCATTTTAGTTATTACCCATGAATAAAATAAGAGAAATGAGTTAAAAAAATGTTTCATAATGTCAAGAAGATGGAAAAAAATAATATGAAGAACCATTTGATGAATTTTTATCTTTTGTTAAGGGCAATACACATAAATTTACTATGCCAAACAATAATGATTGGAAAAAAATAGCCATAAATATAATAAATCACTTGCCATGAATTAATATCAAAAGAGTAAATTTGTCATAGGCTAATTAATTTCATGAATAATTAAATAATAATTTGATCCCTTGACATGTACCTATTTTAAAGTTAGGTCCTATATTTTTTAATTTTATTCGTTTCGTCTTATATTTTGATTTTCTTATCAGTTTTTCCCTCTTACCATTATCGTTACAAATGTCGCCCAATATTTTCTAAAATGACAAAAACACCCTTACACAGTCGAGACAGTAAAACTTTATTTGAAACTAAAAAATAATATGAATTTACTTTCGTAAATATGTTCGGGAAAGACATTATTAGATTTATATGAAAAATTGTATCTATAATAATATAATTGTAGGTGAGTATCGAGATATTAAGAAAATTTGTAGTATGTTTAGTTATTACCCATGAATAAAATATGAGATATGAGTTAAGAAAGTATGTCATAATGTCAAGAAGATGAAAAAAATGAAGAACCATTTGATGAATATATGCGTTTTGTTAATGACAATACACGTAAATTTATCATGTCAAACAATAATGATTCGAAAAAATTTGCCATAAATATAATAAATCATTCACCATTAATTAAAACCAAAAAAGTAAATTTTTCATAGGCTAATTAATTCCATGAATAACTAAATAATAATTTGATCCCTTGACTTGTACCTATTTTAAAGTTAGGTCAAACATTTTTTTAATTATATTCATTTCGTCTTGTATTTTGATTTTCTTATTAGTTTCCCCTCCTACCATTATCGTTACAAATGTCGTTCAATATTTTTTAAAATAACAAAAATACCCTTACTCAGTCGAGACACTAAAACTTTATTCGAAACTAAAAAATAATATGCTTTTACTTTCTTAAATATGTTCGGGAAAGACATTATTAGATTTATATGAAAAATTGTATCTATAATAATAAAATTGTTGGTGAGTATCGAGATATTCAGCAAATTTGTAGTATGTTTAGTTGTTACACATGAATAAAATAAGAGAAATGGGTTAAGAAAATGTGTCATAATGTCAAGAAGATGAAAAAATGAAGAACCATTTGATGAATCTGTGCATTTTGTTAGAAAAAAAAAACTAAAATCTACAGTTTACTTTTTTGAAATTTCAAACTACTACAAGCAGCCTTAAAAACTATCATACTGATCCCATAATTATAGATATTACAAACAAAACCAATTGTAGTAATCACAAATAACTAGGTTCAAATATTTTACTCCTCTCTATAACTGCGTTCCAAACCTCTTACCTCTTTCGCTCTTAACTTGTTTGCTCCTCTTCATAGGTTGTAGTTACAAATCTTTCTATTTTGCTCCTCTCTATTTTAAAGATATTGTTACCAACTAACATCTTTTCAAGTAGTCTATCTTAAAATTAATTAGTATAAATGATGAGTTTTGCAAATGAGTTATTTTGAAGGAATGAGTAAAGAATTAAAAAATGAATAAAATCAAATAAAAAATCAACTTTAGGGGTGGGGGGAATGGTTAATTTTGCCACTGTACTTTGATTAATTGTTATATTTTACCACTGTACTATGTTTCGAGCGAAATTGTCATTATACTTTTAAAGATATATGCAATTTCGTTACTATCCCTAATTGTCATCCAATTTTAACGGTGACTTAACGGAAGCTAAAGATATTTTATTTTTTCGTTTTAGCAAAGCAAGGTGAACGTATGTTTTTGGTTGTGGTGACTGGTGATGGTGGTGGTGGCGATTGTAGGGATGCTGGTGATGGTGGTTAGGACTGGTGTTTGGGATGATTGTAAGCATGACAGTGGTAGTTTAGGTGGAATATGACATTGTTAGATTTCCAAATAATCAATTTTCAAATCTTCATATGGGTTTGAGTTTCTATCTTCAAATTTAAAAATTCAAAAAACTTAATTTGGATTTGTAAATAGTGAAATTTAAGGTGGTGGTGGTGGTGAGTCTATAAATGACGAGTTTTGCATGTAGGTTAATTTGAACGAAGGAGTAAAGACTTAGACAAAAAATAAAATCAAATGAAAATTTGATTTTTGGGTTAATGATGTTATTTTAGGTGGTAATGGTGGTGGGTCTATGAATGATGAGGTTGATGGAAGAAAGCGAACGATAACAAAATAAATTAAATTAATTCTAAATTTTATTTTTGAAAGTAATGCAATTTTTTAATTTTTAATCTAAATACTAGAAAAATTATAATAACAATGTTGCAAGCCTTACAACTAATTTTATAACTTTCCTTACAACTAAGCCTTGAAAAAGAACAAAAATATCTTTGTCCAAAACAACTTTGTAGCTCTTCAAAACTTAGTTGTAAGGAAAGTAATATAATTAGTTGTAAGGATATCACTTTCTTTATAATTATGTCAAATTACAATTCCCCTCAAAAGTATTCACCAAATCACATTGTGCACCCCAACCCTAAGGTTTGTCCCATAATAGTATCTGACATTTTTTTTCCCTATTTTTCACCCTAACCACAGCCGTTAGAAAAGTCACGTTAATTTGACATTTCCTTGTGGGTGTTAACTCGAGGGAAATATTAGGAATTTGGTGTAAACTTTGGGGGTGCTAAATGTATTTTAGCCTAATAAAAATTAAGAAATAAAATATAATTTTCTAATATATATATATATATATATATATATATATATATATACATATATATATATAAATGTGTGTGTAAAGTTAAAATGTTAAAAAAATAAAGTGGGGGTCCTGGGTCCACCATTCCTTTTTTTCTCGCTGAAAAAAAATCCAGAGAAAAGACCCACCATGTTTTCCGATCTTCAGTCGTCCCCAAAACAAAAATTAATCCAGAACCCGATCTGAGTTTTGTCCACTCCCTCCAAATTTATCTCTTAAATTTCTCTCTCTTAACCCAGAAGATAGATACACGTTTGATTTCATTATCAATTTTTTTTTAATCTTGATAATGAAAACAAAGTATGCAAACAAAAGATATGAAAAACTTTTACCCATAGATACCCGTCTCATCTCCGATTTCTTGTATGAAATTGGATCCACTCACCTTCTCCAATGAAACCCAACCACCACTGAAATCAATCAATTTCTCATCCCCCTTTTCATCCTCTTACATGACTTAACTTAACTTAACTTTTTATCTAATAATTCTTTAAATAATCCAACCCGACCACCATGACAGCTGCTCTGAGGTCGAAATCATCTAGAACCATAACTTCTTCAACATCCTCTCAATTTCGATACTTTGTTTTAAGCCATATGCAAGCCGGTCGTACGCCCAATTTTCTCCAGCAAAATTGAAGAGTATTTCAATAAAACCCCTTACCATTTCTCTTAATTCATGCATTTCTCTATTTCTGATGAATTCGACGATGTGGGTTATTGGTTTTCTATTAATCCCATGTTTTTATAAGGATTTTTAGTAAGTATACTCTATAGCCTCTGATTGCTACTTCAGGCACGACTTTTGCAAGGGACAGAATGAGGGAGATCGAAGATGGAATTTGGCTAAAACCGAAGGAGGTAGGCGCCAAAGCTGTAATAGGAGTGTCTGAACTGGGAAGGGTTTAGGCTGGAGATGGCGGCTTCTATATATGGTAGTGATAGAGATGATGGCTATTACGATGGAGCTGAAGATGGGATTGCACCAGGAGATAAGAGAATGAGATGATGTGAGATTATGGTTTTTCCTTTTAATACATTCTCTTTAACCAGATAAGGGAAATATCATTTTTGCCCTGCACGTGGAAGATCACGTGCTATTTAAAGTTAATTTCCTAACATCCGTCAAGGGTAGGGTGAAAAATGGAAGAAAAAAAATGTAGCATCACATACCATTATGGGACAAACCTTAGTTTAGGATACACTATGTGATTTGGTGGATACTTTGCGGGGGAAATAGTAAATTGGCCATATAATTATTTTTGGATTATTGAAATAATTATTTATTATTTTTATTTAAAAACATATTTTAAATACTACATGGGTAACTAAATAATGAAGTTATAACCAAATCTCATTTTGCACCTCAAGAAAAATGATAAAAATAATCTTCATGTGACATACACATACCATTTTCCGTTATTATTTTCAACACCCATAGACGGAAGGGGGCAAAGTGGGACAAATAGAAAAATAATGTATGGAAGTGAGACACTTCATAGGTTGGGGTGCAATGTGAGATTTATTGTGTAATTTTGGGAGCTAATCATATTTTGGCCCCATCGAAAGTAGTCCAAAATACAAAATTCCCCCTAAGTATCCACCAAATCCACTTTGGCCCTCAACGTAATTTTGTAGCATTTCCATATTCCATATCAAATTTGGTTATGATGATATCATGTCTGGAAATCGTAGTGATAGACACAGCGGCGAATAATGTTTAAGATCGCTAATTTGGTCCAATCAAACCATAAATAATATCAACGGTGCCGATGAGAAATTTATTAGAGTTGAAGCTAGGGATGATGAAGTCGGATTGAACCATGACGTGCATCATCTTTGTCGTATACATTTGTGATTGGTTCAAATATGGGTTTTCAAATTCGTGGTGTATGCTTGTGTATTGCTTTGTACGAGAGAGAAAGGGAGAAATATCGGGGGCTTGAACGCACAAGCTTCACAACTGTATATGCTCGACAATTCAAGAAGAACCAATAAGTTTTGATAAACTCACAAAATCCTCCAGAGTCCAAAACATGAATGTTGAGAAGATATTCCTTAGGCTCTGTTGCTTTGGGTACTGCATTTGCAAGTAGATGTAATTAACATTTCATTTGAAGGTGGCCTTAGGTGACATACTCTTAACAAATCCACAAAATGCTGTAATTTATGATAAGACGCAACTAAGCTGTGCTTCACTTTGTTAATCTGTTTGTTTAATGAGTAGATGTACGCGCGTATGATAAGATACATGGCCACAATGAGAAAACCCAATTATCAAATTTCAACTCCAATAGTCTTCCATGATTGTTCATGTGGAAGTAGATTCTGAAATCTAGGTCTTCATTACAAGGACTTAATCAAGTACTAAATATGGAAGTAATAAAGGAATTACATATTTAGAAGCCTAGAAAATTAGAAGGATCTGATAGAAGATATGGTTTGGATAAAAGTAAGCACAAGTAATATGACTGCAGCCGTGGTAGAAGCAATCATCCATGGTGTACTGCAGTAATCACATTTAAATGTTGCTTTCCACCTCTGCTGACAAACACTACAAGTCTACAATACGCCTTAAGGTCTCGAGATATATTGCAGAAAATTTAGAAGGATTTAATGGAAGGTATGGTTTGGATGATAGAACATATGGCTTGAATAAAGGTAAGCACAACTAATATGGCTGCAACCGTGGTTGAAGCAATCCTCCATGGTGTACTACAGTAATCACGTTTAAATGCTGCTTTCCACCTGTGCCGACGATGTTTACAATATTTATTGAGGTCTTGAGATACACTACAGAAATAGTACTTGGAATTGGTAATTATAAAATTATATCCAACTTTGTTAAAAAGTTTCGCCACCGTATAGCTGTCTCCTGTCCTAGTTGTTATGATTCCATTCTTAATGAGTAAGTCCACATCTTTTGGAGTGTCTATAAGCATATCCATGAAGAATACATAATCTCTAACATAACTGTTAGTTATGTAATGGCACATTTCCAGGGCAAGAATGTTGCTAAGCAGATATTCCGCTGATTCGCCAACTACCATTCCTGGAATTTCTAGTACTCCAGACTCATATATTATGTCAAGCG
The DNA here is from genome assembly GCA_013146195.2 of Codonopsis lanceolata. Lineage (NCBI taxonomy): Eukaryota > Viridiplantae > Streptophyta > Magnoliopsida > Asterales > Campanulaceae > Codonopsis > Codonopsis lanceolata. The sequence goes on along the minus strand of CM028377.1, from coordinate 137,280,198 downwards.
GACAAATCCTCAAGCTCTTCTTTAATTGAATTCCGGATTCATGAATCTCTGTTGCCTTGGGTATTGTAACCAGGTCAAACGTTTCATCTGAATGTTGCCTTAATTTCGATGGTAGGTGACATACCCTTAGCAAATCCACAAAATGCAATATACTCGATTCTTTCCGGTAATCATTCACCTTGGTAATTAATTCTTCTACGTTTTCAACCTGGATTAGCGTTCCACGAAAGAAGAATTTGATGCAATACTCAAGGAAATTTGTCTCTGTTTCACAAGGAAAGGCCAGTTGGTATAGATGAACCAAAACAAAGAATGGAAGTTGATTCTCAAGTAACATCATATCAGTCTCATAAAGAAAGTTTTCATTTGGTAAGTAAAAAGTTCGATGATATGTACTACGTGTGCAGGATAAAATGGCCTCAATGACAAAGCAACTATCGATGAGAACCATTTTCACAAAATCATGAGGATTCAGATCACAAGTTTCATCATAAGAATCACGGATTACCTTTTCCCTCTTTGTTATCACCTTTTCACAATCTTCCAAACTGCGATTGTTTGGGAGTCGTTGAAGGAATGCTCGCAAGTACCTTAACTTGTGTTCTTCCATGGGTTGCAGTTTTCGCTCCCCACGGTGAAAAGGGCCAATAGCAACTACCTGTGGCATATACGCTCTTTCATGCCGGTTTCGAACTTTAGGAGGAACTCTGTAGATACAACATTCTGAAAGGGGAGGCAACTTATGGATCAACTCATTGATTGAACTTGCCACCAACAGTGATTGAGGTTGCTCAATATCAGCAGGAGATTCCTTTTTCTCCATCCCTAACTGGCCAAAAAATATTAGGGTAAGATTAATATAATCTAATAATGATAATACGAATATGTTAATACTAATACTTAAGTTTGGGGGTTTGTTACAATACTGATTTCAGTGGTATCTTAACGAATGGCCCCATTTTTTCTAGACCAAACAGCCTCTGCTTTGTACAATGAAATTATTACAAGGATGGACACCACTGTAATTTGACTAAAAACAAGGCCCAGCATTCTGCTACGTCTCCCTTTCTTATGCTACTTTACCCAAACATATGATAAATAGTCAAACAATATAATAATAAATATTTTCTTCAATAAGCAATAATTGATGCAAGTGCCAATTAATTTAAAATACTTTTTCTCATAAGTTATGCTAAATCAATTTATAATAGCTTCCACAAATCAATTTATAATAGCTTTCTGAAATTCAATAAATTACCAGTTTTTGTGAATTAAAGAGACGGTAAGTTAATCAATTGAATTGTGTCATTTCATTTAATTACATTTTAAAAAAATCAAAAACCACCCGAAATCAGAGATGGTGTCCGAACACCGTTTCGATTCCTTGAATATTCATTTTAATACAAACGACAAAGCTCTTATTTCGAGTGCGTGAAATACAACTTGGGGTACAAAGTAGATTTTCAAATAAGTGGCATTAGTTAAATACGACCATTTGACCAGGTTGATGAATATATATAGCCTTTGACCATCAATCACTTGATCGACTACTGGTCGACAGATAAACCAGTTGGTTGACCATCCAACTGGTTATAAGTAGAGAATTATTAGTATTTAGCCATCCAACTTGCCCTTCTTGAATCTTTAAAGTTACTTTGTTCGGAAAAAAAGGAGGCAGTATAACACACATGTGATGTCCGAGAAAAACCAAGCAAGTCAAGCCATAAAATTACCAAATAGTCCGGTGTCAAACTCAACTAGGGTTAGCAAGAGTCAACAAAACTCTATAACATGAAATAACACACAGGTTTGTTAACCAAACATCTTAAACATAAAACAAAATACAAAATAACATGTTAAACATTATTAACCAAAAAAAAAAAAAAAAACCAAAATATGGACATAACCATGCTAACATTTGTGCTAAGAAACTAACAAATCTTGAACCAATTTTTTTTAACATCATAATATCGTCATGTTTGAGACGAACAACATTCAAATCGTTTTTAAAACAAAATATGCACTATTTAATAATAAAAATCAAAATGAAACTCAAATATATATATATATATATATATATATATATATATATATATATAGAATATATTATTCCATTATTTATAATTGATTCAGTTACTTTTTCTTAATCTATATGTGATTGGTCCAAACATAACGATTATTTCTTTAAGATGGAGTATTTCTTTACAAATATTGCAATAATTTGTTATCTAGACTTTAAGATGGTTCCTTTGAATCCTTGACAACAACAAAATAAAAATAAAAATAACACAATTTGATCTTCCAATTGAGCTAATTGTATCATTGACTACGCAATGTTATTGTGCTACTTCATTTTCCACACAATTGAGTTAACTTTTAAGCATACTCTCGAGACAAAATTGTATATTTTACAAAGATTATGGGGAAGAATGTAGTTGTTAATCTTGATGACAACAATATTATCATTTTTCCATCTGAATACCTAAAAAATTAGAGAGAAAGAAAGTATAGAGAAGATAAGAGCATAGTTTACAGGCAACTAATACGTTGAAGACGATAGTCTTTTAATGAAAATTTGGACAAAGGGACGTGTAGTACGCAATAATGAAAACAAAGATTTCTTTCAAGAACAATGCTAAATGATCAAATTGTGATCAGTTAGAATTGAACGAGTTATCATTTTGTCGTTTAAACCATTTATAAATATCAAAAATACTCTTACAATGCCCTTCCTCACAGCAAATTCAAAACTATTGTTGTTTTAAATGCAAGAATGAAATAGAGGGACAATCCATGTCAAACCTTTGGTGAAATTTATGCTAGCAGTTTAGAAGAAGTACCTTTCTTTCGTTTTTTTGTGCAAGACAGATGGAAGTTATTGATGCCTGACGTTTGCTAAAGTCTCACAACCAGCACATACAAAGATATATATGACTTTTAGTTGGAATTAAATATTGTTAAAATTATAAAAGATCCCAATTTGATGGTTTAGTGGGAATTAATTAATAAATGGGGACCGATCAAAACTTATCCTAATACCACCCAATTGTCAAAGGGACATATCACTTTTATATGGCAAGGCATTATGCATATAGTAACGTCATTAATTTTTATTTTATTTTTTGGTTAAAATGCAATAACGGGTCTAGGAATAATACTAACGGGTGTCCAAAATTTTAACTATTTATTCTGTTTTTAAATTATCGTCCTTCTTACTTTTTTTTATCCATTTTTAAATAATTATCTATTTTAAAACTTTCCCTTTTAAGAAAAACACTTTTACCATTTTAGCATAACTTTTTCTGCATACTTTAATTATGACCACATACTCAAGGGTATTAAAGGAATGCACACATTTCACCAATATTTATAATACAGTCAATTATTTTTTTCTTAAACGGTGTGCCGGATCAAAATAGACAATATTTTGAAAACGGAGGGAATATTATATAAAATAGTTAGAGTGGGGAGTGGGAAGGGAATATGATTTGGGAGTTGGGAGAAATGAAGAATGAGAGAATCCAAGAATGGGGAGGGAGTCTCGAGATATTCGGTGGGCCACAAGGTGACCGGGGAAGAGAGAGTGAGTGAAATAGTGACAGGACACTAGTTGACTTAGGAGAGGAGAGGTCAATAGAAAATTTTGGAGGGGTTCAATTGTGAAAAACTACAAACCTACTCCCATTTTTTTTTTCGAGCGGTGTACATGTATACCGATACGACACATGTACATCCGCCCCTGTTAAAATGAAAGAAAAAACAGGCCTAAACCCTACTAAAATTAGTATCCACCTCATTCGCTTTCAGGAAGGGGATGAGATCCGAAATAGGTTCCACGATTCACACAAAAGGAAGATCATGCACACTAATCAAATGTGCCCATCCATCCATCTTTTAGATAAGCTTTCCGTTAAACGTGACCAACACATATTATAAGTTTCAAGAATGTTATCGTCTTAGTCTTACAAATTAATTTGAATAGAAAGACCCATGATACTAACTTTTTTTTTCCTTTTCTCTTCCTCGTGACACTTTCTCTGCTTGCAGAAAAGTCAAAAAACTAAATAGTTATCCTTTATTAGTAAGGGTAAATTACCAATAATCCCCATCAACAATGGGTTGGGTTCAAAATTTCCCCCTCAACTAGTAATTGAACTAGTGTACTTGATGCAAATAGTCTCGTATTAGATTTTCTTGACCGTTTGGACTATGCGCGCAAAAAGAAACTTAACTTTTGATTACAGAGGAACCACGAATCCCACCACATATCAAATTGAAGCTCTCGAAAAAGACATCTATTTTTATGCCTAAAAAACATCGTTCATGCAGTGTAATGGGTCTCTGAAGTTTTTAGTCAAGTTGTATGTTTTTTTTGTAATTTCGAATTTTGTTGCTCATAGGGTTTTGGGACATATTTAAACAGTTTTAGGATTTGTTTTGTATAGTTTTTTTCCCTCTAATAAAATTGTTCTTTCATTCCAAATCCCTTTAATCATTGAATCAACGTGGATTGATGCTCGAATCGTGGTAAGTTGTAACCCTCAACGTGATTTTGGAAGATCAACGGTTGGTAGTCGTGCACGATCTCAACGACGTTAGTGTTTATCTATTGCCGCTAGGTTTCCGCTATATTAGTACTCTCTTCAACTATTGCATTTTCTTTAATCATAGCTTTTGTACACGCAATATATGTCATTTGAGTTGACGTAAAAAATTTATAGTCAAGGGGCACATTGCTTCAATTTAAAGTTGAGGAGGACAATCCAAACCCAACCCATAATTTAGGATGGTTAACCTTGAAAATTTCTTCCCAAGTATTTTATTTACGATGCATTGACGTGTATTTATAAATGGACCATTCCCAAGAAAAAAGTAATGAAATTAGTTACAAACCAATCTAAAAACTTGACTAATTAATTAAAGTCACGAGCTATTGAAACAACTATCAGAGAACAAAGACACCACATGTTACTTAAAACATACTCTATAAAAGTTGACTAATTGTTATATATATATATATATATATATATATGTATATATATATATATATATATATATACACACACACACACATGCACTCCCCTTAACTATTGATCAGATTTTTTTTTCTTACGAAGGGGGGGATTTTTTTTCCCTACTAAGGGGGCATGGGAAGGGATCGAACCTAAGACCTCACACATTGTGAAGCACCATGTCTACCACTGGACCACCCCCTTAGGGGCTATTGGTCAGATTTGAATTGCCCTTTTCAACTACTAATTGAAACAATATGTTCCTCTCAACTATCACATTTTATTAATTGCACCTTCTTTAGGCACACTATCGTTTAAGTTAATGAATAATTCCCACTTAAACCTCATGTAACCATCTTTAAGTATTTTGTTTACCATAATGCCCTCTTGGTATCGAGCGTCATATGCATTGGTAGTCGTTACTTTAAAGAATTTTCGAGCATCATGTTGGTCCTACTATCTTGGTTACTAGGCTCTTTTTCATGTCAAGTGGCCTCAACCCCGATGGGATTTTTGTGCGTTTTGCATAGTCGGTAGTACTCGTGAGAAATTTTCAAGTATGTAGTGTTGATGCCATGGTTATGGTGATTTGACCACTTGAATTACATGTTGTAGTTGTCAATCTGTCACACCATTGATTAAATGGCGTGTATTTTTCAAGAGACAACATCATTAGCATGTATTAAACGTCAATGTTTTTTGCTTTGTCGGTACCATGTTGAGTTACCTAGATATGATTAAGGTTAAATATGAACAAAGACAACATGTCTTAATTAACTTTCCCTTGCGGACAAGATGTGTTTCATAAAACGGATCACGAAGATCAATCACTAAGGTTAATTAACTTGGTTTCGATGAAGTTCCACCCTTCAATATTTCAAATTTGGAATGGAACTTAACACCCAAAAAGAGTAGGACTTGCCTTAATTGATAATAGATCTAATGCAAGGGTAAAAGTTATAACTCTTTCAAACTCTATGGTAGGCGACTGATAGAGAACTGATTCTAAATTATACCCAATTGTTAAAGCGGCATGGCATGCCACTTTCATATTGGCCATTGGGACTTGGGACAACATGTGCCAATAATAATGTCATCCATGTGCCAATAACAATCAACGAGTCGAAAATGAAGACAAATTAAAAGTAGTTAGGTCCCAACGTTTACTATTTTAAACAAAGAGTTACCTCTACTATTTTAAAATATTTTATATAATTGTCAATTTTTAAAAAATTATATTTATAATTTTTATAATCTTTCACCTTTATTCTCATTTATATTGCAAGAATAATGGTTACATTTAAGTATTTTTTATAATTATGACAAACTTCAATACTATATATGTATATATATTTTAGGTATTTAACTTTTAAAACATGAACTTTTTTGATGAAACTGATGAAATACAAAACTTAAAAATTATAAAGGAACATACAGAACTTGATTAAATAATGAAAATGACGAATTCTAAAATGAGTCTCTGCACTTAAGTTTATTCAATATTTAGTCAATTCACCCAAAATGGATCAGATCCGTTCTTTACTCGCACTTTCAATCAAACTAGTTATTTGGACCGTTAGACGTACGAGTACAATGTGAAATACATCTATTTTGTAATAATAATATAACTTTTGAATATTATAATTGGATTGTTAAATTTTTTCAGGGTCATAATAATTTTTTTTCTATTGTTACTATTATATAACATTTTTTTACTTAAATATTTTTAAAATTAACATCAGTTTAATTACCTAAATGAGTCTAAGGCACGCTACAAATCACATACACAAATGCATCGTATTATATCTATTTTTGTACTGTGATTCATCAATTTAAATTGCATCAATTTTTGCACCACGATATATCAATTTAATTACCTAATCCAATTTTACACCGCGCTATATCAATTTTTACACCGTGATCCATCAGTTTAAATCGCTTAATCTAATTTTGCAACACGCTGCACCAAATTTATGCAATGCATCAATTTTAATTACCTAATCTAATTTTTGCATTGCACTGCAAAAATTGATGCATTGCAATGCAAAATCATAATATGCTTTCTTCTTCCTTATCCTTCGTCGTAAGTCTGCCTCTTTCTCCTCCTTTTCCTGCCCCGCCTTCATCCCTATAGTGAAAATCACAAAATCATATAACACAATATAGTTCTATTAAAGGTTGATCCCCGTTTTGTTGCTAGGATTTTTGAACTACAAATTGTTGATGGCGCGGTGGAAAAAGACGATAAGTGCATTTTAAAAACAATATTTTGAAAATAGACTTTAGCGGTTGAAGAAAAAGAACGAGGAACTGTAGCGAAAAAATGTTTGAGAAAATGTACCGACCAACAATTTCTCATTCTGTTACGTTAGATAAGAAATGTGGTGGGGTCCACAGGATTATGACCTTTCAACATTCATTTTTTTCTTTATAGCTTTGGTTCTTTTTTTTCCTAGCTTTTTTTCTTTCACCAATAGAAAAGGCGCCAATATTATGTCGGTACATAGCGACGGAAATTGAGCAGCGACGGAATTGATGTCATAATGTCTTTAACGACGGAATTTCTCAGCGACAAAATTTCCATCGCTAAAGGTGATCTTCAGCGACAGAATGCTCCGTCGTTAAAGGTTTTCAGAATTTAATTTAAATTTAATATTAACGACGGAGCATTTCGTCGCTAAAGGTGACATAATTTCCGTTGCTGAAATTAAATTTAAATTAAATTTTGAAAATATTTAACGACGGAGTATTCCGTCGCTGAAGGTCACTTTAGCACCGAAAATTTTATCACTGAAATTAAATTTAAATTAAATTATGAAAACCTTTAACAACTGAGAATTCAGTCACTGAAGGTCACCTTTAGCGACGGAAATTCCGTCGCTGAAATTAAATTTAAATTAAATTTCGAAAACCTTTAACGACGGAGCATTCTGTCGCTGAAGGTCACCTTTAGCAATGGAAATTTCGTCCCTGAAATTTAAATTAAATTATGAAAATCTTTAATGACGGAGTATTCCGTCGCTGAATGTCATCTCTAGCGACGGAAATTCCGTTGCTGAAATTAAATTTAAACTAAATTTTGAAAACCTTTAACGACGGATCATTCCGTCGCTAAAGGTCACTTCTAGCAACGAAAATTCTGTTGCTAAAATTAAATTTAAATTAAATTCCTGTATTTATAAAAAAATGTTTTTTTGGTAAAATCCCTTTGTATATATATATACATCATTTTAATTAATGATATTTTATTATTAAATTAATATTTCAAATATTAATTAATATTAAAATATCATTCATTAAAATGATTAACATCAGTATAATTGCCAAAATAAAAATATTCACATTAATTTATATTTTTAAGAAAATAATAACAAAATTATATAAATAGAGTAAATTCGAATTTTCATGTGGTCATACTGTGTTGCATGTCTCTAGCATATTTCTTGAAATTAATTATTGAATTATCATTTTTACTCAATTTTTTTTATAGATATAAGTAATTTTTCTAGCTTTACAACATATCATCTCATAGAGTTTCTTGAGCTGAGTTGAACCGGATAAAATCGTATTAATTGAACCGAACCACTACACATATTGTATTTATATTGGACTGTTCATTGATAGAATTTTTAAACGTTTCTAAATGTTTCAATGAATAGTACGTTTGAAACGCTAAAGTCCCATTTATAAATTTAGATAATATTCCCCCTGTTCCAAAATTATTTTCATGTTTACCTAATACACGGATGAAGAAAAAACAAGAAGACATCTCCTTGCATAAGTTTTTAACCAATTAAGTCTCTAATATTTTTTAACTGAAAAAAGCACGTTGGGGGGAGGGGGCGGGGATAGATAACTATGCCATTATAACGAGAGGGAGGCGCATTAAGGATCAATTTGTACATTGTGATGCATCAATTTGTTCATGACAATATATCGATTTGAATCGCGATGCACAATATGGATTTGCGATACTTCAAATTCCGATGCATAAATTACATTCATGACACACAAATTGGATTCCCGATGTAGAAAATCTCAATGCACAACCGTGAAACTGAACTATGAAACTGCACGAGTCAAATTGTCGTGGTTTTGCAATTTAGTTCAATTTAGGCCCATTGATCATTCGGGCTCTGATAAAAAAAGCCGGACTTATTCAGGCTGGCCCATCACAAGGTCAAATTTTAAAAAAAAATCTTTCTAGTATGTTATAGACAAAATAAAATAACAATTGAAAAAAGTTCAAGTCCAAATGTCCAACAAATAGGCCCACTGGCCCAACCGCCCAACAATAAAAGTCTATCAAGCACTCAAGCGACTCAAGTCATAAAGGGCACTCGCACAGTCGCACTTGCGAGTTGGTTGCTTGAATTGATATGAATCAAGGAATTATTAAGCCCATCGGGCCAAATGTTTAAATTGAGCGTGGCCAGGCCTGCCCGAAATTTATGCAGGGTCAAAACTAAATCCCAATTCCACACAAAACACCGGCCCGACTGGGCTAGCCCATAGACTTACTATACCCATTAAATGGGCCAATTTTGCCCATTTTTTTGCCTACAGCTAGAGTTGTCAAAATGTGTTGGGCCCGTTGGCATAGCTCGCCCCGCCACCTAAAAGAGGTGAGTTAGGTTAGGAAAATATGAACCAACTATGAGGCGGTTCAAACGAGTTGAGCTCGCGGAAAGTTGCGAGTTGAGGCAGGACGGGGCGAGTTGGGCTGGGTTGGTTGACCCGCCTAACACACAACTAGAGCTCTCAAGCAGTCCGGGTTGGGCCGGCCCGCAAAATGTCCATCATACCTAGCTTAGCATCGGGCCAGACTGGGCCGGACCAAGGATATGTCGGGCCTCATAAACTCAAACCCAACCCATATCAACAATGGGTCTTCGAGCCTATGCGCCAAAAAAAAGCTATTGTTCAAAAAATTCATAAATAGCTACATCAATCAACAAAACCTTATATTGGATTGTTCATTGGTAGAATTTTTAACCGGAAAAAATCATATTAATTGAAGCGAATTACGCATATTGTATTTATATTGAACTGTTCATTGGAAGATTTTTAACCATTTCTAACTGTTTCAATGTATAGCACGTTTGAAACGCTAAAAAGTCTCATTTATAAATTTAGATAATATTCCCACCGTTCCAAAATTATTGTCATGTTTACTTAACAAACGTATGAAGAAAATACAAGGAGACATTCCTTTCCATAAGTTTTTAACCAATTAAGTGTCCTAGATTTTTTAACTGAAAAAAAGCACTTTGGGGGGGGGGGGGAATAGATGACTATGCCATTATAACGAGAGGGAGACGTGTTAAGGATCAATTTGTGCATTGTGATGCATCAACTTGTTCATGACAATACATCAATTTGAATAGCGATGCACAATATGAATTTGCGATGCAGCAAATCCTGATGTAGAAATTACATTCCGGACACACAAATTGAATTCCCAATGCAGAATTGGACTATCGATACACAAATTGGATTCATGATGTAGAAAATCCCAATGCACAACCGTGAAACTGAACTGTGAAACTGGACAACTCTAAACCTAAACCATAACCACAACTCTCAACCTAAACACTAACTTAATCTTAATCCCTAAACCATAAACTAAACATAAACCGTAACACTAACCTTAAACCTAAACCATAACACTAACCTTAAACCATAACCACAATTCTAATTCTAAGCCTAAACCATAACACTAACCTTAATCCTAAACCATAATACTAACCTTAAACCTAAACCACAACTCTAAACCTAAACACTAAACACTAACTGTAGACACCCCAATTTCGTACCCCAGGTATGTAACATGGCATAAAATATCAAGACCTGTTAAAACATTAACAAATATCAAGTTACAGGGTCGAAAATGCAAAAGGACAAAGCAGGATGCGCAAAACAGTGAAATGCAGGGTTTAAAGTGTCAAAAACCAAAAAGCTAAGCCTAACTTGGCGCGACCCACACTCAAAGTGGGAGTGGCGCCCAGTTTGCTCAACAGTGCACTACAGTTTGCCGTATTGTGCAATTCCTTCGGTGTTGTGTACAAACAATTGAAGCATGAAGAGGAGATTTTTAATCCCCGATGAATCCCCATCCCAAGCTATAAATAGAGCTTCGGGGTTCGCCTTCAGACACACAATTCTTCCGCAAAACTCTCCGCGTCCTCATTACGCTGAAGAAATAGAGAGGGAAGTGAGATAGTGAGTGATCTCCCTAAAGCCTCGAAACCCTGCCAAACCTCCTCCAAACACAAAACCAACCGATCAAAGTGAGCTGCCCGGATTTAGTTAGGAAATAGCACTAAAAAGAGCCATTATTATGGCCAAATATTTTTTAAGTATATATGTAATTAGAGCTGTCAAAATGGGTTGGCGGGGCGAGCCAACCCACAACCCACAACCCACTTCAACCCGCCATTTGGCGGGGCGAGGCGGGGCAACCCAAAAACATGGCGGGCTTAAGAAATGTCAACCCAACCCGCCTATTTTAGGTGGCGGGGCGGGCTAGCCCAACGGGCCCAAGCCTTTTTGACACCTCTAGACGGGTCAACCTACAACCCACTTTTACCCGCCATTTAACGGGGTGGGGCGAGTCAGCCAGAAAAAAGTGGCGGGCCTAAGAAATACCAACCCAACCCACGTCTTTTAGGTGGCGGGGTGGGCTAAGCCAACGGGCCCAACCCCTTTTGACAACTCTATCTGTAATTATTTGTAAAGATACAGTTGCAAGTCTGTAAATAATGTAGATAATGGATGTATTTGTAGGCAGTTAATGCTTTATTTATCTGCTAAATAAATATAACAAAAAGTATACTTTAGCCAAAAATTGTTTTGAGACCGAAAAGGCGAGTTGGGTGCCTAGCACCTTCGCAACTCGTAACTTAGCCTCCGGACCCGTATTTTGCAATCTCTGGTTTCTTTTTTTTTTTTTTTGGTTTTGCTTTATTTATTCCTTAAAATAAAGATGGCGACTCTAAAACATTTTGGATGCAATGGGGCCTCGCAACATCTTTCTTAGCACTTTTCCGTTTTTCCCTAAAAAAGGGAGAATGAGAATGGAAATGTGATGTATTCCTATATCCTGGTATCCCTTAAACAAAGGATAACTTGATATAGAAAACTCAAAGCACCCATAGTGATCCGAAATAGACCATAAGGCTAATTTCATAAAATCTATAGTGGGGGCATCGCAACACTCCTTTCTTGCACTTTCCCGTTTTCCCCTAAAAAATGGATAATGGGAATGAAAGGGTGATGCATTCCTATATCCTGGTATCCCCCCAAAAAAAGGATAACTTGACATAGAAAACATAAAACTCCCATATTGGAAAAAAAATCCACTAAAGGCAACCGAGGCGTATTTAACATGCTATTCTGACAGCACTCATCTCACACTTTTAATTTCGTCGTCCCCTAAACAATGGAGGGTGGAATGAGAGCAGTGGATGTCCCGCATCCGCACGTACGCGCACCCCTATCCAATGGCGCGCGGGCGCATTTCCCGGGAACCCACAGTGGCGACTCTACTGGGGAGATTGTTTTTATTTTAAATAAAAATGGAAGGCTAGACTCATAAAAAAAAAACTTTTTTGTTTTTCTTTGTTTCTGGCTAAAGTATGCTTGTTATATTAATTTATGCATTTGAATATTGCATTCCTATACATCTGTGTCTATATTTGTGGATATGATCCTCCATCTTGCAGCAGTCTTGTTCCAATAAATATTACGGGTATGTTTAAAAATATTTTAAAAACATACATACATACATACATACATATATATATATATATATATATATATATATATATATATATATATATATATATATATATTTGCAGTAAATTTCCGGGCAGCACAACAAAAGGGCCGGGGCTTTATTTTTAATATCGCTTCATTTTCGGCCCTATATTATTATTTTATCCTGCTTTATTTTTATTCCGCAAAATATGTATCTATTTGCATTCATTCTGCCATTTTATTTTGGGGATATAGGACAAATTTGTAATTAATAGGAATAGATAGATTTTCCGCTTTTCTTTCTATTTCTTAACATGATTTGTTTGCTTGTTTGCGCTCAAACTAAAAAAACCGAGAAAATCTACAAATAACAGCAAGACATGCCATCTATTTTATTTTCTGTTTTATATCTGAAAAGAAAAAAAAAAGATTTTATTGCTTTTTAGATGCCGCACACATGCACATGTATATAAATATATTACGAATTGCTACCCTACACCATGGCCAGCCTACCCTCTGCATAAGTCATCGTTAGAATGCATATATATTTTCAGGACACTTCAAAAGACCCATCGGTTTTTGCATTTTGAATCATCGATCAGCTCCTGTGTAAAAAATAATAATGAAAAAATGAGATCGAGAAAATAATGCGCAAGTCAACAAAAAGGTGATACAAAAAAAATATGCACAAAAAAAAATGATGAAATAAAAATGCGCAAGTAAAAAAAAAATCAAAAAAAATGTGCAAGAAAAAAAAAATACACATGGGCTGATTTATTATTCTCTAATGCTTGATCTAGACCATTTTGAATGGTGGATCCTGGAAAAAGTATAGGCCCTTCGCCTGAGATCAGTCCGATCTTGGGGAGTCGAAAGGCAGGTGGAATACGTTGGTCCTATACTCTTGAGAAATAGTCCACTGTTCCAAGAAAAGTCCTGAGACCGTCAAAATAAAGCAAGTGCTTCTCCGGTCAATTGTAGGGAAAATAAATAAAGAAAATAAAAAAAATACTAATAAAGGCACGTTGTACTCCAAGCCTAGAAAGCCTTCAGCCAGCCTTCTGATACATCCAAAACCATTGTCCTCTGAAAAAATTGGCCCGAATCTGGAGAGGCATAGATAGTACTGGCCGGTTGATACGGGAAACAAGTGCAGAAATCAGATCAGAGGGTATCAGAAACAGATCAGATAAGGGCAGAATCAGTTCAGAGGGTACAGATCTAGGCAGTATGGCAGCAGAAAGTGAGCAATCTGCCATGGGTACATATACAGGGGCTCCAGGGTATGCTCCGACCCCAGCAATGCAGCAGTGGCTAGATCAAAATTTGGGTGCACAGGCTGATCCTATAATGAACCAGATAGCTAATCTGGTGCAAAATTTAAAATCCAGTGGTGAGGTAATCTCTTCCCTTGCAGTCCCTCAAGAAGCATCAACATCCAATGCTCCTCCAAACCCAATCTCCCAGCCAAACACTAACCCACCAAATACTACCATTACCCCAAATCCCTATCCTGCCCAAAATCTATATCCAGCCCAAAATCCCCATGCTGCCCAAAATCCTTATCCTGCCCAAAATCGATATCCAGCCTAAAATCCCTATCCAACCCAAGATCCTTATTCTGCCCAAAATCCTTATCCCACCCAAAATCCTTACCAAATACCGCAGCCAGAAAATAAACAAGCTATGACAGGAGCTAGCAATGATAGAAGCGACTGGGAATCAGGAAAAGAAACTCCTAAGTATGCACCTTCTCTTGAGTTTGAGGCATGGCTAAAAGAAGCAGTGGACGCTCATACGGGAATAATAACAAACCAAGTGGTGGATGATATTTTAAAAGGTTTCTTAGAGGCTCTGGTTGCTCTCTCCCAAAAAATCAAAATCCCAAAATATGTTCCTAATACTTCCCACCTCCCTGAAGTAAACCATCCTGATACCTCAGAAAATATCCTTTTCCAAACCTCTGGGAAGCCACCAAGTGCTAGCCATCAGCCAAATAATGATCCCATGGCCCAAGGAGGTATGATTCCAAATGCTCATAATTCTACTCCATATCCTCCAGAAATCAACCTCGATCTTCCCCACCTAAATGCCTACTACTATAACCAAAAGAATTACCTTCCTCTAGACCTTCAAATACTTATTCCCAGCAAATGACCTCAGGGTTTCCAAAAGAAGTAACTTGTGTACCAGAAAAAGAATCCCTCTTGGGCCAAGGTCCAGGCAACCCAATCCCACTGCAATATTATCCAAGAGAAAAAACTCCACCCATTTGCTTGACCAAATCCCAATCTGGCAATTTGCCTAAGCCAAGAGGAAGGAAAGGAGTAATTCCAAGGCATTATGATGATCTTCCTGCCCCAAGATCTGAAATGCTCCAAACACTGTGGGCCCATGGGATACTTAAGCCCATTGATAATTACCGACCACCCAAACTGTTACCTGTTACCTGGAACCATGCCCAGTATTGTGAGTACCACTATTGCAGTGGTCATCTACCGACAAGTGCTATTCACTCAAAGATGCAATTCAGGATCTCATTGATAATGAGGTAATTACGGTGGCAGGCACAAGAATTGTTGAAACAGATCAAGCCAAGGAGGTCTAAACGGGCAAGTTAATCTAATTAGCCAGGAATAAAGGTGTTGTAAATATGCTAATGAATAAAAGGAGTTTCTAATGGAAGTCTAGGAGACAGCTTCTTGGGTATGATAGACGGAGACACTGATGATGAAAAGCTCCCTGCTGAGTTCAAGCTTATTACTGATAAAGCCTCCGCAGAACTGGTATACTACGACCGGCCCGCTCTTAACTCCCGCAGATCTGGTGGACCACTTCGGATATATTATTCCCCTTCCTTCCCCTAGCTTTACAGATTGGTCATTTACCGATCTGTTCCCTAAAGTTGAGGATCTCAAACCCCAGGTCCTCAATAATGTAATAAACCCTGTACAGTTTTCTATTAATGATAATCTAAATGTCTTTGCTTATTCCTTAGTTGCACCTACATTAAAAGACGCATTAAATAATTATAATAATGAGTCATTTGATGAAATGGACCCAAAAGATAAAAATTATTTGCTTGAGCTTGTAAAGTCAATTGAGCACCAGGAACAGCATCATTCATCAGCAGCAACTGAAGACTTGTGCACTATCAATCTGGGCTGGACAATGAAATAAAAGAAATCAAAATCGGCAACTACCTGCAAGGCTCTAAAAGGGTAGCACTCATTGATCTCCTCAAAGAGTTCGTAGATATATTCGCCTGGTCCTATGAAGATATGCCTGGGCTGGACCCAGCCATAGTCGAACACCGGATCCCCATATATCCGGATGCTCGGCCAATCAAGCAAAAGCTCCGCCGAATCAAGCGAGAATGGTCACTACAAGTCAATGAAGAAATCATGAAGCAGCTCCACGTCAATTTCATTCGGGTGGTAGAATACCCGATCTGGCTGTCCAACATAGTGACCGTTCCCAAGCCCAATGGGAAGGTACGAATCTGCGTAGACTTCTGTGACCTCAACAAAGCGTCGCCCAAAGATGACTTCCATCTACCCAATATTGATATTGTGGTAGACGTCGTTGCTGCTCACAAAGTCAGATCCTTCGTCGACGGCATGCTGGGCTACAATCAAATCAAAATGGCAGCAGAGGACCAGGAAAAGACCTCATTCACCACTCTTTGGGGGACCTACTGCTACAACGTCATGCCGTTTGGACTTAAAAATGATGGGGCTACTTATCAAAGGGCTGCCACCATTCTCTCCACGACATGATCCATAAAGAAATGAAGGTCTATGTCGACGACATGATCGTGCACTCCAGTAACACCAACGGTGCTCATATTAAAGACCTTCGAAAATTCTTCGAGATGTTAAGAAAGCACCAAATGAAGCTTAACCCTACCAAATGCACATTTGGGGTTACCAAAGGAAAGGTCCTTGGATTCTTAGTGACCAAGCAAAGCATTGAGATCGAGCGAGCCAAAGTCAAAGCCATCATAGAAATGTCGCGGCCAAAAACTCCAACTGAAGTCAAAGGCTTCCTAGGCCAATTGGAGTATATCAGATGCTTCATCCGGCAGTTGACAACCACATGTGAGCCCCTCTTCAAACTCTTAAAAAAGAATACTGACCAAGTCTGGGACGAGAAGTGCCAGCTAGCCTTCGAAAAAAATAAAAGCTTATCTTACCAATCCACCTGTGCTAGCTCCACCCCATACACATAAACCTCTCCTCTTATATTTAACCGTCATAGACACGTCAGTAGGGGCTATGCTCGCCCAAGAAAAAGAAAATGCCTACATTGAAAATGCCATATACTTCATAAGTAGGAAGCTGCAAGGAAGCGAGCTAAATTATTCTGCGCTAGAAAAAAGCTGCACCAGGCCTAGTCTGTGCAACTCAAAGGCTCAAGACCTACCTGCAGGGACGATCCATCAAGCTTATCTCCAGAATGGATCCTATAAAATACATCTTCGACAAGCCATCACTTTCCAGCCGACTGGCCAAGTGGTCCTTTCTCCTCAACGAGTTTGACATAACTTATGTCACGCTCAAATCTATCAAAGGCAGCATAATTACAGACCACTTAGCCGATCCCATAAAAGCAAAAGATGCAACTGAGCCTGACTTCCCAGACGAAGGTTTCTTGGAAATCACTAACCACGACACCGGATGGCAGATGTTCTTTGACAGAGCCGCAAACAAAAGAGGCTTTGGCATAGGAATCTTGCTCATCGATCCGGCGGATTCTCACACTCCGTTAGCCATAAGATTGGAGTTCGAGTGCTCAAACAACACAGCTGAGTACGAAGCTTGTATTGCCGGTCTAGAAGAAACTCTCCAAAGGGGAGCCAAAAATCTCGAAGCCTATGGAGACTCCGCTCTGATCATAAACCAAGTCGGAGGAAAATGGAAGACCCAAGATCCCCGGATGCAGCCCTATCACGCCAAATTAACAACACTTGTAGCCCGATTTGATTCTATCTCGTTCCATTACTCTCCACGAGATAGGAATCAATTTGCCGATGCCATAGCTACTCTGGCATCGCTAGTCCAAATTCTAGCAGAAACCCAAGTCCAACCATTCGTAGTCGGGAAAGAGGTCACTCTGGCATACTGCTTCAAAATTAATGCAGCCCCTGAAGCAGATCACGAGCCTTGGTACGTTGATATCCTAAATCTGCTTCAGAAAGAAATCTATCCCCCTAACCTAGACAAAAGAGGGAAAGTCTCCCTGCGGAGGTGGGCATCGCAATTTATACTCAGCGGTGGCAGCTTATATAAAAAGGCACTATCAAGGCCTTAACTTATTATACGTCGATCATGCCAAAGCTGAGCAAATCATGGATCAACTGCATGGTGGTACCTGCGGGCCCTACATGAATGGCCATGTGATGTCAAAAAAAAAAAAGTTATCCGACAGGGGTACTATTAGAGCACGCTTGAAACTGATTGCATTCGGTAAGTGCGACATTGCGACAAATGCTAACGTTTTGCAAATCTGCAGCACGTGCCCCCACACATCCTATACAACTCCACAGCCCCCTGGCCCTTCTCAACATGGGGAATCGACTTCATAGGCCAAATTCACCAGAAGGGATCCAATGGCCATGAATACGTCATGGTAGCTGTCGACTACTTTACAAAGTGGGCGGAAGCCTCTTCCTATAAAATCCTAAATGCTCGAAAGGTGTCCGAATTCATCAGGACTAATATCATATATCGATACGGGGTACCTTTCAAGATAATCTCCGACAACGGCACGCATTTTGAAGGGGATGTGAATCGTCTACTCGACGAGTTCAAGATCCAAAGGCATAAATCTTCCCCCTATCGGCCGCAAGCCAACGGTGCCGTTGAAGCAGCCAATAAAACACTAGAAAATATTATCAGGAAAATGGCTGACACAGGAAAAGACTGGCCAGAAAAACTGCCGCTAGCCCTCTTGGGCTATCGCACCTCAGTCCGCACACCCACTGGGGCTACCCCTATTCTCTAGCATATGGCATGGAAGCAGTGCTGCCTATCGAAGTTGAAATTCCATCATTAAGAGTGATGATGGAATCTGGCTTAGAAGAAATTGACTGGGTCAAAGGGCGATTTGAAGAATTAGCCCTGATCGACGAACGACGTTTGCTAGCCCTAGAGCATATCCGAGCATATCAAAGACAGATAGCCCGAGCCTTCAACAAAAAAAATTTAAAGGCCACGACATCCATGTCAGAGATCTCGTGCTTCAAGAAAAACCCCCTAGTTATGTTGATACTAGGGGAAAATGGAAATCTCCGTGGATGGGACCGTATATTGTCAAAAAGATCTGGTCAGGAGGTGCCGTACTTCTCATAAACCAAGAAGGAGAAAACTTCGTTCAGCCCTTCAATCTTGACAAGCTCAAAAGGTACTATGCTTGAGCCAATCTATCCGACAAGTGCCTTGATCGATGTTTTAATTAATCTTTTTCCTTGCAAGTGGACAAGACTATTATAGAATAGTATTGGAAGCAAGGGTCGAACCCACAGAGACAAGTGATCACGAACAGTGCAATTTATTGATAGCAAATTATTAATCTAACGGGGGTTTTTATATTTATTTCTATTCTAAATTACTATTAATATTTAGTTATTTAACTAATTAGCAGTAATTACATATATGAAGATCTTATGGTGGGTAACAATCTAGGATTCTGAGTTTCACTTGTATCTCTTTTATGTTCAATTCATAATAATTGTCATTCAATTTCTTGGGTTCGTTCACTAAAGATAAATATAGTCTGTTGAACAATTGGTTCAGCCTCCATCCCCGCAAAATTCATCCATTCTATATCCTAAGCACAAGAACTTTAATCTAGCTGTCACCTAGATTTATGATCTATTTGTCACCTAGATCATGTATGAACCTGGTCCTAACTTATCACTCTCGTGCATCGATAGGTCCAATTTATTGTGATGGTGAGCCAGTGTACGACATATGCACATTGGTCATGCAGTTATCCGCACCTCTAGGCCTTTATTATTTGCAATTACATTCATTTGTTCAAAGCAAAATAATATAGGGATTGATAAACACCACAATCAACAAGAATTGAATGAACATATATATAAATCAAAACATAAATTCGATACAAGTTACCTCCCACCTCCTAGATTATTGATGATTTAGTTCATCATAGACAATGGACAGCACATGGAGATGATCGGATACATGATTTGATCTTCAATACTTGTAATTACACGATCTAACTATGTTATACACTCTAAAAACTATCTAAAATCTACCTAAGACTGCTTCCAGCCGTCTCTCCTTTTCTGGCTCTCGGCATCCAACTTCAATATATACTCGGGAGTTGTAATCCAATCGAATCACTGTGTGAAAATCCGAAGATATCGCATTCTGACCACCTTGCGGTTGCAAGGTGTTGAGTACCTTGCGTCCGCAAGGTCTCCAGTGTGTCTGGCCTTTGCTTTCTTGACTTCTCATCCGTACTGCCTACCTTGCGGTCGCAAGGTCTGAGGTACCTTGCGTCCGCAAGGTCTCCAGAATTGACAGTCTTCGTTTCTTCTTCATTTTTCCTCTTTGGCCCTTCTTAGAATTTGCACATAAAACCCTGGAGTTTCACATATTTTCACTAAAAACCCTGAAACTTACAAAACTCACCGAAAACATATATCAGTAGCCAAAAACCTTGTGAAATAGCATAATTTAAGTCATAGAAGTATATAAAATCGACGTATAAAATACATCGATCATGCCTCCCTCTCCAGCTCGCTAGGTTGAAAACCCGAAAGGGTGGCCTAGGCAAAAATTAGAGCAAAAAAAAAAACAATAAAAAGGGGAAATAAGGGCTCGCTAGGTTGAAAACCCGAAAGGGCGGCCTCGGCAAAAATTAGAGCATAAAAAAAATCAAAAGAAAAAGGGGAGGGAACGCACTCTTTAAATCATCGATATCATACCTTCAGTCTTCAGCATGCAAGGGACTCGACTGACAAAAGGAAAAGAAAAACCACGACAGAAGCTCACATTAAAACACTAAAATATAAAAATACAAGTCCTAAGATGCAACTTAGGAATAATTGCTAAAGAAATTTAGATTGTACGTTATCTGCCTGTACATATCTATTATTGCCTCTACCCCCACTTGTTCCTCCCAATATTCCTTCATTTGCAGCTTAAGCCCCGGAGCAGTCCATCAGTGTCTGCGGCGTCCGCCCAGCCGGGCCCATATACTCCTTCTGCAAGACATAGAAGAGGCTCAGTCTCATCAGAATAATAAGCACCAGAAGTGTCCTCGTCCTATTCATTATCCGCATTACCGTTGTCCTGAAACAGCCGGACGACTTGGGTTCCGACCATTCACTGCTGCCCTGTCTGATTGCGAAGAGAAACGCAGGGGCTATGAGAATAGCCTTATGCCAAGTGTAACCCTGCAGCAATTATATGACCAAGAACAGGAGGAGGCGGCTGCCCTTTCTCCCTGAATATCTCCAGAAAAGCCCTCTCGAGCCCAAAGGTGTATTATTTTAAAATCCATTTCTGAGGTGCAGCGTGCCACTACCCTTAGATATCGGTATAGCTTTATTTTCTGCATGTATTTTGAGTCTGCATTGTGGCGACCCGACCCGGACCCGAGGTGGAACCGCGGGTCGGACCGCCCAAATAGGGGGAAATCAAGTGGACAATTAACATGCAAGGACTCATTTAAAGAAAACGACGTGACGCAACATTAGAGACGTAGCACGCCTCGGCCCTAAAAGGCCGGTATTTTTAAAACTTTTCAAACATGATAAAACAGTTAAGCAATTAAACAAAGTCATCGGCGACACTACATGCCGGAACCCAAGCTAACAGTTTATGGACAGGAATTAGATAAGAGCTAATAGGGTGCTCAGCGGAAGACTTATACGTAGCGAACTATTAAGCATGAAAACCAAAGCACGGCTTACACAATGCCGGCACTAAAGGGGTTACAAGTACTACAAGTGTTAAACTACAAGTAGCAATAAAAGTAACAAGTTCAAGTTCTATACAAATTCCCAAGCATAGTCTATTTGACTTGCTTTAACCCATCGTCCTTGCAAAATAACAAAAGAAAGGAAGAGGACATCTAATCCACCTCTTCAACTGCAACGGCGGACAAAAGAGGAACAAGGCACGAACACCGCAAGTCTCAACGGGAAGGACCTGTTTTACTAGGATCTAAAGCAGTAAAGGGGAATGGGTAAGTCATAAAGACTTGTAAGCTATCAATCATGCATGTTATGGCAATATGAAACATACAAGGCAAGATATCATCACATAAGTATAAAGATCATATATCCAAGATGCACATTGTTTCACATAGGTGCTCGTAATTAAATCACATAGGATAAGGATATATGGAGAGCCGGGCCGCTACGTAGTTCCTGCATACAAGCGTTATCCGAGGTGTCTTTGGTATCGAATGTGTGTAAGTACATCGATCTTCCGAGGAGATGCCCGGGATAGACACCAATGATGTTCGTTTTGATTACAGCAAGGGAGCTACTTCCCCACTGTGGCCACAGTGGAGGCGTGTGTGGACAAGGACAGGGTGCCAGCTGGACTCATGCATATGCCAAGTAATGTTTACTTAACAAATTCTCAGGTAGGGAACGAGGTCGACAAGAGCGATCTCGTTCATGACAAGTAAATATTCTCATCAATAATCAAGCAGGATTGAGTTCGACAAGAGCGAACTCAACATGTCAAATAGGCATTCTAGTATCTGACATCAAGAATCAAGCATGGATATCGTTCATGACAAGTAAATATTCTCATCAAAAATCAAGCAGGATTGAGTTCGACAAGAGTGAACTCAACATGTCAAATAGGCATTCTATTATATGACATCAAGAATCAAGCATGGTAATCAATCTAAATTCAAGAGTCTAGAATTATCATTCTTAGAGAAACGTGTCTAGAACGTCGTAGGGATTGATCATTGAGCCGGTATTGTTCAATGGCTCACTTAATTTGACTCCGTTGAGTCGTCTCTAACAATTCATCCAATAGAGTTAAAATGCTAAATGCATCCAAAACCCTTTTCTAAGTTCTCGTATCGAGTAGACTAGGCCATTAATCCACTTAACAACCATAGTCAAGAATTATCATTAATTCAATATTTCATGGGAACTTTAGAATCATTATTTCAAAAGTTATCAAAAGCCAATAGTCCAAGAACATTAGTTATTCCTAGGAAGACATAGAACACATTTGATTCTAAGCATATGACCCAATCAATAGGATGAGCAATTCATAGCATATGAAACCCTAGAATTCATAATCTCATAGAGTTATCAAAAGTCATTAGTCCAAGAACAATAGTTGTTCCTAAGGAGGCATAGAACACATTTAATTCTAGGCTTAGGACCAAAACAACAAGATGAATATATCATTCAAAAACCTTACAAACTCAACTCATCATCAATCATGGCATGGACAAGGTAGAAGCATGGGAATCATGAGAAGAGGGGGACATGGCAAGTCTAGCATACACCCTAAGGGGAATCAATAGCTTACCTTTCACCAAGGAAGAAGATGGAAAGAGCACAAACCAATCGGTTGAGAATGATCAACTCATCAAGCTCTACACTTTTGAAGAAGGACGCTTGAGCAATAGAAGAAGGGATGATGGAGAACCAAGGAGGTAGCTTCAAGAAGCCATGGAAGAACTTGAGAGAGGAAGAAATTCGTTCTTGGAGAGTGAGGGTGAAGAATGAAGGTCAAAACCTCAGATTGTGGTGTATATAGGTTCAAAAATCTGAGTGGGACAAGTGTCACTCTCATGTGGTTAGAAAATATCTGATTTTGGTTTGTTTAATGCCCACTAATGGACTCTTAATCCACTCTTAAAACATGTTAATGATGTTAGGACATAAGTAAAGGGTGTTAGGAAGGTTTAAGTGAGGTTTAGGAATAGTTTGGATAGGGGTTTAAGTGCCAAAAGTCGTACACAGCAGAACAGGGGAAAATCCCGTAGGAAGCTCCCAGTAGTTGAGGCGGGCGCCTCACCAGGAGCCAGGCGGGCGCCTGGAATGCAGGACCTGGGGTTGATTTATACATTGCTCTCAGATCTTGAGGCGGGCTGGTGCTAAAAAATCGATGCGGCCGCCTCGGCAAGCCCTTGAACTTGGTCTAAACATGACCTAAATGATCCCAAAACTCATGGGCAACCATTCTAAGGTCTAACCCAACTCAAAACAAGTCGGAAACACACTCGAACAACATCCGGGACAAGGTAAAACAAGGCTCGAATCACGCGACGAATGGCTAACGAATCAAACATCTATCAACCACCAATCAAACTAGAATAACTTGGACATGGACAAGGCTTGTTTAAACATGGTTATGACTTGAATTCAAGTCCAAGAACTCAACGAACATTTCGCACGTCGAAATACAAGCAATACGGGCAACGAAGGAAATCGCTAAGGCCAAAGCAAAGCAATCGAACCGGCGATTCAACAAGTAAGCATACATGATTCTAAACATGTTAAAGGCTTCATGAATGATTTAAGAATGCTTCTAAATCATATATATAGACTAGGTAAACATGCTCATAATCAACGAGAAATCATGAAGGCAAGCACACAATACACATGCAAGAGTCCGGGGTGTTACATGCATTTTATTTCTTGCATTATATTATATGCATTACATAATAAATGCTTGTACAGATTCCGGTGTAAATATAGAAAGAAAAAAAAAAGAAGAAACTAATGTGTGCAGGTAATAGGAGCTAATAATCTCAGGACGCTCTGCCCCTATCAAAACCGCCTCCCATCACTCGAGGGACCGTTCCGCCACCAAGCCTGTGACCTCTACCTCTCACCCGAGGGCGAGCCGACTCGCCAGCTTCATCGTCGTCATCAGCACGGCGTCTGGTCTGCCATATAGCATCATTACCCCGACAAGAAAAGTCATCCATGAGCCGCTGGTAAAGTTTGCTGATGCTGACGAAGCCCCGCAGCAACCTCTTATATGTGAACACCTCGACCTAAAAAAAAAAAAAGAGGGTGTTGAAACAAAAAAAAAATGTATCAGTCCAAGAAAAAAAGTGATATAAAAAACATGAATGATGATGATGCTAAAAAAAAAAAAGAAAGGGGAGGAAAGAAAGGTAAGATTCTCATAACCCATTTTTCTTGCGTAATAGGTATATATTAAAAAAAAACATATAAATATATGTCTTTCATTCATGCATTTTGCATTTTATCATGTATTTAAGAATTTTTCATTTTTATTCTTGCATAAATAAAATGTATATCAATCATTATTGTATCATAAATAATATATAATTAAAAAAAATCTTTGCTTATAATAATAATAAAAAATCTTTGTTTTAAAAATAAAATAAAAAAATAATATATATATATATATATATATATATATATATATATATATATATATATATATATATATATATATATATATATATATATATATATATATATTGCATTTGAAAATTTTAAGTGCATCCTTGGCATTATCATAAAAATAAAAAGTGCATTTATGCATTTAAAATTTTTCAGGCATAAGATAATGATTCTTTTTGAAAAAACAAAAATTCAAAAAATAAATAATAAAAAATAATAAAAAAATAAAAATAATAAAAATGCATCTTTTTGCATCTAAATGTGCATTTTGGCATTTCAGGCATCATAAAAGTGTATGTTTTGCATTTAAAAATAAATACCGCATTTTGCATTTCGCATGCATGATAAAATAAGTATACCATGTAAAAATATTTTTAGGCCCAGAAAAATTTGCATTATGTTCCGAAAAGTCCGTTTCATAGGCATATACTATGTAAAAATATTTTTAGGCCTAAAACATGCATCACATAGCCTCATTTGCATTAATTGCTTAAATCATGCATAGTAGGGTCAAATAGTGACCACTAGTTCAATTATGCATCGTAAAAATAAATTGCATAAGTTTCATGCATCATTACCAAAATTGCATCAATTTAGTTCATAAATTGCATGCATAAGCATTATAAGAAATATATATACACTCCAAAAGTCCAAAGAAGTGCAGAAATTAAGCAGATCTGAAGAAATAACCAAATGAGTTGGTGAAAGAGTATACTTACATCGGGATTCTGAAGATTTGAGACGTGTTGTGTCAATCGCGGACCAAATTGCCCCAGTCATCTTTTGAGTAGAAATATTCAACCTAATTCCGGGTCAAAGGAGGAAGTTCCTTCCTCTCTTCACCCGAATCTGGGTCCATTGGCGCTTTTCCCTTCCTAGATCTCGAAGAAAAAGCCATCTATTTGGAAAAACAAGCACTTTGGCGGAAGAAAGCTAAGGAAAGGAGAAGAAATGAAAGAAATAGGAAAAAAAATATACTCCTTCGTCGGTAATGGAGGAAGAGTAGCTGAAGCAGAGAAGAAATGAAGGCTTCTGCCTTCATTCCCATAAATGAAGAAAGGAGGAAAAGTGAAATTTTCACTTTTCCCCCTCCAAGCAACTCGAGTTCAGCACTTAGGTCCTCAAAATGGCCCCTAAGACTTAACGAAAAGTTAACAAAAGAAATTTTGTTAACCATATTTAGTGGTCATCCATCCAGGAGCGAGGAAAAATCATATCCCCAGCAGGTCAGTCGCAAGATAAACAGAAAAGCCAGAAAAATCCGCGGCAAAGGTAAGTATTTTGTAAAAATAAAGCTTGCATGAAAATAAAAGAAGAGCATGCAAAAGAAAAAAAAAAGGACGAAGAAATTAAGCATGCAAAAAGAAAATAAAAAAATATAAAATATAAAAAAAAGAAAAAAATGCTGAAAAAAAGAAGAAAATGAAAAAAAAAAGAAGAAGAATTTGA
Organism: Codonopsis lanceolata; assembly: GCA_013146195.2. Classification (NCBI taxonomy): domain Eukaryota; kingdom Viridiplantae; phylum Streptophyta; class Magnoliopsida; order Asterales; family Campanulaceae; genus Codonopsis; species Codonopsis lanceolata. The sequence goes on along the minus strand of CM028377.1, from coordinate 137,253,582 downwards.
AAAGAAAAGAAATCCCCAGCTTGAAGAAGCAAGAGTTGCAGAAATATCAAAATCAGTTGAATCAACAGTAGTCGAAGCACGAAAAGGTAAGAAAGGTAAGGTATTCTTATTCTACCTTCAAAAATAAAAGAAAAATCTTTTTCAAGTTTCGTTTGTTTTTGAAAAAAAAAGAAAGAAAAAAAAAGAGGAATATTGAAAAAACAAAAAAAAGAGAAACGAAGAAAAAAAGAAAAATCTCTTTGTTGTATTCAATGACGAATATTGATCGGTTGAGTACAGTTTTCGAAAAATTTGAAGAAAGTCTGTCTTTTTCGTATTCAACGACGGATTTGATCGATTGAGTACAGTTTTCGAAAATTTTGAAAGTTTTCTTATTGTGTTTGACGACAGGTATTGACCAGGCAAACACAGTTTTGAAAATGCCTCTTAACGTATTTCAACGACGGGTATTGACCGGTTGAAATATGGTTTTCGAAAAACTTAAAAAATCTTCATACCGTATTTGACGGCGGGTTTTGACCGGTCGAATACGGCTTTTCGAAAAACATAAAAATCTTTTTTCCATCGTGTTCTCGGATGGGTTTTGACCCAAAGGACACGACATCCTCGTTGGTTGTTTGTTTCAGCTTAGGCCGAACTACGTTTGGTCTGATTCCTTTTATTAAAGGATACGTAGGCAGCCTACATCAATAGGTCCGACCATCGGAGCACTTAATTTGCATATCTGCTTAAAAATTACGATAACCTGCTATAACCGACTGAAAAAGTCTAGGATATGGAGGAAGGACAAAGCAGGATGCGCAAAATAGTGAAATGCAGAGTTTAAAGTGTCAAAAACCAAAAAGCTAAGCCTAACCTGGCACCACCCACACTCAAAGTGGGAGTGGCGCCCAGTTTCACTATGGGTGGCGCCTAGTTTGCTCAACAGTGCACTACAGTTTGCTGTATTGTGCAATTCCTTCGGCGTTGTGTACAAACAATTGAAGCATGAAGAGGAGATTTTAAATCCCTGATGAATCCCTATCCCAGGCTATAAATAAAGCTTCGGGGTTCGCCTTTAGACACACAATTCTTCCGCAAAACTCTTCGTGTCCTCGTTACGCTGAAGAAATAGAGAGCGAAGTGAGATAGTGAGTGATCTCCCCAAAGCCTCGAAACCCTGCCAAACCTCCTCCAAACACAAAACCAACCGGTCAAAGTGAGCCTTAGCCCCCCAGCTAGGTATCCACCCTATTTCCTCGGTCCAAAAATCGTGGAAAGAGCAGTTTCTCTGCTCGAGTTAAAAGGCCAAATCAGCCAGAAATAAGCCTTTAATCTGCCTCGATTTCAGTCTCCCTCAAGCCAACAAGCAACCAAACACAAGCAGTTACTCCGCTCAAATCCCGAGGCCAAAAGTAACATTCGGAAGCAGTTACTCTGCCCGAATCCCCACAAAATTTCAAACAAAAAAGACTTCCTCTCCCTGAAGGACAGAGCGAGCACACCATAGGCCGTTAGTAGGTAAGTTTTAAGTTTTTATTTGTAAAAGTGTTATTTTCAATCCGACCCAATGTAGATATATAAACAGTTGTGCTGCCCGGATTTAGTTAGGAAATAGCACTAAAAAGAGCCATTATTATGGCCAAATATTTTTTAAGTATATCTGTAATTATTTGTAAAGATATAGTTGCAAGTCTGTAAATAATATAGACAATGGATGTATTTGTAGGTAGTTAATGGTTTATTTATCTGCTAAATAAATATAACAAAAAGCATACTTTAGCCAAAAACTGTTTTGAGACCGAAAGGGCGAGTTGGGTGCCTAGCACCTTCCCAACTCATAACTTAGCCTCCGGCCCCGTATTTTGCAATCTTTGGTTTCTTTTTTTTTTGTTTTACTTTATTTCTTCCTTAAAATGAAGATGGCGACTCTAAAACATTTTGGATCCAGTGGGGTCTCGCAACATCTTTCTTTGCACTTTTCTGTTTTCCCCTAAAAAAGGGAGAATGGGAATGGAAAGATGATGTATTCCTATATCCTGGTATCTCCTAAACAAGGGATAACTTGATATAGAAAACCCAAAGCACCCATAGTGATCCAAAATAGGCCATAAGGCTATTTTAATAAAATCCATAGCGGGGGCATCGCAACACTCCTTTCTTGCACTTTCCCGTTTTCCCCTAAATAAGGGACAATGAGAATGAAAGGGTGATGCATTCCTATATCCTGGTATCCCCTCAAAAAGGGATAACTTGACATAGAAAACCCAAAAGCTCCCATATTGGATCAAAAATCCACTAAAGGCAACCGAGGCGTATTCAACACGCTATTCTGACAGCACTCCTCTCGCACTTTTAATTTCGCCGTCCCCTAAACAAGGTAGGGTCGAATGAGAGCAGTGGATGTCCCGCATCCGTACGTACGCGCACCCCTATCCAAGGGCACGCGGGGCGCAGACGCATTTCCCGGGAACCCACACTAACTTAACCTTAATCTCTAAACCATAAACCTAAACCATAACACTAACCTTAAACTCTATTTTTTTAAAGGTTGGAGGTGACATAGACCTTACCCCAACCCTTATTTTTTTAATTATTTTAATGCCTTGAAATGCTACAATTATAGATATATGATGCCTTTCGTGTGGCTAGAACAAATGGAGCCTCTGGTGAGGCTTTGAACACCCGACCTCTCGGTTGAGAGTAGTGACGTACCAGGGTGCCTCTGGTAGGGCATGAACACTCGACCTCTCCGTTAGGATAAACGAGCAGCTAAATAGGGCCTTTGGGTAAGGCTTGAACAACAACGTTACCTCTGAAGAGGCTTGAACACCCAACCTTTCTATTGAAAGTTGTAAAGTCAACGGGGTCTCTAGTGGGACTTGAACACCCAACCTCTCCGTTAGGAGAAGTGAGCAGTACCAACTGAGCTAGAGCTCGTTGGTAACACTAACCTTAAACCTAAACCACAACTCTAAATCTATATGCTAACTTAACCTTAATCCCCTAAACCTAAACCATATACCATAAACCTAAACCTAAACCATAACCACAACTCTAAACCTAAACATCAAACACTAACTTAACCTTAATCCCTAAACCATAAACCTAAACCTAAACCATAACACTAACCTTAAACATAAACCATAACACTAAACCTAAACCATAACACTAACCTTAAACCTAAACCACAACTCTAAACCTAAACCATAACACTAACCTTAAACCTAAACCATAACACTAACCTTAAACCTAAACCACAACTCTAAACCTAAACCATAACACTACTCTTAAACCTAAACCACAACTCTAAACCTAAACACTAAACACTAGCTTAACCTTAATCCCTAAACCTAAGCCAAAACCATAAACCCTAAACCTAAACCTAACACTAAACCTAAACCATAACCACAACTCTAAACCTAAACACTAAACACTAACTTAACCTTAATCCCTAAATCATAAACCTAAACCTAAACCATAACACCAACCTTAAACCTTAACCATAACACTAACCTTAAACCATAACCACAAATCTAAACCTAAACATTAAACACTAACTTAACCTTAATCCCTAAACCATAAACCTAAACCTAAACCATAACACTAACCTTAAACCTAAACCACAACTCTAAACATAAACACTAAACACTAACTTAACCTTAATCTTTAAACCATAAACCTAAACCATAACACTAACCTTAAACCTAACCCATAACACTAAACCTAAACCATAACACTAACCTTAAACCTAAACCACAACTCTAAACCTAAACACTAAACACTAACTTAACCTTAATCTCTAAACCTAATCCCTAAACCTAAACCATAAACCATAAACCTAAGCCTAAACCTAAACCTAAACCATAACCAAAACTCTAAACCTGAACACTAAACACTAACTTAACCTTAATCCCTAAACCATAAATCTAAACCATAACACTAACCTTAAACCTAACCCATAAGACTAAACATAACACTTATGAAATACATGGTTTTAGTTTAATTGACTTTGAAACCAAACATTATAACTGCATGTACGTTGGGGGGTGTTAGTGCAAATGGTAAGAAATAAATGGGGTGTTAGTGTAAATTTAGTGTATTAATGCTTAAACATCAATTTATGTATGGTTGTTAGCTGGGTCGCCATGTTGATGCTATGAAATCCATGGTTTTAGTTTGATTGACTTTGAAACCAAACAAGATAATTGTTGGCGGGTGTTAGTGTATATGGTAAGAAATAAATAAGGCGTTAGTGTAAATTTGGTGTATTAATGCTTAAACATAAATTTATGTACGGTTGTTAACTGGGTAGACTTGTTGATGCTATGAAATACATGGTTTTAGTTTTACTAACTTTGAAACCAAACATGATAAATGTATGTATGTTGGGGGGTGTTAGTGTAAATGGTAAAAAAATAGGGGTATTCGTGTAAATTTAGTGTATTAATGCTTAAACATCAATTTATCTACGGTTGTTAGCTGGGTAGCCATGTTGATGCTATGAAATCCATGGTTTTAGTTTAATTGATTTTGAAACCAAATAAAATAATTGTATGTATGTTGGGCGGTGTTAGTGTACATGGTAAGAAATAAATGGGGTGTTAGTGTAAATTTAGTGTATTAATGTTTAAACATAAATTTATGTTCGATTGTTAGCTGTGTAGCTATGTTGATGCTATGAAATACATGGTTTTAGTTTAATTGACTTTGAAACAAAACAAGATAACTGTATGTACATGGGGGGGGGTGTTAGTGTAAATAGTAAGAAATAAATGGGTTGCTAATTTAATTAACTTTGAAACCAAACATAGTGTATTTGTGTAAATGCTATGAAATTATATTATTTGGTTTAATTAAAGTAATTATAATGATTGTAGGAAAGGAAATATGGTGACGATGTTGGTTTTCTTGATGTGTTTGTTAGTACACATACTAGACCTGGTACCTCCGCCAATGAACCTCCGTAGTGGGTTGATGATAGATCAACATCTACATTTGCAAGTAGACCTTCATTGATAGACTTGCTTTTGAATATGTAAATTTATTTATGTATATTGTGTATATGATAATATTTGTTTGTTTTATTTTGACAGTCTGTATATAAGACAGCGGTATTGGAGGAAGACACTGATCCTACCAAGTCCATTCCATTTAATCCTTAGGTTTGGAAAGAAATAACCGTTGAAGGTCGAAAAAAGAGGGGAGATAGAGTGTTCAGGATCGGGGACCAAGGGATGCAATTCTCACTGTCGACACGTCGCTCGCGTGCTTAGAGCTGTCAAAATGGGCCTACGGGGAGGGTTTGCCCGCGGACCTAAAAAACCCGCAACAAAACGGGCCGGGGCGGGAAAGCCCGCAAGCATGACAGTCCTTAGAAGTCATGGCTCTGCCCACCTCGCGTAGGACCGCGGGCAAAACGGGCATGCCCGCAAAATTCAGCATTCACGAAGAAATAACAATCAAAGTATCAGAGAGTCTACACGATCGTGTTGCTTGAGTTCTATGAGGGAGTTTACACAATCAAGCAAAAGAACTTATTAAACCAACACTATAACAGAAATAACAATCAAAGTATCATCAACAAAATGGCAAAATTCATTGATTAAAGTTGCTAAAGGCACACATTTATACACTATAGAAGTTTCCAAGTCAGGAAATACACATGCCTACACAATTTCCAGAGCATTTGACGGCAATGAGGCTGTGACGGTGAGGTGGAGTCATTGTGACGGTGAGACGGAGCCACCGTGCCAGATCTGGAAGCAGAATGGGACTTGAGAGAGAGGGAGAAAGGGAGCGCAATACCGAGATTCTCAGTCTCTCAGATTAGATCGAGAAAGAGAGACGCAGAGATGAGCGATACATGTATAGGAGAGAGAGAGAGAGAGAGAGAGAGAGAGAGTCTCAGAGAGCCAACGCGAGAGGGAGGTGCAAAGCTGGAGCAGAGCTTCAGGAGGTCGCTGACTCGCCGCAATCGTAGAGACGCCAGAGAAGCAGAGAAGACGGAAGAGAGATTGAGTGAGATATTTTGAATTTTGAGAGAATGAGAGTGATAGTCTTGACTCTTGACCTAACCCTAAAGTAATTTTAATTTTCATCATTCTTTTAGCCGGAAGAATGGGTTGGGACTTGGGCTTGGGCCATTCACCATATTTAATAACTTGTAATTTTGAGAAAGTGCGGGCAGCACGCCCTCGCCCCGACCCGCCCTGCAAAAACCCAGAGCCCGTGCGGGCAGAGCCCGTAAGGCCCGCATCTAAACGGTATTCTATTTCATCATCCCAACCCGCCCCTTTTAGGTGGCGGGGCAGGCATGCCCGCGGGATTTAGCCCTATATGATAGCTCTGCGCGTGCTATTAGGCCCGACGCTTAGCAGATTTCGAGAATCGAGACTCTGGAAGGACGCTTGGCTGAGGAGCAACGTTTGGCTGTGGAATATCGGGAACAATCAGAGCGGCGATTTGCAGAAATGAAGGTCGTGATGCAAAGCATGGCGCAACAGATGCATGGGTCTTCGAACACTCCCTCTAGTAGTACCGGGTCCCCTTATGTCTGAAGTCTCTTCCAAGATCAACCCCCCCCCCACTTTGATTATTGGAACTGTTTGATTTGGTACATTAATATTAATTTGGTACTATCCGATTTGATACTGTTAGATTTCCTACTTAGATATTTTCGTACTTTGTTGTAATAACATTTGGAATTTAAGGTTTTTAGATTGATTTATTATCTTGTTTGTTTTGTATCTATAGTTTGGTATTAATTGTTATACCAGGAACAAAAAAAATGATTGAAAATATTTATATATATATTATTAATTTTTTCCAATATTAGTGTGGGTGCCTCGGATTATCCCGCGCCCCGCGCACCCTTTGATAGGGGTGTGCGTACGTGCGGAACCTGGGACATCACTGCCCTCATCCCATCCTCCCTTGTCTAGGGGAATACAAAATTAAAAGTAAGAGGGGAGTGTTGTCAAAAAACGCGTTGAATACGCCTCGGTCACCGAAGTGAGTTTTTTTGTCCATTATGGGAGCTTTGAGTTTTCTGTATAAGGTTATCCCTTGTTTAGGGGATAACATGATGCAGGAATACATCACTCTTTTATTCACATCTTCCCTTATTTAGGGGAAAATGGAAAGTGCAAGAAAGGATGTTGCGAGGCCCCACTATGGATTTTATGAAAATTGCCTTAAGGCCTATTTCGGACCGTTATGAGTGCTTTGGGTTTTCTGTATCAAGTTATCCCTTGTTTAGGGGATACCAGGATGCAGAATACATCACCCTTTCATTCACATCTTCCCTCGTTTAGGAGAAAATGGAAATTGCAAGAAAGGATATTGCGATGCCCCACTGTGATCCGAAATGTTTTGACAGAGTCGCCATCTTTATTTTAAGGAATAAATAAAGAAAAACCAAAAATAAAACCAGAGATTGCAAAAACGGGTTCGGAGGCTAAGTTACGAGTTGGGAAGGTGCTAGGCACCCAACTCGCCCTTTCGGTCTCAAAACAGTTTTTGGCTAAAGTATGTTTTTTGTTATATTTATCTAGCAAATAAATAAAGCATTAAAAGACAAAAAAGAAAACAAAAATCATCCATGGATACATTATTTACGGACTTGTAGCCGCCTCTTTCCAGTAATTACAAATACATTTAAAATAATTTGGTCATAATAATGGCTCTTTTTAATGCTATTTTCTAAATAAATCCGGGCAGCACAACAGCTTATATTTTCACCTTGGGCCGGATGGAAAATAGATTTTTTAATAAATAAACTCTTAAAGGCTCACCTTTAAGAGCGTTGGTGTGCTCGCGTTGTCCTTTTCGAGAGAGGGAGTCTTTTCTGCTGCTATTGCGGTTCGGGTAGGGTGACTACTTCCGAAAGTTGCTTCTGGGCACCGTTATACGGGCGGAGTAACTGCTTGTTTTTTTTGCTGCTGCGTGCTTGCTGATGGCAGAAATCGGGTAGAACAACTGCTTGTTTCTGGCGGATTTGGCCGTTTTACTCGGGCAGAGCAATTGCACTTTTCGAGATTTTTGGACCTGGGAAATAGGGTGAATACCTAGCTGGGGGGCTAAGGATCACTTTGACCGGTTGGTTTTGTGTTTGGAGGAGATTTGACAGAGTTTCGAGGCTTTATAGGAGGGGGAACTCAGTCTCGCTCACTATCACTCGCTGCGTAAAATAAACGCACAGAGTTTCTTCGGGCTTCAAGCCTTTGTGTGTTGTGTCCGTGAAAGTGAGGCCGAGCACTTGTATTTATAATTGAGAGTGTGCTTCATCAGCTTGTACCGCATGCTTGAGAATTTATGCAATGCGTTAAGACAGAATGCACTATTTGGGATCCAGGTATGGTGGGCGCGGATCCAGGTATGGTGGGCGCGGCGCCAACTGTTCATTTTCTTTCACTTTTTCGACATTTCACCCCCCTGCAGTTCACTAATCATGCATCCTACTTTTCATTTTGCATTTTCAACCCTGTAACTTGACATTTGTTAAGTGTAAACAGTTCTTGATATTTTATGTCAATGTTACGTACCAGGGTACGAAATTGGGGTGTCTAGAGAGCCCCTCAACGATGGAGTCTACGGGTAACCCACAACTTATTGAGTAGACGAACATCGTTGATAAGAAATAGACTCTCCAATTTCGTGCAATATAAAATGGGGAGTAATGCAACATGTAGCAATTATAATGCAACAATTTATAATGCAAGCCAAACCTCCATATCCTAGACATATTTAGTCGGTTATAGTAGGTTTTCGTAGTTTTTAAGCAGATATGCAGATTAAATGCTCTGATGGTCGGACCTACTAATGTAGGCTACCTACGTATCCCTTAATAAAGAAAATGAGACCAAGCGTAGTTCGGGCCTAGCCGAAACAAGCATGCTGCGATGGTCGTGCCTACCGAAATAGGCTGCCTACGTATCCCTATCAAGGGAATCAGACCAAATGTAGTTCGGTTCATTGCAAACACACAACTGCTATGCAGAAAGATAGTTGTAATATCCATTACAAACTAGTGAAAATAACGCACATCAAAATGCAATATCCATTGCATTAACGCAGAAACAGATGAAATATCCATTGCATCTCAACACTAGACACAATATCCATTGAGTTGCCACAACACTAGATGCGATATCCATCGCATTATTGCAGAAATCAGATGCAATATCCATTGCATCACAATACTAGATGCGATATCCATCTCATTATTGCACTAGACGCAATATCCATTGCGTCGCCATGGAACCTAATGCAATATCCATTGCATTATCGCAGAATCATATGCAATATCCATTGCATCGCAATGCTAGATGCGATATCCATCGTATCATCAAAAAGACGGATGTAATATCCATTGCATCGCCATGACACTTAATACAATAGCCATTGCATTATCGCAACACTAGACGCAATATCCATTGCGTCGCCACAAAGCTTAATGCAATATCCATTGCATCGTAACGCTAAATGCGATATCCATCGCATTACATCAAGACCGAATGCAATATCTATTGCATTGCCACAAGACTATCACCAGAGCTGATGCAATATCCATTGCATCGCTACGCTAGATGCGATATCCATCGCATTATCACGACACCAAAGGCAATATTCAATACATTACAGTAGAAATAGATGCAATATTCATTGCATCACAAAGCTAGATGCGATATCCATCACATTATCAAAAAGACGGATGCAATATCCATTGCATCGCCAAGACACTAAATGCAATATCCATTGCATCCGCTAGGAAGCTAACACGAAGGCTGGATGCAATATTCATTGCATCGCAACGAACCCAGATGCAATATCCATTGCATCGCTAGGAAGCTAACGCGAAGGCTGGATGCAATATTCATTGCATCGCAACGAACCCAGATGCAATATCCATTGCATCGCTAGGAAGCTAACACGAAGGCTGGATGCAATATTCATTGCATCACCACGAACCCAGATGCAATATTCATTGCATCGCCAGGAAGCTAACGCGAAGGCTGGATGCAATATTCATTGCATCGCAACGAACCCAGATGCAATATACATTACATCGCTAGGAAGCTAAGGCAAAGGCTAGATGCAATATTCATTGCCTCACCACGAACCCAGATGCAATATTCATTGCATCGCTAGGAAGCTAACGCGAAGGCTGGATGCAATATTCATTGCATCACCACGAACCCAGATGCAATATTTATTGGCTTACTGAGCGAGACTAAAGCAAATTCAGATGTAATATTCATTACACCGTCCATAGCTAGACTAGATGCAGAGTCAGATGTAATATTCATTACATTCAACAGGAACCTTGAGGCCAAAACTGATGAAATATCCATTGCATCGCAACGCTAGATGCGATAAACATCGCATTACCAAAAAGATAGATGCAATATCCATTGCATCGCAACGCTAGATGCGATATCCATCGCATTACCAGTTAAACAAATGCAATATCCATTGCATTACCGAGAGAGAAAAATCAGGTTAATATCTGACGCAAAATCCATTGCATCATTAACAGAGAAAGTGTATGCAAATATCTGATGCAATATTCATTGCAGAATCAAAAGTTTTTTTCTTCAAAGAGTTACACTACAATATCAATTGCAATGTCAAAAGATTTCGTTCAAAAAGTCACTCTGCAATATCCATTGCAAAGCCCCAAATTGTTTTTCAAATATTATATTGCAATATTTATTGCAACGTTCAAAAGTTTTTGTTCACGTTATGTTGTAATATTCGTTATAACGCCAAAAGTTTTTTAATGAAAGTATGATGCAATATGAATATGATAACCAAATATGTGATGCAATGACAAGATGGAAGCTAAGATAACATGCATATGGAAAAAACTCTTCCCCCTTTTTTTCTTTTTCTTTTTTCAGAAAAAAAATTGAATTTATGACATGAATGTGTGCCCATTGTTTTCTTAAACATGCTAAGACAAGACGGGTCAACGGATGTAGATGTGATAAGAGAGATCAGGATGCGGCTTTTGGTTATGAAGGGTTATGAGTATAGGAGTGGATGGTGATATTTGAGATGAAGGTGAGTGGAATGTTGGGTCACCTTTCAGTTTTTTGACTAGTGCATCATTCAAGAAAGGAATTCAATCAGGATTAGTGAGTCCTACTAATCGATGCCTCGGAGGGACCACTTTTTTTTTTTTTTTTTGCTATAACTTTTGTCTAGGCTACCCTTTCGGGTTTTCAACCTAGCGAGCTTTTTCCTTATAAGGAGCCGGTCTTTCAATGCATGCGAAGATAAGCCACTTATTCTTGAGGGATCACATCTTTTGTAGCTTCTTCGTTTCTTTTAGGCGGAGATGGAAAGGACAACTGTTTCTGATGAATAATGAGGCTTTATCTATCCAATGAGTTTGGCGGGAGAAGCCCCAGGATAACTCGATGAATCATATTTTGTAAGATGAGATGAGCAAGCTTCTAAAAAGATTAAATAGGGACAGCCCCAGAAAGACTTGATTGGGAGATACTTTTGTGGGAGACATAAATGAGTATGCTCAGAGAAAGTGGGACGACTCTAATGGACAAAAAGAAGAGTCTTGATCCATAGCTATCGCCGAGTATCATGAGTTTCATGGACCATACTTAACATTTATCTTTTGGTAATTTTATATCTTTTTAGTGAGGACTTCTATCCTGGACCCAGATCACGTTACAACCGATTGAAACAAAGCTATCGGTTACAACTAGGTTATGGTATAGTATTTAGGATGGATTAGCTTCAGGGTTGAGGATTTGATTGGCCTCTTGCTCAAAGGCATTTTGGGCTGTGTATTCGGTTATTCTCGGAAAGGCGATCGCAAAGTGATTATTGGCTGGCCTTTTAAGCTGTGGTTTTGGATGAGAATTTAGTTTCTGGACCTGGTTGGGAGATCGACTTTTGGCTTTGGTTGTGGGTCATGGGGTTGTCCAAGAGTGATTTATATTTTTCTTTTGCTGTGAGAGAAATATTTTGAGGAAATTGCTCAGGAGAGGCTTCTTTTCCCCTTTTTTTTCTTTTTTTTTTTTTGAGAGAGAGATTTTGAGGAAATCTCTCAAGAGAGGCTTTTTTTTTTGTTGACCTCTCGGAGCAATTTGGGAGAGTGCTTGAAGAGATATATGTCTTCTCTCTCTTGGGATAAAAAAGGTTGTCACTCTTGGTGGATATATATATAAGGGTGAAGCAGCCCCAATTTTGGGAAGCTGGATCTTAGGGATGGTTAGGCTTTGGCATACGTTGGTAGCTCCTAGTGTGCCATTTAATAGCTTGGTCGCAATGGGTCGAAGATGACCTTTTACCAAGACAGAAGGTTGTTTTATCGAACTTATATTTTTAACGATTTATGGGTCCATATTTCTAAATGATTCATTATCAACCCGTGTAGTTTTATCATGTTTTTTCATGAGTTGACTCGTCATTTTCATCATTTTTTTTATATAGCAGATATTTTTGCGACAGATGGTGCTTAAAGATCAAGAATAAGACTCGACAAGCTAATATATGAGAAGCAAGAATTTTACGAGACTCGAATATAGATAAAATACCTTTGCAAAGCTCGATTTGAAGACTTGGTTGGACTTTTGAAATAACGGAGACTGAATGGATTCATGAGCATACTCTTGCAAGGATGGGCTGTAGGCATCAATATGAGAAAAAGAGACACCCCTGGGATTTGAAAGCCCATAGTCTTGAATTGTTATGCATGATCCTTGAGTTGTCTGGCTTTTCTGGATTTCCCAGCTTCCCAGACTTTTCTGCTTTCTTGGTTTCTTGGCTTTCTGAGCTTTCATTTCTTCCTTGGCTCCCTATCGGTCTCCTTTTTTTTCTTCCTTTTTTTATTTTTCTATTCTTTTTTTTTTGTGAAGTGGTAGCCCCTGACATCTCGAAGTAGGACTTAAAAAGTTTTTTGAAATTAAGAATGAATGATGCTTTTATCAACTGGTGATGCATTTATGAGAGGTTTAAGAGATGAATTTGGAGATGGCAATTGAAAATAATGGTGAGAGGAATTCATGTCTTTACATGTTTTGGGAAACAAAAAGAAACACATAGAAAATACCTCCCTCCTTTTTTTTTTTTTTTTGATTTTTCGATTTGAAAGAATAGAGATTTTTTTTTGTTTAGAGAGAACGAATTTTCCTTTTTTTTAATGATCTTTTAAAAAAAATGAGATGTAATGATTACGTACCACTGGACAGTCCTCTCAAGAGAGTAAATGATAATGATCATTTTTTTTAATTTTTCAGCCCCTGGAAAATTGTTAGTAGTACCAAAAAACAACAAAGATCCCAAAATCTAGAAAATTTAACGCTGAGTTGAAAAGGAGTTGTTTCCTAGAGATTTTATTTGGTAAGAGAAGATGCAAAGGTAAAAAGGGGCTTTTGGGGGATGTATACAAAGGGTATTCTAGGGTTTGGTGAGTCTCACAGGCTTTTCCTTGTCCTTCACTAAGTGACTAACAGTTGTTCATACTAATTTCTGCTCCATTCAAATTCTTTCTCAATGTTGTTCCTCGGGAAATGCTCGATCACTTCTTTATCAGAATTAGTCATGGGTGCGACTTTTCAATGACCTGGCCATCAATAAGATCTTGGATGGCACTTTTGAGCTTATAGCATTTATCAGTGGGGTGGCCACTGCTATGATGATACTCGCAATACTAAGAGTGGCTCCATGTGTTTGATAGCTGCTTTGGAGGTTTATAATTCTCCATTGGTTTCAGGACCACTTGTGTCATTAAGCCTCACAATATTAGGGACATTGGGGCATATAATTCATCGTAATGCCTTCTGTTTCCTTGGTAAGGTCCTATGAGGTTCCTGTTGGTATTGCTGCTTCCTTCAACAGAGTTGGCAGATTCATCTGTCCCATATGACCATGGCACATTACCGTATTTACCAGTTGTAATTCTTTCTACAACGTTGACCTCTTCCGTAGACCCTTTTCTCCTGATTCAGAATAGCAGAATGAACTTGGAGGCGTGTAAATTTCTAGGGATCCTTTGCGTATATCTTCATCAATATGGACTCCTATCTCCACTATTTCTTTGAAATTGCTATAGGGGAGATACCGCATGTGTTCCAGGTAAATGGGCTGGAGATTTTTAATGAACATTCTGCATGACTCAGCCGGATCAGGTTTGTCGAGTGTCTGTGCTAATTTTCTTTTCCATCTTGCTGCAAACTCAGCACATGTTTCTTTTTCCTTTTGGGTGCACAATTCAAGATCTCTTTTATTTTCGGGGGTAGTATTATCTTTGTACCTTTCCAAAAACTCCTCAGCTATTTGGTCCCAAGTACCCATGGTATTATTGTCTGACAACATTAGCCACTGTTTGGCAGCCCCTATTACGGTCAGATGGAAGTTAGAGGCCATGGCTTCGAAACTAGCCCTTCTTGACTGCATGCCAGTAGCATAAGACTTTAGATGAGAGATAGGGCATCCAGTCCCATCGAATTTTTCTATATCGGGCATTTTGAATTTTGGAGGTAGTATGGCTGAAGGTTGTAGCGTTAATGCCTTCGTAGAAAATATTTCTTTGTTCAGAACTTTGAGCATCATACTTTGCAAATTTTCCATGCCAGCCTCCATTTTGGTGGGCGGGGGAGTTGGGTTTTGGTATATGCTGGTAGGATTAGGGAAGGTCGGATTAATTTCTGGCTGTGGTACTGGGTAAGGATTTTGGGTTGGATATGGATTTTGGGTAGGTGGGTTATTGGCGGTGTTGGTTTGGCGGCCAGGATCCTAAAAAGGTAAGTAGGTTGTTACTTGGCCTGGCTGGTTATATCTTCTGGGGTCTATATATGGGCTATTTTGGAGTGGATTGACAATGGGAAATAGAAGGTTATTTGGATTCTGGGGTATATTGGTATTTGAGAGAGGACATGGTGGGTTTGGTAAGAAGGGGTTGAAACTTTGGTAATAATAGGTATTTGGTGAGAAATTGGTGATTGGGGCGCTGGCGGTTGGTGGAAGGTTAGTATTTGGCTGAGGATTTGGTTTTAGAGGAGCATGAGGAGTAGATTTTTTTTGAGGGGTTACTCGGAAAGTGGTTCCCTCAACATTGGGCTTTGGACTTTGCATGAGGTTTGCCATTTGATTCATTATATGATCAGCCTATGCACCCAATTTTTTATCTAACCATTCCTGCATGGCCAGCGTAGGAGCGAATCCGGGAGCCCCTGTATCAGTACCTACTCTAGACTGTTCATTTTCGGCGGCCATTCAGCTTAAATCTGTATCCTCTGCACTGATTCTGCATTTTTCTGATCTGCCCCTGGTATCTTCTGATCTGACTTCTATGCCTGTATCATGTATTAAACGACCAGTACTATCTCTGCCTTTCTAGATTTGGGCCAGGTTTCTGAGGAAAATGGGTTTGGAGATATCAGAAGGGTTGGCTGGGGGCTTTCTAGGTTAGGAGTACAGCGTGCCTTTATTAATATTTTTTATTATTATTCAAATTTTCCCTACAATTGACCGGACAAGCACCTGCTTAGTTTTGACAGTCTCAGGACTATTCCAGGAACAGTGGATTCTTTCTCCAGAGTATAGGACCTTCGTATTCCACCTGCCTTTCGACTCCCCAAGATCGGACTGATCCCAGGCGAAGGGCTTATCCTCTTTCCGGGATCCACCATGCAAAATGGTCTAAGTCGAGCATCATAAAATAATCAATCAGCCCCCGTGTACTTATTCATTCATTTATATATATATATATATATATATATATATATATATATAATTTTATTTTATTTTTACACAGGGGCTGACTAACAATTCAAAGATGCAAAAACCGATCGGTCCATGAAGTGTCTTGAGAATCTATATGCAAATTAACGTTGGCTTATGCAGGGAGTAAGCTTTAGGGTAGCAATTCAGAATATATCTACATGCGTGCGCATATGTGCAGCCTCTAAAAAGTAGTAAAGTCTTTTTTTTCCAGATATATAACAGGAAATAAAAACAGATATGGCTTGTCTTGCTGTTATTTGTGGATTTTCTCGGCTTTTTAGTCTGAGCGCAAGCAAGCAAGCAATCACTTTAAGAAATAGAAAAAAGTGGGGAAACTACATATTCCTATTAATTAGAAATTTTCCTAACCCCAAAATAAAATGGCATAATGAAATATGCACATATTTGCACAAATAAAAAAAATGAAGCACATAAAAATAAAAAGAAAAATAAAACAGGAATAAAGTAGAAAATAAAAATAGAGCCCCAGCCCTTTCGTTATGCTGCCCGGAAATTTATTGCACGCATATATATATATATATATATATATATATATATATATATATATATATATATATATATATATATATATATATATATATATATATATATATATATTTTTTTTTTTTGCTCCTTTTATTTTGAAAATATATATTTTAAATATACATGTAATGGTAACTGGAACAAAGCTGCTGCAAGATGGAGGATCATATCCACAAATATAGACATGGATGTATAGGAACGCAAATATTCAAATTCTTAAATAAAAATAACAAGCATGCTTTAGCCAGTAACAAAAGAAAAAAGAAGTTTTGGTTACTGAGTCTAGCCCTCCATTTTTTTTTTAATAAAAACGATCTCTCCAGTAGAGTTGCCACTGTGGGTGCCCCGGATTGTCCCGCATGCCGCGCTCCCTTGGATAAGGGTGCGCGTACGTGCGGAACTTGGGACATCACTACCCTCATCTCATCCTCCCTTGTCTAGGGGAAGACATAATTAAAAGTGCGAGGGGAGTGTTGTCAAAAAGCGCGTTGAATACGCCTCGGTCACCGAAGTGAGTTTTTTGTCCATTATGGGAGTTTTAGGTTTTCTGTATCAAGTTATCCCTTGTTTAGGGGATAACAGGATGCATGAATACATCACCCTTTCATTCACATCTTCCCTTGTTTAGGGAAAATGGAAAGTGCAAGAAAGGATGTTGCGAGGCCCCACTATGGATTTTATGAAAATTTCCTTAAGGCCTATTTCGGACCTTTATGAGTGCTTTGGGTTTTTTGTATCAAGTTATCCGTTGTTTAGGGGATACCAGGATGCAGGAATACATCACCCTTTCATTCACATCTTCCCTTGTTTAGGGGAAAATAGAAAGTGCAAAAAAGGATGTTGCGATGCCCCACTGTGATCCAAAATGTTTTGACAGAGTCGCCATCTTTATTTTAAGGAATAAATAAAGAAAAACCAAAAATAAAACTAGAGATTGCAAAAACGAGTTCGGAGGCTAAGTTATGAGTTGGGAAGGTGCTAGGCACCCAATTCGTCCTTTCGGTCTGAAAACAGTTTTTGGCTAAAGTATGTTTTTTGTTATATTTATCTAGCAAATAAATAAAGCATTAACAAAATAAAAGAAAACAAATACATCCATGGCTACATTATTTACGGACTTGCAGCCGCCTCTTTCCAGTAATTACAAATACATTTAAAATAATTTGGTCATAATAATGGCTCTTTTTAATGTTATTTTCTAAATAAATCCGGGCAGCACAACGGCTTATATTTTCACCTTGGGCCGGATGGAAAATAGTTTTTTTAATAAATAAAATCTTAAAGGCTCACCTTTAAAAGCGTTTGTGTGCTCACTCTGTCCTTCTCGAGAGAGAGAGTCTTTTTTGCTGTTGATGCGGTTCGGGCAGGGTGACTGTTTCTGAAAGTTGCTTCTGGGCACCGTTAAACGGGCGAAACAACTGCTTGTTTTTTTTTCTACTGCGTGCTTGCTTCTGGCGGAAATCGGGCAGAAAAACTGCTTGTTTCTGGCGGATTTGGCCTTTTTACTCGGACAGAGCAACTGCTCTTTTCAACATTTTTGGACCGGGGAAATAGGGTGGATACCTAGCTAGGGGGTTAAGGATCACTTTGATCGGTTGGTTTTGTGTTTGGAGGAGATTTGACATAGTTTCAAGGTTTTATAGGAGGGGGAACTCACTCTCGCTCACTATCGCTCGCTGCGTAAAATAAACGTACAGAGTTTCTACGGGCTTCAAGCCTTTGTGTGTTGTGTCCCTGAAAGTGAGGCCGAGCACTTGCATTTATAGTTGAGAGTGTGCTTCATCAGCTTGTACCGCGTGCTTGAGAATTTGTGCAATGCGTTAAGACGGAATGCATTATTTGGGACCTTGGCGCGACCATAAGGCTTTTTGGGCGCGACGCCAGGTATGGTGGGCGCGGTGCCAACTGTTCATTTTTTTTCACTTTTCGACATTTCACCCCCCTGCAGTTCACTATTCATGCATCCTACTTTTCATTTTGCATTTGCAACCCTGTAACTTGACATTTATTAAATTTAAACAGTTCTTGATATTTTATGTCAATGTTACGTACCAGGGGTACGGAATTGGGGTGTCTACAATTAGCGATAGAATTTCTGTCGCTGAAATTCAATTTTAATTAATTTCAGAAAACCTTTAGCGACGGAATTTCTGTCGTTGAAATTAAATTTTAATTAATTTTTGAAAACCTTTAGCAACAAAATTTCCGTCACCGAAATTCAATTTTAATTAATTTATGAAAACCTTTAGCGACGGAATTTCCGTCGCTGATATTCAATTTTAATTAATTTTTAAAAACCTTTAGCGACAGAATTTTTGTCGCTGAAATTCAATTTTAATTAATTTTTGAAAACCGTTAGAGACGGAATTTCTGTTGCTGAAAGTCACCTTTAGCGACGGAAATGGACCCATTGGACATTTGCGATGACTGATTACCAGTGGACCACCGACATAACGATTCCGTCGCTGGGAAGCCATTAGCGACGGGATATATCCTTTAGCAACGGAAAATTCCTTTGCTAAGGCCATTTTTCTAGTAGTGAATTTGTTTTTTTTTCTTTTGCTGTTTTGGTTCTTTTGTGGGGCCGAAAATTGCGGCATTTCAACATTCATTTGTTTCCTTTTTTTTTCTAGCTTTCATTCATTTTTTTTTTACATTTTTTGTTTTTTTTTGTTGATTTGTTTTTAAAATAATAATAACAATAATGGTTGTGACGACCCGACCCGGACCCCAATGCGAGATCCCGAGTCGTGCCGTCCAAATAATCAATAACACAAGCATGCATAAGTAGGATCATAAAATTCATGTGGCGCAACATCGCATACGAATAACAACTCGGCTACACTTGGCCGGAAAGCAACTAAATTTAAACAAGTCATCGGCGACGTTACAGCCGGAACCCAGCAACTACTCCTACAATTAATAACACATGCTTATAATAACCTCAACGGCCACAACATGCCGGAGACAACAACAACAATAATTAAACGAGCTTTAGCGGAAGAAAACCGTAGTGAACCATACACATATAAACAGGCTCGACTTATAAGTCGGCATACCAAAAGATTACAAGTATCATATAGTTAAGTTACAACAACAACAAAAACCCCAAGCCAAGTCTACATGACTTGCTTCCCAACGTCCTTTCCAAAATAAAAGATTAACTAATAGATGTCCAAAAGAGCAACCTGCTAACACAACAACCAAACGAGTACAAGCGAGTCTATCCCGGACCGTCTCCTCGGCTCGGATCTAAGGAAAGACAAAGCAAACAAATAGGGTAAGTCGAAAGACTTAGTAAGTTACTACAATGCATGTTCATGTATAGCATGACATTTATATCAATTATGACATGTTATCATCATTTACACTTAGCACATTATCATCATATGGCACTTAGCACATTGTTCACATAAGTGCGTAAAGTAAATCATACAAGTAGGATATGATAGTCACGGCCGCTTCGTAGCTCCTGCAAAACATTCTGTTACTAGTTCGTGCCATCGATGTTATGTAAATTCATCGACTCATACCGAGAACCTACTCGATCTCAATAGCAAGCCAATGCGGCACTTAACTGATACGGCAAAGGGGCTACTTCCCCACTGCGGCCCACAGTGGAGGGGTGTGTGAAGTCCCAGATGCGGCGATCCATAGCAAGCACGAATCCCATAATTCGTGAAGGCGATGCATCGTCCCACCTTGACTCAATAAACAAACCAAATTATGCCAGCTGGACTCAATGCAATGCACAAGTAGATATTTACTTGACTAAACCAATAAAAGACCGAATTCGACAAGAGCGAACTCGACCAACCAAGTAGGGTATTAATCTCTACTATAAAATCATATCAAGGCAAATAAATTGCACAAACCAACCTTTCATAAAACTTGCATAAACCATCAAACCAATCTCATACTTGAGTAAACCAAATCAAACGGTGTTTAAACTTCGTAGGGATTGAAATTAGGGTTCAACACGTTCAAATATTCCCTAGAGTCGACTCCGTTGAGTCCTTGCTCTAAATTCCCAAATTTGGAGAAATTGAAGCTATATGCTTCATAACCCAACCTAGGTCATCTCTAGGTTCAACAAGGTATTAAATTCACCAAGGCAATGCAAAGTGTTTCATGTTCATCATAGAGTTCATTTCATAAGATAGAACACATACAACATAACAACATATAATGTAGGCTCCATTTAGGGCATTCTCATATGAACAAACTTCCAACAACAAATAATGTACATGTCTATAACATGTTTAAAACTTTAAATAGGCAAGATGAAAGAATAATGTAGGCTTTCACAAGCAAGAATTCAACCTATACATGCTCCTAACAAGATCAAAATCTCAACATACAAGAAGATAGCATGAAAGGCATACATGTGTCCTCATTGACCTCAACCACCATAGGCTTTGCTTCCTTAGGGTCAATGAGAACTTAAAAGAAGAAGATGAAGAAAGTAACTTACAAGTTATACACCAAAGAAAGCAATAAAGGAAACCAATCGGATGGAAATGCTCCTCTTCTTGAGCTCTACAACTTTAATGAAGAACTCTTGGGCAAATGATGAATGGATGATGAAGGATGGAGATGAAGACCTCAAGAAACCATGGAAGAGTTAGAGAGAGGATGAAATTCGTTTTTGGAAGAGGGAGGGTGAGAATGAGGGTCAAAAATCTGAAATGTGGTTGATATAGGTCTAGATTTTGAGTGGGACAAGTGTCAACAACTTGTGGTCCCTTTTCTAATCTGATTTGTGGCTTAATTGGTCACTAATGAACTCTTAACTCATCATTAAAAACTAGTTAGGGATGTTAGGACTTAAGTAGGAAGGGTTAGGGAGGTTTAGGATAGGTTTAGATATGAGTTTGAAGTGTACAATTCGTCCAATTTCAGAACAGGAGAAAATCATCCCGTAACAGCAAAACAGGTGAGGCGGGCGCCTCACCCAAGGCCATGCGGCCGCCTCAACATCTGGGACCTCCCCCAAGTTCAGACCAATCAGAAATTACTCTCAGCATTTGAGGCGGGCGCCTCACCAGCTCCCATGCGGCCGCCTCGGCTCCAGAATCTCTAAAACTTGATCTAAACTTGATCTAAATGGTCCCAAACTTTTGGGCAACCATTCTAAGGTCTAACCCTACTCAAAACAAGTCGGAAACGCACCCGAACAACCCCCGGAACAAGCTAGAACAAGGCGCGAACCACGCGACGAATGAACAACGGATTAAACTCAAATCAAACATCAATCAAACTAGGATGTCTTGGGCATGAAAAAGGTTTGTTTCAACATGATTAAGACCTGAATATAAAGCCAAGAACTCCACGAACACTTCGTACGTCGAAATA
Source organism: Codonopsis lanceolata (assembly GCA_013146195.2). NCBI lineage: Eukaryota > Viridiplantae > Streptophyta > Magnoliopsida > Asterales > Campanulaceae > Codonopsis > Codonopsis lanceolata. The sequence continues at coordinate 137,231,949 of CM028377.1, read as the reverse complement.
GAAGCAAATACGAGCAACGAGAGGAATCGCTAAGGCCGAATTCAACGCGATTAAACCGGCGATTCAACAAACAAGTTTATATGATTCTAAACATGTTATGGACTTCCAAAATGACTTATGAATGATTCTAAGACATTTATATAACAAGTAAACATGCTCACAATCAACCAAGAAAGTATAAAGACAAGCATAGAATGCACATGTAAAATTATGGGGCGTTACACTCTCCCCTCCTTTAGGAATTTAGTCCCTAAATTCTTACCAAGTTCGTCAAATAAATGTGGATGCTTCTCGCGCATCTCCGCTTCAGTCTCCCAAGTCGCTTCTTCAATGTTGTGATTCCTCCAAAGAACTTTGACTAAGGGAATTCTTTTGGTTCGTAGAACTTGCTCTTTGGTATCCAAAATCTTCACGGGCTTTTCCACGTAAGACATATCCGGCTCAAACGTGATCTCCTCATACTCGAGTACATGGGACTCGTCCTTCAAATACTTTCGCAACATGGAAACATGGAATACATTATGAGTCTCCGAAAGTGAAGGTGGCAATGCAATACGATCGCCCCAAAGACCTCTCTCAGAAACCTCGAATGGACCAATGTATCTCGGTGTAAGCTTCCCTTTCTTGCCGAACCTCTTAGTACCTCTCCTCGGTGTTACCTTCAAGAACACGTAATCACCCACTTGGAACTCAAGATCTCGTCTTCGATTGTCCGCATAACTCTTTTGTCGACTTTGAGCGGTGCGCAAGCGATCTCTAATCAACTTCACGCTCTCAACCGACTGTTGCACTAACTCGGAACCCCAAAGTTTCGCCTCTCCAACTTCATCCCAACAAATTGGCGATCTACACTTACGCCCATACAAAGCTTCATACGGCGCCATCTTGATACTCGTGATAGCTGTTATTATACGCTAAACTTCGGCTAAAGGTAAGTGAGAATCCCAGCTTCCCTTGAAATCCACGGCACAAGCTCGCGGCATATCCTCCAAAATCTGAATCAATCGCTCGGGTGACCATCCGTTTGCGGATGAAAAGCTGCATCTTGAAGTCTAATCTAGTCCCCAAGCTTCTGCAATGACTTCCAAAATCTAGATGTGAACCTCGGATCTCTATCGGACACAATACTAACAGTGCGCCATGAAGTCTCACGATCTCTGGATATACAAAGGCGCTAAGCGAGTCAACGAATAAGTGATAGCTATCGGAATGAAGTGTGCGGAACTTAGTCAATCTATCGACTATAACCCAAAGCGCATTAAACCCTCTCGGCGTCTTGTAATCCGTCACAAAATCCATAGTAATGAACTCCCATTTCCACTCAGGGAATCTCCAATGGTTGTAGAAATCCCCAGGCCTCGATGCTCGGCCTTAACTTTCGACAAGTCAAAACATTTGACACATACTCCGCAATTTCTCTCTTCATACCCTTCCACCAAGCGTCTTTTCGGATCTAAGTACATTTTCGTGCTCAGGGTGAATGGTATACTTCGTCTTATGAGCCTCATCAAGAACCAACCTCTTCAATTCATTACAAGGAACACAAATCCTACCTCGAAATGTCAAAGTACCATCGCTATTAACCACAAAGTCGAGGCGATACATTCTCCGCCAACCCATCAATAATTTTCTTCAACTCGGATCATTCCCTTGCTCTTCTCTAATTTTCCCAAACAAAAGCGTATGCACGAACATTCCGAAAATTACACCTCTATCATGAACACTAGGACTCCAATCTCGCAAATCTTCTAACATCTTCCACTCCTTAACCATCATACACGACATATGAACTTTCCTACTCAAGGCATCCGCTACCACATTTGCCTTCCCCGGATGATACAAGATAGTACAATCATGGTCCTTTAACTTTTCCATCCACCTTCGTTGTCTCATGTTCAATTCTTTTTGAGAAAACAAGTATTTCAAACTCTTATGGTCGGTGAAGATCTCAAACTTAGACCCATACAAGTAGTGTTTCCACTTATGCAACGCGAAAATAATCGCAACCAACTCCATATCGTGTGTCGGGTAATTACGTTCATGAATAGACAACTTCCTCGATGCATAGGCGATCACTTCCATTCCATTACGCATCAAAACACAACCCAAACCTTCCTTGGAAGCATCAGCATTTGTAGATCACAAATTATCTCCTCCACTAGGCAAAGCCAAAATAGGTGCCGATGTCAACCGATTCTTAAGCTCTTGGAAACTAGACTCACATTTCGCTCCAAACAAGCGGCACATTCTTACGTGTCAACCTCGTCATAGGAGTTACAATTCTAGAAAAACCTTCAATAAACCTCAGGTAATAACCCGGTAACCCCAAGAAACTCGAACCTCGGTGGCGAACTAGGCCTCTTCAATTCATCACCGCTTCAATCTTAGAAGGATCAGCGGCTATCCGGCGCTAGAAACGATATGCCAAGAAAGATACTTCCTCGAGCCAAAAGGCACATTTGCTAAACTTGGCATAAAAGGCTTCTCAGAAGAATAGACAACACAATCCTCAAATGTTTCTCATGCTCCTCAGAGATTTCGAATACACTAAAATATCATCGATGAAGACTACAACAAAGGCAATCAAGATAAGCTGTGAAAGACACGGTTCATCAAATCCATAAACACCGGCGGCGCATTAAATCGTCAACAAGCGGCATCACCACAAATTCAAAATGCCCATACCTAGTGCGAAAAGCCGTCTTCGGAATGTCTTCCTCTCTAACCTTCAATTGGTAGTAACCCCATCTCAAATCAAGCTTAGAGTAGACAATAGACCCTTGCAAGCGGTCAAAAGATCATCGATGTGGGGTAGAGGATACTTATTCTTAATGATAGTCACCTTATTCAATTCTCGGTAATCTATGCATAACCATAGAAACTCCCATCTTTCTTCCTCACAAACAAGACCAGAGTGCCCCGAGGCGACACACTTGGTTTAACAAAACCAATCTCGAGGAGTTCTTGCAAGCGGGTTTTCAACTCCCATAAGCTCATGGGTGCCATCTATCGATGCCTTAGAAATCGGTGAAGTCCCAGAATAAGCTCAATCTGAAATTCTAGTTCTCTGTCGGGTGGCATAGCATGATCGGTAGAAAACACGTCGGGAAATTCACACTCTACGGAACCTCTTCTAAGTTAGGCGAAGACTTCCTCTTATCAACTACGCATGCAAGATAACCCGTACACCCTTGAGACGGTAATTTTCTAGCCCTTAGCGAGAAATAAAATGCACGTCACTCGAAGCATGATCACCCACAAAAAGTAAGCTTCGAGCACACCAGGCATATAAAAGGTAACCCTCTTTCTATGGCGGTCAACTATAGCATGATAAGCACATAACCGGTCCATGCCAAGAATCACATCAAAATCACGTATAGGAAGAACTACCAAGTCCATGCAAAGTGTGGTCACCCACCAAAACATCACAAGATTTAAACACTTGACCGAGCATATATTCCCCGGCGGGGTAGAAACTTCAAGTAAATATGGCAAGGTTGAGGCAATACGCAAGATTCTCAATAAAATGCGAAGCAACATATGAATCACGAAGACCACGGATCTATGAGAACTTCGAGCCTTATGATCGAATATAGAAAGAGTACCTCTATCACGGTAGTAGACCCCGAACCTCGCGGCGATCAGCGCGAAACCACGACCTTGAACCTTGGTTTACCATCCCATATCTCTCTTAGCCCAGGCTATTTGCTGGCCGGCGCCACGGCGATTGGCCTTATATTTGGGACAATCCTTCTCACATGAGTCGTCCATCTCCTAAATGAAACACTTCCCATTCTTTCCCCGACATCTATCGGTGTGTGCCCGGACCGGCGAAACGAACAGGCAATCATAGCTCATTCTGCGAGACCCTTGCCCACTTAGATGAAGAAGTATTGTTACCTTGTTTCCCAGGCGTGGCCTACTTTGGCTTGGCCTCCACTTCTCCGATCACGGTTCCTTGATAACCCCTTATTACCGAATTGGCATTTCACGATTCTTTGAGTAGTCTGCAGTGCACTACTAGCATTATTCTTGACTCGGTGTTCCTCAATGTCTTGCTCAATCTCATAAGCTCTATCAAGCTACGATCAGATAATCGGTGAGCTTAAGCGCTAGAATACGCTTTCTAAACTTCGGTTCTTAACCCGCTTCACAAACTTGTGTGTTCTCGTGCCTCAGTGGGAATCGGAATCACGTACAATATCGGCTCAATTACGTGAACTTTGCGAGAATACTACGCCTGCAGTCATGCTACCTTGCTCAAGATCATAGAACTCTTTCTCTCTTTGGTTGCGAACTACATCAGGCACATACTCATTCTTAAACTCTCTTTGGAAATTGGCCCAGTAATGGGAACTTGTTGCATCTCCCAACTCTCTTTCAACACGGTCCACCAATGCTCGGCTCCCTTAAACTTAAAGGTTGCTAACATCACTCTTTCTTCGTCGGAACACCCCACATGGACAATACCTTGATCATTTCCTCCATCCATAATTCGGCTTCTTTCGGTTTTGGTTCTCCAGAAGCGAACTAGGCTTTAGCTTAAGAAACCTCTCTAAGAGAGTAGTATCGAGTCCTTGGTCTCGGTGGTGGAGGTGGTGGTGAGTCTTGCTCCTCTGCACGACCTCACGGCTGCCCCGGCCAGGAAAAGCTAACAATGCGATGTAGTTCAGCCATATCAGGAACTCACAGGATCCTCGGCGGCGGTACCTCTACTTCGGGTTCAGCAGGAACTCTCACGGGTCTACCTCTCAGGATTAACCATCGGACTCCTACAAGAATTCACTCGGCGTTAAAATCAACACACAAATAACCAACCCAACTAGGCCATGGAACCTATCTGGCGAGCGGCTAACTATAGCTCGATACCAAGCGTGACGAGCCAGGACCCGTCACGAGATCAGTGTGCCGTCAAATAATCAATAACCAAGCATGCATAGTAGGATCATAAAATTCATGTGGCCTTGACATCGCATCAAACAACAACTCGGCTACACTTGGCGGGAAAAATAACCTAAAATAAACAAGTCATCGGCGTTACAGTAGAACTTGACAACTACTCTACAATTATTAACACATGCTTATAATAACCTCAGCGGCCCGCAACATGCCGGAACAACAACCAACAATAATTAAGCGAGCTTTAGCGGAAGAAAACCGTAGTGAACCATACACATATAAGCAGGCTCGACTTATAAATTCGTACCAAAAGATTACAAGTATTATAAGTTAAGTTACAGCAACAACAAAACCCCAAGCCAAGTCTACATGACTTGCTTCCCACGATCCTTTCCAAAATAAAAGATTAACTAATAGATGTCCAAAAGAGCAACTTGCTAATACAAACAACCAAGCGAGTACAAGCGAGTCTATCAGGGCCGTCTCCTCGGCGGATCTGGAAAAGACAAAGCAAACAAATAGGGTAAGTCGAAAGACTTAGTAAGTTACTACAATGCATGTTCATGTATAGCATGACATTTATCTGATTATGGAACATAATCATCATATACACTTAGCACATTATCATCATATGGCACTTAGCATATTGTTCACATAAGTGCGTAAAGTAAATCATACAAGTAGGATATGATAGTCACGGCTTCGTAGCTCTGCAATACAATTTTGTTACTAGTTCGTGCCATCGATGTTATGTGAATTCATCGACTCATACAGAAACCTACTCGATCTCAATAGCAAGCCAATGCGGCACTTAGCGTCTGACAAAGGGCTGCTTCCCCCCTGCGGCCTGGTGGAGGGGTGTGTGAAGTCCAGTGCGGCGATCCATAGCAAGCACGAATCCCATAATTGTTGAAGGCGTGCATCGTCCCACCTTGACTCAATAAACAAACCAAATTACGCCCGGTGGACTCAATGCAATGCACAAGTAGATACTTGACTTAAACCAATTAAGGACCGAGGTCGACAAGAGCCGAACTCGACCAACCATGTAGGGTGATAATCTACACTATAAAGTCATATCAAGGCAAATAAATTGCACAAACCAACCTTTCCAAAACTTGTATAACCATCAAACCAATCTCATACTTGAGTAAACCAAATCAAGCGGTGTTCAAACCGTAGAGTTGAAATTAGGGTTGACACGTTCAAATATTCCCTAGAGTCGACTCAGTTGAGTCTTTGCTCTAAATTCCCCAGAATTTGGAGAAATTGAAGCTATATCTTCATAACTTGACCTAGGTCATTTCTAGGTTCAACAAGGTATTAAATTCACCAGGCAATGCAAAGTGATTCATGTTCATCATAGAGTTCATTTCATAAGATAGAACACATAAAACATAACAACATATAATGTGAGCTCCATTTAGGGCATTCTCATATGAACAAACTTCAACAACAAACAATATACATGTCTCTAACATGTTTAAAACTTTAAATAGGCAAGATGAAAGAATAATATAGGCTTTCACAAGCAAGAATTCAACCTATACATGCTCCTAACAAGATCAAAATCTCAACATACAAGAAGATAGCATGAAAGGCATACATGTGTCCTCATTGACCTCAACCACCATAGGCTTTGCTTCCTAGGGTCAATGAGAACTTAAAAGAAGAAGATGAAGAAAGTAACTTACTTGATATACACCAAAGAAAGCAATAAAGGAAACCAATCGGATGGAAATGCTCCCTTCTTGAAGCTACAACTTTAATGAAGGACTCTTGGGCAAATGATGAATGGATGATGAAGGATGAAGATGAAGACCTCAAGAAACCATGGAAGAGTTAGAGAGGATGAAATTCGTTTTTGGAAGAGGGAGGGTGAGAATGAGGGTCAAAAATGCAGAAATGGTTGATATTTGTCTAGATTTTGAGTGGGACAAGTGTCAACAACTTGTGGTCCTTTTCTAATCTGATTTGTGGCTTAATTGGTCACTAATGAACTCTTAACTCATCATTAAAAACTAATTAGGGATGTTAGGACTTAAGTAGGAAGGGTTAGGGAGGTTTAGGATAGGTTTAGATATGGGTTTGAAGTGTACAATTCGTCCAATTTCAGAACAGGAGAAAATCATCCCGTAGGACAAAAGCGAGGTGAGGCGGGCGCCTCACCAGGCCATGCGGCGCCTCAACATCACGGGCCTCCCCAGTTCGAGACAATCGAAATTACTCTCGGCATTTGAGGCGGGCGCCTCACGGCCTTTCCCATGCGGCGCACCAAACTCGAGAATCTCTAAACTTGAACTTGATCAAA
>CM028377.1:137069412-137224639 GCA_013146195.2 Codonopsis lanceolata | reverse complement strand
TTGGGAATAGTATTGGGGAAGATATGTACCAAATCGATCCATATTTTCCAACTAACCCTTTAGCTTTGTCTCTATTTGTTTCTTCCCCTTGTTCTAGATGTCAATAGGGCAAAGCCCTGCATGCCTGCCCGCCACCCATTAGGGCGGATTGAATCGATATATTAAATACCCATTTGAAAAATGTCTTTTGTCTGCAAGTGTCCGCCGCACTTTCTTAATTTTATATTGCAATTGCACTTTCGAAGAAATGACCAAATGAGTATAGCCCACTTCCCACAAACAAAATTTCAACCCATTCCATAATTCCATTTGGACTTTACATCTAATTAGAGTTAGGTTAGGTTAGTATAAATATAATAGTTTCTCGTGATCTCACCCAAAACGAACAAAAAAATACTTTCACTCTTTTCTCTCGGCCATCACACGATTCACACAGACAAGACGTTATCATGCCGCTCTTTGCTCCTCGGCTCTTATCTCTCTCATCTCACGCTCTTTCTCACGCCATCTTCATTCGCCTTTTTCGCCAATCGCCGCTATCGTTTTCGCCGCCTTCGGGTTTCCTCGATCCTCTTTCTCTTCATTTCGAGACGCTTGCCGCCTCGCTCTCCGCCTCCGGGCTGGCCACCTGCTCCAATCTAGATCTCACGCCTCTCTTTCCTTCTCGCCTTCCTCTTCTAGATCCCTGCGGCTCTCCTCCACAACCTCGGCCTCGACTACCTCAATCGATACCGCTGATTGCTACGCTTTTGAGTCCCCATTATCAATTGCTTAGTTTGCTACTTAAAGCCAATAAATACCTTCATAATTGTTGTGACATACTAGTGTTTCTACTTTCTATACCAATATTAAAATTTAATATTGGTATTATATTAATTATATAATTAATTAGTATATTGGTATATCAATTAATTGGTTTATTTTGTCATGAAATCCAAATATTTTAAGTTAAATGATTGATAATAAAAATTAAAACTAAACCCATTTTTGCTTGGCAGAGGGCTAGGGGTTTTCGGGACCGTTATGTTCGCGGACTTTCCTTGACCCATTTCTACCCGGGCTTTTTAGGCCCGTGGGCAAACTTAGATCCCTTGAGCTCGTTTTGTGACTCTACCTTGTTCTTATTCAAATACACAAATTGTAACTTTGACTCAAAATTTACTTTTTGGTATTCATATTTTCTTGGGATTTGCACTTTATGTAATGAAATTGAATTGGTACATTTAAATTTTTAATCTTATAAATTGTAATATGATCATTATTTTAATATTTTTAGATTATTAGATGATATTTAATATTAATATTAATATATGTGAAGGTTTTAATTATTGTTAGTTAAATTATATTAGAAAAATCGAAAACTATTGTAATTATCCCTTAATTCTAGGCCCCCATAGATCCCCACCTAGGTTCCCTAGGTGCTCATTTTACGCCTAGCGGATGCCTAGCGATTTTTAGAAAATTGATTGTATATACATTGCCTTGTTTTAGGACAACCCACTAACTCACCACCAAGTTCCACCCTGTTACTAATGGATTTCTCCCAATCTACCCCAACATATTTATGTTTTCATGGAGAATCAACAACAACTCCCAAAAGAAAATGAATAAAAAAAAATGATGAAAGCAACCACCATCCACCACCTTAGACTTTTGTGGATATCGCTCCAACCCTAAACCAACATCAAAATCCCTCGACGATCTAGTCCAAATCTTAAATGTGCATCCTTTATAGAAAAAAACATGTTAATTCGAGTATTGTATTTAAGAATTCCTCGATCTAGGTTTGGGGGAGCATGGACAAGAATGGCAAAAAAAATTAAAATATGAAATTTGAAAGTACAAAATTACCATCGCACATGATCGAACCCGTTATCTTTATAGCGTCTATTAGGCCCAAGGGGCAAACTGAGACAAATTGTAACATGGAGTGTGAAAATGGGAAAGAATTAGATCGGGAGGTAAATTGAGATTTGGTGGATACTATTGGGGGGCTAGTTATATTTTGCCCAAAATTTTATAATAGTTATATTATTCACCCTCCTCTAGACCTAATTTGTACCCTTTGGGGCTCATGAAGTAGGCGTTGGGTCTCTTTGTTAGTCAAAATCTTAAGAGTTAGTAATCTTTTGCTGCTCCCAAGTAATTTTTAAAATTTTTTGTGATATCCTTTTAGAGCTACACCCCCAGCCACTAGTCAAGGACATGAGTGTCATTCATAACACTCTTCTATAGTGAGAGCATACACATCTAGAAAGTCATTCTTTATGTGAACGAATGACACATATATACATGGATTTACAGTACATATAACACTTAATTATGTAACACCATAAACAAGTTTACTAACATGATATATAGAAAATAAAAAAAATTACAATAAAAGAACACAAGCTACTAATAATCGTACCTTTTTGCATTTGCGATTTTGATCAAACCGCTCTTCAACAACCCATCCTACGAGCAGCCACTCATAGGTAGGGTATCCTTTATCAGAGAACACCGAGTATCCAACATTGGCTCGACGTTGATACTGTATTCTCTTATGCACGTTTATCAGGGTGTAGGCTGTTTGTGTAGGAATACGCCCATCATCTTTTAGCCTATACACCCTGACAACGATTGTAGGTGCATAATGCCGTTGATAATAAATTTGCCCCAAAGGAAGTAGGGTCAAGGTTGGTGGAGCAGCTCGCGGTTGTGATTGGGCCGCCGGCGGTGCTCCACGCCTAGGGTAAGGCTCAAAAGCATTAGTTGCCCTTATGCGAGTTGCTCTATACTGGTTCATTGTTGAGACTCGAGAGCTTGGTGAATTGGACTAACGAATATGGAGGTCTAAGCTCTCGTGACACCTTTGTTACAAATGAATAGTACAAAATATCAAGAGACAATGGATAGGGGTGGAGTGGGGAGGAATAAATGGGTTTTTTCTTTCTGATTACACAGACAATTTTCAGAATTTATGCGAAAGGCCAAATGGCCATATGCTTTATTTTTTTTCAAATCAAATTTAGATTTGTATTTTAGTCACTAATTACAACAATTAGCTATTTGTAATCTTGAAGTAATGCATATTTCTTATATCTTTTGACACACATTCACACCAACTTTTCAAGTATTATCTTGAAAGATGCCTTTGGTGGGTGTTTGACATTGTATCTTTCCTGTAATCTATATTTTTTTTTCTCAACGTAAATTCAATTATTTAAAATAAAGATAAGTGAGATAAGAGAGAATTTAATTTTGGTAATTAAATACACCATGTATATATATATTATTCAAACATGAGATAAGTGTAACATTAAATTGAGTCTATCCCAATACCTTTGTAAGACGTGGTATATACCCTTCGTCCAGAAATAAATGACGTTATAGGATTTTAAGACAAATTTATTCACATTTTACTAAAATTTTTCTTATTAATTACTTTCTAATTAAATGTTGTATTTTCTTTGTGAATATGAACAATTTATTTTTCTAAAAAAAGAAGAATAATATAGTCTTTTTATAAACTTCCTTAATCTGTGTGCAAATCTCTTAAAAAATAACTTATTTTGGGACGAAGAGAGTATATAACAAATGTTCTTAGAGCACTTGTTAAGATTGTCCTTGTTGAAAATTGAAACCTTTGTTATTTAGGGGTATTTAATACTCCATCGGTTTCTAAATAATCGTCCTCATTTTCTTTTTTGTCTGTTTTAAAATAATTTTCCTCTTTCAAAACCTTCTTTTTAAGAAAACACTTTTATCACATTATCCTTATTTTTTTACCTACTTTAATTATGACCATATACTCGAGACATTAAAGAAAACCACACATTACACCAATATATGTAATACATTTAATTATTTTTTCTTAAACGGTGTCCCAAATCAAACAGAACGATTATTTCAAAACGGAGTAGTATATTTTTCGTTAAATTTAGTGAATCCAATGGGTTCATATTATTATTATTAGAAAGCTAATATGTTTGAAGGGTTAAGATTTTGTTGATTTCTTTAGATTACAAGTAATATGACATTTTACATGAATGAGATGACTATTAATGTAATTAGTGAATAAAGTTATTACCAAAAACAAAGTCTAAATTAAAAAGGTTATTCTAACATGAGATATATTCAATTCATTATCGAGTGTTTTTCTTTTCCTTTGTAAGATGCAATAATTAAATTCAATACTTAATTAATGTGAATTCAGTGATTACAGATAAATATAAGTTGAGATAAGAGGGAATATGATTTTGGTAATTAAATACACAATTTATTCACCCAATGAGTTCATAATGCAAAGCTAATTAATAGATATATAAAGGCTTTTTTTTTTGTTGTTGATAAATTACATTAATGAAATGACTATTTCAGTAATAAGTTAATACTCACTGAAGTTTTTTTTAATACTCACTGAAGTTGTTATGAATAATAATTCAAATTAGTTGCACATCATAACTAAGAAATATATCGTAATAGGAGATAAGTTAACATTAAATTTAGTCGATCACAAACCCGTTATTAGATGTAATTATTAACTTTCCTTCTTATATATATATATACTAGTATTTTTGCCCATGCCGATGGCACAACGCCAGTTTGTGAATTTATCAATAAATGAAGCAGATAATGTGAAAATGAATTAATATTTACTTATAATTTGTCTAAGTTAATTATGATAACAGTTACAAAAAATTATTTCAAATTACAAAACTTATGATTTTTTTTTAAAATTTATTTGTATACGAAATTGCAGGCCGAAAAAAAATTAAATTGATTAAGTTAATTACGATAATAATTAAATAGAAAAAAAATTAAAATATAAATATTCAAAACTTAGACATAAATTAAATTGAGATTCAGTTTCAAAAAATAAATTGATTAAATTCATTACCATAACAGTTAAAAAAACAAATATTTCAAATTACAAAACTTACAAATTTTTTAGCATAAAATTGATTAATTAATTAAAATATCGAAAAGAAAAGGAACATGTGTTTGGTGGAGGAAGGATTAGCGGCCACCAACCGTGAATATTGGGGGGGAGTTGGAGAGAGAGAGGGGGTAGTTGCTCAACCGCTATTCACACATGTGAAGTCTGGGCGTGGTAATGACTGTATGATCTTTGTAAAGGAATTAATCTTAGCCCCTAAATAGCTTTAGTCAATTGCACATGTGCGACTTTGAGCTGTATATATATATATATATATATTCATACCCGTGCTTATTGCACATTGCTAGTATATTTGATTTTGTCAATTGAAATGACAGTGCCTAAATATAAGGTGCGATTTAAAAAAAATGTTACAATTGAGGGGTACATTGCTTCAAGTGATAGTTGAGGTATTGATGTTTTATAAGGGGTAACTGTTCAGAAAATTAATCGCAGAGCGTAACTTTGAAATGTGAAGAAAAAACACAGGAAGAAGAAAAAGGGGTGACTGCTCATAATATTAATTGTAGGGGGTGAGTTGTAATAGGAAAAAAATAGGGAGTTAAAAATAGAGAACTACTCACACATGTGAATGTGAGGGTGAATTTCAACCGTGAAATTTTTAAAGATAATTTAATCTCAACATCTGAATAGTCATAGTCAATTGCATATGTGCGAACCTAGTTGTTTAATAATATACCGTGCCCATGACACGGCGCGAGTAGGAGAGGATATCAGTATTGGAGGGTGTGAATATTTAAATAAATCAATATATATATATATATATGTTTTAATCATGTTTCAAAAAGAGTCTAAAATAACAAATTGAAAATGAAGACCTCTCGGTAATCAATTAAAACAATATGATTATTCAACAGTGGAGAAAAAAAAACTTTTTTTGTAATTTTTTTTAAGGAAACAGTGACAGTACCTTTCTAGATTTTATTAATAGAAACAAAATTACAAATTTGAGGGGGACAACCAGAAAACAAAATTTAAATTATTTTTTCCTGTGATTAAGAAAAAAATAAAGTTGAAAATTTATTTCTTAATCAATAACTCGAAAAGTACCTAGATCAAAAAACAATGAAACTTATTCATTCGAAATTATTATGCTTAATATGTCCAAGATTGTTAATTTAATATATAATCCATATTATATTAATGACTAGTTAATATTAAAATAGAGGAAGGTTGTAGTGCTGAATTGTTTTACAATATTCAAACAGAAAAAAAACTGTCCTAAGATTCCTTTCTACAAAACCTCAAAAAGTTAAAACTAAATTATAAACCCAATTTTTCGAGCATAGACTATTTCGATTGAATGAATAGCTGCAAGGAAAAAGTAAATATAAAATCCCTTTGTATTTTAATAGTTTCAACCCGACCCGTTTTGATAAAACTCTTTGCAACCCTTTTGACATTTGAGTTATAATGGGTTGCGACCCGTTACAGATTATTTTTTTGGAAGCTGATGTGCATATTTTGGATCTGCTTCAATGGCTTGTGGGCCTAATCTAATGGCCCATTATATTTTACATAATGCCAGAAGGCTTGGGCCGGGCAGATAATCCACGAGCTAGGCTCGTTCCATCCATGTATAAATAACCCCACTAGTCCATAGTGAAAGGGTCTCTCTCTTCTTCTGATTGAGAATCACACACGCACTTGGGGGCTACGCGCCCTCTCTTTCATATGTGTACTGATAAACATGCCGGAGGGTTTTAGGCGGGGGCCCTCCCCGCCGACTCACGGTGTTTATTTACAGATAATATAGCCAGATATCCACCACCGGCGACAATAGGGCTGCCGGATGGCAACTCCGACGATCCATGTCCACCGCTACCTTCGGCACCCCCGGTATGATGCTTTTTTGGATAAATCAGTTGGTTCAGTTGCCGGGAACCGAAACAATGGAAAACATTGAGTGAGTGAAGGGGAACAAAAATCGAGACAAAGCCTAAGGAAGGAATTATGACAAGACGGAGAGGATCATTTGAGGAAAGTCACTGACATCGCAAAAGGATTTCTCGCACTTTTAAAGAGCATGGAGTAGCAAACCAAAACCGGCATCACAGATGGTTTCGTTTCACCGGAGCGATGCTGGCGATACACAACTACAGTCGTTCGACCTCACACGCGTCGCCATGTGGGTTGTGGTGGGCGGAAGAACATATCAACATCTTTCACCCCGTGCAAACCCAGATCATAATATTGCAGCAGAGCATGGATGAATTTGAAGTTTCAACAACAATTTAGGAGCTAAAAGGGAGAGTAAACAAAATTTCAATTTCGTGGTCTTCTTTCCTGAAAATTAATAGAAGATGATGATGGTGTTTTCTCCTCCGCCTTCTCCTCCACTCATTGTGTAGTTTGTGGAGCCTCGCGCATAACTAAAAATTGTTAGCAATGTGAAAATTGTTGTCGAAGGAACCAATGGTACTCACACGTGCTACCAACGACAGTGGTAGTAGTTGACCCCTCACGCGCCAGTCACGCACCGGAGATGAGCCCCACGTAATCCCTCCATCATGCGTCGGTTACGACGCATTAACAGGTGTAACAGTTTTGGTGAGTAACCGACCTGGTTCACAGAAGGAGTTGGATGGTTTGTTCATCCTCTTCGGGGTTGGTTCAGATTGGTTCCCACTTCCCACCATTCTTAATTAGGTGTTCTCTTTCCTTTTTCTCTCAGTTTTCTACGAATTTTGCTCACGTTACTCTGCTTGTCGGGTAGCTATTATACGCCTAACTAATTAAAGTTAAGTTAAAATGAAAAATCGTTTGATCGCTCAAGACTACTGCAACTTGTACGGGTTTACAACAAAAAAATAATGTGGTTAAGTCACCAATTATTGATTATCATAATTATCGGGTAAGAGATACATAATTGATTATTTAATTTTGAGATAATTACTCATGACATTTACTATTTGGCATAAAGTAATTTGAATGTGATTAAGTCACCAATTATATGACATGCGGTATATGATATTATGAAGAGCTAGGGCTGTTAAAACGGGCTTGCGGGGCGGGTTTGCCCGCGGGCCTGAAAAGCCCACTGTGAAACGGGGTGGGGCGGGAAAGCCCGCGAACATAACGATCCTGAAATCTTCTAGCCCAACCCGCCCCGCGTAGGGCCGTGGGCAAAACGGGCAAGCCCACAAAAAATAGATTTATTTATTTATTTATTTATTATCAATTATTTGAATTTAGAATTAAGATAGATTTGAATTTTCAACCGATAAACCAGATTAGGCTTTTGGATTAGGTACACTGTTATAGAATACTTTAATATTATAACATACCCACTTGCAATTATGTGGAGACGATGAGTTTATCGAACTGCATTACTTGTTTTTCTTGTACGTATCCATAACCTGAAGCAGTGTATCCATATGCCACTATCTTTGGAACTGATTTGAATCCGTTAGCCTCAAGAATTTTATAATGAAATAATTTCATAATTAGTTATTGATCTGTTTTTGTAGCCATTGAAATTTATTCTTATTTTGATATTTGACTATTACATATAGTCAAATAAAAAAGAGTAATTTTATTTCCAAGATAGACATAAAAATAATCATATCCAATATAATTAAATCCACCAAAATGGTCAATATTAGCTTGAGAATGGAAGTTAGGGGTGACCAGGACCGGCCCAACCGTTATTGAGGCCTAAAGCGAATTATAAAATGAGACTTTTTTAAAATAAATAATAATTTATTATTAAAATTATTATATTTTTATTTAAAGTTTATCTTTCGTGCTTTTTGAGATGCAAAATCATTCATTAAATTATTGTAATCGATTTCACTTAACAATTCTTTTTCAATAGATAATAAAGCTAGTTTACTTAGTCTTTGTTGAGACATTATCGATCTTAGATAAAATTTTATTAATTTTAGCTTAGAAAAACGTATTTCTACCGAAGCAATAGTTATTAGAATTGTTAGCATTATTCTATAAGCGATCTCCGTATTTGGAAAATAATCAACCCTTAATATATAATTAAGTATGTCATTTGGTGTATCATTCTTCATTTGTGTAATTTCTCTTAAAACTTTTAGTTCCATAAATAGATTTAATCCCTCAATATCATAGTTATAATTATGTTTTAATGAATTTTCAAGGTTAAGACAATTTTCTTTTAAATTTTCATTATTCAATGACCTGAATTTCTCAATGCTAAATAAAAAACTGAAAATATCTTGATACATTTTAAATTGTTCAAATCTACTTTGAAAAATATTTTGAGTTTATAATTGTTTTTATAATTTTTGTTTTAATTTCATGTGCTAACAAGTTTATCAATTCAATTAGTTTAGGAAACTTGGTACAAATAGTAATAGTGAAAAAAATTGAGGCCTTCTATTGGCTGAGGCCTAAAGCCCTTGTTTACCCTCCCCCTTGGGCCGGCCCTGGGGGTGACCTTAGTCCGGTTCGGTCCAATTTTTTTGGAAAAAAAGAGAAAATCGGAACCTGACCAATAGTCTGGTTCTCAAAAAAATTAGAACCAGAACCAACCCAATATGTACGAGAACCAAAACATTGAGTCTGGTCCAAAATCAATCAAAGAGGTATGAGAACCAGGATCAGACCAATACTATGATTTTTTACTTTTTAACTGTTTAATACAACATAATAAAAATTTTAAGACCGAAACTTCATAAAAAATTAAAAAACTTTCGATAAAAGTACATTCAACAATTAAAAATGTCGAACTCATAAACTCATAACATAACAAGCCGGTGGAAAAAATAAAATAAAATAGTACAAACTAAAAAGTAGAACAAAGAAAGTATTAGGAATTAATAAAAAAAACTTCTTAATGCCAAAATCCAAACACACAAAATACCAGGGGCTACCATGGTCAACCAAACCTTGACTGAGTTTTGACTTGAGCCATTTTTATGAGGAGCAGGTGCAGGTGCATATGATGGTGATGGCGAAGGGGATACCGGAACATGTGGTTGTGTGGGACCTGGAAATGGAAATGGTGACTGAATCGGTGCGGTGGGGGCCTTAGGGGGAGTGGTGGTTGCTGGAACCCGGAGAGAAAGAGAATACCGGCCTGGGTGAGAGAGAGTATTTTTATGATCGAAAGAGTGAGAGTTCTAGACCCTAAAAATAAGTCCAACTTAATCTATTATACTGCTTATTATTATTGGAATGGACAAAATGGGCTTGGCCCTTGGGCAGTTGAGCAATGTTTGAATTCTTTTAAGAATTATAAGCCATAGGCGGATAGGCCTAGAGTTCAGAAAATGCGGGTTGCCCGTCCCCCGCCCTGCCCTGCACGGACAAAGCCCAAAAAGCCCATTTTCCAAACGGGCATCCAATATATCAGCCCAATCCGCCCCTAGTGGGTGGCAGGGCGGGCATGCCTGCGGGCTTTTACCCTATTTGACAGCTCTATGAAGAGCATTTATGTCATATATAAATTGTATTAAATACGTCCAATGTACCTTGAATTATTGACTTAATTGACATTGTGCACGAGATAACATGATTTATTTGCTTATGAATCAAAATAATGATATTACGTCATTTTTTGGTCGTGTTGTGTAGAAAGTAGAAATGTGATTACTTCTTGCTCGCATAAGTTAAATGCACATAAAGGCCCATTTTCCGTAAAGGCTCATTTGATTTGTATTGGCCCAAGAGGCCCGACCCATTGAGGCTCATTTGTTTGCACCTATTCAACTCGAACAGTTCACAAAAGTTGCGTGTACAACTTGAGGGGGAGTCTTAAGGAAAGTCTAGGCCCAAGAGGCCCAATTACCATGTAAGCCCAATTGGGCCTTAATCTTAGATATATAGGTTTGTAATAAAGGGTTAATCTAATCCAATTCATAATAAACAGTTTCTTTTCTCTCTTTCACCTATTGTCGTATTGTGTGCGAGATCGCTTCTCATCTCACCTCCAGCCACCACCGCCAATGGTGGTGGTCTGGCTACCCTCAATCCATCTAACCCACTTATAGAATTTAACAGCTTTCGACTTTTATTATAGAGAAAAAATGTTGGGTATATCACTTAGGTTATAGAAGGGTTAGGTGTTTGGTTCATAATTAAGTACTTGTGAAGGAAAGTCTCACTCTTTTAGTTAGCATTTGGAGTTGAGAAAGCCCAATAAAATTGAAGGTAACAACTTCTCCACAGTGTGTTTTTCAAGATACGGGGAGCCCCTATGTGAGGGGTAGATTGTTCGGTTTCTCACATCATGTATTGGGTGATTAGTTCATAAGTGTGAAGGAATTCACACCCTTTATGCTAGCTTAAATTAATAAGTGTGATGGAATGTCTCACCCTATGAGCTAGCTTTGGCCTTGAAAAGGCCGAATAGCAGTCAACAAACAAACGTTACGGATATTAGACCACTCAATTCAAATTATAACAGATAAGTAAAATTTTACGTGACAATAAATGTTGTGAAATAAAATATTGTTGCCCCATGTATACCGTTAGATACGATTGGGTTTCCCAACCCATCCACCTCCCAACGTAAGGGGAAGATTATTGTTAGGTATCATATATCAACTAGTGATGCACCCGTGCGTTACACGGTGCGCAAGTGTAAAATTATACACTCAATTAAAGTTAAATTATATGCAATTAAAAACTTTAATATGACAAAATAAACATAAATTAATAAACAGTAAAATTAAATTTAAAAAATCACATAAATTTGAAAAAAACGTTATTATAAATTTTGGAATATTTATTTATATACAACATTTGTCATTGAACATGTACGACTATTACAATTGTCATTATCACATAACAAAATTTGAAGGCATTTAAGATTAGTAACTCTAGATAAAGTGGCATACAACCAACCATGACTAAAAACGGGTGTTTTTAAGTGATTGTCCTACAATTGACAATGATTGACGATGACATTTATTTATAAACATTGCTTAATTTGAAAGAAATTTTATGATCAGATGGCAATGTCATTCTTGGAATCATTACAGTACCACTAGAATTTCTCTTTGACAAAAAGAACTAAAGGGTATGGTCTATGTTGCGAAGCAACATTTCTAAAGTTCTGACCTTCAAATTCAACTCATAATATGAGATTCCAAAACATGTAATTCAATTTTAAAATTCAGGAGTATGTATATCGTTCAAAAGATCAACGTTTCCATCCGAATGACACAGAGAATCTAAGCTCTATATGGTCTTCCTTTTGAAATGTTCATTGATACCACATAATTAAAAAAAAGAAAAAAACATTTTCTACATTATTGTTTATATGACTATTCAATTAAAAAATACAAACAAAAAAAAGGAAAAATACCATTGTGACAACATAGTTTATATATGACATTTCAATTATATAAAACACACATCAAAAAAGGCAAAAATATCACTATTTTTCACATGACCAAACTTTTTCAATTGACTTCATCCGAATTATTTTTACTTATTAGTAATGGACCGGAAACACTATAGGGAAACATTTAGGTTAACACACTTTGGTGAATTTTCAAACGCTTTAGTCAACGATAATATTATCAAATCGCTAAAGTCCACGATTATGCATCGCAATGCATCATTTGAGATTATACACTGACTTTGTGACGACCCGACCCAGACTCCAATGCGAAATCCCAAGGTCGTGCCGTCAAGACAAGCTAAAAGACGGACAAGCACCCGCTAAGCGTAGTGGTGCGAATGGAGAGTTGAACCAACAAACTCTAAACGGAAAGGTAAAGCCATAACGGCGATACGGAACAACTAAAAATTAAAATCTGCGGAAGCAAATCATAAGTGGAACCCAAGCCTTTAATCCTAAACAAAGGAATAAAGGCGAGAGATAACTATCTCTCGGGAATTCTACGACTTCGCGTGGCGCAACATTCCGCACGGACAACAAACCATCGGCAAACCTAAGGCCGGCAAATCAACAGAATACCAACCTGATAAACAACCACTCAACGGCTACAACATGCCGGAGGGACAAATCAACTAGACGAATAAGATATTAAAATACTAACAACTAAACCAAAGTCTCTCGACTAAAGTCGTCGGAGATGACAATACCAACAATGCTAGAATGAGTGAGCTAAAGCATGCTCGAAATAACAAGGGAATAACCTCTAAAAGATACAACAGCTCGACCAAGCAAGTCGGCTCCCAAAATAATACGATAACAAAATACTAACATGATCTACCCAAGTAAAGTTTACATAACTTTACATTCGTGTCTCACAGATACAATAATAACATAATAATAATAAATCCAAGCTTAAAGCCCGGAAGACCACCTTCTAGAAATCACTATCCGAAGCCGCAAAGCGGGATCACTGCACACACTAAGGAAAACAAACACACGAAATGAGTCATAATGACCCAGTAAGTTACTAAATGCAATTGTATGGCATAGCATGACGTGACATGTCATAATGCACAAACATGTATAAAATCATGGCATCTTAATCGTATACCAACAATAAACTTGTATAAAGTCATCATGTAACATAAACTTCATAAACCACATAGCATGTTATCTTTCATATAAGTGCTTATACCTAAGCACGTAAAACCAAGACCTGGGCCAAGCCCTCAATATTCAAATCATGGGTACCACCCACAAATGATCATAATCTGGGTTTCAATCCTCAAATGATCACAACTCACCAGTTTTCTTAATGAGTACCTCGTTACATTCATCCAACCCGAGGATGAGAAATGGGAGCTCGATATCAGGCTAGGGGGCGCTAATACGAGACCACATCCCACTATTGGCCATATAGTGAGGAGAAAGGGTACCAATGCGGCGATTCATAGCGAATGTTTCCAAAGGCTATGAATCGTCCCATTCTTGCCAAAAGCGACCAACGCCATTGGACTCGGATCAAGATGCTCAAGTAGATATTTACTTGCATAAACCAATAAGGACCAAGTCCATCATAAAAGAACTTATCAATTCAAGTAGGTCATAATGCTCTACAAAACCCAATAAACAATGCACATAATTGTACACACTTAACATGTTCAACTAACTTGTAAGTTTAGTTCAAAAACCACATATTGAAGTAGTCATAATCAAGAATAGCTTATAAGCTCAATAAATCACAAAGTGAGGTCTACTATAGTCCCCTACTCAAGATTAAATCAAAGACTATTATTTAGTCTAAGAACAACCACAAGCAGGCTTAGCATTTAAGCTTATACATAAAGGCATACCGGACTCAACCATAGTCCTAACAGTCGAACATAAGCGACATCCTCAAAACCATTCTCATAAATGACAAGACTACAAGTAGTCCAAGACCCATAAGTTTTCCATGTACGTTCATCTGAATTTCCTAAAAGAAATCTCATTCAATAATCATTTCTTAAGGATACACGAGGTCATTGATTGGTCTCTAGTGCTCAGTGCTCTGAGCACGCTCTAAATAAATCCCCAATAAGCCTCTATATCATGGGTGTCACAAATGGGACACAATTCGAGATCTCGGGTACTCACAATCAAAACCAACCAAACCCGAACATCGTAGGATTTCAACATAAGGCTCACTAACATCTTATCGAACCTAAAATGACTCCATTGAGTCTTAATATCGCATTTCATTAAATACACATTTCATAAATCCCAAAACTAACACATCATTCAAGTTTATAATAATTCTCCCAAAAATAATCCGGGCTTGTTTCCCAAGCCTAAAAATCCAAGAACTCAACATAACCATAATCAAACGAATCCCAAATGTCGTAGGACTTCAACCCGAGTTCATTAACACTTTATTGAACTTACTAAGACTCCGTTGAGTCTAAATGCTAAGTTTCATCATTTACGCACTTCATCAATTTCAACAATAATACTCACTTTATTTAACAACAATTTCCCAATAATTCGGGCTTGATTCTCAAGCCCTAAAATTCACAACAAACCCAACATAAATCATCCTACACATGGCATTGACAAGTTCATACCCCCAAAAATACACAAAATAGACATATTTCCACAATGAACCCAAATAACATATGGACATGATTTCTAGCATGCTCATAAGCCTAGAAACATAAGATGAAGAGTAATCATATATCTCAACAATCATAGAAACCACTCTACAAATGCTCCTACAAGTTTATACTTCCAAAAATCCCCAAAATTGGGCATACAAAGCATATCACGTGTTCATTGCCCACAAATAGCATATAGGTTGTTTTCCTTAGGGCCAATGAACCAAAATCAAAAGGAAGTAACTTACCTAGCTTGAGTGAAAACTCAAGAGAACACAAATCCGATCGGTGAACTTGTTCTACACGTCGAGGGCTTCAAGATTTTGAAGTTTGAAGGCAATCGGTTGGTTGGATCGTCTTGGATCGAAGAGAGAAGGAAGCTAGGGCTTGAATCTCCCTTGGACTCTCTCTCTCTATAATACGTATGGATGAGGAGAAGAAATGAAGAGATTTCGACAAATTGCAAAGGGGTTTGGGTATTTATACCCCCAAATTGAGGAGGCACATTAGACATTTCCCAAGTACAATTAGTAGAGATTAGGACTAATCAATCACTAATCTAACCTTAATTAACTTCCAACTAATGTTAGGACATGATTTGGGTTAAGTATGGGTGGTTAGGAAGGGTTTAGAGGGGGTTTAATGAGGGTAGGATAGGTATTTTTCGTCAAAACACAAAACAGGGGAAAAATCCCGTAACTGCAATCTGATATTGAGGCGGGCGCCTCACATCTCTCAGGCGGGCGCTGGGCTTACGCCGAGGTATTTCATTTTGCAAAGCTCTCGACTTGAGGCGGGCGCCTGTATGGCGGCGCTGGGCCTCGAACCTTCAAAACTTGGTCTAAACATGTCCTAAATGGTCCCAAACTCATGGGCAACCATTCTAAGGTCTAACCCAACTCAAAACAAGTCGAAAACACACCGAAAAACTCCGAAACAACTCGGGCGAAAGCCGGGAAGGGGTGCAACAACGTCAACCGGAGCAGCGAATGAACTCGAAATCGAACGAGCAATGAAAGGAGACTTTTAAGGCAAGTCTAAGGGCTAATGAAGAAGCTTAAATACTTCTAGAAAGTCGAATAACAACTAGGGAAATAAGAATCCCAAAGGAGAGACGATTACGCGACTCGATTCCCGAACTACGCGATAGAGACGAACGCTATCTCCAAAACTTCCAAATCATCGATAGACTTAAGGGACACCTCAAACTTGAAGTCTAATGCATCTAAACATATTAATAAACCATCTTAAAGAGGTCTAGGACCCAAACCGAGGTCACGAACACAAAACGCAAGTAAACCCTCAATCGCGTCGCATTCCGACTATCGTCGAGTCACGACTTGTGACTTTAGGAAGTCAACAACTATATGAAGTCTCTTAATAATGTTTTGGTCTTAATATGGTCTCTCATACATATCTAGACTCTCTCGCAAACCAAACATACAGTCGACAAAGGAAGAAGTGCAAGTATAGCACGCAAACCGAGCTAACGAAGAAGCGGGGCGTCACACCCTCTCCACCTTAAAAAGAATTCGTCCCGAATTCTAAATCATGATACAAACCACAATATATCGAGTTCAAAACCATCAACCTAGACTCGAATCTCTGAGTCTACCACCACAATATACACGAGGGTTAAACTCTAATAATCCAAATTCGAAAGTCTACGAACTCTCGATAGACACAACAACATCAACACTTACGATTGAAAAATAACATGACTCATACTTGAGTCGCAAATACACACAAGAACACATTACGCCAATCATGTAGGCAAAATCCCAAACTTCAATATAAGAACACATTCAACTACCGAAACTATTTGTTTCGGGGCACATCATGAAATTCAAGCACAAAAGATTCTAAGTTACAAGAATTAATAATTGCCTATGGAGCAATTTACAAACAAATCAAAGATAATCAAGCCAGCATTTCAAACCATGTAAATCACACTCGCGATTTCCCCATCGCGGGTGAGAACACATAATAGCACATTAATGAAATGTTTTAAAAATTCATTCCATTTCAGTCCATTCCATTTGGTAACGGGTATAGTCAATTTCTAACTTAGCTCTTACCAATCCTAGTCCAACGACGAATACCTTTTGCTCACCAATTCAGGGTACCTACTGAATTAGCTTCAAAAGTTTCCGTCGTAAGGATGCGAGGGTTCATGAATAAAAAGTTTTAAGCATCCTTCAAACAGTCCCCTATACTAATGAAATGAATGAACAAGAGATAATAATTATAAAATAAGAATTTAATATTTTAAAAATGTAAATGCATCAAATTGATGTTTCCTACAACTAATGCACATAACTGAATAAAAATTCAGACCAAGTAACAAGGTCTATTACCTTGGCAAACAACAATTATAGCTATCACAAAACTCGTGTACCTAGTACACTCAACCAAGATAATTTCCCAGTAATCACCACGAATCGACAAGGCTACTAATGCCCGTAACGTCCATACTCCGCAAAACTATCCTTTCTTAAGCTCTAGACCGAGTCTACAACCAATGCATACACTAAGCATCCTAACACAACGTTAACGTCTCAATACTCACGGTGAAGCATCACTCTTTCCCGTGCAGCCGTGATTATCCCCTAAATCGCAACCTTTAACCTTCTCACAAGTCGAGTGTATATCCTACTCGCATAGTAACCACTAACATTAATATAATATCATATTAGTCATTACATAAAACATATCCTTATATAATATACAAACATTATACCAAACCAATAAATATCAACTTACAATTCATGCTTCATATATATATTCATATATATATATACATACATATACATACTATGGCCTTTATATATAACCACACAAAACCAAAACTCTATATATAGCATAGTCTTATATATATATATAGACTAAACAAGAATCCATACACAACGTACGATTACCTACCGGTAATTCACAAAACAAACCATGTCATATATCGATCTCACATTGGGGTATTATTTCCGATCGAGCAAATAACCAAT
Source organism: Codonopsis lanceolata (assembly GCA_013146195.2). NCBI lineage: Eukaryota > Viridiplantae > Streptophyta > Magnoliopsida > Asterales > Campanulaceae > Codonopsis > Codonopsis lanceolata. Next base: position 137,206,741 of record CM028377.1, on the reverse strand, counting down.
ATTACACAATACACCATGTAATGTATGTATGAATGCACATGAGTTACCGATTAAAACGTGTACTCATAATAACGGTAATAGTAGCAACGGTATAATTTACGTATATATATACAAGGATATACCTTCCTATTTCGGATAGGTCTCAAAACTCCGCAATGGCCAACCGCCACGCGCGCACGACCTCAAACTCTAGGCCGTCCACCACTGTCTCTCTTGGAGCCACTGGATTGTTGACTAGTACTCCCAGACTGATTAACTCTCATTTTCGGGCAATCCTTACGAACATGATCACCGCCACAAGCGAAGCACTTTCCTGCCTTGCCCCAACATCTGTTCTCGGCATGTCCTGTCCTCATACAAAAATTACATATCAACTCGCCGCCTCGTCGTCTCCGACTAGAGGTAGGAACATCACTCCGTCTACCAGTACGTGTGATTTCTTGATTAACTTTCTGAGGTGCTGCCTGCCCTCTATTACCATCATTGCCCCTAATAGTACTCGAGGCTCTATTTTGAGCATACTCCTCGATGTCCAACTCCATTGCATACGCACGATCCACAGCGACTCGGTAATCCGTAAGTTGCAACGGAACGAGCTGCCTACGATATTTCATCTTTAGGCCCTTCACAAACCGTTGGGTCTTCCTAGCCTCATCTGGTACTAAGTAACCACAATAGCGAGCCAACTCTATGAACTTCGCTGAATACTGAGCCACCGTCATAGCTCCTTGTTCTAATGCCATGAACTCCGCTTCTCTTCTTTCCCGAACTACTGCCGGAATAAACTGTGCCATAAACTCCATCGTGAAGTTTTCCCACACTTGAGGCACTCCATGGTGACTCCAACTATCTCGTAACACATGCCACCAATGGTCAGCCACACCAGTTAATTTAAACACTGCTAGGGTCACCATCTCTTCTGACATACAACCCATAGCTGCAAAGATCTTCTCCATGCTTTCTATCCAAAGTTCTGCTTTAGAAGCATCGGGTCCTCCATCGAAGCTCTCAGGTTTCAACTTCAAGAATCTCGCAAGAATGATAGAATCGTCTTCCATCCCAAACATCTGCTGAGGAGTCACACGCGGATCCGTAACATTCTCCCCTCTCTCGTTGCCACGAGTTGTACCCGAACGGGGTCTACTAGAACTAGCTCCACGCCAAATTCCTGACATAATACGCCTACAAAGAACACTTAGCGTTAATAACTCAACAATAAACCCAACCCAACTAGGCCAAGGAACCTATCCTGGCGAAATAGCTAACTTATAGCTCTGATACCAACTGTGACGACCCGACCCAGACTCCAATGCGAAATCCCAAGGTCGTGCCGTCAAGACAAGCTAAAAGACGGACAAGCACCCGCTAAGCGTAGTGGTGCGAGTGGAGAGTTGAACCAACAAACTCTAAACGGAAAGGTAAAGCCATAACGGCGATACGGAACAACTAAAAATTAAAATCTGCGGAAGCAAATCATAAGTGGAACCCAAGCCTTTAATCCTAAACAAAGGAACGCAAGGCTGAGAGATAACTATCTCTCAGGAATTCTACGACTCGCGTGACGCAACATTGCGCACGGACAACAAACCATCGGCAAACCTAAGGCCGGCAAATCAACATAATACCAACCTGATAAACAACCACTCAACGGCTACAACATGCCGGAGGGACAAATCAACTAGACGAATAAGATATTAAAATACTAACAACTAAACCAAAGTCTCTCGACTAAAGTCGTCGGAGATGACAATACCAACAATGCTAGAATGAGTGAGCTAAAGCATGCTCGAAATAACAAGGGAATAACCTCTAAAAGATACAACAGCTCGACCAAGCAAGTCGGCTCCCAAAATAATACGATAACAAAATACTAACATGATCTACCCAAGTAAAGTTTACATAACTTTACATTCGTGTCTCACAGATACAATAATAACATAATAATAATAAATCCAAGCTTAAAGCCCGGAAGACCACCTTCTAGAAATCACTATCCGAAGCCGCCGCGCGTACAAACGGGATCACTGCACACACTAAGGAAAACAAACACACGAAATGAGTCATAATGACCCAGTAAGTTACTAAATGCAATTGTATGGCATAGCATGACGTGGCATGTCATAATGCACAAACATGTATAAAATCATGGCATCTTAATCGTATACCAACAATAAACTTGTATAAAGTCATCATGTAACATAAACTTCATAAACCACATAGCATGTTATCTTTCATATAAGTGCTTATACCTAAGCACGTAAAACCAAGACCTGGGCCAAGCCCTCAATATTCAAATCATGGGTACCACCCACAAATGATCATAATCTGGGTTTCAATCCTCAAATGATCACAACTCACCAATTTTCTTAATGAGTACCTCGTTACATTCATCCAACCCGAGGATGAGAAATGGGAGCTCGATATCAGGCTAGGGGGCGCTAATACGAGACCACATCCCACTATTGGCCATATAGTGAGGAGAAAGGGTACCAATGCGGCGATTCATAGCGAATGTTTCCAAAGGCTATGAATCGTCCCATTGCCGACAAAACGACCAAGACGCCAGCTGGACTCAGATCAAGATGCTCAAGTAGATATTTACTTGCATAAACCAATAAGGACCAAGTCCATCATAAAAGAACTTATCAATGCAAGTAGGTCATAATGCTCTACAAAACCCAATAAACAATGCACATAATTGTACACACTTAACATGTTCAACTAACTTGTAAGTTTAGTTCAAAAACCACATATTGAAGTAGTCATAATCAAGAATAGCTTATAAGCTCAATAAATCACAAAGTGAGGTCTACTATAGTCCCCTACTCAAGATTAAATCAAAGACTATTATTTAGTCTAAGAACAACCACAAACAGGGCTTAGCATTTAAGCTTATACATAAAGGCATACCGGACTCAACCATAGTCCTAACCGTCGAACATAAACGACATCCTCAAAACCATTCTCATAAATGACAAGACTACACCGTAGTCCAAGACCCGCAAGTTTTCCATGTACGTTCATCTGAATTTCCTAAAAGAAATCTCATTCAATAATCATTTCTTAAGGATACACGAGGTCATTGATTGGTCTCTAGTGCTCCGTGCTCTACGAGCACGCTCTAAATAAATCCCCAATAAGCCTCTATATCATGGGTGTCACAAATGGGACACAATTCGAGATGCTCGGGTACTCACAATCAAAACCAACCAAACCCGAACATCGTAGGATTTCAACATAAGGCTCACTAACATCTTATCGAACCTAAAATGACTCCATTGAGTCTTAATATCGCATTTCATTAAATACACATTTCATAAATCCCAAAACTAACACATCATTCAAGTTTATAATAATTCTCCCAAAAATAATCCGGGCTTGTTTCCCAAGCCTAAAAATCCAAGAACTCAACATAACCATAATCAAACGAATCCCAAATGTCGTAGGACTTCAACCCGAGTTCATTAACACTTTATTGAACTTACTAAGACTCCGTTGAGTCTAAATGCTAAGTTTCATCATTTACGCACTTCATCAATTTCAACAATAATACCCACTTTATTTAACAACAATTTCCCAATAATTCGGGCTTGATTCTCAAGCCCTAAAATTCACAACAAACCCAACATAAATCATCCTACACATGGCATTGACAAGTTCATACCCCCAAAAATACACAAAATAGACATATTTCCACAATGAACCCAAATAACATATGGACATGATTTCTAGCATGCTCATAAGCCTAGAAACATAAGATGAAGAGTAATCATATATCTCAACAATCATAGAAACCACTCTACAAATGCTCCTACAAGTTTATACTTCCAAAAATCCCCAAAATTGGGCATACAAAGCATATCACGTGTTCATTGCCCACAAATAGCATATAGGTTGTTTTCCTTAGGGCCAATGAACCAAAATCAAAAGGAAGTAACTTACCTAGCTTGAGTGAAAACTCAAGAGAACACAAATCCGATCGGTGAACTTGTTCTACACGTCGAGGGCTTCAAGATTCTGAAGTTTGAAGGCAATCGGTTGGTTGGATCGTCTTGGATCGAAGAGAGAAGGAAGCTAGGGCTTGAATCTCCCTTGGACTCTCTCTCTCTCTATAATACGTATGGATGAGGAGAAGAAATGAAGAGATTTCAGCAAATTGCAAAGGGGGTTTGGGTATTTATACCCCCAAATTGAGGAGGGCACATTAGACATTTCCCAAGTACAATTAGTAGAGATTAGGACTAATCAATCACTAATCTAACCTTAATTAACTTCCAACTAATGTTAGGACATGATTTGGGTTAAGTATGGGTGGTTAGGAAGGGTTTAGAGGGGGTTTAATGAGGGTAGGATAGGTATTTTTCGTCAAAACACAAAACAGGGGAAAAATCCCGTAACTGCAATCTGATGTTGAGGCGGGCGCCTCACATCTCTCCAGGCGGGCGCCTGGGCTTCTGCCCAGGGTATTTCATTTTGCAAAGCTCTCAGTACTTGAGGCGGGCGCCTCACTATGGCCAGGCGGGCGCCTGGGCCTCTGAACCTTCAAAACTTGGTCTAAACATGTCCTAAATGGTCCCAAACTCATGGGAAACCATTCTAAGGTCTAACCCAACTCAAAACAAGTCGAAAACACACCCGAACAACTCCCGAAACAACTCGAGCGAACCGGAAGGGGTGCAACAACGTGCAACCGGAACGACGAATGAACTCGAAATCGAACGAGCAATGAAAGGAGACTTTTAAGGCAAGTCTAAGGGCTAATGAAGAAGCTTAAATACTTCTAGAAAGTCGAATAACAACTAGGGAAATAAGAATCCCAAAGGAGAGACGATTACGCGACTCGATTCCCGAATTACGCGATAGAGACGAACGTTATCTCCAAAACTTCCAAATCATCGATAGACTTAAGGGACACCTCCAACTTGAAGTCTAATGCATCTAAACATATTAATAAACCATCTTAAAGAGGTCTAGGACCCAAACCGAGGTCACGAACACAAAACGCAAGTAAACCCTCAATCGCGTCGCATTCCGACTATCGTCGAGTCACGACTTGTGACTTTAGGAAGTCAACAACTATATGAAGTCTCTTAATAATGTTTTGGTCTTAATATGGTCTCTCATACATATCTATACCCTCTCGCAAACCAAACATACAGTCGACAAAGGAAGAAGTGCAAGTATAGCACGCAAACCGAGCTAACGAAGGAGCGGGGCGTCACAGACTTCCCCAATGTAACCCCATTAAATCACTTTAGCTTATCCACATATGTAAGCTTTTTTTAATATAATTTTTATATTAAGTGAAATTTTGCTATTAGTCCATAGTATTCAACTTTATAATTTGATTATTTTAAAAATCTTAGTGTTAAAAATTATTGAAAAAATTTTTAAATGGTAATTTTTTTGCTAGTATTCCCTAGGAAAAAATTTCTTCTTTCTTTCTTTCTCAGATCTACAACTATGCATCGTAGCTTTCGATTGAGTATTGGAGGTTGCGATGCAACAATTAGGGTGGACTTAAGTTGTCCATTGCAACCCTCGTTTTTTTCATTGCGATGCCCAGTTTTGGTGGGACTTCAATCCATTGTGATGCACATCTTTTTCACTGCGATGCCCAATTTTGGTGGGACTTCAATATTCTATTGCGACGCGCGACTTTTACTTTGCGATGCCCAATTTTGGGTGTGGACTTCATGCGCGTGTTTGTTGTTCATGAAGTGTATCTTCGTCATTTTATTTGTAAAAGTGTGACCTAATTCATCAACCGTTAACATCCATGAGGTAATTATTTTATCAATTTGTTTCTGATTTGAATTCAAGATTTGTTATATTTCATAATTATTCTTGTTTAAAACAATTAACTTTTTATTTCGACTTACCTTATAAACTGAGAATGTCAATTATTTCCCTGTTTAAATCTTTAAAGACAATTAAAAAAGTACAAATTGTAATGGACTTGCATTTATCATATCTGAGCTAAGAGCATGAATTATTTAGAAAAAAAAATAAGGTTTAAATTATATAGACTGTATTTCCTCTTCGAAAATCCTAAATATGTATGAATTTCTTGTATAAAATAGTTTCTGAGGTTTATTTCAAGTATATAGCTTTACATTACAATTATGGCCAAGTTATATGCTTTTAAATATTTTTAATACATATTGTAAAAAAATTAGTCTTGCATCCATACAAAATAAAATGGAATTGAATATTTATAAAAAAATTGCTAAAAAATATGAAACTTATTCCATTATTCCATATATGATATATTCCCTCATAAATGTTCTTAGGATAAATTGTTTTGGATTTATGCCAAGTTTGTCAAATAGGCAGATAATTAATATTTTTCTTTGACAATTTTTAATTGAAAATACTTTGAACTCCATGTGTAAATTTGTATGTTACAATAGATAAAATAACTTAAAATATTGCTTAAGTAAAGTATTTAATTGAAAATTAGAATTTATTTACAACATAAACAATTTCAACTATTATTCAAAAGTTATACAATTATTTTTCCAATTTTTTTTTGCTAGATATGTATGCTAAATGTTTTGATCCAATATAATCCAAAGATCACAAAAGAGTTAAACAATTCCGATAAAATAATCATTGCAACTTTTTTACTAAACTTAAAATGACTTACAAAATATGCACAAACTTTTATTTTATTTATCTCATGCTTCCATATTTTTTTGTCTTTGGCAATAATTTTTTAGTCAATATGCCTCTTTCTTAAGAGGCTGGATTACCCACAGGATTCCGTCGCTAATGGCTCTCCAGCGACATAATTTTTCCGTCGGTGGGTCGTCGGTGATCACGCGTCGCAGATGTCCGACGGACCAATTTCTATATTTCTATTTCAGTCATGATATTCATTTGAAACAAAATAATAATTGATGAAAGCATATGTTGTTCTAATGGACATAATGAGCCAAATAAACAAAATAATTCAGAAAATAAGAGGGAAAAACTGACCTTTTGAAGAATTCCTATTTATTTTTTGCTTGTTACAAATAATTGTAGATTTTATAATCTCTATGAAACTGCCTTGATTCGTATAACTCCAAGGATTAAATATTTTTTTTGGTTGAAACTTGTGAAGACATGTACAAACTGCAGAGACATTCTTTGGCGATATTTTGGGGCTATATATCAATTATATATACTCGACTACAAAATATTTTAGAAGGAACTCAACTATTTATATTAGGTGGAATGTATGGATTTCAAGGTTGGATGTTCAATGTCAAATTACTAAATAAATGCTGTCAAATACAAATGTTTATATTCCATATGTTCAAATACATTGGTTGCATACTTGCATTGAATACAACTATTCATATTTCAATGACATCACACATTTTAATGAACCGGTTAAAAATAAATATGAATTGATAATTATTCAAAGTTTTGTGTTATAGTATACATTCGTACACATTTAAAAATGAATCTGAAAAGTTTTTACATTTATTTTTCCAATAAAATATTATGTCATTTCCAAAGCAAAACTATTACATAATCGAAACAAAAGTGTTTCTAAATTTAAAATGTTACTTTTGACGGAAACTTTTAATAATTTGTTCCTCACATATATATTATGGAATGGGCTGTTTGTTTGGTTAATAAATCTAAGGAAATGTCTAACTCTTTTAGCTAACTTTTGGCATTACCCAGCAAAAAACTCTACATACATTGATAGGAAAATAATAATAAATAAATAAAAATAAAAACTACAGGCCAAGTTTCAGATTTGCAGTCAACCACTCAGTTCAAATAAGACATGCTCCTTTCGCACCCAACAAATAGATTCCAAATTCGCATTAGACCACTCAGTTCAAATTATAGGACAAAATTTTAATTTTATGTGACAAAAAGGGTTGTAAAATTAAAACATACTTCGTTATTTCTTTAAATAATGTCATCTTTATATTTTAGGTCATTTCAAATAACGACTAGAGGGCTTGGAAACTTGAGATGGAGGGGTATCGCCGTATCGGGTTTATTAGGTATTCAGTTTACGTCTTCAAAATCCCCTCTGAACACGTTAGTTTATTTGCAGAAAAGATGGAATATGAAAACCTTATTGAAGATTTTGTTTCTACGAATGTTAGAAGAACGATGCTTTTCAAATAATTCGATAATAGTTTGAAAGTTTAGTGATTTTGGTACTTCATTTGTAACAAAACAAGTTTTATACTATAATATTACTCCCTCCGTCCCTAAATTATCGTCCTCCTTTCCTTTTTCGTCCGTCCCAAAATAATTGTCCACTTTGAAACTTACCTTTTTAGAATATCACTTTTATCACTTTACCCTTACTTTTTCACCCTACTTTAATTATGGGTCACATACACATGGACTTTAAAGAAAACTATACATTAAACCAATATTAATAATCCAGTCAAATATATTTTCTTAAACGGTGCACCGGGTCAACCAGAACAATAAATTAGGGACGGAGAGAGTATAAAATATGTACTCTATTTTAATCTTTTCGTAATGATCTTTTATTAATTTTAGGACCTAATTATAAATTTTAGACAGGACCCTCAAAATGTCAGTGCCGGTCCTTATTATGGTCAAAAAAAATTGTAATTATGTCTAATTTTAATGCTTGTTATATACTCCCTCCTTTCAATGCTTGTTATATACTCCCTCCGCCCCAAAGTATATGACGTTTTAATGAGTTTTTTTGTTCAAAAATAGATGACGCTTTGTAATTTTCAAGGAACTTTTTCTCTTTTTTCCCAATTATACTTATATTTATTGACTACGTAACTCGTGTTTGACTCTTTAGGCAATAATATCAAGACACCTCATTAATGTTTGGATATGGACAGTTTAATCTTTACAATATGTTTCATTTGTCTGTATGAAAAACTCAAAAATGTTATATATTTTGAGACAGAAGGAGTAGTATATATTTCTTAATAATTAGACGTTTCAATCATGGATTCTTTACCAACGAGCTCTAGCTCAACTGGTACTGCTCACTTCTCCTAACGGAGAGGTCGGGTGTTCAAGTCCCACTAGCGACTCCCTGGACTTTACAACTTTCAATAGAAAGGTCGGGTGTTCAAGCCTCTTTAGAGGCAACGTTGTTGTTCAAGCCTTACCCAAAGGCCCCATTTAGCTCTACTCGCTTATCTTAACAGAGAAGTCGAGTGTTCAAGCCCCACCAAAGGCACCCTGGTACATCACTACTCTCAACCGAGAGGTCGGGTGTTCAAAGCCTCACTAGAGGCACCGTTTGTTCTAGCCACACCAAAAGACATCATATATCTATAATTGTAGTCTTTCAAGGCATTAAAATATTAATAAAAAAAGTTTTAAAAAAAAATCATGGATTCTTTGCGTAGAATAGTGAGAGTATTTCACTAAAAATTTCTAGCATAGTTGGATTGTCTTAGTAATGAGATGGCTTCATGACAACCGCAATTACATTGTACAAATTTGAAGGAAATGTCACATTAATTAAAAGGAAAAATTTCAGCTTCAAATTTCAATAAACCAACTCGATCCAAGAACTCTTAAATCCTTTTATTCATGAGACAGTGAGAGTTGGAACAAGTATACAAGTTGCGGACTCAATCGGAAATAGGAATTCAAAGCTCTAGATGAACTTAATGGAGTCTTCCAATATGTGGCACCATGTATAATTTAGAGCTTAGATTCTCCATCTTCTTGAGTCAATTTCCCAATCTCTTCCTGAAACCTCTCCATGGCTTCAATGGGCAAGCAAACTGGCACTAATTAATATCCCTTCTTCTCCTTTCCCATTCCTGAACCACGTATAAACGCTCTCGTAAGGCAACGACTCAAGACTAATCCCTCCGCATATCGCCTTCCCCCATCCGAAATCCACTTCTCCAAACCTAGCCCTCGAGGCATCCGAAACAATAAAATTCCATGATCCTGAGAGCGGGGGTCGACCCTTGATTACCATCAGATCCATCATAGATCTCATGTACTCTTTAGTCACTTTACTCTTGGCAAGCCTCACTAATCCCAATGGATATCCCAATGAATTTGTAAATAACCTTCCGGCCTCTGAAACTGCGAAAGTGGTGACCGATGTGCCAGTGCCGCCATAGTATCCAGAAGGTAAGTCGAGATTATTTTTCCTTCGCACGTTGACAAAGTACGTAAGCATAACAACCTGTTTTGACTCTAATTGAAGAGATATTGTGTGCGATCGCCATATCAAGTCTTATGCAAGATCCAAAATCCAGTGGTGAGGTAATCTCTTCCCTTGCAATTCCCCAAAAAGCAACAACCTCCCATGTGCCTCCAGACCCAAACCCCCAACCGGACACTAACCCACCAAACACATACACGCACTGACCATGTCGAAAGTGGAGCAACGTTCAATATTTGGTGGAAGATTTTTGCGAATGCATTTTATTTCTCTCGGACCAAAGAAAAAAATACGAGAGACTAAGTTATGGTGTTGCATGCTTTGGACATGGATTGTTTGATTGTCACCCGATTTCTCGTACTCTTAGTGTCTGTCTACATGTAATGCGTGGCTGACTTCGCCCACTTAAATGTTCTCTTTTCCATAAAGGAACTACGGAAATGGTCGGTCCAACCATTATGGAGGCCTAAAGCGAATTATAGAATGAGACCTTTTAAAAGTATAAAATAATTTATTATAAAAATTATTATATTTTTATTTGAAGTTTATCTTTCGTGCTTTTTGAGATGCAAAAATCATTTATTAAATTGTTGTAATCGATTTCAGTTAAAGTTAGTCCAGTTAATCTTTGTTGAGACATTGTCGATCTTAGATAAGATTTTATTAATTTTAGCTTAGAAAAACTTCTTTCTGCCGAAGCAACAGTTACATGAATTATTAGCATTATTCTATGAGCGATCTCCGCACTTGGAAAAGATTGAACCCTTAATATATAATTAAGTATGTCCTTTGGTGTATCATTTTTCACTTGTATGATTTCTCTTAAAAAAATTAGTTTTATAAATATATTTAATCTCTCAATATCAGAGTTGTCATTATGTTTTAATGAATTTTCAAGGTTAATACAATTTTCTTTTAAATTTTCATTATTCAATGACCTTAATTTCTCAATGCTAAATAAAAAACCAAAAATATCTTGATACATTTTAAATTGTTCAAATCTATTTTGAAATGAAGAGATTACTTTATCTAGTATGTACAAGAAATAATCAACTTTAAATGATTCTTCGGAAGATCTTACTACTTCATTGTTAATATTTTCATCAAATTACTTTTTTCTACGAATAGTACGTTTTTCACGAAACTTAGGTTCTATATTCATTTATATCGCAATTTCTTTGGCAAAAATTATCTCCTTAAGTAGATAACTGTTAATTGAATAATTTTTATTTAGTTTAGCTAATTAGCTGTTTAGGATCTATTAATATAAGAGTAGTACTAATAATAAAAAAAATTTAGGCCTTCTATTTAATGAGGCCTAAAGACCTAGTTTACCAAGCTTTGCCCTTGGGCCGGCCACATAAGAAACGGAATTAAGCCGAAAGCATCGCTAACACAACGGTTAAAGCGTAAGTCAAAAACTAAGCCCCCACATACTAAACGCGTCATCTGCATTTCATTTCAAATATAACTATACAAATAAAGTAGGTGAGTAATTAATGTTTTAGTGATGTTAAAAAGGAAGAAGAAAAAGAAATTAAATACAAAGATAGTTGATTAATTCTAACTCACTTGAATCAAAATCAGTGGACAGCCCACAATATCACTAGAGCCAGGGACATCATGTAGCAGCTCCTTCATGTACAGACATGGTAACTGCCTAATAGTGTCACCTAGTTTTTCAAGCGTGACATCTGCGTCTGTTTCAACGAACAACAGCCTTTCGCCATTACAATCGACAGTGAGCTTATTGTTTTGTCCTTCAAATATAAATTGTTGCGCAACAATGATACTTTTTCGAATTCAAAGTGTGTTGCCGGAGCTGTTGAAGGAGACGATGACATTTTCAAAACAATATTTCGAAAAATGATCTTTTGTGATTTAAAAAAAGAATAGTGAAGTTTTGAGGTTAGAAACTTTGAAAAAGGGACCGGCCAGAATTTTACCATAAATTAATGTTTTGTTTAGCCCGTTTTTTAATTGGGCTTTGTATGTTTTCTTTGGTTATGACACGCTTGACCCGGATTTTGTATAGAGATTTGAGATGGAATCGAGTCTAAAATTATTAAAAAACAACCTGATAAATATTTATAATTGTATTTTAGATTTTTTCCAATTTCTAATAAGCCAATTAAAACGTTAGTTTTATAACTTAGATTCCTTAGCACACCCATGATAATAATGTTTTTTGTTTAACAAAAAATAAATACATAAAATATTAAACGATATGTTATATTCCAATATTTGATCAATATTCAATCACCATTGATAAAAGATTATTAATATGCGATAAATGCGCTTCCATCTCGTACAATGGCCAAATTATGATTGTTGTAATGAATATTTTTAGATTATTTTAAATCCAACTAATTAATATAATTCATTGATTATAGACGGAATAGAGAGGACCAATATCTAGGGCCTATGGAGGTGGGCTTGGGAATCAACTTTTGGACTTTTGTTTGGGGCCGATTTGAACATTAGACACCTAGGCGGCTAAGCCCGAGCCCAACCTTATCCCTAAGGGCCAGGGTAGGTTATTACATGAGCCATGATTGGGTTTTTTTGGGGACTCAGCTCACTGTGCTTGAGGCTTAAGGCTAAGGGCCAAATTTTGCATGCCTAAATAAGACGAAGGTAAAAGCTAATAAATTTTGGAAAAAGGAAAAAAAGAAAGGTCATTGAGCCCCCTTACTTTTTTTAAAATATTCATATAGGTGATCCACTGATCCTACTTATATACCCCCTCTGTTCCGGGTAAAGAGTCCCCATTTGAAAGTCAAACTTTTAAAGAAAATAACACTTTAAGTAGTTCATTAATAATAAAATGACATTTTTATGCCTTAATTTTTAATAGTGAATTCTTTAAGTGAAACAACCCAAAATGGAATAGTGGACTCTTTGCCTGGAACGAAGGGAGTATTATTCAGTTAGGCCATCAAACTATAATTTCGTCAACAAATTGCCCCATTTTTTAGCTTTTGTTAGTTTATGTTGTTAAGTGGGCTTGAAAGCCCCATTTGACCACTTTTGTAATGTAATTGGTGTAAACAACTATGACAAAAAAGTCTTTCGGGCCACCCTATGTTTTCAGAATATTCTTGTAGGCCATCCTATGTTTCCAAAATATAAGCATAAAACAACATTCATTTTATTAAAAAAATAATAAACGTAATGTTAAATGCATGGTTTATATTTGATAATTTTACCACAAATAGTAAGAAAACAAGTGAAGGTTTTAGTTTATTGGCAATGTGCCCCCTCAACTAGAACATTTTCTTTAATCACACCTTCTGTTTAAGCACGACATTTGAGTTGATAGAAATTGTCCTCTTGGACTCACATCATGACCGTATTTAGGTATTTTTTTAAACATAATGTCATTTTGATGGTTTAATTAATTATCTCGTACATAGGAACTATAATGAAGGCATTAGGTAAACATACTAAGATACTCCATCGCACCTTATAAAACAAGTATTGTTGTAGAAAGCAAAAATAAAAACAGAAAACGAATAATTAAAGTATTGCAACCCAAATTTACCCAACGATTTAATAACATAAAGATGTTGCATAATCTTCCACTAAATGCCAAAAATATATTGTCAAAATATATTACATATGCATTGCTACATGAACGATTTATTACCAAACGAAAGAAAGCAAAGAAACTTCCTTTATTTAACTAACGCTGGCGCTCCATGGCATTTCTGGCCTTAATTTTAGAAGTATACTGCTTCCCATTACGGTCGTAGTAAAACTGCAAAGATCATAATGGTAAAATTAACATGTAAATAACATTTTCAGAAACAATAATTAATACATTACCACTAGATTTTACATGACTATGAAGATATATATATATATATAATTATAATTATAACGATATAATGTTTATACGAGTTTCACACAAACTCTCTCTAGTTATGAGAAATACATGTACTAGCATATGCCATGATAAGTTGGTATGTATAGAAAGTAAAGAACAATGTGCTTGGCTCTTCGCGCATTCTTTGGAAGGTACCAACCGCTAAGGATGATGTTAGTTTGTTTTTGTCGTCATAATCTCCTTGTATCCAATATCGATATTTAAGCTTTAATCCTTCAAATATCCTATTCCACGAACTCATACACATAGAATATCTCAGCAACATGTGTGATTGCCTATGTAAGGCAATAGGTTGTGCTTGATAAGGGATTGTAGTGCTTGGCCGGGTCGAGGGGGAGTGTGCTTGATAATTGTTGGATAGTAAAGCCGTGTTTCTCACTTAAACCTTCAGCGTGAGAATTAGAGTTAAAAAGAGTAAATACCCTTCAGACATGTATAATGCAGCTCATATGTTATAATATTAGGCTTACCTGAATCAATTAATGTTCTATAGTAATCATACAAAGGCTTTGGATTGGGTGGCCACACAAATTAGCAAGTTCATTAATCTTCGACTATCGTGTCACATGCTCGTTAGAAGAACATAATTGTTTGTAGAGATTGTGGTTTACACCATGTTGTCCTCATCACGGACAGGCTCATTTGCCTCAATGAAGAGGATCTGAGATGTGGACATGCTTGATTGTATCTAGGACGTTTCATGATTTAGTTGTGCCTACCTTATACATTGAGGTAAGAGATGCATGTGGTTCGTGATTGTTGCAAGGGGTATATGTTCTTTGGTGGTGTCCAAGAAAGGTCTAACTTGCAGAGATGACACCAACTAGGCAGTGTTCAGTACAATATTTATGATCATTAACATGTTTTCTTTCTTAATAAGAATATGTCAAAGTACTAAACATATCTAAAAGTACAAAGCTAAGTAAATAGGTCGATTAAAACTAAGAAAAATATATTTTTCATTTTTTGTTGTGTTGAGCAATATCTTGACCCTTATTCTTTATACGTACACCATCATTGCCTTTATTTGTCAACAAGAAACTACATATTCTAAATCATGAAAAACATAGAGGAATAATCACATGGAAGTCGAAGCCAACTTCATAACCTTGCGAGTTTGTAAACTTTGATATTCTTCTGGATATGTGCTACAGGGACATACGATAAATCATTTTACTCTTTTCTGTTATGTTTAATGCATTTGAAGATCAAACGTTTGACATTGCATTAAAAAAAAGTTATCCCTAATACGGTAAAAAAATCTAGGTTCTATGCACCAGAAAACATTTATTTCTTAAACTTGAGTTACATCATACACCATAAAAACTAGTGTTTTAATTCCTTCTGTCTAATTTAACAAACTTGACTCATTTTTTGAATATTCATGTAACAATTACTTGTAAATATATATATCCTTATTTGAGCTTCTCTCCAACCATCTTTCAATAGTTATGGCAATTCATGTTATACGAGCATTTGCACATCGTATAAATAAGCTTCATTTGCGAATTTACATAAAGTTCAAAGTATTGACACGAGCACTACCAAAATAGTTGCATTGTACCCCATTCACACTTATCGTATACAAGCCTTTGCATTGTCAATATACATGACATGTGAATCACATATAGAACATGCTTTATTTTTTTCTTATGAAGCTAGTGAGAGATTAGGAAAAGGCGCAGCACCCATGTTTTCTTTCCTTTGATACTTGAGTGTTGCAGCAACCGCAATCCATCTGCGCTTAAAAATACTGACGATTTTCCTGAGTTTTAGACCAGAGAAGATGAGTATAGAAGTAATGGATTGTAGAAGATTCAAACTAAATCAAAATTTTCAATTTATTTGAATGGAATAGAAATTGAGATGAAATTAGGGAAGTTGAATCACATTGGAGTAAAACTAGAGAGGCTTTTCGTAGAGACGATCAATGAGCATTGGTTTTCATTCTCCACTATGAAAAAAATCTCTTCCTTTAGTCTAGTTTGAGATATATGCACAAAGGATGCATCTGACAAGTGCAACCAATTGTCTTCGTGTATGATCTGAGAGCCATGATGTCAAAAAATATTTAACTCGATTCACATGGCAAGTTACAAGCATTGAATAAGGTTTCGTCTTTGCAAAGTAGTCTCACTGCTTTTATATTTGAATGTTCATGATGTACGGTGGGCGTCTCATTTTTTACCATTGAATCTAAATGATTCAATGTATTTCTATATTTGAATGTCAAGGTCTTAACACTGAGGGTTCTAGAATTTGGCCATAACGCACACTGCGCCTTAGCATAGCAATCTTGGGCATTAGAGATGCTAGCACGCTCCTCAGCACATGCCTTTGCGCCATGTGTTTTGAAATTTTCCATAACACACGCAGAACCTTAGCTTCTCACTAACGCTAAGGCACTGTTGATAACTTCTAGAATTAATAGAGGAGCCCTGCAGGTTACCCTTAGTGTAGAATGACATGATTGAATCATGTGGATACATCTTTGTAGTGTGTATCATTCTCAATATATCTTCATAAATTTGCTTGACTCGAAACCTCTTGAATCAGCTTGTTTATTTCTTCTTTGAACTTCTTTGCACATGTTCTTGTAACCACACTAATTAGGAACTTGATTTGGAACCCTTGACATTATGTTGTAACTTGCCTCATAAAACAACACCCCAGTGTATCGTATACACGTTGTTGAAGGTATCATAAAATTTAATATGCCTTGATTAAGGCTCTTAAAAAAGTAGCTATTCCCTTAACTGGGAAAAGCTTTATGTGCCACCTTCTCTAAGCTAATTCTTCACACCTTTCGTAAAAAAAAATCGTAAGTCGTTGAGCATTAACTTCAGTTCTAGTTCTTTAGGCCTGTGGGTTGGGTTGGGTTGATATGAGTCGGGTAATGGGTTGAAACGAGTCGTAACCAATTAGAATGTCCTGAATATAAAACACGTCGAAATGGGTCAAGTTAAAATGGTTCGACTCGTTTTAACCCGTATTTTCCCCCCAAAAATCTATACATTCGTAGAGTAAAAACTATCAGGATTGTATATCCATTGCCTCACTTCGATCATAAACTGATCTTTGACTTCACCATTTAGGTTTACTCTTTGAGTCATCACCTAGTATATGATTGTATACACCGTCTAGACGCCAGGTGCCTCTCCAACGCCACCACTTTCTTCAAATTGCCCAAATATATCGACTGGAGAAAAATCTCCATCTAGTCGTGCTAAGCGCTGCCTAGTCGTGCTAGGCGCTACCTAGTCAAGCTAGGCGCTGCTCACCGCCTAGATCTCTTCCTTCAAGACCATATAACAACACCTCAAAAAGAAAATGGGCGAAAGAAGGGAAGGAAAGATAAGAAGAAACTGAGGTCTTACAGCGGCGGTGACGACGACAATTGCGACGGCGACGGCAACAACAACAACTATGGTGCTGCGATGATGGATAGCGACAATTTAGGGAGAGATCTAAGTATTTAACCCGAGAGAGATAAATAATGTATGCTTCGTCTTCTGCTCTAAGGGAAAAAATCTATCTCTTCATCTTCTGCGCAAGGAAACAACTCCCCCTAAAATTGCCGGTTGGGAATAGTATTGGGGAAGATATGTACCAAATCTGATCCATATTTTCAAACTAACCCTTTAGCTTTGTCTTCTATTTGTTTCTTCCCCTTGTTCTAGAGCTGTCAAATAGGGCAAAAGCCCGTGGGCATGCCCGCCCCGCCACCCATTAGGGGCGGATTGAGCTGATATATTAAATACCCGTTTGAAAAATGGGTTTTTCGAGCTTTGCCCGTGGGGGCTGCGGGCTGCCCGCACTTTCTTAATTTTATATTGCAATTGCACTTTGGCAGCAGTGAGCAGTGAGTAAAGCCCACTTCCCACAGACAACCCAACCCATTCCATAATTCCATTTGGAATTTACATCTAATTAGAGTTAGGGTTAGGGTTAGTATAAATATAATAGTATCTGCATCTCACTCAAAAATGAACAAAAAAAAATACTCTCACTCTCTCTCTCTCGCTCACGCTGTCACACGATTCACACAGACAGTACGCACAGCGATTGCGCCGCCTCCTTGGCTACGGCTTTTATCTCTCTTTCATCTCACGCTCTTTCTCTCATCTCACGCTCTTTCTCACGCCGTCTTCGTCTTCGGCTCTTCGCCAATCGCCGTCATCGTCGTAATCGTCTTCACCGCCTTCGGGTTTCCTGATTCCTCTCTCTCCTCCGTCTCTGCTCATTCTGATAACAACTTCGCCACCTCTGTCTCTGCTCCTCCAGCTTCGCCAATCGCCGTCGCCGTTCCTCTCTAGATCTCACACTCTCTCTCCCTTTCCTGCTTCCAGCTTTCCAGATCCCGGTGGCTCTCCTCCACAACCTCAGTCCTCAGACCTCACTCCTCAATCGATACCTGCTATTGCCCGCCTATGGAGTCCCAACATTATCAATTTCTAGTTTGCTACTTAAAAGCCAATAGATACCTTCATAATTGTTGTGACATACTAGTGTTTCTACTTTCTATACTGATATTAAATTTAATATTGGTATTATATTGGTATATAATTAATTGGTATATTGGTATATAATTAATTGGTTTATTTGTCAAAAATCCAAATCTATTTTAAATTTAAATAGTTGATAATAAATACAAAAATTAAATAAACCCATTTTTTGCAGGCTTGCCCGTTTTGCCCGCGGCCCTACGCGGGACGGGTTGGGCTAGGGGTTTTCAGGATCGTTATGTTCGCGGGCTTTCCCGCCCCAGCCCGTTTCACAGCGGGCTATTTAGGCTCGTGGGCAAACCCGTCCCGTAAGCCCGTTTTGATAGCTCTACCTTGTTCTTATTCAAATACACAAATTGTAACTTTGACTCAAAATTTACTTTTTGGTATTCATATTTTCTTGGGATTTGCACTTTATGTAATGAAATTGAATTGGTAGATTTAAAATTTTAATCTTATAAATTGTAATATGATCATTATTTTAATATTTTTAGATTATTAGATGATATTTAATATTAATATTAATATATATGAAGGTTTTAATTATTGCTAGTTAAATTATATTAGAAAAATTGAAAACTATTGTAATTATCCCTTAATTCTAGTCCCCCATAGATCCCCACCTAGGTTCCCCAAGTGCTCATTTTACGCCTAGCGGACGCCTAGCGATTTTTAGAACATTGATTGTATATACATTGCCTTGTTTTAGTACAACCCACTAACTCACCACCAAGTTCCACCCTGTTACTATTGGATTTCTCCCAATCTACCCCAACATATTTATGTTTTCATGGAGAATCAACAACAACTCCCAAAAGAAAATGAATAAAAAAAAAAATGATGAAAGCAACCACCATCCACCACCTTAGACTTTTGTGGATATCGCTCCAACTCTAAACCTGTAACACCCTGAACTCTTGCATGTGTATTGTGTGCTTGCCTTCATGCATTCTCGTTGATTATGAGCATGTTTACCTAGTCTATATATATGATTTAGAAACATCCTTAAGTCATTCATGAAGCTCTTAACATGTTTAGAATCATGTAAGCTTACTTGTTGAATCGCCGATTCGATTGCTTCGTTTGAGCCTTAGGGTTTCTCGGGATTTCCTTCGTTGCTTGTATTCTTTGTGTTTTCAACTTGTGAGAAGTTCATTTGAGTTATAGACCAAGTGTACTAGTAATTATCATTCTTGCACAATCATTTTTCATAGACTTGTTACCTTTGGTTATGAGATGACCAATTTATTCCTTCACAGACCAGTCATGTTTTGGGCAAACTTCGGGAAAATTCTGGTACTAATCCACTGAATATAATTTTCTAAAAATTAGTATGTTTTACCTTCATACGTTAGGATACTCTCTGTAAAATTTGGTAATTTTCCAAGGTGTCTAAGTACCTCAATTAGGTCTTGACTTACGGCTGTGCCAGAATTCAGTTTTCAGAAAAACAACTTCTGTACTTGATTTTTGTTGTAACCATATCTTGATGAATATAAGTCCAAATGGAGTAATTTAAAATTCTAAAATATAATTTAATGAGTCTAGTTTCAGAAAAATCAAAAATCACCTCATTTGGAGTTGTGAGCGATTTATGGTCGATTGTACAAGATTGACTGTCCAGTAACTTATCAAAAAAATGGTCATGAACTTGGCTGCAGCATTCCAGACGCCCGCCTGGAGTTTAGTGAGGCGCCCGCCTCAACTTCTGGGAGCATTTCAATTTCAGCTCCAGCCTCAGCTTCCCAGGCGCCCGTCTGGCTTCTTGTGAGGCGCCCGCCTCATCTTCGAGAGTCACGGGATTTTTCCTTGTTAGTACGAACTTTGGCACTCAAACCCCTATCCAAACTATTCCTAAACCTCACTTAAACCTTCCTATTAGACCCTAAGTAAGTGGGATTAAGCCTAAGCACAATCATCCTCCACTTGACAAGTGGATTTGCAAGCTCCCTCCTTGTGACATGTGGACTTCCACTCACCTTTTGCATGCCATA
Organism: Codonopsis lanceolata; assembly: GCA_013146195.2. Lineage (NCBI taxonomy): Eukaryota > Viridiplantae > Streptophyta > Magnoliopsida > Asterales > Campanulaceae > Codonopsis > Codonopsis lanceolata. The sequence continues at coordinate 137,186,209 of CM028377.1, read as the reverse complement.
TAAATCCTCCCACTTTGTGATCAACATTAATCCTCCATTTTCAGATCATTCCTCTCTCTCTCTTCCCAAGCTTTTGTGTGTGAATGGTGAGGTGAGATTGGTGTGTGTTTCTCCTATATCTTGAGCTCCCAACCTCCGATTGCCAAACCGAGACCACCGAAGTGAAGCTACCGACGAGGAGCTCGATTTCATCCGATTAATTTGTGCTCATCCCATCTTTTTCCTTGGTGATAGGTAAGCTATTGATTCCCCTTAGGATGTATGCTAGATATGTCATGTCCCCCTCTTCTCATGAATTCCCATGCTTCTACCATGTCCATGCCATGTTAATGAGTTTGTAAGGTTTTTGAATGATATATTCATCTTGTTGTTTTGGTCCTAAGCCTAGAATTAAATGTGTTCTATGCCTCCTTAGGAACAACTATTGTTCTTGGACTAATGAATTTCGACAACTCTTAGAGATTATGATTTATAGGGTTCATATGCTATGAATTGTTCATCCTATTAATTGGGTCCTATGCTTAGAATTAAATGTGTTCTATGTCTTCCTAGGAATAACTAATGTTCTTGGACCTTTGGCTTTTGATAACTTTTGAAATAATGACTCTAAAGTTCCCATGAAATATTGAATTAATGATAATTCTTGACTATGGTTGTTAAGTGGATTAATGGCCTAGTCTACTCGATACGAGAACTTAGAAAAGGGTTTTGGATGCATTTAGCATTTTAACTCTATTGGATGAATTGTTAGAGACGACTCAACGGAGTCAAATTAAGTGAGCCATTGAACAATACCGGCTCAATGATCAATCCCTACGACGTTCTAACCACGTTTATATAAGAATGATAATTCTAGACTCTTGAATTTGGATTGATTACCTTGCTTGATTCTTGATGTCATATAATAGAATGCCTATTTGACATGTTGAGTTCGCTCTTGTCGAACTCAATCCTGCTTGATTATTGATGAGAATATTTACTTGTCTTGAACGAGATCGCTCTTGTCGACCTCGTTCCCTACCTGAGAATTTGTTAAGTAAACATTACTTGGCATTTGCATGAGTCCAGCTGGCATCCTGTCCTTGATTCACACACGCCTCCACTGTGGCCACAGTGGGGAAGTAGCTCCCTTGCTGTAATCTTCAAGAGCACCATTGGTGTCTATCCCGGGCATCTCCCCGGAAGATCGATGTACTTACACACACATCCGATACCATCACACTCCAGATAACGCTTGTATGCAGGAACTACGTAGCGGCCCGGCTCTCCATATATCCTTATCCTATGTGATTTAATTATAAGCACCTATGTGAAACAATGTGCATCTTGGATATATGTTCTATATGCTTATGTGATAACATCTTGCCTTGTATGTTGCATATTGCCATGACATGCATGATTGATAGCTTACAAGTCTTTATGACTTACCCATTCCCCTTTACTGCTTTAGATCCTAGCAAAACAGGTCCTTCCCGTTGAGGCTTGCGGTGTTCGTGCCTTGTTCCTCTTTTGGTCCGACGTTGCAGTTGAAGAGGTGGTTTAGATGTCCTCTTCCTCCCTTTTATATTTTGCAAGGACGATGGGTTAAAGCAAGTCAATTAGACTATGCTTGGGAATATGTGTAGAATATGAACTTGTTACTTTTATTAGCTACTTGTAGTTTAACACTTGTAGTATTTGTATTCCTTTTGATGCCGGCATTGTGTAAGCCGAGCTTGGTTATCTTGTTAATAGTTCACTACGTATAAGTCTTCCGCTGAGCATCCTTTTAGCTCTTATTTAATTCCTGTCCATAAACTATTAGCTTGGGTTCCGGCATGTAGTGTCGCCGATGACTTGGTTTAAATTGCTCAACTGTTATATCAGGAAATGTTTTTTTTAAAATTCCGGCCTTTTAGTGCCGAGGCGTGTTACGTCTCTAATGTTGCGTCACGTCGTTTTCTTAAATTAAGTCCTTGCATGTCTTATGTGTTTACTTGTCACCCCCATATTTGGGCGGTCCGACCCGCGGTTCCACCTCGGGCCCGGGTCGGGTCGCCACAAAACCAACATCAAAATCCCTCGACGATCTAGTCCAAATCTTAAATGTGCATCCTTTATAGAAAAAACATGTTAATTAGAGTATTGTATTTGAGAATTCCTCGATCTAGGTTTGGGGGAGCATGGACAAGAATAGCAAAAAAATTTAGAATATGAAATTTGAAAATACAAAATTACCACCGCACATGATCGAACCCGTTATCTTTATAGCGTCTATTAGGCCCAAGGGGCAAACTGAGACAAATTGTAACATGGAGCGTGAAAATGGGAAAGAATTAGATTGGGAGGTAAATTGAGATTTTGTGGATACTATTGGGGGGCTAATTATATTTTGCGCAAATTTTTATAATAGTTATATTATTCACCCTCCTCTAGACCTAATTTGTACCCTTTGGGGCTCATGAAGTAGGTGTTGGGTCTCTTTGTTAGTCAAAATCTTAAGAGTTAGTAATCTTTTGCTGCTCCCAAGTAATTTTTAAAATTTTCGTGATATCCTTTTAGAGCTACACCCCCAGCCACTAGTCAAGGACATGAGTGTCATTCATAACACTCTTCTATAGTGAGAACATACACATCTAGAAAGTCATTCTTTTTGTGAACGAATGACACATATATACATGGATTTACAGTACATATAACACTTACTTATGTAACACCATAAACAAGTTTACTAACATGATATATAGAAAATAAAAAAATTGCAATAAAAGAACACAAGCTACTAATAATCGTACCTTTTTGCATTTGCGATTCTGATCAAACCGCTCTTCAACAACCCATCCTACGAGCAGCCACTCATAGTTAGGGTATCCTTTATCAGAGAACACCGAGTATCCAACATTGGCCCGACGTTGATATTGTATTCTCTTATGAACGTTTATCAGGGTGTAGGCTATTTGTGTAGGAATACGTCCATCATCTTTAAGTCTATACACCCTGACAACGATTGTAGGTGCATAATGCCGCTGATAATAAATTTTCCCCAAAGGAAGTGGGGTCAAGGTTGGTGGAGCAGCTCGTGGTTGTGATTCTGCCACAGGCGGTGCTCCACGCCTAGGGTAAGGCTCAAAAGCATTAGTAGCCCTTATGCGAGTTGCTCTATAATGGTTCATTGTTGAGACTCGAGAGCTTGGTGAATTGGACTAATGAATATGGAGGTCTAAGCTCTCGTGACACCTTTGTTACAAATGAACAGTACAAAATATCAAGAGACAATGGATAGGGGTGGAGTGGGGAGGAATAAATGGGTTTTTTCTTTCTGATTACACAGACAATTTTCAGAATTTATGTGAAAGGCCAAATGGCCATATACTTTTTTTTTTCAAATCAAATTTAGATTTGTATTTTAGTCACTAATTACAACAATTAGCTATTTGTAATCTTGAAGTAATGCATATTTCTTATATCTTTTGACGCACATTCACACCAACTTTTCAAGTATTATCTTGAAAGATGCCTTTGGTGGGTGTTTGACATTGTATCTTTCTTGTAATCTATATTTTTTTTCTCAATGTAAATTCAATTATTTTAAATAAAGATAAGTGAGATAAGAGAGAATTTAATTTTGGTAATTAAATGCACCATATATTAAATGAATCCATTTTACAAAGCTGATATATATAAAAAGGATTAAGATTTTGTTGATTTCATTAAATTACATGTAAAGTAGTCAAGTAGGAGATTACAAACAATATGACAAATTACATGAATGAGATGACTATTGTAGTAATAAGTAACATTAAATTGCGTCTATCCCAATACCTTTGTAAGACGTGGTATATACCCTTCATCCAGAAATAAATGACGTTATAGGATTTTAAGACAAATTTATTCATATTTTACTAAAATTGTTCTTATTAATTACTTTCTAATTAAATGATGTATTTTCTTTGTGAATATGAAAAGTTTTATTTTTCTAAAAAAAGAAGGGTAATATAGTCTTTTTATAAACTTCCTTTATCTGTATACAAATTTCTAAAAAAATCATTTATTTTGGGACGAAGAGGGTATATAACAAATGTTCTTAGAGCACTTGTTAAGATTGTCCTTGTTGAAAATTGAAACCTATGTTATTTAGGGGTATTTAATACTCCATCGGTTTCTAAATAATCGTCCTCATTTTCTTTTTTGTCTGTTTCAAAATAATTTTCCTCTTTCAAAACCTTCTTTTTAAGAAAACACTTTTATCACATTATCCTTACATTTTTTACCTACTTTAATTATGACCATATACTCGAGACATTAAAGAAAACCACACATTACACCAATATATGTAATACATTTAATTATTTTTTCTTAAACGGTGTCCCAAGTCAAACAGAACGATTATTTCAAAACGGAGTAGTATATTTTTCGTTAAATTTAGTGAATCCAATGGGTTCATATTATTATTATTAGAAAGCTAATATGTTTGAAGGGTTAATATTTTGTTGATTTCTTTAGATTACAAGTAATATGACATTTTACATGAATGAGATGACTATTAATGTAATTAGTGAATAAAGTTATTACCAAAAACAAAGTCAAAGTTACTGGTCTAAATTAAAAAGGTTATTCTAACATGAGATAAATTCAATTCATTATCGAGTGTTTTCTTTTCCTTTGTAAGATGCAATAATTAAATTCAATATTTAATTAATGTGAATTCAGTGATTACAGATAAATATAAGTTGATATAAGAGGGAATATGATTTTGGTAATTAAATACACAATTTATTCACCCAATGAGTTCATAATGCAAAGGTCATTAATAGATATATAAAGGCTTTTTTTTTGTTGATAAATTACATTAATGAAATGACTATTTTAGTAATAAGTTAATACTCACTGAAGTTGTTATGAATAATAATTCAAATTAGTTGCACATCATAACTAAGAAATATATTGTAATAGGAGATAAGTTAACATTAAATTTAGTCTATCATAAACCCGTTATTAGATGTAATTATTAACTCTCCTTATATATATATTGTAATAGGAGATAAGTTAACATTAAATTTAGTCAATCACAAACCCGTTATTAGATGTAATTATTAACTTTCCTTCTTATATATATATTTATACCCGTGCTTATTGCACAGTGCCAATATATTTGATTTCGTGAATTGAAATGACAGTGCCTAAATATAAGGTGCGATTTAAAAAAAAAATGTTACAATTGAGGGGTACATTGCTTCAAGTGATAGTTGAGGGATTGATGTTTTATAAGGGGTGACTGTTCAGAAAATTAATCGCAGAGCCTAACTTTGAAATGTGAAGAAAAAACACAGGAAGAAAAAAAAAAAGGTGACTGCTCATAATATTAATTGTAGGGGGTGACTTGTAATAGGAAAAAAAAATAGGGAGTTAAAAATAGAGAACTACTCACACATGTGAATGTGAGGGTGAATCTCAATCGTTAAATTTTTAAAGATAATTTAATCTCAACCTCTGAATAGTCATAGTCAATTGCACATGTGCGAACCTAGTTGTTGAATAATATACCGTGCCCATGACACGGCGCGAGTACGAGAGGATGCCAATATTGGAGGGTGTGAATATTTAAATAAATCAATATATGTTTTAATCATGTTTCAAAAAGAGTCTAAAATAACAACTTGAAAATGAAGACCTCTCGGTAATCAATTAAAACAATATGATTATTCAACAGTGGAGAATTTTTTTTTTTTTTTTTGTAATTTTTTTAAGGAAATATGGACGAAACCCTTCTAGATTTTATTAATAGAAATAAAATTACAAATTTGAGGGGGACAACCAGAAAACAAAATTCAAATTATTTTTTTCCTGTGATTAAGAAAAAAATAAAGTTGAAAATTTATTTATTAATCAATAACTCGAAAAGTACCTTGATCAAAAAACAATGAAACTTATTTATTCAAAATTATTATGCTTAATATGTCCAAGATTGTCAATTTAATATATAATCTGTATTATATTTATATTAATGACTAGTTAATATTAAAATAGAGGAAGGTTGTAGTGCTGAATTGTTTTACAATATTCAAACGGAAAAAAACTGCCCTAAGATTCCTTTCTACAAAACCTCAAAAAGTTAAAACTAAATTATAAACCTGATTTTTCGAGCATAGACTATTCCGATTGAATGAATAGCTGCAAGGAAAAAGTAAATATAAAATCCCTTTGTATTTTAATAGTTTCAACCCGACCCGTTCTGATATAACCCATTGCAACCCTTTTGACATTTGGGTTATAACGGGTTGCGACCCGTTACAGATTATTTTTTGGAAGCTGATGTGCATATTTTGGATCCGCCTCAATGGCTTGTGGGCCTAATCTAATGGCCCATTATATTTTACATTATGCCAGAAGGCTTGGGCCGGGCAGATAATCCACGAGCTAGGCCCATTCCATCTAGGTATAAATAACCTCACTAGTCCATAGTGAAAGGGTCTCTCTCTTCTTCTGATTGAGAATCACACACGCACTTGGAGGCTACGCGCCCTCTCTTTCATACGTGTACTGATAAACACGCTGGAGGGTTTTAGGCGGGGGCCCTCCCTCCCGACTTACGGTGTTTATTTTACAGATAATATAGCTAGGTATCCACCACCGACGACAATATGGGCCGGATGGCAACTCCGACTATCCACGTCCACCGCTACCTTCGGCACCCCCGATATGATGTTTTTTGGATACATCAGTTGGTTCCGTTGCCGGGAACCGAAACAATGGAAAAAATTGAGTGACTGAAGGGGAACAAAAATCGAGACAAAGCTTAAGGAAGGAATTATGACAAGACGGAGAGGATCATTTGAGGAAAGTCGCTGACATCGCAAAAGGATTTCTCGCACTTTTAAAGGGCATGGAGCAGCAAACCAAAACCGGCATCATAGATGGTTTCGTTTCAACGGAGCGATGCCGGCAATACCACAACTACCGTCGTTCGATCTCACACGCGTCGCCATGAGGGGTTGTGGTGGGCGGAAGAACATATCAACATCTTTCACCCCGTGCAAACCCAGATCATAATATTGCAGCGGAGCATGGATGAATTTGAAGTTTCAACAACAATTTAGGAGCTGAAAGGGAGAGCAAACAAAATTTCAATTTCGTGGTCTTCTTTCCTGAAAATTAATAGAAGATGATGACGGTGTCTTCTCCTCCACTCATTGTGTAGTTTGTGGAGCCTCGCACATAACTAAAAATTGTTAGCAATGTGAAAATCACTGTCGAAGGAACCAATGGTACTCACACGCGCTACCAACGACAGTGGTAGTACTAGAAAGTTTTCTGGAACCGTTACCAAAGTAAAAAAAAAAAGACTTTGTTGATAGATTTCTTTGTGGACAGAGTTCGTGTTCTTCTAGCCAATTATCGAGTAAGATTTGCAGGGATTGGCTCCTATTAGGGCTTCTTAACATCTACCACAAGTGTTCGGGGTGATCCGTTTGTGGGCTCCGATCAACTTGCTTGACATCTACTACAAGTGTTCAGGCCTTTGGGGTGATCCGTTTGTGGGCTCCAATCAACTTGCTTGACATCCTGCTAAAGATTGTTTCTATTAGGCCCAAGAGGCCCAGCCCATTGAGGCACATTTGTTTTATGCCCATAAAGGCCCATTTTCCGTAAAGGCTCATTTGATTTGTATTGGCCCAAGAGGCCCGACCTATTGAGGCTCATTTGTTTGCACCTCTTCAACTCGAACACTTCACAAAAGTTGCGTGTACAACTTGAGGGGGAATGTTAAAGAAAGTATAGGCCCAAGAGGCCCAATTACCATGTAAGCCCAATTGGGCCTTAATCTTAGATATATAGGTTTGTAATAAAGGGTTAATCTAATCCAATTCATAATAAATAGTTTCTTTTCTCTCTTTCACCTACTGTCGTATTGTGTGCGAGATCGCTTCTCCTCTCACCTCCAACTACCACCGTCAATGGTGGTGATCTGGCTACCCTCAATCCATCTAACCCACTTATAGAATTTAACAGCTTTCGACTTTTATTATAGAGAAAAAATGTTGGGTATATCGCTTCGGTTGTAGAAGGGTTAGGTGTTTGGTTCATAAGTACTTGTGAAGGAAAGTCTCACTCTTTTAGTTAGCATTTGGAATTGAGAAAGCCCAATAAAATTGAAGGTAACAACTTCTCCACAGTGTGTTTTTCAAGATACGGGGAGCCCCTATCCCTATGTGAGGGGTAGATTGTTCGGTTTCTCACATCATGTATTGGGTGATTAGTTCTTAAGTGTGAAGGAATTCACACCCTTAATGCTAGCTTAAATTAATAAATGTGATGGAATGTCTCACCCTATGAGCTAGCTTTGGCCCTGAAAAGGCCAAATAGCACTCAACAAACAAACGTTACGGATATTAGACCACTCAATTCAAATTATAGCAGATAAGTAAAATTTTACGTGACAATAAAGGTTGTGAAATAAAATATTTTTGCCCCATGTATACCATTAGATATGGTTGGGTTTCCCAACCCATCCACCTCCCAACGTAAGGGGAAGATTGTTAGGTATCATATATCAACTAGTGATGCACTCGTGCGTTACACGGTGCGTAGGTGTAAAATTATACACTCAATTAAAGTTAAATTATATGCAATTAAAAACTTTAATATGACAAAATAAACATAAATTAATAAACAGTAAAATTACATTTAAAAAATCACATAAATTTGAAAAAAAAGTTATTATAAATTTTGGAATATTTATTTATATACAACATTTATCATTGAACATGTACGATTATTACAATTGTCATTATCACATAACAAAATTTGAAGGCATTTAAGATTAGTAACTCTAGATAAAGTGGCATACAACCAACCATGACTAGAAACGGGTGTTTTTAAGTGATTGTCCTACGATAGACAATGATTGACGATGACATTTATTTATAAACATTGCTTAATTTGAAAGAAATTTTATGATCAGATGGCAATGTCATTCTTGGAATCATTACAGTACCACCAGAATTTCTCTTTGACAAAAAGAACTAAAGGGAATAGTCTATGTTACGAAGCAACATTACTAAAGTTCTAACCTTCAAATTCAACTCATAATATGAGATTCCAAAACATGTAATTCAATTTAAAAATTCAGGAGTATGTATATCGTTCAAAAGATCAACGTTTCCATCCGAATGACACGGAGAATCTGAGCTCTATATGGTCTTCCTTTTGAAATGTCCATTGATACCACGTAATTAAAAAATACGAAAAAAACATTTTCTACATTATTGTTTATATGACTATTCAATTAAAAAATACAAATAAAAAAAGGAAAAATACCATTGCGACAACATAGTTTATATATGACATTTCAATTATATAAAAGAATTAAATAATTTTTTGGTCCCTGAAGTATACCAAAACTATGCGTTTGGTCCCTCAATTTTTTTTGTATGCGTTTGGTCCCTCAATTCGATTTTTTTGGTCAAATCCCCCTTCGTACCGTTACCGTTATTGAAAAATTTAACATTGACTAACTTTTCAAAATGTCCAAACTATAGGGACTTAATGTGCCAATTGTAAAAGATGAAGCTCTCTTTAAAACTTCAAGACCACCATTACGGACCGTCTTCTTTCTCGATTCCCTTCATCTTTCAGTCGCCCTTCATCTACAGACCCGGCGATTCCCTTTCAGCAGCAGCCGTCTCCGCTCCACCTCCGGTCAAAACCTCCAACCGCCTGCCTTCTTCCTCTGTCCTGCCAATCTCTTTTCTCCGATGAGTCACCCCCATCTCTATCTTATCCCCTAGCCTCTCCGTCTTCTCCCACCATCTCTTACCCATCTCCATCTCTCTGTTCCAGGCCGCCGCTACTCGATTGCCGCCTCATCTAAACCAAAAATCCCCATTGCATTAAAAATGCATTTCTCTAGCTTTACCTTGAACTTCACCTAGGGCGAACTCTAATGGAATCATCTACATCCAGATAAGCACTTCCTCACAATCCCCACAGGGGAGATCTATTCTCATAGAAGTCACTCGAGATCGAATTCACAGAAATAGAGGGCTTCACACTAACTGGAGACGAACCAAAATCTGTAAAATCAGTAGAATTAGAAACTCTTTCTCGCACATCTTCCATCCGCCCCTATTTCAATTTCACAACCGGCCCCAGCTTGAACCCCGCTAGCCATAGCAAGCTCCACCAAGCAATCTAGCCGCCCGCTGACCCCTTCCATTTAATCTCCACCCTGCCAGCCCCTAGCAACCCTGTCACGCTTTAGTTTCTCACTGTCGACCCAGATACTTCATTTCGCCGCCATAGTTCTTTGTAGATGGACAACCCAAGTAGTCCAGCGAGGTTCCATTTTATTCTCAGCCGCCCCCAAGTGAATCTCCATCGCCGAACTCCAATGCGGGCTCCTGTTTCATCTCAATTTCGAGTTCAACCTGGAAATTGGAAACTCCCCCATTTCAGCAATTCAAGTAAGATTTTTCTAATTTGTTTTGAAATAGTTGCTGCAATTTGAAATTGTTACCCAATTTTGAGGAAGTTTGGGAAATTTGATTTTCAGGAAGTTTTAGGAAATTTGATTTTCGAGCTTAACTTATTGCTTTCGCATCTTTTTCAATTGGCACATTAAGTCCCTATAGTTTGGATATTTTGAAAAGTTAGCCAATGTTAAATTTTTAGTAATGGTAACGGTACGAAGGGGGAATTGACCAAAAAAATCGAATTGAGGGACGAAACGCATACAACAAAAAATTGAGGGACGAAATGCAGAGTTTTGGTATAGTTCAGGGACCAAAAAAATATTTTCTCCTATATAAAACAAACATCAAAAAAGGCAAAAATAACACTATTTTTCACATGACCAAAAGTTTTCAATTGACTTCATCTGAATTATTTTTACTTATTAGTAATGGACCGAAAATACTATATGGAAACATTTAGGTTAACACACTTTGGTGAATTTTCAACCGCTTTAGTCAACAATAATATTATCAAACCGCTAAAGTCCACGAATATGCATCGCAATGCATCATTTGAGATTATACGCTGACTTCCCCAATGTAACCCCATTGAATCACTTTAGCTTATCCACGTATGTAAGCTTCTTTTTTTTATATAATTTTTATATTAAGTAAAATTTTGCTATTAGTCCATAGTATTCAACTTTATAATTTGATTATTTTAAAAATCTTAGTGTTAAAAATTATTGAAAAAAATTTTAAATGGTAATTTTTTTGCTAGTATTCCATAGTAAAAATTTTCTTCTTTCTCTCTTTCTCGGATCTACAACTATGCATCGTAGCTTTCGATGCGAGTATCGGAGGTTGCGGTGCAACAATTAGGGTGGACTTAAGTTGTCCATGGCAACACTCGTTTTTTTCATTGCGAAGCCCAATTTTGGTGGGACTTCAATCCATTGTGATGCACACCTTTTTCACTGCGATGCCCAATTTTGGTGGGACTTCAATATTCCATTGCGACGCACGACTTTTACTTTGCGATGCCCAATTTTGGGCGTGGGCTTCATGCGCGTGTTTGTTGTTCATGAAGTGTATCTTCGTCATTTTATCTGCAAAAGTGTGACCTAATTCATCAATCGTTAACATCCATGAGGGAATTATTTTATCAATTTGTTTATGATTTGAATTCAAGATTTGTTATATTTCATAATTATTCTTGTTTAAAGCAATTAACTTTTTATTTCGAGTTACCTTATAAATTGAGAATGTCAATTATTTCCCTGTTTAAATCTTTAAAGATAATTAAAAAAGTACAAATTTTAATGGACTTGCATTTATCATATCTGAGCTAAGAGCATGAATTATTTAGAAAAAAATAAGGTTTAAATCATATAAACTATATTTCCTCTCCGAAAATCCTAAATATGTATGAATTTCTTGTATAAACCAGTTTCTGAGGTTTATTTCAAGTATATAGCTTTACATTACAATTATGGCCAAGTTATATGCTTTTAAATATTTTTAATACATATTGTAAAAAAATTAGTCTTGCATCCATACAAAATAAAATGGAATTGAATATTTATAAAAAATTGCTAAAAAATATGAAACTTATTCCATTTTCCATATATGATATATTCCCTCATAAATGTTCTTAGGATAAATTGTTTTGGATTTATGCCAAGTTTGTCAAATAGGCAGATAATTAATATTTTTCTTTGACAATTTTTAATTGAAAATACATTGAACTCCATGCGTAAATTTGTATGTTATAATAGATAAAATAACTTAAAATATTGCTTAAGTAAAGTATTTAATTGAAAATTAGAATTTATTTACAACATAAACAATTTCAACTATTATTCAAAAGTTATACAATATATTTTTCCAATTTTTTTTTTGCTAGATATGTATGCTAAATGTTTTGATCCAATATAATCCAAAGATCACAAATGAGTTAAACAATTCCGATAAAATAATCATTGCAACTTTTTACTAAACTTAAAATGACTTACAAAATATGCACAAACTTTTATTTTATTTATCTCATGCTTCCATATTTTTTTGTCATTGGCAATCATTTTTTAGTCAATATGCCTCTTTCTTAAGAGGCTGGATTACCCACAGGATTTCGTCGCTAATGGCTCTCCAGCGACGGAATTTTTCCGTCGGTGATCACGCGTCGTAGATGTCCGACAGACCAATTTCCATATTTTTATTTCAGTCATGATATTCATTTGAAACAAAATAATAATTGATGAAAGCATATGCTGTTCTAATGGACACAATGAGCCAAATAAACAAAATAATTCAGAAAATAAGAGGGAAAAACTGACCTTTTGAAGAATTCCTATTTATTTTTTGCTTGTTACAAATAATTGTAGATTTTATAATCTCTATGAAACTGCCTTGATTCGTATAACTCCAAGGATTAAATATTTTTTTTTTGGTTGAAACTTGTGAAGACATGTATAAACTGCAGAGGCATTCTTTGGCGATATTTTGGGGCTATATATCAATTATATATACTCGACTACAAAATATTTTAGAAGGAACTCAACTATTTATTAAATTTTTTTTTCTCAACTATTTATATTGGGTGGAATGTATGGATTTCAAGGTTGGAGGTTCAATGTCAAATCACTAAATAAATGCAGTCAAATATAAATGTTTATATTCCATATGTTCAAATACATTGGTTGCATACTTGCATTGAATACAACTATTCATATTTCAATGACATCACACATTTTAACGAACCGGTTAAAAATTAATATGAATTGATAATTATTCAAAGTTGTGTTATAGTATACATTTGTACACGTTCAAAAATGAATCTGAAAAGGTTTTACATTTATTTTTCCAATAAAATATTATGTCATTTCCAAAGCAAAACTATTACATAATCGAAACAAAAGTGTTTCTAAATTTAAAATGTTACTTTTGGCGGAAACTTTTTATAATTTGTTCCTCTGTATCCAAGTATCCAAAAAGGGGAAACTCTCCCCCCCGAGAGCCCTCACACCCCAGCCCCATGAGAATGTGAGAGGAAAAATCACGGTAACTCAGCGAATAAGTAGTTAGGAGGACCCGTGCCTAGTATCTACAAGGAGCCACCCCCACAAGTGGATGAAACCCCCACACTGCGGTTTCTAGGACTCGATCCTTGGTCCTGTATCCAGATCTGCTAGCTCTGAACCAACTGAGCTAAGCCCGTGAGCGCTCTATAATTTGTTCCTCGTATATATATTATGGAATGGTCTGTTTGTTTGGTTAATAAATGTAAGGAAATGTCTAACTCTTTGAGCTAACTTTTGGCATTACCCAGCAAAAAACTCTACAGACATTGATAGGAAAATAATAATAAATAATAAATAATAAATAATAAATAATAAATAAAAATAAAAATAAAAACTACAGGCCAAGTTTCAGATTTGCATTCAACCACTCAGTTCAAATAAGACATGCTCCTTTCGCACCCAACAAATAGATTCCAAATTCGCATTAGACCACTCAGTTCAAATTATAGGATAAAATTTTAATTTTATTTGACAAAAAGGGTTGTAAAATTAAAACATACTTCGTCATTTCTTTAAATAATGTCATCTTTATATTTTAGGTCATTTCAAATAACGACGAGAGGGCTTGGAAACTTGAGATGGAGGGGTATCGCCGTATCGGGTTTATTAGGTATTCAATTTACGTCTTCAAAATCCCCTCTGAACACGTTAGTTTATTGGATTGGATAAAACTCGGGTTGTGTCGTGTGGGTTTTCATGTCTTGGGTCAAGATTGCCACCCCTAATGAATACTTTTGGAAATTTCTAGATTAGTACTCCCCTTCACAAAAAAACTAGTTTATTTTGATTTGACAAACTTTTATTTGCAGAAAAGATTGAATATGAAAACCTTATTGAAGATTTTGTTTCTACGAATGTTAGAAGAGCGATGCTTTTCAAATAATTCGATAATAGTTTGAAAGTTTAGTGACTTTGGTACTTCATTTGTAACAAAACAAGTTTTATATTATAATATTATAAAATATGTACTCTATTTTAATCTTTTCGTAATGATCTTTTATTAATTTTAGGACCTAATTATAAAATTTAGACGTTTCAATCATGAATTCTTTGCGTAAAATAGCGAGAGTATTTTAATAAAAATTTCTAGCATAGTTGGATTGTCTTAGTAATGAGATGGCTTCATGACAATCGCAATTACATTGTACAAATTTGAAGGAAACGTCACATTAATTAAAAGGAAAAATTTCAGCTTCAAATTTCAATAAACCAACTCGATCCAAGAACTCTAAGTCCTTTTATTCATGAGACTGAGAGTTGGAACAAGTATACAAGTTACGGACTCAGTCGGAAATAGGAATTCAAAGCTCTAGATGAACTTAATGGAATCTTCCAATATGTGGCACCATGTATAATTTAGAGCTTAGATTCCCCATCTTCTTGAGTCAATTTCCCAATCTCTTCCTAAAACCTCTCGATGGCTTCAATGGGCAAGCAAACTGGTACCAATTAATGTCCCTTCTTCTCCTTTCCTATTCCTGACCAACGTATAAATGCTCTCGTAAGGCAACGACTCAAGACTAATCCCTCCGCATATCGCCTTCCCCCATCCGAAATCCACTTCTCCAAACCTAGCCCTCGAGGCATCCGAAACAATAAAATTCCATGATCCTGAGAGCGGGGGTCGACCCTTGATTACCATCAGATCCATATCATAGATCTCACGTACTCTTTAGTCACTTTACTCTTGGCAAGCCTCACTAATCCCAATGCATATCCCAATGAATTTGTACATAACCTTCCGGCCTCTGAAACTGCGGAAGTGGTGACCGATGTGCCAGTGCCGCCATAGTATCCAGAAGGCAAGTCGAGATTATTTTTCCTTCGCATGTTAACAAAGTACGTAAGCATAACAACCTGTTTTGACTCTAATTGAAGAGACATTGTGTGCGATCGCCATATACACACACTGACCATGTCGAAAGTGGAGCAACGTTCAATATTTGGTGGAAGATTTTTGCGAATGCATTTTATTTCTCTCGGACCAAAGAAAAAAAATACGAGAGACTAAGTTATGGTGTTGCATGCTTTGGACATGGACTGTTTGATTGTCACCCGATTTCTCGTACTCTTGGTGTTGTAATGCGTGGCTGACTTCACCCACTTAAATGTTGTCTTTTCCATAAAGGAAGTACGGAAGCAGGGTCGGTCCAACCATTATGGAGGTCTAAAGTGAATTATAGAATGAGACCTTTTAAAAGTAAATAATAATTTATTATAAAAATTATTATATTTTTATTTGAAGTTTATCTTTCGTGCTTTTTGAGATGCAAAATCATTTATTAAATTGTTGTAATCGATTTCAGTTAAAGTTAATCCAGTTGATCTTTGTTGATACATTGTCGATCTTAGATAAGATTTTATTAATTTTAGCTTAGAAAAACTTCTTTCTACCGAAGCAACAATTACATAAATTATTAGCATTATTCTATGAGCGATCTCCGTACTTGGAAAAGATTCAACCCTTAATCTATAATTTAGTATGTCTTTTGGTGTATCATTTTTCACTTGTATGATTTCTCTTAGAAAATTAGTTTTATAAATAGATTTAATCTCTCAATATCAGAGTTGTCATTATGTTTTAATGAATTTTCAAGGTTAAGACAATTTTCTTTTAAATTTTCATTATTCAATGACCTTAATTTCTCAATGCTAAATAAAAAACCAAAAATATCTTGATACATTTTAAATTGTTCAAATCTATTTTGAAATGAAGAGATTACTTTATCTAGTATGTACAAGAAATAATCAACTTTAAATGATTCTTCGGAAGATCTTACTACTTCATTGTTAATATTTTCATCAAATTACTTTTTTCTACGAATAGTACGTTTTTCACGAAACTTAGGTTCTATATTCATTTATATCGCAATTTCTTTGGCAAAAATTATCTCCTTAAGTAGATAACTGTTAATTGAATAATTTTTATTTAGGGGGAATTTCAAGTGGGTACAATTTTGAAAACATGTTTTCATATAGGACCATCAATTTTTTAAACATTTCATATAACTACAAATTGCTTGCCAAATGACAAAAATGTCATTAATGAAAACACAACCTGTTTCGGCATTTTGAACGACCAAAATCAATACAGAATCTCTGATGCCAACCCCTGACATCAGGATGCATTTGACTGGATTTTGCATGACCAAAAACAATACAGAAACTCTGATGCCAACCCCTGGCATCAGGTTGAATTTGACTGGATTTTGAACGACCAAAATCAATCCAGAAGCTCTGATGCCAACCCCTGGCATCAGGTTGAATTTGACTGGATTTTGCAGGACCAAAATCAATACAGAAGCTCTGATGCCAACCCCTGGCATCAGGATGCATTTGACTGGATTTTGCAGGACCAAAAACAATACAGAAGCTCGGATGCCAACCCCTGGCATCAGGTTGAATTTGACATAAAATCAATCCAGAAACTCTGATGCCAAGCCCTGGCATCGGGATGCATTTGACAGTATTATGCATGACCAAATTAATCCAGAAACTCTGATGCCAAGCACTGGCATCAGGATGCATTTGACAGCATTATGCAGGACCAAATCAATCCAGAAACTCTGATGCCAATCACTGGCATCAGGATGCATTTGACATAAAATCAATCCAGAAACTCTGATGCCAAGCACTGGCATCAGGATGCATTTGACAGCATTATGCAGGACCAAATCAATCCAGAAACTCTGATGCCAATCACTGGCATCAGGATGCATTTGACATAAAATCAATCCAGAAACTCTGATGCCAAGCCACGGCATCGGGATGCATTAACGGTATTATGCGGGACCAAATTAATCCGAAACTCGATGCCAAGCACGGCATCGATGCATTTGACACATTATGCGAGGACCAAATCAATCGAAACTCGATGCCAATCACGGCATCGGGATGCATTGACATAAAATCAATCCGAAACTCGATGCCAAGCCACGACATCAGGATGCATTTGACAGTATTATGCAGGACCAAATTAATCCAGAAACTCTGATGCCAAGCACTGGCATCAGGATGCATTTGACAGCATTATGCATGACCAAATCAATCGAAACTCGATGCCAATCGGCGGCATCAGGATGCATTTGACATAAAATCAATCCAGAAACTCTGATGCCAAGCCCTGGCATCAGGATGCATTTGACAGTATTTTGGAGGACAAAAATCTATCCAGAAACTCTGATGCCAAGCACTGACATCAGGATGCATTTGACAGTATTTTGGAGGACAAAAATCAATCCAGAAACTCTGATGCCAAGCCCTGGCATCAGGATGCATTTCACAGTATTTTGGAGGACCAAATCAATCCAGAAACTCTGATGCCAAATGCTGGCATCAGGATGCATTTGACATAAAATCAATCCAGAAACTCTGATGCCAAGGCTTGGCATCAGGATGTAGTTAACAGTATTTTGGAGGACCAAATCAATCCAGAAACTTTGATGCCAAGCCCTGGCATCAGGATGCATTTGACAGTATTTTGGAGGACCAAAATGAATTTAAAAACTCTGATGCCAAGTCTTGGTGATGCAGGCAGTCTCGCACTGGATTATCTCGACCGTTTGGATCGGGTGCGCGGAAAAGGACATAACTTTTGACTCGGGTGGAGTTATGGGGCCCGCCGCATATCAAATCGAAGCTCTCGGAAAGACGGAAAAAATTAACCGAGCAAAGCTCGATTACGAGCTACTTTTAAGGCCAAAAAACGTCATTTAGATAGGGTTATGGGCCATTGAAGATTTTTATTAGTTTTGGGTTTTTTTGTAATTTCGATAATTTATTGCTTTTTAGGGTTTAAGCATATTTAAACACTTTAAGCATATATTAACAACTTTCTTCTGCATTCATACCAGGGGACTTAAGTGCGTAATCACACAGACACAGAACCATAACATCATGTATTTATAAGTTGGAACATTCAGTCATTTCACTCAAAACCCCTAACAAGTGAGAAACCATATAAAACATTGCTATTCAAACATATATCATGTCCACAACTCAAGTCTAGTAGGAAATAACACGCTGAAACAAATAAACCAAATCTCAACCTTCCTACTTGATGTACTGAGAAACCCACCTAAAGCCTTCTCCATATCCCATCTTCCTGGACAATGCTTTGCACATGAAAACCTCAAGTGGGCGAACACCGAGTCGCTAGATTTACCTTTCCCTTGCCCGTTGTGAGGCCAGTCAACCCCAAGCTGTAAAGCACCTCATCTTCCGATGATGCATATGGGAGGTCAATCTTGTTTCCCAGAATCAGGAAAGGAACAGTGGCCAGAGACTCATCAGAGAGAAGAGCATCCAGCTCCTTCTTCGACTCTGTAAATCTTTCCCTGTCAAAAGGTTCGGTGAGCTGTTGATTCGCCGGAGATGTACTGTTAGGAGGGGGCGATTTGGCCGGAGCAATTGAAGAGGATGGCCGAAACCGAGGAAGAGATGGAGATGGGTGAGAGAGGAGAGAGAAAAGAGGTGAACTGCCGAATTCTGTTTTCGCATCGGAGGTTATAACAATAATTAGGGTAGTTATGTACTTTCGCACTAAAATTGTATCTAAAAGATATGTCTAAAAAATAGCTGGATTTATTTGAAAACATGTTTTAAAAAGTGTACCGGCTTGTAATTATTCATTTTATTTAGTTTAGCTAATTAGATGTTTAGGATCTATTAATATAAGAGTAGTACTAATAATAAAAAAAATTTAGGCCTTCTATTTAATGAGGCCTAAAGCCCTAGTTTACCAAGCTTTGCCCTTGGGCCGGCCACATAAGAAACGGAATTAAGCCGAAAGCATCGCTAACACAACGGTTAAAGCGTAAGTCAAAAACTAAGCCCCCACATACTAAACGCGTCATCTGCATTTCATTTCAAATATAACTATACAAATAAAGTAGGTGAGTAATTAATGTTTTAGTGATGTTAAAAAGGAAGAAGAAAAAGAAATTAAATACAAAGATAGTTGATTAATTCTAACTCACTTGAATCAAAATCAGTGGACAGCCCACAATATCACTAGAGCCAGGGACATCATGTAGCAGCTCCTTCATGTACAGACATGGTAACTGCCTAATAGTGTCACCTAGTTTTTCAAGCGTGACATCTGCGTCTGTTTCAACGAACAACAGCCTTTCGCCATTACAATCGACAGTGAGCTTATTGTTTTGTCCTTCAAATATAAATTGTTGCGCAACAATGATACTTTTTTGAATTCAAAGTGTGTTGCCGGAGCTGTTGAAGGAGACGATGACATTTTCAAAACAATATTTCGAAAAATGATCTTTTGTGATTTAAAAAAAGAATAGTGAAGTTTTGAGGTTAGAAACTTTGAAAAAGGGACCGGCCAGAATTTTACCATAAATTAATGTTTTGTTTAGCCCGTTTTTTAATTGGGCTTTGTATGTTTTCTTTGGTTATGACACGCTTGACCCGGATTTTGTATAGAGATTTGAGATGGAATCGGGTCCAAAATAATTAAAAAACAACGTAATAAATATTTATAATTGTATTTTAGATTTTGTCCAATTTCTAATAAGCCAATTAAAACGTCAGTTTTATAACTTATATTCCTTAGCACACCCATGATAATAATTTTTTTTGTTTAACAAAAAATAAATACATAAAATATTAAACTAAATGTAATATTCCAATATTTGATCAATATTCAATCACCATTGATAAAAGATTATTAATATGTGATAAATGCGCTTCCATCTCGTACAATGGCCAAATTATGATTGTTGTAATGAATATTTTTAGATTATTTTAAATCCAACTAATTAATATAATTCATTGATTATAGACGGAATAGAGAGGACCAATATCCAGGGCCTATGGAGGTGGGCTTGGGAATCAGCTTTTGGACTTTGGTTTAGGGCCGATTTGAACATTAAACACCTAGGCGGCTAAGCCCGAGCCCAACCTTATTCCTAAGGGCCAGGGTAGGTTACTAAATGAGCCATGATTGGGTTTTTTTGGGTACTCAGCTCACTGTGCTTGAGGCTTAAGGCTTAGGGCCAAATTTTGCATGCCTAAATAAGACAAAGGGCAAAGCTAATATGTAAGACCCCGATCCTTCGTGTAATTGACCTTATTGCCTTGCGTGTCGTTCAACCGTAACCTCGCTTACTCGACTTGAGGTAAGAACCTTGATTAATACAGGAAGGCTGTATAGGAGCCAATATATTAGTTCCCTATGTTCCATAGACCTTAACTAGTTAAAGTCACAAGTCGTGACTCGACGATAGTCGGAATGCGACGCGATTGAGGGTTTACTTCCGTTTTGTGTTCGTGACCTCGGTTTGGGTCCTAGACCTCTTTAAGATGGTTTTTAAACATGTTTAGATGTGCTAGACTTCAAGTTGGAGGTGCTCCTTAAGTCTATCGATGATTTCGGAAGCTTTGGAGATAGCGTTCGTTTCTATCGCGTAGTTCGGGAATCGAGTCGCGTAATCGCCTCTCCTTTGGGATTCTTATTTCCCTAGTTGTTATCCAACTTCCTACAAGTATTTAAGCTTCTTCATTAGCCCTTAGACTTGCCTTAAAAGTCTCCTTTCATTGCTCGTTTGATTTCGAGTTCATTCGTCGTTCCGGTTGCACGTTGTTGCACCCCTTCCCGGTTTCGCTCCGAGTTGTTTCGGGAGTTGTTCGGGTGTGTTTTAGACTTGTTTTGAGTTGGGTTAGACCTTAGAATGGTTACCCATAAGTTTGGGATCATTTAGATCAAGTTTAGACCAAGTTTTGGAGGTTCAGGAGCCGAGGCGCCCGCCTCGCATGGAGTGAGGCGCCCGCCTCAAGTACTGAGAGCAACCCTTGTGCAGAGTAGGGCCAGGCGGCCGCATGGAAGGGAGTGAGGCGCCCGCCTCACTTCCAGAATGTTGTTACGGGATTTCTTTCCCCTGTTTTGATTTTTTGGTGTGAAAAACCTATACTACCCCCATTTTAAACCCTCCCCTTTGCCTTGTCCACAGCTAGGAAGGGTAGGATGGTCATCCCTCACCCTTTATAACCCAATTCCTTCCTCTTCCTCCCTCATTTTCCTTCTTCAACCGTGAGTTTTAGAGAGAGAGGGAGGAGGAGCTTCCATGGGAGATTTGACGATTCCCGGAGTTCCGGCCATCGAATGATCGAGCCGCTACCGCCATCGCGAAGCCCTCGCCGAGTAGAGTCTTTCCCCTCGGTTTGTTTTCCACTTCCTAGACGTTTGTGACTCGATTGAGGTACGTTACTTAAGCCCTAGTTTCTCTCTCTACAAGCATCTTGATGATTAATTGTTAGAAACTTGTTCCTTGTGATTTATTGTTGTTATACATGTCAAAATGATATGTTTCCATGTATATCGATAGATTTTGGTTAGGGTTGAAACCGAATGGGTTTATTGTGTATATTGGAATTATTATGATTTAAGATTGATTGTTGTTGGGTTAGAAACCCGGATAAATTGTGAATCCCGAAATTATGCCTCGAAATAGAAATTTGGAACTTTGTAGTTTGACTCAAATGAAGTCAATTAATTATAAAATTGGTTATTTGAATCTTAGGATAAATTCCTATATCTCCTTGTGTTCATTGAATCTCAGTTGCGAAATTATGAGAATTGCTCGGGTGAGACTAAATTGATAATAAGATTGATTCTTGGCTTAGGACTCTAATTGAGTCTCTTGAATGATGTTTGAGTGCGAAACTATCGCTAATCCTTGGGTGGTTTATGTGTGAGTCGAGAATGCGTAACTCGAATGACAGACGTGTTGAATGGGTTCAATTATGAACTAGAACCAATAATACTATTGGACTTTTAATGAAGTCCCAAGATTGGTAGGAATGTAATATGTGACTTTACTTGGGAACCTTGTTATCATCCTTGGAAAATCCGGGATTTCTTCGTGACCATTCTTCCTTAGGGAGGATATTCGAACCGTGTATGCCTTAGTAACCTCTATGATGAGCATCTTGAGTTGTCGTAAAGATGACTGAATAGTCATCTGTGTGTGGTAATGGACTTATGAAATACCATAACATGGTTAATTGATGAACCTTGAGTAATCTTCAGTCTCCTGTTCTTCCAGAAGTGCATACTTGATCTTTAGTTCTTAAAGGGAACCTCGAGAGGATTTTATAATGTTATATTTATATCTTATGATTTTATAGAACTGAGCTTGATAAGATTGGTTTGTGAATGATGCATGAACTTCTATGTCTACTTGAGATTATGACCTTTAAGCATATTGTGTGTCTTACCGTCACAATTATCTTCCTATTGAGTATCAACGTGCTGTGATTATGGTCCTAGTAACAAATGGAATTTCGAACTTGAATTTGATCTAAGCTTAGTTGGACAATAATCAATTTAGGTTTCCGCCTTTTATACTTGACTTAGTAAAATTGAACTAAGGTTCCTAAATGAAACGAGAACTTAACCATGCCTTAACAAGAACCTAGAAAGGAGTCTTGGAACACATATAGTGTTCAAACCCTATTTGACTGGAAATTATAGAGATGACTCGACGGAGTCGATGCTAGTGAGTCATTTAACAATACCGACTCCACGATAAACCCCTACAACGCTTGAAATCCGTTTAACTAGAATACTAGTTCGAGATTCTTAATTCAATTCATGCTCATGCTTGAGTTCTAGCTGTAAAAGAATATCATGCCCACCCGACTTGAATGAGACCGCTATTACTGTGCTCGTCCTTGCTTGATTTCTTAAATAAGTAAATATTACTTGTTTTTCCCCAATAAGTCCAGCTGGCATACCTGTCTTGTCCTGTCTTGTCCTGTCTTGTCTGTCTTGTCTGTCTTGTCTTGTCTTGTCTTCCCTGGTTGACAATTCGTCTACCGTTACGAATCATGAGATTCGTGATAGTGATGGGTTGCCGAACCAGAAACGTGCAAACCCCTCCATTCTTGATCACTTTGGAGAAGAGTACCTTGTGTAACCATTAGGGCGCTTGGACTAATACTATCCTGGGTCGATGTACCATCTCGTACATACGACAGCACGTTCCTGTTAACAGTTTATCTTGCAGGAGCTACATGGCAGCACCAGATTTATATCCTATCCTCTTATATGTGGATTTCTTCTAGCATTTGTGAAGACAAAGTGCTATCATGAATATGTAAACTAAATGCCTATATATACTTGTTCTTGATCGCTTGACTTCCGTGATAGGCCTGTGAATTGTATGATAAGTATATACGCAGATATACATACTCCTACTTGATTTCCCCCTGATTACCTGCATATGTATATATATGTAGATATACATACCCTTACTTGATTTACCCTGATTGTCTTCGTATGTATATAATTGTAGATATGCATATCCTTACATGATAAACTTCCATGAATGAATTGCTTGGTACATAAATGAATTTACATACCACACTTGATAATCCTATGAGGGACTTGGTATATGTATATTTATAAATATGCATACTTCTATTTAATTATTCTATGAGAGGCTTGGGATGTCCTACGAATAGATATACATCCATAATCATGATTATTCTTGTGCCTTGCTTCCTGACCTGTTTGACTGTTTGTGAACAGGGAATTCACCCTGATTCATCTTGGTAGTCTGGTAAAGGACCGGTTTTCATTCAGTACAACCCGACTTACTGGGTCTTCGTCGTAAAACGATATCAATTCCTCTTACGGCAATTTTCAATTTATGTCTTATTGTTTAGTAGTAGCGTACTGGGTCATTATGACTCATCCCGTACTTTGTTTTCTAGTTGCAGTTCAGGAGTCGTATTGAGGACGCATAGTACGTGACCGTAGCGCTTGATCGACGCTCGAGCCTAGTACGCGTGTGTTCGTGATTGGAACAATCGATAATTCAGTAGTAGTAACTTGTGGACTCCTATCTCATCTAGTACCCCTGACTTGTGTTTCATAATATTTTATTCTTGTAAGCTCGTTGTTTTGTAAGGTTATTTAGACTTTACAGTCGGGTAGAATATTTGGGTTTTGATTTGGTTCTCCTTCGGGCCGACGTGTGGTGTCGTTGCTCATAGCCTTGGTTTTTATATTCTGTTGTATCCCAGGCACGCAGTAGCTTTGGGCTTTTCTCTATCCTAGTTGTTATTATTATTGTTGGTTAACCCCGGTATGCTTTAGCCGTGGGTAAGTGTTTTATCAGGTTGGTTCCTTGCTGAAACGCCGGCCTGGAGTGCCGATGGTTTGTCCAAACGCAATGTTGCGATGCACGCGAGTTTCTTTCTTTCCTTCGTGAAATTTATGTCTCTCTTGGTATCTTTGGCCTTGGTTTCGAGCTTCATAGCTCGGGACTACTTTTCATTGTCATTTCCGCATCTTCGAAATTTTAATATACGTATTTTTAGTACGGCTTCTTGTTCTTGTCTAGAGCTTGTTAGCTCGACTGTCCGACTCGCACTATTATTTTATAAGTGCTTGTCCTCTTCTTGCCTTGTCCTTGCGACGTGACGTTGGGATTCCGTTCCGGAATCCGGGTCGGGTCGCCACATAATAAATTTTGGAAAAAGGAAAAAAAGAAAGGTCATTGAGCCCCCTTACTTTTTCAAAATATTCATATAGGTGATCCTACTTATATACCCCCTCTGTTCCGAGCAAAGAGTCCCCATTTGAAAGTCAAACTTTGTAAGAAAATAACACTTTTAGTAGTTCATTAATAATAAAATGACATTTTTATGCCTTAATTTTTGATAGTGAACTCTTTAAGTGAAACAACCCAAAATGGAATAGTTGACTCTTTGTCTGGAACAGAGGGAGTATTATTAAGTTAGGCCATCGAACTATAATTTCGTCAACAAATTGCCCCATTTTTAGCTTCTGTTAGTTTATGTTGTTAAGTGGGCTTGAAAGACCCATTTGACCACTTTTGTAATGTAAATGGTGTAAACAACTATGACAAAAAAAAGTCTTTCGGGCCACCCTATGTTTTCAGAATATTCTTGTAGGCCATCCTATGTTTCCAAAATATACGTATTGAACAACATCCATTTTGTTAAAAAAATAATAAACGTAATGTTAAATGCATGGTTTATATTTGATAATTTTACCACAAATAGTAAGAAAACAAGTGAGGGTTTTAGTTTATTGATAATGTGCCCCCTCAACTAGAACATATTCTTTAATCACACCTTCTGTTTAAGCACGACATTTGAGTTGATAGAAAATGTCCTCCTGCGACTCACATCATGACCGTATTTAGGTTTTTTTTTTAAACATAATGTTATTTTGATGTTTTAATTAATTATCTCGTATATAGGAACTATAATGAAGGTATTAGGTAAACATACTAAGATACTCCATCACACCTTATAAGACAAGTATTGCTGTAGAAAGCAAAAATAAAAACAGAAAATGAATAATTAAAGTATTGCAACCCAAATTTACCCAACGATTTAATAACATAAAGATGTTGAATAATCTTCCACTAAATGCCAAAAATATATTGCCAAAATATATTACATATGCATTGCTACCTGAACAATGAGAATGATTTATTACCAAACGAAAGAAAGTAAAGCAACTTCCTTTATTTAACTAACGCTGGCGCTCCATGGCATTTATGGCCTTAATTTTAGAAGTATACTGCTTCCCATTACGGTCGTAGTAAAACTGCAAAGATCATAATGGTAAAATTAACATGTAAATAACATTATTAGAAACAATAATTAATACATTACCACTAGATTTTACATGACTATATATATAATGTTTATACGAGTTTCACACAAACTCTCTCTAGTTATGAGAAATACATGTACTAGCATATTTCATGATAAGTTGGTATATATAGAAAGTAAAGCACAATGTGCTT
Organism: Codonopsis lanceolata; assembly: GCA_013146195.2. Classification (NCBI taxonomy): domain Eukaryota; kingdom Viridiplantae; phylum Streptophyta; class Magnoliopsida; order Asterales; family Campanulaceae; genus Codonopsis; species Codonopsis lanceolata. The sequence goes on along the minus strand of CM028377.1, from coordinate 137,159,893 downwards.
GGCTCTTTGCGCATTCTTTGGAAGATACCAACCGCTAAGGATAATGTTAGTTTGTTTTTGTCGTCATAATCTCCATGTATCCAATATCGATATTTAAGCTTTAACCCTTCAAATATCCTATTCCACGAACTCACACACATAGAATATATCAGCAACATGTGTGATTGCCTATGTAAGGCAATAAATTGCGCTTGATAAGGGATTGTAGTGCTTGGCTGGGTTGAGGGGGAGTGTGCTCGATAATTGTTGGATAGTAAATTCGTGTTTCTCACTTAAACCTTCAGCGTGAGAATTAGAGTTAAAAAGAGTAAATACCCTTCAGACATGTATAATGCAACTCATATGTTATAATATTAGGCTTACCTGAATCAATTAATGTTCTATAGTAATCATACAAAGGCTTTGGATTGGGTGGCCACACAAATGAGCATGTTCATTAATCTTCGACTATCGTGTCACATGCTCGTTAGAAGAACATAATTGTTTGTAGAGATTGTGGTTTACACCATGTTGTCCTCATCACGGACATGCTCATTTGCCTCAATGAAGGGGATCTGAGATGTGGACATGCTTGATTGTATCTAGGACGTTTCATGATTTAGTTGTGCCCGCCTTATACATTAATTGAGGTAAGAGATGCATGTGGTTCGTGATTGTTGCAAGGGCTATATGTTCTTTGGTGGTGTCCAAGAAAGGTCTAACTTGTAGAGATGACACCAACTAGGCAGTGTTCAGTGTAATATTTATGATCATTAACATGTTTTCTTTCTTAATAAGAATATGTCAAAGTACTAAACATATCTAAAAGTACAAAGCTAAGTAAATAGGTCGATTAAAACTAAAAAAAATTATATTTTTCATTTTTTGTTGTGTTGAGCAATATCTCGACCCTTATTCTTTATACGTACACCATCATTACCTTTATTTGTCAACAAGAAACTACATATTCTAAATCATGAAAAACATAGAGGAATAATCACTTGGAAGTCGAAGCCAACTTCATAACCTTGCGAGTTTGTAAACTATGATATTCTTCTAGATATGTGTGGCGACCCGACCCGGATTCCGGAACGGAATCCCAACGTCACGTCGCAAGGACAAGGCAAGAGGAGGACAAGCACTAAAAAAATAATAGTGCGAGTCGGGCAGTCGAGCTAACAAGCTCTAAACAAGAACAAGAATACGTACTAAAGTACGTATAAAAAATTTCGAAGATGCGGAAATGACAATGAAAAGTAGTCCCGAGCTATGAAGCTCGAAACCAAGGCCAAAGATACCAAGAGAGACATAAATTTCACGAAGGAAAGAAAAAGAAACTCGCGTGCCGCAACATTGCAGACGCTGGACAAACCATCGGCACTCCAGGCCGGCGTTTCAGCAATGGACCAACCTGATAAAACACTTACCCACGGCTAAAGCATACCGGGGTTAACCAACAATAATAACAACTAGGATAGAGAAAAGCCCAAGGCTACTGCGTGCCTGGGATACAACAGAATATAAACACCAAGGCTATGAGCAACGACACAACACGTCGGCCCAAAGGAGAACCAAAACAAAACCCAGATATTCTACCCGACTGTAAAGTCTAAATAACCTTACAATACAACGAACTCACAAGAATATAATATTATGAAATACAAGTCAAGGATGCTAGAGAGATAGGAGTCCTCAAGCTATTACTCGGAAATAGACTGTTACAATCACGAACACGCGTACTAAGCTCGAGCTATCGATCAACTGTGGTCTCGGTCCGCTACCACGTACTATGCGTCCTCAAAACGACTTCCGAACTGCAACTAGAAAACAAAGTACGGGGTGAGTCATAATGACCCAGTACGCTACTACTAAACAATAAGACATAAATTGAATATTGCCGTAAAAGGAATTGATATCGTTCTACGACGAAGACCCAGTAAGTCGGGTTGTACTGAATGAAAACCGGTCCTTTACCAGACTACCAAGATAACTCAGGGTGAATTCCCTGTTCACAAACAGTCAAACAGGTCAGGAAGCAAGGCATAAGAATAATCATGATTATGGATGTATATCTATTCGTAGGACACCCCAAGCCTCTCATAGACTGATTAAATAGAAGTATGCATATTTATAAATATACATATACCAAGTCCCTCATAGGATTATCAAGTGTGGTATGTAAATTCATTGATGTACCAAACAATTCATTCATAGCAGTTTATCATGTAAGGATATGCATATCTACTATTATATACATACGAAGGCAATCAGTGTAAATCAAGTAAGGGTATGTATATCTACATATATATACACATGCAGGTAATCAGGGGGAAATCAAGCAAGAGTATGTATATCTGCGTATATGCTTATCATACAATTCACAGGCCTATCACGGAAGTCAAGCGATCAAGAACAAGTATATATAGGCATTTAGTTTATGTATTCATGATAGCACTTTGTCTTCACAAATGCTAGGAGAAATCCACATATAAGAGGATAGGATATAAATTGTTTGCCATAGCTCCTCGCAAGATAAACAACAGAACGTCTTTGTATGCGAGATGGTACATCGACCCAGATAGTATTAGTCCAAGCGCCTAATGGTTACACAAGGTACTCTTCTCCAAAGTGATCAAGAATGGAGGGTTTGCACGTTTACGGTTCGGCAACCCATCTCTATCACGAATCTCATGATTCGTAGAGACGAATTGTCAACCGGGAAGGCAAGGCAAGACAGCAAGGCAAGTAAGACAAGGCAAGGCAAGACAGTAAGGCAAGGCAAGACAGCAGGCAAGGCACAGTAAGGCAAGACAGGCAGCAAGACAGTAAGGCAAGAAGGCAAGGCAGGCAAGACAATGCAGACAAGTCGACAAGACAGTAAGGCCAAGGCAAGACAATGCAGACACGTATGCCACGTATTATTTGGACTTATCGGGAAAACAAGTAATATTTACTTATTTAAGAGATCAAGCAAGGGCGAGCACGAATAGCGGTCTCATTCAAGTCAGTGGGCATGTTATTCTTTTACGGCTAGTAATTAGGCGTGAGCATGAATTAAATTAAGAATCTCGAAACTAGTATTCTAGTTAAGCAGTTTCAAGCGTTGTAGGGGTTTATCGTGGAGTCGGTATTGTTAAACGACTAGCATCGATTCGCCGAGTCATTTCTATAATTCCAAATCAAATAGAGTTTGAACACTATATGTGTCCAAGACTCCTTTCTAGGTTCTTGTTCACGGCGGGTTAAGTTCTCGCTCCATTTAGGACCTTAGTTCAAATTTACTAAGTCAAGTATAAAAGGCGTAAACCTAAGTTGATTATTGTCCAACCAAAGCTTAGTTCAATTTCAAGCCGTAATTCCATTTGCTAATAGGATTATAAATCAAATCACATTGATACTCAATAAGAGGATAATTATAAAGATAAGAGATACAATATGCTTAAAGATCATGATCTCAAGTAAACATAGAGGTTCATGCCTTAATCACAAACAAGCCTTATCAAGCTCAGTTCCATAGAATCATAAGATATATATATATAACATTATAAAATCCTCTCGAGGTTCCCTTTAAGAATTAAAGATCAAGTATGCGCCTCTGGAAGAACAGGAGACTAAAGACTACTCAAGATTAATCAATTAACCATGTTATGGTATTTCGTAAGTCCATCACCACACACATGACTTGGATGGCTATTCGGTCATCTTTACGACAACTCAAGATACTCGCCATAGAGGTTACTAAGGCATACATGGCTCGAATATCCTCCCTAAGGAAGAATGGTCACGAAGGAATCCCGGATTTCCCAAGGATGATAACTAGGTTCCCAAGTAAGGTCACATATTACATTCCTACCAATCTTGGGACTTCATTAAGAGTCCAATAGTATTATTGGTTCTTGGTTCATAATTGAACCTATTCAAAATGTCTGTCATTCGGGTTACGCATTCTTGATTCACACAAAACCACCCAAGGATTAGCGATAGTCTCGCACTCAATCATCATTCAAGAGACTCAATTAGAGTCCTAAACCAAGAATCAATCTTATTAACAATTTAGTCTCACCCGAGCAATTCTCATCATTTCGCTATTGAGTTTCAATGAACACAAGGGGATATAGGAATTTATCCTAAGATTCAAATAACCAATTTTATAATTAATTGACTTCATTTGGGTCAAACTACAAAGTTCCAAATTTCTATTTCGAGGCATAATTTCGGATTCATAATTTATCCGGTTTCTAACCCAACAACAATCAATCTTAAATCATGATAATTCCAATATACACAATAAACCCATTCGGTTTCAACCCTAACCAAAATCTATCAATATTCATGGAAACATATCAATTTGACATGTGTAACAACAATAAATCACAAGAAACAAGTTTCCATCAATCTATCATCAAGGTACTTGTAGAGAGAGAAACTAGGGTTTAGGTAACGTACCTCAATCAAGCCACAAACTTCTAGGATGTGGAAGACAAACCGAGGGGAAAGACTCTACTCGGCGAGGGCTTCGATGGCGGGCGGTCACGGCCGATCATCCGATGGCCTAACTCCTGAATCGGCAAGTCTCCCATGGAAGCTCCTCCTCCCTCTCTCTCTCTAAAACTCACGGTTGAATGGTGAAATGAGGGAGGAAGAGGATGAAATTGGGTTATAAAGGGTGAGGGATGACCATGCTACCCTTCCAAGCTGTGGACAAGGCAAAGGGGAGGGGTTAAAATAGGGGTAGAATAGGTATTTCACACCAAAATCAAAACAGGGAAAGAATTCCCAGTAACAGCTTCTGGGGTTGAGGCGGGCGCCTCAACCTTCTCCATGCGCCGCCTCACTCCTTCCCCGCACAAGTTGCTCAAGATCCGAGGCGGGCGCCTCACTCCATCCCATGCGCCTCCGAACCTCCAAAACTTGGTCTAAACTTGATCTAAATGATCCCAAACTTATGGGCAACCATCCTAAGGTCTAACCCAACTCAAAACAAGTCTAAAACACACCCGAACAACTCCCGAAACAACTCGGAGCGAAACCGGGAAGGGGTGCAACAACGTGCAACCGGGACGACGAACGAACTCGAAATCAAACGAGCAATGAAAGGAGACTTTTAAGGCAAGTCTAAGGGCTAGTGAAGAAGCTTAAATACTTGTAGGAAGTTAGATAACAACTAGGGAAATAAGAATCCCAAAGGAGAGGCGATTACGCGACTCGATTCCCGAACTACGCGATAGAGACGAACGCTATCTCCAAAGCTTCCGAAATCATCGATAGGCTTAAGGAACACCTCCAACTTGGAGTCTAGCTCATCTAAACATGTTAACAAACCATCTTAAAGAGGTCTAGGACTCAAACCGAGGTCACGAACACAAAACGGCAGTAAACCCTCAATCGCGTCGCATTCCGACTATCGTCGAGTCACGACTTGTGACTTTAACTAGTTAAGGTCTATGGAACATATGGAACTAATATATTGGCTCCTATACAGCCTCCCTGTATTAATCAAGGTTCTTACCTCAAGTCGAGTAAGCGAGGTTACGGTTGAACGACACGCAAGGCAATAAGGTCAATTACACGAAGGTTCGGGGTCTTACAATATGTGCTACAGGGACATACGATAAATCATTTAACACTTTTCTGTTATGTGTAATGCATTTGAAGATCAAACGTTTGGCATTGCATTAAAAAAAAGTTATCCCTAATACGGTAAAAAATCTAGGTTCTATGCACCAGAAAACATTTATTTCTTAAACTTGAGTTACATCATACACCATAAAAACTAGTGTTTTAATTCCTTCGTTCTAATTTAACAAACTTGACTCATTTTTTGAATATTCATGTAACAATTACTTGTATATATGTATATATATATATATATATATATATATATATATATATATATATATATATATATCCTTATTTGAGCTGCACCCAACCATCTTTCAATAGTTATGGCAATTCATGTTATACGGAGCATTTAAACATCACATAAATAAGCTTCATTCGCGAATTTACATAAAGTTCCAAGTATTGACACGAGCACTACCAAAATAGTTGCATTGTACCCCATTCACACTTATCGGAGACAAGCCTTTGCATTGTCAATATACATGACATGAGAATCACATATAGAACATGCTTTTTTTTCTTATGAAGCTAGTGAGAGATTAGGAAAAGGCGCAGCACCCATGTTTTCTTTCCTTTGATACTTGAGTGTTGCAGCAACCGCAATCCATCTGCGCTTAAAAATACTGACGATTTTCCTGAGTTTTAGATTAGAGAAGATGAGTATAGAAGTAATGGATTGTAGAAGATTCAAACTAGATCAAAATTTGCAATTTATTTGAATGGAATAGAAATTGAGATGAAATTAGGGAAGTTGAATCACACTGGAGTAAAACTAGAGAGGCTTTTCGTAGAGACTATCAATGAGCATTGGTTTTCATTCTCCACTATGAAAAAAATCTCTTCCTTTAGTCTAGTTTGAGATATATGCACAAAGGATGCATCTGACAAGTGCAACCAATTGGCTTCGTGTATGATATGAGAGCCATGATGTCAAAAAATATTTAACTCGATTCACATGGCAAGTTACAAGCATTGAATAAGGTTTCGTCTTTGCAAAGTAGTCTCACTGCCTTTATATTTGAATGTTCATGATGTACGGTGGGCATCGCATTTTTTACCATTGAATCTAAATGATTCAATGTATTTCTATATTTGAATGTCAAGGTCTTAACACTGAGGGTTCTAGAATTTGGCCATAACGCACGCTGCGCCTTAGCATAACAATCTTGGGCATTAGCGATGCTAGCACGCTTCTCAGCGTATGCCTTTGCGCCATGTGTTTTGAAATTTTCCATAACGCACGCAGAACCTTAGCTTCTCACTAACGTTAAGGCACCATTGATAACTTCCAGAATTAATAGAGGAGCCCTGCAGGTTACCCTTAGTGTAGAATGACATGATTGAATCATGTGGATACATCTTTGTAGTGTGCATCATTCTCAATATATCTTCATAAATTTGCTTGACTCGAAACCTCTTGAATCAGCTTGTTTATTTCTTCTTTTTCTTTGCACATGTTCTTGTAACCACACTAATTAGGAACTTGATTTGGAACCCTTGACATTATGTTGTAACTTGCCTCATAAAACAACACCCTAGTGTATCGTATACACGTTGTTGAAGGTATCATAAAATTTAATATGCCTTGATTAAGGCTCTTAAAAAATTAGCTATTCCCTTAACTGGGAAAAGCTTTATGTGCCACCTTCTCTAAGCTAATCCTTCACACCTTTTCGTAAAAAAAAATCGTAAGTCATTGAGCATAACTTCAGTTCTAGTTCTTTAGGCATGTGGGTTGGGTTGGGTTGATATGAGTCGGGTAACGGGTTGAAACGAGTCGTAACCAATTAGAATGTCCTGAATATAAAACACGTCGAAATGGGTTAAGTTAAAATGGTTTGACTCGTTTTAACCCGTATTTTCCCCAAAAAAATCCATGCATTCGTAGAGTAAAAACTATCAGGATTGTATATCCATTGCCTCACTTCGATCATAAACTGATCTTTGACTTCACCATTTAGGTTTACTCTTTGAGTCATCACCTAATATATGATTGTATATTTGTATACACCGTCTAGACGCCAGGTGCCTCTCCAATGCCACCACTTTCTTCAAATCACCCAAATTGGCTGGAGAAAAATCTCCGTCTAGTCGTGCTAGGCGCCATCTAGTCGTGCTAGGCGCTACCTAGTCGAGCTAGGCGCTACTCACAGTCTAGATCTCTTCCTTCAAGACCATATAACAACACCTCAAAAAGAAAATGGGTGAAAGAAAGGAAGGAAAGATAAGAAGAAACTGAGGTCTTACAGCGACGGTAACGACGATAATTGCGACGGCGACGACAACGACAACAACAACGACTATGGTGCTGCGATGATGGATAGCGACAATATAGGGAGAGATCTAAGTATCTAACCCGAGAGAGATAAATAATGTATGCTTCGTCTTCTGCTCTAAGGGAAAAAATCTATCTCTTCGTCTTCTGCGCAAGGAAACAACTCCCCCTAAAATTACCGGTTTGGAATAGTATTGGGGAAGATATGTACCAAATTTGATCCATATTTTTAAACTAACCCTTTAGCTTTGTCTTCTATTTGTTTCTTCCCCTTGTTCTAGAGCTGTCAAATAGGGCAAAAGCTCGCGGACATGCCTGCCCTGCCACCCATTAGGGGCGGATTGGACTGATATATTAAATACCCGTTTGAAAAATGGGCTTTTCGGGCTTTGCCCGTGCGAGCTGCGGGCTTTGCGGGGCGGGCTGCGGGCTGCCCGCACTTTCTTAATTTTATATTGCAATTGCACTTTGGCGATGACCGATGAGTATAGCCCACTTCCCACAGACAACCCATTCCATAATTCCATTTGGACTTTACATCTAATTAGAGTTAGGGTTAGGGTTAGTATAAATATAATAGTATCTGCATCTCACTCAAAAATGAACAAAAAAAATACTCTCACTCTTTCTCTCTCGCTCACGCTATCACACGATTCACACAGACAGTACGCACAGCGATTGCGCCGCCTCCTTGGCTCCGGCTCTTATCTCTCTCTGATCTCACGCTCTTTCTCATGCCGTCTTCGTCTTCAGCTCTTCGCCAATCGCCGTCATCGTTGTCATCGTCTTCGCCGCCTTCGGGTTTCCTGATTCCTCTTTCTCCTCCGTCTCTGCTAATTTTGATAACAGCTTCGCTGCCTCCGTCTCCGGTCCTCCAGCTTCGCCAATCACCGCTGCCGTTTCTCTCTAGATCTCACGCACTCTCTCCCTTTCCTGCTTCCAGCCTTCCAGATCCCGACGACTCTCCTCCACAACCTCAGTCCTCAGACCTCACTCCTCAATCGATACCTGCTATTGCCCGCCTATGGAGTCCCAACATTATCAATTGCTAGTTTGCTACTTAAAAGCCAATAGATACCTTCATAATTGTTGTGACATACTAGTGTTTCTACTTTCTATACTGATATTAAATTTAATATTGGTATTATATTGGTATATTGGTATATAATTAATTGGTATATAATTAATTGGTTTATTTGTCAAAAATCCAAATCTATTTTAAATTTAAATAATTGATAATAAATAAAAAAAATTAAATAAACCCATTTTTTGCGGGCCTGCCCGTTTTGCCCGAGACCCTACTCGAGGCGGGTTGGACTAGGGGTTTTCAGGACCGTTATGTTCGCGGGCTTTTTAGGCCCGTGGGCAAACCCGTCCCGCAAGCTCGTTTTGACAGCTCCACCTTGTTCTTATTCAAATACACAAATTGTAACTTTGACTCAAAATTTACTTTTTGGTATTCATATTTTCTTGGGATATGTACTTTATGTAATGAAATTGAATTGGTAGATTTAAATTTTTATTCTTATAAATTGTAATTTGATCATTATTTTAATATTTTTAGATTATTAGATGATATTTAATATTAATATTAATATATATGAAGGTTTTAATTATTGTTAGTTAAAATATATTAAAAAAATCGAAAACTATTGTAATTATCCCTTAATTCTAGGCCCCCATAGATCCCCACCTAGGTTCCCTAGGTTCTCATTTTACGCCTAGCGATTTTTAGAAAATTGATTGTATATACATTGCCTGTTTTAGGACAACCCACTAACTCACCACCAAGTTCCACCCTGTTTCTATTGGATTTCTCCCAATCTACCCCAACATATTTATGTTTTCATGGAGAATCAACAACAACTCCCAAAAGAAAATGAATAAAAAAAATGATGAAAGCAACCACCATCCACCACCTTAGACTTTTGTGGATATCACTCCAACCCTAAACCAACATCAAAATCCCTCGACGATCTAGTCCAAATCTTAAATGTGCATCCTTTATAGAAAAAAACATGTTAATTAGAGTATTGTATTTAAGAATTCCTCGATCTAGGTTTGGGGGAACATGGACAAGAATAGCAAAAAAAATTAAAATATGAAATTTGAAAGTACAAAATTACCATCGCACATGATCGAACCCGTTATCTTTATAGCGTCTATTAGGCCCAAGGGGCAAACTAAGACAAATTGTAACATGGAGTGTGAAAATGAGAAAGAATTAGATCAGGAGGTAAATTGAGATTTGGTGGATACTATTGGGGGGCTAATTATATTTTTCCCAAATTTTTATAATAGTTCTATTATTCACCCTCCTCTAGACCTAATTTGTACCCTTTGGGGCTCATGAAGTAGGCGTTGGGTCTCTTTGTTAGTCAAAATCTTAAGAGTTAGTAATCTTTTGCTACTCCCAAGTAATTTTTAAAAATTTTCGTGATATCCTTTTAGAGCTACACCCCCAGCCACTAGTCAAGGACATGAGTGTCATTCATAACACTCTTCTATAGTGAGAACATACACATCTAAAAAGTCATTCTTTATGTGAACGAATGACACATATATACATGGATTTACAATACATATAACACTTAATTATGTAACACCATAAACAAGTTTACTAACATGATATATAGAAAATAAAAAATTACAATAAAAGAACACAAGCTACTAATAATCGTACCTTTTTGCATTTGCGATTTTGATCAAACCGCTCTTCAACAACCCATCCTACGAGCAACCACTCATAGGTAGGGTATCCTTTATCAGAGAACACCGAGTATCCAACATTGGCCCGACGTTGATACTGTATTCTCTTATGCACGTTTATCAGGGTGTAGGCTGTTTGTGTAGGAATACGTCCATCATCCCTTAGCCTATACACCCTGACAACGATGGTAGGTGCATAATGTCGTTGATAATATATTTGCCCCAAAGGTAGTGGGGTCAAGGTTGGTGGAGCAGCTCGCGGTTGTGATTGGGCCGCCGGCGGTGCTCCACGCCTAGGGTAAGGCTCAAAAGCATTAGTTGCCCTTATGCGAGTTGCTCTATAATGGTTCATTGTTGAGACTCAAGAGCTTGGTGAATTGAACTAATGAATATGGAGGTCTAAGCTCTCGTGACACCTTTGTTACAAATGAATAGTACAAAATATCAAGAGACAATGGATAGGGGTGGAGTGGGGAGGAATAAATGGGTTTTATCTTTCTGATTACACAGACAATTTTCAGAATTTATGTGAAAGGCCAAATGGCCATATACTTTTTTTTTTCAAATCAAATTTAGATTTGTATTTTAGTCACTAATTACAACAATTAGCTATTTGTAATCTTGAAGTAATGCATATTTCTTATATCTTTTGACACACATTCACACCAACTTTTCAAGTATTATCTTGAAAGATGCCTTTGGTGGGTGTTTGACATTGTATCTTTCTTGTAATCTATATTTTTTTTCTCAATGTAAATTCAATTATTTTAAATAAAGATAAGTGAGATAAGAGAGAATTTAATTTTGGTAATTAAATGCACCATGTATATATATATATATATATATATATATATATATATATATATATATATATATATATATATATATATATTATTCAAACATGAGATAAGTGTAACATTAAATTGAGTCTATCCCAATACCTTTGTAAGACGTGGTATATACCCTTTGTCCAGAAATAAATGACGTTATAGGATTTTAAGACAAATTTATTCACATTTTACTAAAATTGTTCTTATTAATTACTTTCTAATTAAATGTTGTATTTTCTTTGTGAATATGAAAAGTTTTATTTTTCTAAAAAAAGAAGAATAATATAGTCTTTTTATAAACTTCCTTAATCTGTGTGCAAATCTCTAAAAAAATAACTTATTTTGGGACGAAGAGAGTATATAACAAATGTTCTTAGAGCACTTGTTAAGATTGTCCTTGTTGAAAATTGAAACCTATGTTATTAAGGGGTATTTAATACTCCATCGGTTTCTAAATAATCGTCCTCGTTTTCTTTTTTGTCTGTTTCAAAATAATTTTCCTCTTTCAAAACTTTCTTTTTTAAGAAAACACTTTTACCACATTATCTTTACTTTTTTTACTTACTTTAATTATAACCATATACTCGATGCATTAAAGAAAGCCACATATTACATCAATATATATAATACATTTAATTATTTTTTCTTAAACGGTGTCCCAAGTCAAACAGAACGATTATTTCAAAACGGAGTAGTATATTTTTCGTTAAATTTAGTGAATCCAATGGGTTCATATTATTATTATTATTAGAAAGCTAATATGTTTGAAGGGTTAAGATTTTGTTGTTTTCTTTAGATTACAAGTAATATGACATTTTACATGAATGAGATGACTATTAATGTAATTAGTGAATAAAGTTATTACCAAAAACAAAGTTAAAGTTACTGGTCTAAATTAAAAAGGTTATTCTAACATGAGATAAATTCAATTCATTATCAAGTGTTTTCTTTTCCTTTGTAAGATGCAATAATTAAATTCAATACTTAATTAATGTGAATTCAGTGATTACAGATAAATATAAGTTGAGACAAGAGGGAATATGATTTTGGTAATTAAATACACAATTTATTCACCCAATGAGTTCATAATACAAAGGTCATTAATAGATATATAAAGGCTTTTTTTTGTGTGGATAAATTACATTAATGAAATGACTATTTTAGTAATAAGTTAATACTCACTGAAGTTGTTATGAATAATAATTCAAATTAGTTGCACATCATAACTAAGAAATATATTGTAATAGGAGATAAGTTAACATTAAATTTAGTCTATCACAAACCCGTTATTAGATGTAATTATTAACTTTCCTTCACGCCCGTGCCTATTGCACAGTGCCAGTATATCTGATTTTGTCAATTGAAATGATAGTGTCTAAATATAAGGTGCGATTTTAAAAAATATTACAATTAATGGTTACATTGCTTCAAGTGATAGTTGAGGGATTGGTGTTTTATAAGAGGTGACTGTTCAGAAAATTAATCGCATTGTGTAACTTTGTAATGTGAAGAAAAAACACAGAGAGAAGAAAAAAGGGTGACTGCTCATAATATTAATTGTAGGGGGTGACTTGTAATAGAGAAAAAAAATAAGGAGTTAAAAATGGAGAACTACTCACACATGTGAATGTGAGAGTGAATCTCAAGCGTTAAATTTTTAAAGATAATTTAATCTCAACCTCTGAATAGCCATAGTCAATTGCACATGTGCGAACCTAGCTGTTTTATAATAAATCGTGCTCATGGCACGACGCGAGTAGGAGAGGATGTCAGTATTGGAGGGTGTGAATATTTAAATAAATCAATATATGTTTTAATCATGTTTCAAAAAGAGTCTAAAATAACAAATTGAAAATGAAGATCTCTTGGTAATCAATTAAAACAATATGATTATTCAACAGTGAAGAAATTTTTTTTTTTTAAGGAAACAGGGGCGTACCCTTCTAGATTTTACTAATAAAAATAAAATTACAAATTTGAGGGGGACAACCAGAAAACAAAATTCAAATTTTTTTTTTTTTTGTGATTATGGAAAAAATAAAGTTGAAAATTTATTTCTTAATCAATAACTCGAAAAGTACCTTGATAAAAAAACAATGAAACTTATTCACTCGAAATTATTATGCTTAATTTGTCCAAGATTGTCAATTTAATATATAATCCGTATTATATTAATGACTAATTAATATTAAAATAGAGGAAGGTTCTAGTGCTGAATTGTTTTATAATATTCAAACGGAAAAAAACCGCCCTAAGATTCCTTTCTATAAAACCTCAAAAAGTTAAAACTAAATCATAAACCCAATTTTTCGAGCATAGACTATTCCGATTGAATGAATAGCTACAAGGAAAAAGTAAATATAAAATCCCTTTGTATTTTAATAGTTTTAACCCGACTCATTCTGATATAACCCATTGCAACCCTTTTGACATTTGGGTTATAACTGGTTGCGACCCGTTACAGATTATTTTTTGGAAGCAATGAATACAAAACAACCCAATTTGTGTTTCTTATTTCTTCAACCGTTCATTCTAGGAAATTATGTGACTTCTCCAAATAATCACAGAAAACAAAATTCAATATTTTTTTCTGTGATTAAGAAAAAAATAAAGTTGAATATATATATATATATAAGGATTGTAATTTGAAAAATAATAATTGAGTGATCGAAAACAACCGTTGTACACTGTCTTGTGATACCCGGATGATGAGGCATTTGGGTTTTGTTATAATTGTGGAGTAACAATCTCAAGGTTGGTTGTTGTATTTGCCATATTTTTGGGGCATCTAGCTTGGCTTAGGCCTGTAAATGGATCGGATATGTATCAGATATAGGTAAATCTGAATATGATCCGAAATCCTCTATCACCAATCCGATCCGATCTGATAATCCGACGGATCAAATGTATGTCAATCAATATCCGAATCCGTTACCCATTAACATATCCGATTAAATATCCAATTCGATCCGAAATATAAATATATAAATAAAAAACAATTAGAATATGAAAGAGTGAAAGATTAAAAGACAACATGCATATATAATTGTGTATATTATGTATATGTATAATAAGAAATATGTTATTTTCGGATCGGATCGGATCCTTAACGGATTGGATATAACTAAATCCATATCCGATCCGTTAATAAATAAATTATCGGATTCAGATTCGGATTCGGATTCGGGTTATTGGACCATTATACAAATCCATATCCGAAATTTCGGATTGGATTCGAACCAAAATCCGATCCATTGACAGGCCTAGGTTGGCTGTTGTATTTGCCCATATTTGTAATTGGACCCTGTCTCCCTCCCTTCTGTGAGAGAGAAACTTAAGACTTCCATTAATGGTTTATTTTGGTAGTTAAGACAGGCTCCTGTCGGAAAAAATGAACTTTGAGAATTCTTGAAAAAAACATTACTAGGTTACATGCGAAATTGTAGATTCAGAGAGAGAGAGAGAGAGAGAGAGATGGCGAGGCGGAAGAAAGTATAAACCCAGGAAGCTTGGGGAAGGAATCGAAACTACGGAGACAGGGATGAATGGATTCGCCAGGTCTGTTTGAACAGAGGAGAGAGGGAGGAGGATGCCGGCTGCGTTTGAATATATAGATGGGTAAGAGATCAGACTGAACAAGAAGCTTGGGGCTGGAATCGAAACTACAGTATTGAAGGGATTCGTCGGGTCTGTTTGAACAGAGGAGAGAGGGAGGAGGACGCCGGCTGCGGTTGGAGACTGAAGAGAGAAAGAAAGATGGGAGATGAAGAGAGATGCATATCGTTTTCTGTGTTGGGGCTCTCTTTTAGAAGAAGAGAGAGAGAGGGAGAGGAAGTTGACAGAGACGGAGAAAAAGAAGATGAACAGAAAACAAAGAGAAACGGATGAACGCGGAGAGGAAGAGAGAGAAAAAGATAGAGAGAAACAAAATGAGCAGTGGATTTTGTGGAGATAAAAACGTGATAAACCAATCTTGGCCAGTAATTGTGTTTGGTAAAAACCAATCCTGGCCGGTAATTAGCTTTTCCCAACCGCCTGAGATTAGATTAAATCCTGGCAAGTAATTATGTTTGATAAAAACTAATCCTAGCCGGTAATTAGCTTTTCCCAACCGTCTGATCTGTTTTATTATTTATATATATATATATATATATATATATATATATATATATATATATATATATATATATATATATATGTGGTCCTCGTCATCTCTTAAACCAACTCTCTTCTGTTCTGATACAGCCTCTCCACACCTTTTCTCTTTACACTCAGTTGCACACTAGTTTCATGAACCATTTAGATTGGACTTAATTCTCAATTTGGTCACTCTACTTTCGTGAAAAGTCCGCTAAGCTCACTCTACTACCATTTTTACAGTTTGATCACCCTACTTTACAAAACGTATCAATATGGTTTAGATAGTGGATGCCGTCAACGGAATAGCATGAAAAGACATAAATGCCCTTAAGGCTTATAATATACTCCCTTTGTTTTCAAATTATCGTCCATCTTTCCTTTTTTGTTCGTTCTTAAATAATTGTCCTCTTTCAAAACTTTCCCTTTTAAGAAAACACTTTTACCACTTTACCCTTACTTTTTCTACTTACTTTAATTATGGCCACATACTCAAGGGCATTAAAGGAAACCACACATTTCACCAATATTTATAATACAGTCAATTACTTTTTCTTAAACGGTGTGCCATGTCAAAGTAGAAAATATTTTGAAAACGGAGGGAGTACTACTTTATCTGATGATCCCCCACCCTTTTTCCTATTATATTTGCAGTAAACGATGGTAGTTGACGTAAAGTGCAATTTTGGGGGTAATTTTTTACATGGGAAACCAATTAGGTGTATGGGGAAGGTTCACTATTGGAAGGACTTAGATTTACATGAGTTAACAATGTCTGAATTGAAGGAGAGGGTAAGAAATGGGTTAGGTGAGAATAATATTAGTTGCATATGCTATCGTGTAGGAGTTGAGCATGTGGAAGACGTTGTGCGTAGGTCATTATCTAACCCTGAAGATTTTGAGGATCTAATAAAGCTAGGTGAGGTTAGGGGACAAATAGAAATGCATATTGAACATGAGGTTGAGGATAAATTCCTTTGGCTGTCGAAGTCCTGCCAAAGGGATCCCACTACTCCCTTTTTTACCTTGCCGGTTTACTGCCAGGAAATAGACCACCCAATTACCGCCAATGAGATCTCACTGATACGCTACCGTTACACTGCCCACATATACACACACATACACATACCCATACCCATATACACACAACACACACGCAATCCAGCAACCTCAACACACACAACAACAACATACACATACACACATCCACCACCCACATCCACCACCCACGATACACACATATACCCATAAGCACACACATCAAAGAAAAATACTTCCTCTCATGAGGACATGGGAAACACACAAGGATCGCCTAAGCCAAGGCGTACTGGGGCCAGACTATCACACTCCAAGAGGTATGTATTGGACTTAACATTCTGTTCATGTAGTTATTTATTTTGGTCTATAAATAAGATGTAGATATACATACTTTAGGGATATGTACATATTATTATTATCGTCTGTATTTGTTTTCTTTCTCCGTTTATATTTTTAGCTTATGTAAATAAGTTATTTTGTTTAGTTAGTTTTTTATTATATATTGTAAATAGTTGTTATTTTCTTTTATTAGTGTAGCTTTTATTTATAGAATAGTTTATAACATGTTTATTAGCTTTTCTTTGTTTTGTTTGTGTTATTATGTTATTTTGTTTCGTTTTGTTAAATATAATAAAAATCTTCTCTTCTTTTCAGTGTGTATATATGTATATATATATTTTCTAGACTAAAATGTATATATAATAAACTGAGCATATTAGCAAATCCATTGTGAGACCGAAAGAGCGAGTTAGGTTCCTAACCCTTTCCAAACTCGTAACTTAGCCCCCAAACCCATATTTTTTGTATTCTTTAGTTTTTCTCCGTTTACCATTTTAAATGGATGTGACAACTCTGTACATATATTTTTAGAGTCAACAACGAGGTTGAATGTATTTCACGTGTTTAAGTTTTGAAACCACTCAGTTTCACGTGAGGCGGGGTCGAAACGGGGTTCTCACACAATGATAAGAAAAGCGTACATGTTAAATGTGTGAATTCAAATGTCTACACATGAGAAATATGGGCAAGCTGTATTAAGGATGAAACAACTTTTCAAATTAAAACTTTGTGTACTGTCCATCAATGTGGAATAAATTATAAGAGCATATGTTGTACTGTTGGATGGCTTGCAAAAAAATTTCATGATAAAATTTTGAATAATCTAAAATAGAAGTTAAAAACGTTTAAGAAAGAGGTGATGGAAAGATTTGGATTAGATGTTAGCAGGAACATGTGTATACGGGCTAATTATAGGGTTTTTGGTGAAGAGTTGGGATCACTGGATGACCACCATGCCAAACTGTGGGACTATAGGAAGGAATTAAGGAGAACAAAAGAGGGCAGCATAGTGGAGATATAGAAATGAGTTCATCCAACCAATGGAAATGAATATTTTTCAATGATTTACATCTTTTGCTGTATTGAAAAGGGGTTTCTTGAAGGGTGTAGGCCTATTTTGGGGCTTGATAGGTGCTTTCAAAAAGGTGAATTGCTATTGCAATAGGGAGGGATGCACAATCAAATGTTTCTTATGGCATGGGCTATTGTTCAGGTTAAGAACAAAAATTCTTGGAGATGGTTCATTTAAATGTTAATAAATGACTTGGATTTAGGGAGTAGTGATGGGTGGATTTTGATTACTGATCAACAAAAGGGTCTAATGGAGGCAGTGCATGAGCTATTGCCTTTTGTTGAGCACAGAAACTGTGCAAGACATATTTACAGCAATTCAAGGAAAGATTTCAAGGGAGGGGAACTAAGAAAAACTTTCTAGGCAGTGGTGTATGCAAGTGCTGAGAATGAAATGAAAGAACAATTAGAAAAGATGAAAGAAATTGATGAGGCTGCTTATTGTGGGTTTATGAAGAAGAACCTTGAGCAATTCTATAAGTCTTACTTTAGTAGTGCAATGAAAGTGGACAATGTTGAGAATAACATGACTGAGGCTTTTAATAGAACAATTGCTGGTTTTAGGGTTAAGCCTTTAATTTACATGTTAGAAGATATTAGGTTGTATATGATGGGTAGGCTGTAGAAAAGAAGGGAGTGGATGATGAAATATTTTGATGATTACATGTTACAAGCAAGACTCATTTGCTACCTACTGCAAATAAGAAAATGCCAGGTAGACCCAAGAAAAATAGGATTAAGGCTCCACATCAGGAAATTCAACTAAAGGTGGACACAAACAAGGTCTATCAAGGAAAGGTAGGGTGATGAATTGCAAATTGTGCAATGTGGCTGGACACAATAAGAGAACTTGCCCCAAAGCAAAGGTTGCAGCTAGTGCAACTTGTTAAGAATAGGATTGTCAGGTTTTGTATAAGGCATTGTCGGGTTTGGGACAAGGCGGTCGCTTAGTGTTGAGGACTAGGCGACTGCCTAGTCATGATTTCTTCAGACCAAGCTACTGGAATATACGCGATCACTTAGTGTCGTGGACTAGGCGACCGCCTAGTCCCGTTTCTTGCTTTGTTTGGATTTATGTATTTTAAGGGTTTTAGGGTTTCTATTGTATCCATATAAATAGTTGTATCCCTAGAACGTTTTCAAGGTTGGCTCTAATAAAACTTCGACAGTCCGTTGCCCCAATTTTTCTCTCTTCTTTAGTATTGATCTTGCTATAATTTGTTAATTGTTTGCAAAAGTCTTTCGTTGTGCACAACACAATTGAAGGTGAACCAAGTTTAAATGCAACAAGTCAGATCATTCAGGTTAATTATGTTTTCTATTTTCCTTGCATTGTTTCCTTCTTGTTTGCCCAATATGTCTAACATTTTTTCTTGGAATAATTACTGGCCCACACTTTTGCAAAATTGTAACCATTTCACTCGCCTATTTTTTTATTCAATTGGTAAAGTGTTTTTTCAAAAATTTATTCCAAAAATACCCTCTTCTCTGCCATTCTCTCTTTCAACCTATGTCGAATTCAAATTTGTTTAGTTTCTTTTTATCTCTTCTACATTTTCTCTTCATCTCTGTAGTATCCTAATAAAAACTCCGATTGAGAGGTGGCTTAAAAATCATGTTATGATAAAACCCATGGATTGTTCATTCTCTCTTCTTTGCGTATTACAATTGAAAGCATTTTGATTTTGATTACAAAGGGAACTGCTGCAAATCGATTCTTTATGTTGATTCCACTATTTCAGTATTGATTCTTCTTCCTCCTACTACTTATTTCTCTCCTCTCTATCAGACTCTCTTTATTTTCTTCCTCCAGCTTCATCTACATCTCTCTTTTCTCCATTGCCGACCTCTTTTCATCTTCTTCGACCATTTCTCCATAACTTTTGATCTCGAATGAACTACATGACCCACCACGTATCAAATCGAAGCTCTCAATGATCTTTAAGCATTGTTTTGGGCTTCGGAAGTTTTTCGATGCCCAATTTTTACACACAGATTTGGGGGTAGTGTTTAATTTATTTATCCCGACGCCAATTTTGTCCATTTAAGTGCGCACTTTTGTTGATATTTGGTGGCAGTGTTTAATTTATTCATTATAACACCAATTTTGTCCATTTTGATGCCCAAGTATGTTGATATTTAGTGGCAATGTTCAATTTTGACCATTTCGATACCCAACTTTGTTGATATTTTGTGGCAGTGTTTAATTTATTCATTATGACGCTAATTTTGTCCATTACGAGGCCCAACTATGTTGATATTTGGTGGCAATGTTCAATTTTGTCCATTTCGATGCCCAACCTTGTTGATATTTGGTGGCAGTGTTTAATTTATTTATCCCAACGTCAATTTTGTCCATTTCGAGGCCCAACTATATTGAATTTTGGTGGCAGTGTTCAATTGTGCATTTTGATGTCCAGTGTTTTCATTCCGATGCCCAAATTTGGTAGTGGCTTTTTGAATTTCGACGCCCAAATTTTGATAGATTTCAATTGTGCATTTTGATGCCCAATGTTTTCATTCTGATGCCCAAATTGGGCAGCGGCTTTTTGAATTTCAAAGCCCAAATTTTGATTGATTCAATTGTACATTTCGATGCACAAATTGAGCAGTGACTTTTTGAATTTAGACGCCCAAATTTTGACAAATTTCAATTGTGCATTTCAATGCCCAATGTTTTCATTCTGATGCCCAAATTGGGCAGTGACTTTGAATTTCGATGTCAAAATTTTGATAGATTTCAATTGTGCATTTCGATGCCCAATGTTTTCATTCCGATGCCCAAATTTGAGCAGTGGCTCTGTGCGCACATTTGTTGTTCATTAAAGGTATCTTCATCATTTTATCACTAAAAGTGCACTTTAGCGATTGAAAACATGCTGGGGACTTTTTCGATTATAATATTATCATAGGGGACCGACCCGGCTATCACCCTTTTTCTTTATTGTCAGCCCATTAGGCCCCTAGTCTTGGTGATGGAGCAAGGCATGTAGACCAAGAGCATTTTGGAATTGGAACTCAATCAAGTCGGGTATAGTAATTCCTTGTATTTTGTTATATTTTCTTTGTTTGCCCAATATGTCTAACATTTTGCTTGTTGGTGAATAGGCCCCTATTTTTGGTGATGGAGCAAGGCATGTCGGGGAACAAAATATAGGTGGTATTGGATCTCAAGCAGCTCAGGTATAACATATAAATTTTCAAGCAACTCAGACATTGTGTGTGTGTGTGTGTGTGTGTGTATAAAACATGGTTTTCTCTTTAAAATATACAACTAGTGTTAGAGAAAATTTAAAGCAAGGATGAAAAGTGAACATATGTGTTGTATCTCAAGCAACTCAGGTAAAATAGGCTGGGGTTCTTATCTATTCTACTTTTCATGTCTAAACATGGTCTTTTCTTTTAAATAGACAACTGGTGTTAGAGAAAATTCAAGGCAAGGATGGGAGGTGAACATAGGTGTTGGAGCTCAAGCAACTCAAGTGAAACATGTAATTTTTCAGATGTGTTATGCTTTTCTTGTCTAAGCAGGTGTTGTCTTTAACATCTTCATTTTTTTGTCAACAACGAATAGGCATCCATTTTTAGTGATGGATCAAGGCAAGTATGGAAAATAAATAGAGATATTGGATCTGAACCAAGTCAGGTACTACTTTTCATTTCAATTCTTACTAATTAGTAATTGGAAGGTTGGACTAGAAGTTGTTTTAACATTTTTTTGTCTTTCCATTAGGGACCTATAACTACATCTGAAGGGCTCACCAGTTATAGGAGTGCACCTAAGGGATCACCAGTTAAGAGAGGTGGGAAGACTGCTTTTATTAGGAGTGGGGTTCAGACTCGACAAGACAACACTCAAGTAATTAAGAGAATTAAAATTGAGAAATGAGAAGCAATCATAAAGTCACAAAGGAACATAAATAACATGTGGAAGCAAAAGTGTAATGAGACAAATGGAATGACAATTGACAAAGATTAGATGATGTAACTCAAACAAATGCTTTTTTTTTTTTTTCTTGCTATGGTTGGTTATTGCCCAATGTTGGAGTATTTTTGCTAATGGTTGGTTCATGCCTAATGTTGGGACATTTTTGCTAGTGGTTGGTTATTGCCCAATGTTGGGGCATTTTTTCTAGTGGTTGACTAACTTGGAATTTTTTTGGTAAGTAAAGATGATTTTTCATATTAGTAAATGAGTTCATATTAGATGATGTAAACTCAAAAGGATGATTTTTTTATATGTAAAGTTGATGTTGATGTAAGTACATGGGTTGTGCTTGATCTATGATTTCCAGCAATGAAGATATCTCTTAACATTTGGTATCTTATTAGGTATACTTGTAACTTAACAATCACAAAACAAAAACCTCATTGGCAGCACTCCATAACATATGCATATTGCATACCAAGTTAAATGCCATTTGTGCATTCATCTTGTATAAGGCAAACATATCCATCAAAACAATCACAAAACAAAACAAAAATAGAACATTGTGGATTAATGTCCATCAAAAACATAACATATGGGATTACTTTACAAACTCCAAGTTTACAAAACAAAATTACTTTAACAACTAAAACAATCACAAAACAAAACAAAACAATCAACAAAACAAAACAGAGCATACTAAAACAATCATAAAACAAAATTACTTTACAAACTCCAAGTTTAATAACAAGTCTCATAAACCAAGTTTCATATTACAAACATCATACCAAGTCTCATACTACAAACTACATAACATACATATTACTTTCCAACTACCTAAGGCAACATGAATTGGGGATTTATGTTGACATTCTTGTACATTAAGAGCATACTAACAATCACAACAGTAGTAGTCAACTCTAAACCCTTCCCTACCGTCCTCTAGGGTTTCTTCCCCCGCGCTATGGCTGCGGCTCCGGCCGTGGCTCCGGCCATGGATGAGCCTCCTCCCTCTCCATCTTTCAAAAAGTCTTTCGCTTCAGTTCTTACACAAAGCAAAACACCCGATATACCTCTCATCCCTCCATCCTCTTACAAAGGCGAACCAGCTCTTAGATTAACAAAGGAGATTGTTTCGGCCCTCTCTCAGCCATTCCAACTAACCCCTGTAGGTAAGTTCTCCCATGGTCGCCCTACAATGGATACAATGCGTAAGGAATTTCTTACTTTTGGACTGAAATCTTCTGTTACTTTGGGTCATCTTGATTCAAAACACGTGCTTATCCGGGCAACCCATGAAGCGGATTTTCAGCGTTTGTGGATTAAGGACCAGTGGTTCGTTGGACAATACCCTATGCGAGTCTTTAAATGGACTCATGATTTCCGCCCTGAGATTGAAAGTCCTATCGTCCCTGTTTGGTTTTCTTTACCAAACCTACCTATCTACATGTTTAATAAACAAACTTTATTCTCTATGGCCAGCATGATTGGGAAACCTCTAACCATCGATAGCCCTACTGCCAATCTGCTTCGTCCTAGTGTGGCTCGTGTATGCATTGAAGTAGATCTAACCAAACATATCCCTTCCCGAATCTGGATAGATAGTGGAATCCCTACGTCTGAAGGATTTTGGCAGATGATTGAAGCTGAACGTCTTCCTTCTTATTGCACTTTTTGTCATCGACTTGGGCATGATGGGGATTCATGCAAAGTCTATTTAAAGCATCTCAATAAAGGTAAGGCTGCTGCCTCTTCTGGTCCCGATACAGAAAATCCCAAGCAAGCTCCTAAATCTAACGTGCGATGGCAGCCTAAAGAGCCCACGGCCAAACCTGTTGAAGTTGAAGGTATCCACAAAGATTCGGTTCCAGCAGATATGCCAAACCCTAATATTACGGCTCCCTCTATAAGCCCTAATGTGGATGTGCCGGCATCTAAAGCACCCAATATCACTGATGATTTACATTCTGATTCTCACAATTCGTCGGAAGACTTAGACGAACAAACTGTTGATAATAACAATGTGGAGAAGGTTCACCAAGCCCCAAGCCCGATTGATGTTAATGATATTAATGAGTTGGATAATATGGCAGAAGATTTAGACAACATGGTTGATCTTAATGATGTTAACAAATGCATCGATTACGCCACCTCTAGTCCGAAAAAAGCGGATTCACTCGACTGCTTTGTAGCTTCCCACCGAATCCTTCCCTCAACTCGCCTAATAAATTTCTTTGTGCTCGAAGTTATTGATGAAGAAGGGAATTTGTCCCATCCAATTTAGATGCTCTTAATATTGAAACGGGGATTAATCTTAATTCTAAATCTTCAGTAATGCAATCAGATAGGCTGACCAGATCAAAGTCCAAACGCCAGGATTCATCCACTT
This sequence comes from Codonopsis lanceolata, assembly GCA_013146195.2. Lineage (NCBI taxonomy): Eukaryota > Viridiplantae > Streptophyta > Magnoliopsida > Asterales > Campanulaceae > Codonopsis > Codonopsis lanceolata. The sequence continues at coordinate 137,135,576 of CM028377.1, read as the reverse complement.
CAGTATCCCATGGATATTAAGACCCTTGTTTGGAATGCGCGGAGGATTGGGAATAATGCTACTATTTCCCGTATCAAACAGTTAGCTCACTCCCATAATATTTCCATTGTTGCTGTTCTGGAACCAATGATTAGTATGGATCGCATTCAATTTATTTCTCGTCGGCTTCGGTTTCGGTACTATTTTTATAACTCTTCTTGTTCAATCTGGATTTTCGTTAAATCTTCTTTCACTTGCTCGTTAGTTCATGATTCTTCTCAGCAGCTCACAGTTCAGATTAAGCACTACTCGTGGTCGACTTTTGCTCTATTTACTGGGGTCTATGCAAAGTGCACTACTTTGGACAGGCGAGTTCTATGGAATGATTTAATTGCTTTAAATGGCCGCTTCCTAATACTCCATGGATTGTCGGCGGAGATTTTAATGTGATTCTTCATCCGTAAGAAAAGTGCAGTGGTTTGGCTTGGGATCAATCTAGCTCCTTGGATTTTCACGCTGCATGGCTACTCTTTGGATTAATTGATCTGGGCTATACAGGTTCTCCTTATACTTGGTGGAACAAGAGAGAGGGAAATGCAACCATTTATGAACGGATTGACAGAATTCTTTGCAACTCTCAGTGGCTGGATACATTCTATTCCTCTTCTGTCGAGCATCTAAACCGTACTTGCTCAGATCATAGCCCTTTGCTCCTCCGTTTCTCAAAGGCTGGGAATCTTAAGCCTTAGCGTTGATTTTTAAACATTTGGACCAGCCATGCCTCCTTTTTAGATGTTGTGAGGACGGCGTGGACTTCTAATTGCTCAGCCCGTCCCATGAATAAATTTTCTTACAAGCTGAAATGTACTAAGCAAGCGTTACGTACTTGGAACAAAGAGGTTTTTGGAAACATTTTCTCTGCACTTAAAGAGGCTGAAGAAACTGCCCTTGAGCATGAACTGTATTTTGAGCTCAATCCTTCGGATGAAAATCGTGCCAATATGATGCACGCCCAAGCTTCTCTAAAATTGGCTCTTTCTAGGGAAGAAGGTTTTTGGCGTCAAAAGTCCAAAATTAAGTGGTTTAAGGAGGGGGATGGAAATTCTAAATTATTTCATGCTTCGGTCCGCCAAGCCCACAGAAAACTTCACATTCATTCTATTTCTAGCACTAATGGTGATTTACTAAATTCAGATGAAGCTATCAAAAATGGAGCTATTGATTATTTTTGTTCACAGCTTCAAGCAGCCTCTCCTCCTATGCCGAGGGACCTGAGTATGATCCCAGTTAGGTTCTTGAAGAATGGAACCAAACTCTTATTTCTCCCCCTTCAATTGATGAAATCTGGTCTACTATTTCTAGCCTAAGTGGTGATAGTGCTGCGGGTCCGGATGGGTTCACGGGACATTTTTTCTATGTTGCTTGGGACATTATAAAGGACCTCCATGCTGATTTTGGAGTTTTTCTTTGGATTTTCTCCATGCTACCATTCCTAAAGTTGATGTTCCATTTTGGAGTTTTTCCTTGCTATTTTCTTTGTCGTGGTCTATTCCTAAAGTTGATGTTCCTTCCACTTTTAAGGACCTCCGTTTTCTATGTAACTAAACTCCTTGCAACAAAATAATTTCTAAACTCCTTGCCTCTCGCTAAGCTAAGATTTTGCCTCATATTATTTCCCCTAATCAAGGTGCTTTCACTCAAGGTAGAGTTATTCAGGATAATATCTTGCTTGCTCAGGAGTTGGTTTCATTTTTGGGTAAGAAAATATCAGGCTCAAATGTGATTATGAAGTTGGATATGGCTAAGGCGTTTGATAAGGTTTCCTGGGTTTTCCTTATTCAAGTTCTCCGAAAATTTGGCTTTAGTGAAGTTTTTATCGACCTGATCTGGCGTTTGATATCCGATAATTGGTTTTCAATTCTGATCAATGGTGAAGCTGCAGGGTTTTTTCAGTCCAAGTGTGGCCTTCGACAGGGTGATCCTCTATCCCCGAGCCTATTTATTATTGCTTCGGAGGTTCTTAGTCGGGGGCTAAATATTTTACATGCTGAAAATCCTTCTGTATGTTATTCTTCTTTGAGCGGATGTCCTCAAATTTCCCATCTCGCATTCGCGGATGATATCATTATTTTTTGTAATGGAAGTCGTCGATCCCTTCAGAAGCATTCAAACTTCCTTGATCATTATACTGAGATTTCGGGGCAGCTCATTAATTGTGACAAGAGCCAAATTTTTGTTAATCCCTCTCTCTCATCCTCTCGGCAGTCTAGTATTACAGCTTCTTCGGGATTTCGTTCAGGCTCTCTCCCTATAACTTACTTGGGATGCCCTCTTTATTATGGCAGACGGAATAAGAGGCTTTTTGATTCTATAGCTCTAAAGCTGCAGCAGAAGGTTGCTTCTTGGACTGGATCCTTTCTAAATCAGGCAGGTCGAGCTACTCTCATTAATCATGTGCTCTCTTCTATTACGGCTTATCTTTTTGCCTCTCTTGAACCCCCAGTAGCTGTTATTAGAATGCTAGAGAAATTTTTCGCAAATTTCTTTTGGAGCACTGTTGATGGTAAAGCTAAGTCTCACTGGATTTCTTGGAAGACCTGTTGTTTGCCCAAGCAGTCGGGTGGAGCTGGAATACATTCCCTCTTCACTTTGGTCAAGGCTTTTTCTGTCAAGCTGTGGTGGAGGTTTCGGACTATGAAAAATATATGGACTGATTTTCTTCGAGCTAGATATTGCTCGTCTTCTCATGTGACTTTGTCTTCAAGTCGAGGCTCCCATATATGGCAACGTCTCCAAAAAATTAAACCTGTGGCTGAACATTATATAGGCTGGATTGTAGGTTCAGGTTCTATTTCCATATGGCACGACAATTGGCTGCCCAACCAGTGCCTTTCGAAACCTCAAGACTGCTCAATAGAATCAGTTCGGGATCTCTTTGATACTGACGGGAATCTGCTTCCTATTGCCATCTCCACTCTTTCTCAAGCTGATATTCAGGCCATCTCTCATCAATATATTGGGTTAGCGGATCAGCCTGACACCCCTTTTTGGAGCTGCACGTCGTCAGGTATATTCACTCTTCATTCTGCTAGGGACCTGGTATCTCCCGCTCCTGCTTCCCAACTGTCTTATAAATTTGTATGGCATAAATACCTCCCTGCTCGTATTAGTCTATTTCTTTGGCGGTTATTCTTGAGTCGTCTTCCCATTGATGAAGGCCTTCTCAAGAAAGGGTTTCATATTGTTTCGCGGTGTGTTTGCTGTGTTAACCATAGTACTGAAACCTTTACTCATCTGTTCCTTTATGGGGAGGCTGCCTCTTATATTTGGAATGCTTTTTCTCCTCATGGTATCGTTCTTCGTGGGGCTTCAGTCCAGCAGCGCTGCTTAGTTAATTGGTGTATGGCCAAATCATCAATTCTTATTCTGCTCCCTTCTCTGATTTTATGGAATATTTGGAAATTTCGAAATGGGGTGATTTTTGAAGGCTCTCTCAAGCCTCATAATCAGATTGTTAAGGCAGTGGATTCTGATCTTAATTCCATTCTATCAGCTTGGAATTTTTTTGGGCTTCAGCAAAGCAACGGTCTTACCTTATCTTATGCTATTCGGAAAAAAGTTACGGTTCGAGCTATTTCTTGGTCTAAACCCCCGCCTGGTATTCTAAAACTTAATTCTGATGGAGCTTGTCGGGGTAATCCCGGTCTTAGTGGTGGTGGGGGTGTGATTAGAAACTCTGAAGGGGATGTCATTCACGCTTATTATTCTTTTTATGGTGAGGCTACTAATAATGAGTCTGAGATTCGAGCTCTTTTCCAAGGTCTTCGATGGCTCGATAGCAATAATCATAGTGGAGCTTTTGTCGAGATTGATTCAATGATCATTTGTGATTTGATTAATAAGGAGTACAACATTCCATGGAACCTGGCCTATTTTGTTCGTGTGATTAAATTGTTAAAGAATTCTCTTAATTTCACGGTTCACCATTGCTTTAGGGAGGCTAATTTTGTGGCCGATGGTTTGGCTAACTTGGCCGTGGACAAGGGTCGGGATTTCTGTTCTTCATCGTTGTCAGGCTTTCCTTGCTCCATCAGAAGTAATGTTCTTCTTGATGCCCAAGGCACAGCTAGGATTCGTGTTTCTTGATTTTCATATTGTTTTGATTCCTTGTAACTTCTGTTTTGAGGTAAGGCTCCTTTGTCCCCCCGTTCAAAGGGTAAGGCTGGTTGTCCCCCTTAAGTTTGTAATTTCTCCTTTTATTTAATAAAATCTCGCAGGTGCCGCCCTGCTTTCTTTAAAAAAAAAAAAAAACAATCACAACAAATACAACCATCAATTTCTCCTTCCAACCATTTGTCGTCAACTTTGACTTCAAAATATCATTCTCTTCCTTCAAAGTCCAGACCTCCTTTTTCAAATTCGATATCTTCATTTTTGTACTTGCAAGCTTAGTCAATATTGTATTCATCTCAACCTCTTTGTTCTTAAAATCATTGAGCAACTCTCTTGCTCTTTAATTCAATGGAGGGTCATTCCATGCAAAGAAATGACACATGCTTTCATCATCCTAGGAACCATTGAACAAAATGAACAAATTACAGAATTTTACAGAAATTAAGGTAATTCAAACAAAATTGTAAAAATTATGGTCAGTTCTATGGGAATTCAATTATTCAATTCAAAATGTTCAAATTAACTAAAACCATTAACAAAACATTTGAATGAACTAAAACCCATAATATCAAAGTCCAATTTTTGAGCCAAAGTCCATAAATTTATGTAAAAACCTAACCTTCAAGTTGGGGCATCCAAAAGAACCTCATATTAGGATGTTCATTAGTCCACAATGTCCACATACGAGCCCTTTTACCACAATCACAAAACCTTTCTTCAATAAACTCATTTGAGATATTATGGTTTCAACTTGAACTGGAATTAGAGGTCCCCTGCATTATGCTTGAATTGAATTGGAATCGAGGAATGGAACTTGTTTCAATGTTGCTACTTCATGGTATTCAGTGTTGTTGGTTCAATGTTTGTTGCTTCAATGGTGTTCGTCTATTTTGACTTTGTGTTTTGTATGAGCCCTATAAGGTAAGGTAAGGTGAGGTGAAGGTGAGGGTTAGACAAAAACGTGACTAGCACGTGCAAATAGTAAGGGTATTTTTGGGTTATCACAAAGAATTTAGACGCCTCATCCCAAAAGAACAGACGAAGTGACTAACATGATACCTTTTGTAAGGTAGGGTGACCAAACTGTGAAAAATGGTAGTAGAGTAAGCTTAGTGGACTTTTTGCAAAAGTAGAGTGACCGAATTGAGAATTAAACCTTTAAATTATATTGCTGTTAATTTAAAAATTCCTTCTTTTTATGATATTAATTGGGTTTATTTTGATTTTGTTTTTTAGGAATGGAAAAGTGTTCAATTCACAAGTTAACCCAATAGACATGTCAAAAAAATTGAGTAGGAAGAGGCCATCTATAAGCACAGTTGTTCAAGATCTCTTTCAGTCTCACTTATAAAGAATAGCACTTCATGAGGATGGGGTAGTTGACGCCTACCTGATCCATCGAGAGCCAATTAGACAACTTGTGGTGGTTTTGCATGTAGAAAAATGAGGGCATCGTTGGAATTTTGACATACGACGTTGTGGAGGCACAATGAGAGAGCGTAGGTACTACCTGGATGAATTTGGTGGGTTTCCCAAAAAAATTGGGGAAGATCTTAAGGTCATTTTTCAAATTCTAGGGATTCGATTGTAAATTTTGATATAATAGGTTTGAAATTTTTTCATTTTAGCCCTTATTAAATGCACATGTGCAACTTAACGGTATTTCTCTAACAACATCTATCAAAAGGACTGCGGCTGTGAAAATTTAATACTCATAGGACCCAATTTTGACAAAAACAATTGTTAAGGGACTGATACTGAGAATGACCCAAAGTCAAGGGACCAATGGTGCGATTAACCCTTATTTTTATTGCCTTCATAATTTTTTTTCCCAAATAATTTATACTCCCTCATGATGAGCCCAATATTTCCACGAATTTTCCCCCGAATTTCCTTTTATTTTGTGTTATTTTAAGTTAATTATGTCTTGGAAATATTATTATTTGTGTATTTGTGCTTTAATGTTGGTTTCCATGCATAATCGAGCATTTATATGGTGTTTAGTACAAAGTTCGAGGCAATTTTAGGCTGTAAAGTTGAATTACAAATTATTCGGTAAAAGTCTGTTAAGTACGTTAAGTATTCCAAAACAAATCAGGCTTAATGTGGGCTAACTGAGCTAACTGTGGACTTATTCGCAAAGCCTGGGCAGGGAAGGACCACGCCTCACTTTCTGAATAACTTGGGGGTACCAGTGCAATTAATGAAAGCTTTTATTAATGCGTTGTCAAGCTCCTGCTCTGCCACGTCACCTGCCTCCACTAGTGCCTGACCCACTGCCTTTGCATGGATCCAGTCATGCCCGCCCATTTCCTGCTCCATTCGACCCATTCCACCTGCCATCCAGCCCACTTCACCTCACAACAGCTCACCCATTTCACCTGGGTCAGTCCGCGTCCCTCTCCTGGTCTGCCCCATTACCCTGCCGTGTCCCAGCCCCCTTTCTCTTTCATTTTAGCCCTCAAATTCCTTTGTTATCCTAAATCTGCCCCTGACTTGCTCCCCACTCTTACTGCCCTTGATTTTTAATATCCTCAGCAACCTTCATTTCGAAAAAAAATCCCCCATTTCCGGCTGTTACCCCTAAATGGGGCTATTGGAATATGCTTCTTGATAATTAACTTATCGCCTTGCATATTCTATATATGTTGATTTGCTTGTTCCCGTTACAGTGAGTCATCATGAGTGGCTAAAAGGTCTGTATACCAGTTAGCATGACAACTTGTGTGACATCACATAGGTCTTAAGATTAGGTACGACCTGATCAATTCCTACCTTCCTACATGATTAAAATAGATCAACACTTCATATGCACTAGCACCAGCAAACTTGCGGTAGCGTCAAAAGTCTTCAGCAGACTCATCACCGGCAGACCTGTCATAAGCAGAACAGAACACCTTGAAGACTCACCACCGGCAGACATGCTACAGTTTGATTGTTCACACCAGCAGACATCATCTCTCAAAACAGAAGACTTATGCCTCTGTCCCGAACATCTTACCGGCAGACCTGATTTTGCACGTGCTACAGAGAGTCAAGATTACAGTAGGTCAAATCAAGACAAATATATCAAAGCTTCATAAAGCCTGGCATAGTTAAAGCTACAAGACTTTCTCTCACCTACGTGGTCTGATAAAGTCAAAAGAATTCACTTTATGAGACAGACTACATGACAGTGCATTAGACATCAGGCTTACTTTTCAGAGACCTATCAATATACAGTCTGACAGACAACAGTTCCAAGATCCATAGGACAAAATCTTTTACCTAACAATCAAAAATCTTGTGAACAAATCTCAATCCGATAGACTTCAAGAACTACATCTCTAAACGGATAGAAACATCAAATCTTCATCTCTCAACGATCACATTTGACTCCAGTCTATATAAGAAAACCTTTCTCTTCCCCAAACATAGCGCGGATGCATAAAACGAAGATTTCTGCTACAAGAATTTCAAAGAATCAAAGAGATCTACAACTATATCGTTTTCACCAACGCATCTCAGATCTCTACAGAAGATTGCAGTGAACTCATCCAGACCTTAGCAAAACACTGTTAGTGGATTGCTAGGAAGAAAAGTTTGGAGAAGAAGAGAGAGATAGATCAGAAACTTCAAAATACAGAGATCAACGTCTTGATCAAGAATCCAGTTCTTGATTTGAGTTCTTCACCCTTCTTCAAAGAACTCAGCCTTTAGTCACAGCTTCAGGACTCCATTCCTATTGCTAAAGGTCAAGCTCTTGGATCGATCTGAAGATTGATGTTAAATAATGTGCAAAGAAAATGAAGAGCTGTCTGTAGATATTGCATTCATATCTTCAGATCTGTATTCCCATACAAATGATGTTGATTGTGCAATTATCATATCATCATGGAAGGCCGAGTGCTTTGCACTCAATCGTTCAGATAATCTTTATCTGAACGACCTTGAAAATTCTCTTCTCATATTGGTTTCTCATTCTCGTCTCCTATTGCCCTCTTTACTTAAGAATTTGTTTACAAACAATTAAGTAAAGATTAAGGCTTGAAAAGGACGAAAACAGAAACTTTACATAGAGCGTATAGGCTGATGTAATATGTAATTTATCTTTGAATAAATTCATATGTTCTTTAAATAACTTATCTTTTAGTCTTTACTTCTCTATGAGCTTTTAAACTGATTTGTTATTTGAAAAGCTATTCTCTAATGATTTCCTAAATATGCATTTGCAGAAGTATTAAGTGTAATGTTGTTCTGATCATATAATCGTGTACAGCCACTTGAGACTTCTCTAAACCTAAGCCTTTCTATTTCTGCTGCTTAAACTCTTTCAAACAGGCTTTTGATTTAACAGGTAGTTTATCGGCAGAGTTGGAATCCCTTCTTAGAGCATGTCTGCCGTTAGCCTCTACCAGCAGACATGCCCAATTCGTTAAAAACTGTCTATACACCCACCCTCTAGCCTATTTGAACATAATTGTGGACCAACAGGGGCACAAGCCCCATTTTCTTCCAAATTCTCCTCAAATCCTTGAAGCTTGATCACCTTTGAAGGTTTGGAGCATCATTTCAAGAGCCAATGATGCATTTACAAAAGATTTCAACCTCGGATTCATTCTCCATTTGGTTTAATTCTTTCAACCTATCTTTTGATATATTTCTTGTATTTTATTGGGTTTATTAATTTTGTAATTGTTGAATTGGTTTGTGCTTAATATATCGATGAAATGCAATTATTATCTATGTTAAATGTAGTGTTTTAATTTAATCTCTCTATTTATTCAGCACACATTCATGTTTGGTTATTATTTTGTGAGTTTAATGCATTTAATTATTTGGCCAATACTTAAATGATTTTAGAATATTAGGATCCACGAGAGCTACCTTTATGTTTCGGACCAATCAATTTAGTAGTTGGTGTTTTTGTGACACTCACCGATAGCCAATCGGCCACTGACATGATTTTGTAGAAAAATAGAGATAATATCTTTTTGCGAAATATTACCCATGTGCTTGGTTATTATTGTGTGTTCTTCAAGCTTTTGATGGCGTAGCAAACTATTAAATGAACCCTAGAATGATAGGATACGAAGCGAAAGCCCTTCCTGTTATTCCGAAAATCACAATAATAGTTTGCGTGGCGTGAGACCGAAAGGAGATCGTGCGTAAATAGTCATTAGGTGCTTGTTTTGACAAGCAATTATTTTCTCCCTTATGTTATGTGTTGTGATAATATGAACCCGTAGCAAGGTTGAGTGATAGTTAGATTTGCTATACGTAGCGAAAGCCCGTAGTGAATAAAATAATGCGCCCGACTACGAAGACTTAAGTTAAAGAAAAGTTAAAAGATGGTTAATTTAGTCATCGGCTAGACTAGAAATATTGCACTCCTATCTTTTTATCTTGATTTGTTGTTGTTAAACCATTTCCGCATTAGTGTAAATCTAATTACTTTCCTAGATTTTTTTTAATATTTTAATATTTTAATTCATTTTGTTTTCACTCAAATATAATTAGTTAGCCTAATTTTGGTACTTAGTTGGAGTGAGAATTACGTGCATTCTCTGTGAGATCGATAACTCGTACTTATGTACACTTTATTACTTGATACGGTCGGGTATTCTTACCCGAGTTACATTTTTGCGCACATCACCTCCCTTCTTGCCAAGGAGTCAAGTCTCTATTTTTAAAAGTCAACATGTGACAAAATTAAATCAAATAATAACATATTAGTCCATCCGTTCCAATCAAATAGTTTATCATAATATTTTGGAATGTTTCACATTAAGAGTCAACTTTCAAAAATTATGTCTACATGCTCCATAATATTTCAACTTTACCCTCCACATTTGATACAAACATAGCAACTTTAATGGTAGTTATATACTCCCTCCGTTTCGGGCAAAGAATCCACTATTCCATTTTAGGATGTTTCACTCCACTTTCAAAATTAATATATAAAAGTGTCATTTATTACTAATTAATGGGCTACTAAAAGTGTCATTTTTCTTAAAAAGTTTGACCTTCAAATGAGGAGTTTTTACCCGGAACGGATGGAGTATCTCTTAATAAATATATTTTTCAAACATGAAATGGAGGGAGTATATTTTAGGAAATAAAATCTCATTCACTAAATACTATATTAAGATAATATGGGTTATGACTTCTACAACTTTGTAAAAACAAATACTCCATATCTATTTAGATCATAGGTCAAACTTTAACTAAGTTGACCTAAAAAGTCAAAAAAATAGAATCACCTTGTATCATTTGTGAATCGTGATGCATCGATTTGGATTTGTGATACAGAAAGATGAATCAATTTGAATCAGTTGTTGATTATGTACAAGAAAAATGAGACATGCATTCTTATTCTTTACAAACAGTAAGGCCCCGATTGGTACATGGAAATGGAATCAATTGATAATGAATTCCATGAAATTGATTAATAGCATTTGATGTTACCATAATTTTATTGGAAAAGGAAATGAATTACTGAAATCTTGGAATTAATTCCTAAAATTGAAGGGATCACAATCCTGACAGGGAGGGTGGGATTTGGATTCCTAATGCTTGGAATCCTTGTAAAAGGACAATTAAATCATTTTATTAGGTCTGATATATTTAGGCCTCAATATGAAAAACCCGTGATGTATCCACCCATTCCCAAAGTCCCCCAACATTTGAAGTGTGCTTATGTTGTACTTGATGTTACCATTTGTCCCATGTTGCCCCCTACCGTCAGTGGTCGTTATGAATGAGGCGTTAAGTGGCACGTAAGTCTACACGTGCGGGGCATTTATGTCATTTCCAGCTACCCTTAATTTAATCAACAGAAGATATCAAAATCAAAATTTCTCCACTGGCTAATTGTTCATGGAGATCAAAATCAAAATTTCTAGTTTGTCTCTCTCTGTGTGTGACCCCCTGCCTCCCCATCCCTCCATCAAACTTCCACCTTTCTCACTTCCATCACTGTCGCCGTGGCCATTAAATCCATCTTCCAACTTCCCATCACCTCCACAAACCCAACCACCATGTCGCCGCCGCCATCGAGTCTTTTAAACAATTAAGGTTTTAAAACCCTGATCGATGCTCTTGTTCGAACGCGAATAAGAGAATGATCGAACACGAACTTCAACAATCAAGGCTTTAAAACTCCGATCGATCCTCCATCTGGGTTTTCTTTTTTACTTTTAAATTAATGGGGGTGGAGGCGGCGGTGGTGGTAAGTGTGCAATATTGGATATACAAGAATGATAAACAACACAGACCCCCAAGCAACACAATACTCCATCATCAACATAACCAATTTTATAATTCCAATGGAATTAACTGGATACTAGCAATAAGAACAAACATGCACTAATTTTGAATCATCAATTTCACAAACTTTAGCAATTAGCAACAAATTTGAATAGATCTTACTTGCACCACGCAATGGGCTTGTTGATTTCAAGCCCCTAAACACTAATTTTTGGGGCTGCTTCAAAGAATGTGAGGGGGAAAGAGAAAAACACTCACTGGTATACTGCTTTTTCCCGGAGCTACCAAAATTCGAGATGTCCATGAGGGAACTGAAACAAGGGCGGCGATGTTTTGGGGATGGCAATGGATAAGGAGTGTGCGATGAAGGAGAAAGAACTGGAGCTAGCTTGCTTGGTCGAACATGGGCGAAGACGACCGGAGCTGACCTGATTTTTTTGGTTCTGACGACTAGAGATGAAGATGTAGAAAGAGATCAGAGAGAAGGGGTGTGTTGAATCTTGCCTTAAATTAAATTTGCTTAAAATCATTCCACTTGTTGTCAGCCAAAAACTTATAAATTATTTCATTTTGGTCAGCTTATGGTTTAAAATTCTTTGTCAGTCACTTCTATCAGCTGATCATAGTTTTTAAAGTGTCAGCTTAGTTACTTCCTTTACTTGAACATTCTCTAGTACTGACACTTTCCTATTTTGTGTTTTGGTAGATATTCTGTACATTATCTTTCTAACAGGATCCCTGTGATCTTGTATGAAGATACATGTGTATAACTTAACATATTTCAAAATTCAAATGTGTTCCTAACGGGCTGCTCCTCAAGTTCATCCATAAATACCCTCAGGAATCAATTGAAGATACAGAAGTCTGAAGCATTCTACTCTTAAAGAAACTCTCTCTGTGCCTTAGTCTTCTTGAAAAATTAGCTAGATATTCTTCTCTGATAATTATTTTATAGTTATAAGTTTGGACAAACACTGAGTGATTTACTTCATACTTTTTGGAAATCAGTCAGTTTGTCTCGTGAGTTTGATTGTTATTCAATCATACTCCCTAAACACTGGTCTTTTGTTGTACATTGATCCATTAGAGATCAATTAGATATTTAATAAAATTAGTGCACTTTAAAAATCTAAGTTTGACCAACTTGGTAGTGGACGTAGCAGTTTTACTGTGAACCACTTCAATTCCTCTGTCAATTATTTCATCAATTCTTACAAACTGAACTAACACTTAAGAAGTCTTGATCTACTTAAGTGTCAGCCAGTTACTTTCATAACTTGTTTAAACATTTGTTTTGATAAATTATTCTTCAGTTCTTTTCTTTATATTCAGTGATCTATCTTAAAAGTTAATTTTTAAAACAATTGTGTCAGCCAGCTGACCAATCTTCACTAACTTCAGCTTCTTTAAAACATCAGCCAGCTGACTGACAAGATTACACATTCCACTGCAAATCTTAAAGTTTCTCAAAACACCCTCAAAGTTTTTTAAAAAGGCTATTCACCCCCCTCTAGCCTTGTTAGTTGCCAACTAGACTTACAATTGGTATAAGAGCTTTGCTTTTTGAAAAAATTATTTTTCCAAGTCTAACAACTTGAAAGCTCGATCATGGCAGCCATAAAAGCTTTTCAACCAAACAATGTTACTCAAGTACCTATTTTTGATGAAGATCACTTTGATATTTGGAAAGAAAGAATTACAAGATATATGGACAATATAGATAAATGATTAATGGAATGTGTAAGAGGTGGTCCTATGCAACCAATGAAAATCAATACTAAAGTTGGTAAACCTTCTACTGCAGATGATGATACCATAAATCCTCTTGCTCATGCTATTGAAGAATATGTCCTCAAACCTCAATTTGAGTGGACTAAGGAAGATAAAATTACTGATGGACTGGATGCTAAAGTTGTACACATTCTATCAAGTGTTGTTCCTGATGAAAACTACAAACAAATATATGACTGTGTTATTGCCGAAGAAATTTGGGATGCTCTCGTTGAATACGTCGAAGGAGACCAGAACACCAAGGACAACAAACTCTATGACTGTATACAAGAGTTTGATGCCTTCAAAAAGGACCCAAAAGAATCATTAAAGAATGCTTATGATATATTTCTTGAGGTAAGTAATAGATGCTCTTCTCTTGGTAAAGTTTATAGCATGAAAGATTTGAATATGCGTTTTCTTAGTAGCTTGGGAAGTAGATGGCATGTTAAGGTCTCAGCCATAAAGGAAGCAAGAGATTTGAATAAAACTCATATACGTAGTCTTGTTGCAAGTCTAAAAATTTATGAAAAGGAAGTTCTCAAAACTTAAGAAATTGAGAAAAGTTTTAAAGGTATCTCTTTGCAAGCTGAAGAAGAGACACCTAAAACCTCTACATCTCTGTCAGATGATGACTTTGATGAAGATGAATTTTCTGCCTTTGCAAGACAATTTAGAAAGTTTAAATCTTTTAAAAGGAACTTTCAAAAACCTTCTGCAAGTTTTCAAAAATCTTCCTCAAATTTTCAAAAACCTTCCTCAAGCTTTCAAAGACCTTCTTCTTCAAACTTTCAAAAGCCATACTTCAAAGCAAAATGAAGACAAGGATGAGAAAGAAAAGTTATTATGTTTCAATTGTAGAAAACTAGGTCACTTTGCCTCAAACTGTCCTTCTACAAAAAATGAGTATTACAAAAGAGCTCCTAGAAATTTTGAAAAACAAAAGGGTTTGGTTGCTGAAGATCAAAATTTTGCAACATGGATTGAGACAGATTCTGAAGATGAATCTGCTGATTTTGTGCAAGAAGCATATATGTGTCTTGTTGCAGAATCAGCTATGTATGATTCAGAAAATGATTTTCCTAGTCCAAAATATTAAAATGAGTCTGATAATGAGCTGCCAAGCTCACCTATTAAAAACTCCAAACTGACAAAGGTCATCAAACCTGATCAGTTTGTGGTTAAGAAAATAGGAAATGGTTTTTATGGACATGGAATCATAAGTCAGCTAGAAAGAAAAATCAAGTCAACCTCTCCAAGGACTACTGACATCAAAATAAGAAATATGTCAAAAAGGCATGAGGAGAAGGCTACTGACACAAGTGTTGATGATCTACTAGAACAAATGCAAGAAATATATTCCAAGTTTGAAACACTTAAAAGAATTCATGTTTCTTTATCTGGTGATTTCAAAAGAATTTATGATGAAAACTGTGAACTTCAAAAGATCAATGAGCTTTACAAAGTACTGCAAAATGAATTGCTGCAACTTAAAAGCATCAATGAAAAACATGAGATTCAAGCAAAAATCTCAATGCTCAGATTGCTGACTATGTAGAAAGAAATCTTCGACTGACCAATGTTGTTGATACTTACTCAAAGTCAAAAGCTGTTGTTGAGAACATCATCAGTCAACAAAAAAGTCATGAAGACCAACATGGTCTTGGATATTCAATAGATGATGGAAATTGTGAGATCAGACAGTCAAATGGTGGACCTAAAATTATGCTAAAAAAGGATACAAGATTAGCTTATAATACTGTTCCTTTCAAATATCCCAAAAACATGAATCAGCTAAAGAAGTCCATTAACAAAAAGGATAAGCTAAACAATGACAGTTGTCAGTCTTCTGGTTATAAGCCTAAAAAATTGTCAGCTAATGCAACAACTGACAAATGTCAGCCAACTGACAAATGTCAGCCAGCTGACAATAGAGGAGGAATCAGAAGAAAGAAAACTGATAAGTTCAAGCCAATCAATTTTTGTTGCTGCTAAGATCTCTAAGCTGAGTCAAAATGAATCAAATAATTCACCTCAAATGACTGATAAACCTGGTTATCACAAATGCAATATCTGTTCTACTTTTGGTCATCAGTCTCATGAATGCCTGTTTAGATTTAAACCTACTGACAAAGTCAAAATGCCAAATTTTAGGCAAGTTTGGCTACCAAAGAGAACAAACCCTTTGGACCCAAAAGTATAAAGGGTACCATGATTTAAATGTTCATATTTCAGGTATGCTTAATGGAAGATGATCAACCAACTGGCATATGGATATTAGACAGTGAATGCTCTAGACACATGACTGGGTCAGCTGAACTTCTTACTGATATTATCTCAGCCATAGGACCTTCTGTCATTTTTGGAGACAAATCAAAAAGGAAGACTATAGGTTATGGATCCATTATCAGGGGATCTATAAAAAATGAAAACATCTCTTTAGTTCATGGTTTGAAACACAATCTTCTTAGCATTTCACAATTCTGTGATAAAGGTATGAGCTGCTCTTTCTCTTCTACTCATTGTTTTATAAAAAAACATCATAAATGAAGTTTTACTTACAAGTTCTAGAAAAAGAAATGTTTTTGCTATTGATTTACTTGCTTTAAATCACAATACTCAAATATGTTCAGTAGCAAATAATACTTCAAAAACTTCATGGCTTTGGCACAAAAGACTTTCACATTTAAATTTTAAATATCTTTCAAAACTTTCAAAAGGAGACTTAGTGAAAGGTCTGCCATCTATAAACTTTCCTTCTGACAAAAAAAATATACTGCTTGCATTTTAGGAAAAATAACAAAAGTTTCTTTCAAATCCAAACCATGTCTTTCAACCAAAAGAATTCTTGAACTACTTCATATGGATTTGTTTGGTCTCATTACTACTGCAAGTTTGGGAGGAAATAGATATACTCTGGTAGTTGTGGATGATTACTCAAGGTATACATGGGTTGAAATGATGCAATCCAAAGATGAAACTTCTGGCATTCTTACTACCTTGTTCAAAAATCTTCAAACTCAAAAAGAATGTGAGATCATAAGTGTAAGATCTGACAATGGTACAGAATTCAAGAAACTTGGTATGGATACATACAGTGATGATCATGACATTGACCATAATTTTTTCAGCAGTTAGACGACCTCAGCAAAATGGTGTAGCTGAGAGAAAGAACATGACATTGATTGAAGGAGGTAAAACTATGCTAGCTGAAGCAAAACTGCCAAAGTATTTCTGAGCAAAAGCTGTAAATACAGCCTGCTTCACTCAAAACAGATCTCTCAAAAACAAATTTCATGGAAAGATCCCATACGAATTATGGAGAGGAAGAACACCCAACATTGCTTACTTTAAAAATTTTGGGTGTAAATGCTTCATTCACTATAATGATAGTGACCACAGAGGTACATTTGATGAAGAAGTTGATGAAGGTATCTTTGTTGGTTATGCCAAAGATAGTAGAGCTTATAGAGTTTATAGTAGAAAAACTCAAGTAATTGTTGAATCTATGCATGTTACATTCGATGAATTTAATTTACTTGAGTCTACTGAGACTCCTGATGTTACTGAAAATTTTGAGATTTTTGAGACAGGAAACAATGATAGGTC
The DNA here is from genome assembly GCA_013146195.2 of Codonopsis lanceolata. Lineage (NCBI taxonomy): Eukaryota > Viridiplantae > Streptophyta > Magnoliopsida > Asterales > Campanulaceae > Codonopsis > Codonopsis lanceolata. The sequence goes on along the minus strand of CM028377.1, from coordinate 137,118,797 downwards.
AACTCAGAATAATCCTTCATCTTCCATTCCACCAGCTGTAACCTTAGATACTCAAAATGAGCATCAGGAGGCTGACAACTTCCAGCCAACTGATAATCTAAATCTTGTCGCAGCTGACCAGTCATCTGACATACTTGCTTCTGAAACTATTCAGTCAGCTGACATTCCTCCTTCTTCACCTTTACCAACTGAACCTCTTCCAGTTCTTCCCAAAGAAATCAGAGAAGCTAAACATCATCCAGTTTCAAACATCATTGGTGATCCCTTTACTGGCCTAAGAACAAGAAGCGGTTCCAAAAATAAAACTCTTGACTCACATGCTTTTGTCTCCTCCATTGAACCCAAAAAGATAGATGGAGCTCTAGAGGATCCCCAATGGATTGAGGCCATGCAAGAAGAACTAAATCAGTTTGAAAGATGTCAAGTTTGGGAACTTGTTCCAAGACCCTCAGATCAACAAGTTATTGGAACTAAATGGGTGTTTAGGAACAAGCTAGATGAAGATGGAAATGTCATTAGAAACAAAGCAAGATTGGTAGCCCTAGGCTAGAGACAGGAGGGGGGGTATTGATTATGATCAAACTTTTGCTCCCGTTGCCAGGCTAGAAGCTATTAGATTATTTCTTGCTTATGCAACTTTCAAGGATTTCAAGGTCTATCAAATGGATGTAAAGAATATATTCCTAAACGGTGATCTACAAGAACAAGTTTTTTTGTTAAACAACCTCCTGGATTTCTTGATATAAAAAAGGACCATGTATACAAGCTAAGAAAAGGCTCTCTATGGTCTCAAACAAGCTCCAAGAGCATGCTATGAAACTCAATTAAAATTCCTTATAGAAAAAGGGTTTCAAAGAGGTCAAATAGATACTACTCTTTTCTCATTAAAGCACAAAGGTAATATCTTACTAGTTCAAATTTACGTTGATGATATTATTTTTGGCTCTACTAATGAAGTCTTGTGTAAAAGATTTGAAAATCTTATGAAAGGAAAATTTGAGATGAGCATGATGGGAGAACTCACTTACTTTCTAGGTTTGCAAATTAAGCAAACTGAAGAAGGAATTTTTATTCATCAATCAAAAAACACAAGAAAGCTGATCAAGAAATATAACCTACAAGAAGCAAATTCAGCAAGCACTCCAATGGGAGCTGAATGTCACTTGGTCACTGTTGAAAAAGGTATAGAGGTATAGTTGGATATCCCTCCTATATTTAACTGCTAGTAGACCATACATTATGTTTGTTGTGTGTATATGTGCTTGTTTTCAAGCTAATCCAAAGGAATCCCACATGATTGCTACAAAAAGAATTATAAGATACTTGATTGATACTGAAACATTTGGTATTTGGTATCATAGAGATTCTTCTTTTAACTTAATTGGATATTCAGATGCTGACCTTGCAGCTTGTAGAGTTAACAGAAAAAGCACCAGTGGAACATGTTAGTTTCTTGGTAATAGGCTAATATCTTGGGCATGCAAAAAGCAGGCATCAGTCTCCACCTCAACTATAGAACCTGAATACATTGCTGCTGCTAGTTGCTGTTCACAAATTCTCTGGATGAAACAACAGCTATTGGACTATGAGATGCAAATGGGAACATGTCCTATTTTTTGTGATAATACTTCTGCAATTTCTGTTTTTAAAAATCCTGTTATGCATTCTAAAACCAAACATATAGACATAAGATATCACTTCTTAAAAGATCATGTTGAAAAGGGTAATGTTCAGCTAGAATATGTTTCTACAGAATTTCAATTAGCTAACATATTTACAAAAGCTCTAAAATTTGATAGATTTGAATTTCTAAGAGGTGAATTGGGAATGCTTATAATCTCATAGAGAGATACTTTGTATTCCTAATCTTTGCAGGTAATTAGATCAGCTGTAAAAGAAAATCAGCAACGCCTTTCAGTTTTTCAGCTGACACTCATCTAGCTGACAAATTATATCAGCTGACATCATTCAGTTGACACTTCTCAACCTTCTGTTGATATTCTTCAAGTCAATAGCTGACATTGCAAAGCTGACAAATATTGTCAGCCATTAGCTGACAACCTTGAACTCATATATGTTCGGGTCTAAGTTTCTGAACAAATCCTCAGCTGAAAATCTATAGTCATCAGCTAATATTCCTCAGCTGACATTATTCAACCAACAGCTGACCTCTCACCATTCTCAAAATATGATAAGCTGACACTTTTTTATTCTTTAGCTGACAAAATTTTCTTAGCTGACAACACAGTGACTGACCTTATAGTCACTGATCAGGTAGCTTCTAATCTCTAAATCAAAGCTGATCGTATCTCAACTAAGATTCTTATTAAATTTATATATTTAGAATTTCTTTATTTATTTTCTGCCTTTATTTCTCCTTGGAACTCGCAAAGCTTCCTTGAGAAGCCAAAACGACTTCTCCACTATTCCACTAACACTGGTGGTTGAAGTGACGTGTTTACACAAAAACGGTTCATCATTGGGAAAATAACCTTCTGTCATAAATATTCTTTTTATATCAAAAACCAAAATCATGTGTACTTTTTCACTACACGTCATATCTTCACTTTTAAAACCCACTCACTCACCTTTTTATAAGCACCCGTACTTATAAAACCCCTCACATATACGTATACTCTCTCTTCACATCAGATTCTACACTTCACTCCTCTTCCTTAATTCCTTTTCTTCTTCTTCTTCTACCTTTTCAACTGTCATTCCTTCAAACCCTAACCCTAGCCTTTCTGGTACTCCTTCTCGTGGATTTTTCTTTATGTCTCTCCATTCCATTCCATTCCATTTGTTCTCTTAACATTGTTATTGTGATTGTTTCAGGAAATGGCAAGCAATACAGCGTTAGGATGCATACTAGAGGAGATGTCTCACAATTCCGAACCCCTAGGGGTTGAACTTCTACATCTTCTGACAGCTTTTGGGTTGATTCCTCTTCTCTCCTTCAACATCAGAACATATAGTTGCCAGTTGACTGAAGAGTTCTTCATGTCTATGGAGGAAAATCCAGCTGATCCCTTCTCGCTTACTGGAACTATCAGAGGAGTACCTATCATTTTCGACTCTGAATCTATCACAACAGCCTTCCCTAATCTGTCAGATGATGGTTCAACCATCCACACCATCCCAGAAGAAACTCAAAAAGCTGGGTGGGTCTCTATGTAAGGAGAAGTACCCGTAGAGCTTGCCTTTGATAGGCACAAGAACAGATTCGCTCCTCTCCACCATGTCCTTGCAACTGTGTTAGACAAATGTCTCATCATCAAGTCTGGTGGGCATGACAAGATTATTGAGTCTCAACTGTTTCTCATGGAAGCCATTGTGGAGAATTTTGAAATGAACTGGGGTGCAGTCCTGGTTGAATGTGTGAAGATCAACATAGCCAAGTACAAGGAAAATATGGCTTCTGGCAAACCCAAGGCATACACATCATCTTATCATCAATCAATTTCTTAGGTCTCTTCCAGCTCTTTAGCATCGTCTCCTTACCATTGGAGATTTGGAGCCTGTGAGAATTAAAAAGTATATGGCTGCAGACATCAAGCGAGCTAATGTATCCAGTCGCTTTGGTCAGAAAATCTCCACATCTCAAAAAGGAAGAAGACCTCGATCGAAGGACAAGGACTCAAGGTCTCACTACTACATCCATAAGTCAGCCAGAAGATGGTCAGCCAGCAATTGGTCAGCCAGTAGGAATTGGTTAGTCATCTGACGTTGCTCAGCAAGTTAAAGCTAGTCAGCAAACTGAAGGTGGTCAACCAGCTGACATTGGTCAGGCAGCTGAAGTGCAATCAACTGACATCTCTCAAATCCCTGTACCTCAAAGAACCAGAAGAAGAAGAATGACTTTAGCTACTAAACATACTCCCAAAAGACAAAGAAGAAACCCAGATCTCAATCCAGGTAATTTCGTTCCTTTCTCTCCAAACCCAGACATTCCGGTCACTAATCCTTCACCAGCTTCTCCTACCTCAAATCCTAGATCCCCAAACACTACTCCAATCAATTTTTTCCCTCCTATTAGGAATCCTACCTTCCATCCCAGACACTCTTATTATCAGGCCAATCTAGTCCCAATTACTCCAAACTGGGTATTTCCCATTGACCATCTTCCATATTTTGTGTAGTTTCTTCTTTCTTTCCATGAGGAGAAGAAAAATGAAAAACCTCCTGTCAATCCCATCAAATATATTTATCACAACTTGAAAAGAAGATCCTATATGCTATATCCTTTCACCCCAAATTTGTCCCAAGAAGATCTAGTGGCCAACTTTGGCAAGTATTTTGACCCTCTCCCTCTTCTATAGAATAGATTTTACTTGTCCAATGATCGTTTTGCTCAAGATGAACTCATTTTTCTAGCCTGGACAATGTATAACAAAGTGCATGAACTGCCTGCTTTGCCCCATAATGATCCATATCTGGTAGAAAGACCAGCTCTGCCAGAAGATGATATGCTGCATCAAGACTGGGAACAACCATCAGTGGACCCAGCCAAACTAGCCAGAATCCAGAGAGCAACCAACAAGTATGTGCAAGATGCTGTCAATTCAGCTAATCAAGCATACATTGAACTTTACAGGCAGATGGCATCCATGCAAGGAGGAGCTTCTAAGTCCACAGCATTTCCTGATGTATTCACCAGTGATCCAACTCCACTAATCTCTGAGTCAATCCCTACAGTTCCCATTGTGGTACCCTCTCCTATTCCTTTTGTTGTTGCTTCAACAATTTCACCAGCTGAACCAATACCCATTTTTCCTTCTACCTTGCAATCCATTCCAGTACCCACCTTTGTACTAATAGTAGAAGCCTCATCTTCAGTCCTTCTAGTCACTGCTCCCATTCCTGCACCAACTCCAGTGTCAGCCACAGCTGTGTCAGCACACCAATTGTTCCAGCTGATCCTTCAGCTAATGTTGTTCCTTCAACCATCCCAGCTTATGTGTCAACCATTCCTTTGTCAGCTATTCCTCTCTTCTCAACTGAACCCCCAGCTGCTGTTATCCCTCCTTCAGCTCCAGTTGACATTGTGATTCCTATCTCAGAACCTTCAACTGTTATAGACACTAATCAACCTACTCATCCAAACCAGGCTTCCCCTATGATCATCTTGCCTGACTTATCTCTACATTCCTTTCTTCCCTTGTCAGTCAGCCCCATTAATGCCCAAAAACCTGAACTGACTGATGATTCTTCACCTGATGATTCTGATCATCAATCAGCTGAAGAATCTTCCATAGGCTCCTCATCTGATTCCTCACAGTTTACATTTGTGGATGAGTCTCTCCTCACTCCCTCTCAATTGGCCTCCAGGAAGGAAAAGAGACAACGGGAAATCATCACTAAAGCTCTTCAACACCCCACTGGGAAGAACATTATTTTCCTTGATGTCATACCTGATCCTGACCCAGAGCCCACATCTCAAGCTCCTGCTTATCCTATGTCCATTTTCTTCCCTCCAGACCCTGAGGATGCTGACATCCACACCTTTCAGCTCTTCTCTAGTGCTCCAAGCTCTTCTCAACCACCTGCCCCTGAGCCTGCTGACCCTTCTTCACCTGGCTCTCTCTTTACTTCAGTAAATTTGGACCTGCTATATGTTTATCATCTCCAAATAAAAGCAGCCTTCACACATCATACTAATCAACTTGCCACTCTTCAACAACATGTTGCTTCTCTTCTCCCTAATCTTACACAGATCATCACAGCTGAAGTCCAGGCTGCCATTGCTGCTGGTGCACCTAGGGAGGCTCACATGGATGACTGGAGAACAATACTGCTTTATCAGCAAGAATGGACAAACATGACCTTCAATGCTGAAGCCACATTGCTTCAAACCATTCAGGAGGAGAAGAAACAGAAAGCAAGAGTAGATGCATACTTGGCTGAGAACAAGATTCTCAGACAAAGACTTGGTCTTAAGCCATCTCAGTCAGTGACTGAACCTGAAGCTGAAAAAGAAGATGATAATGCTGAGAAAGAACCAGTAGTTGATGCTGAAAAGGCACCTGAAGCTGATGTTGGTCCATCAATTGCTGCTCAAGCTGAAAAGACGACTGAAGGATCCACATCAACAGCTGAATGAACTAAACTCTCTCTCTATCTCTCTCTCTCTCTCTCTCTCTCTCTCTCTCTCTCTCTCTCAAAACTTTGAACTTTTAAGACATCAGTTTTACTTGTAGTAGACAATTAATTTCTTCCTGGTTTTTAATTCCCTGCTATTTTTTTTATGTTATATGCTTGGCCTACTAACATCTATTTTGCAGGAACATAAGTTCTTATTGCTCTCTTCTTTCAAGTAAATGGTTTTAAGCAAATAAGATGAGATTGTTGAATCTTGCCTTAAATTAAATTTGCTTAAAATCATTCCACTTGTTGTCAGCCAAAAACTTATAAATTATTTCATTTTGGTCAGCTTATGGTTTAAAATTCTTTGTCAGTCACTTCTATCAGCTAATCATAGTTTTTAAAGTGTCAGCTTAGTTACCTCATTTACTTGAACATTCTCTAGTACTGACACTTTCCTATTTTGTGTTTTGGTAGATATTCTGTACATTATCTTTCTAACAGGATCCCTGTGATCTTGTGTGAAGATACGTGTGTATAACTTAACACATTTCAAAATTCAAATGTGTTCCTAATGGGCTGCTCCTCAAGTTCATCCATAAATACCCTCAGGAATCAATTGAAGAAACAGAAGTCTGAAGCATTCTACTCTTAAAGAAACTCTCTCTGTGCCTTAGTCTTCTTGAAAACTTAGCTAGATATTCTTCTCTGATAATTATTTTCTAGTTATAAGTTTGGACAAACACTAAGTGATTTACTTCGTACTCTTTGGAAATCAGTTAGTTTTGTCTCGCGAGTTTGATTGTTATTCAATCATACTCCCTAAACACTGGTCTTTTGTTGTACACTGATCCATTAGAGATCAATTAGATTTTTAATAAAATTAGTGCACTTTAAAAATCCAAGTTTGACCAACTTGGTAGTGGACGTAGCAGTTTTACTGTGAACCACTTCAATTCCTCTGTCAGTTATTTCATTAGTTCTTACAAACTGAACTAACACTTAAGAAGTCTTGATCTACTTAAGTGTCAGCCAGTTACTTTCATAAATTGTTTAAACATTTGTTTTGATAAATTGTTCTTCAGTTCTTTTCTTTATATTCAGTGATCTATCTTAAAAGTTAATTTTTAAAACAATTGTGTCAGCCAGCTGACCAATCTTCACTAACTTCAGCTTCTTTAAAACATCAGCCAGCTGACCTAGTATCAGCTGACTGACAAGATTACACATTCTGCTGCAAATCTTAAAGTTTCTCAAAACACCCTCAAAGTTTTTTAAAAAGGCAATTCACCCCCCTCTAGCCTTTTCAGTTGCAAACTGGACTTACAGGGTGGCGTGACTGTGGATGTAGATAAAAGAGTTGGATGTGGTGCAAGTGTGGCTGAATATGGGGTCGTAGATGGCATAGTTGGCCGAAATTGGAGCGGTGAGGGTAAATCCAGTTAGAACTGTTGAAGGGAGGCTGACGATGACTGGGTGGATACATCGGGGGGGGGGGTTCATACTTTGGCCATATATTTATAATCCTATTTGGCCTCTGAAGGTTATATATCAATATATACAACAAGTTCGTTATCTAAGATTAATCATGAGTTACCTCGTGCAAACTTGAACTTTGAGCGAAGCGGAAGACTTTCTGCTTAAGCTATGATCTTCGTATGTCACGATCAATAATCCTTCAAGTCTCTCTCGTCGGATTGATATCACGTAGCACGAATATCAATACTGGTTTACACCGCAAATCCAAGCCTCTTGATGGTTAGGCTAGAGGGAGTATTTGGTATGATATTGTAAACACCCCAATTTCGTACCCCTGGTATGTGACTGACATAAAATATCAAGAACTGTTAAAACTTAACAAATGTCAAGTTACAGAAGTCAAAAATGCGAAAGGAAAAGCAGGATGCGCGAAACAGTGAACTGCAGGGGGGTAAAGTGACAAATTTTGGAACTTGAAAAGCAGCTTGGTGCCGCCAAACAAGCCCATGGTGCCGCACCATGGGATTTCCTGTGCGCTCTCACATTCAAATAGGTACAACTTTTAAAGCACAAGGTACAAGCTGCCAATGCACGGGAAAGAAATCAAGAAATTCCAGCCGCGTCCCTCTCCACCAGTATAAATAGAGGCCTTCGGCTCCCAGTTTACGCACAACATTTCCTCCGTGATTTTAGATCGCAGCGAAGCTCTGCTTCGTTTCTTTCTATATCAATAGTACGAGAGGTGCGAGATAGGTGAGTGGAAGCCCCTATAGTCTCCAAACCCCGTCCAAACTCTGCCAAAATCAAAACACATAGGTTATAAGTGATCCCTAGCCTAGTTTTTAGGTATCCACCTCAAATCCCCAGTCCAAAAATCCCAAAGTAAGCCGTTACTCTACCCGAGTAACGAGCTAAAAAAGTCAAAAACTAAGTCTAGGTTCCGCCCAACTAGAAAGGCCAAAACCTACCCAAATAAAGATGTCACTCTGCCCGAGTTGATAAGCCCACACTTCAAAAATCAACACAACAACACACACACACACAACAAAAAGACTCCCTCTCCCTGAAGGACAGAGCGAGCACACCGCCGCTCTAAAAGGTAAAACCTTTAAGAGCGTTGTTATTTCTATTTATTTACATTTTTTGTCTTTCTATTTATTTTCAAAAGTTGTTATTTAAATCCGACGAAATGTAGCCAATATAAGCCGTTGTGCTGCCCGGATTAGATTAGGAAATATTATGTAAAAGAGCCGTTATAATGGCCAAATATTCTTAAATATGTTTGTAATTATTGGAAGGACACGGCTACGAGTCCGTAAATAATGTAGCCACGAATGTATCTGTTTAAATTTCCATTGTCAAAATAAGACCTTATTTATTTGCTAGATTAATATAACAATGAGCATACTTCAGCCAAAAACGTTTTGAGACCGAAAGGGCGAGTTGGGTGCCTAGCACCTTCCCAACTCGTAACTTAGCCTCCGAACCCGCTTTTCTAAAATCTCGGTTTTTTTTACGGTTTTCCTTTATTTTTGCCTTAAAATAAAGGTGGCGACTCTAAAACTTTCGGATCCAAATGGGGGGCCTCGCAACATTCCTCTTTGCACTTTCCTGTTTCTCCCTAAAAAGGGAGATACGGAATGGAGGGGTGATGTATTCCCATATCCCGGTATCCCCTAAACAAGGGATAACTTGATGCGGGAAACCCATAGCTCCCATAGCGATCCGATTGGGCCATAAGGCTATTTTAATAAATCCATAAGTGGGGCCGCAATATCTTTTCTTGCACTTCTCTATTTTCCCCTGAAAGATAAAAGGGGAGAATGAGAATGGAAAGGTAATGCATTCCCATATCCTGTTATCCCCGAAATAAGGGATAACCTGACATGAGGAAACCTTTAGTTCTCATTTTGGATACAAAATCCACTCAAGGCAACCGAGGCACATTCCAACGTGCTAACATAGACAAAGACTCCTCTCGCACTTTGATTTCGTCTTCCCTAAACAAGGGAGGGTGGAACGAGAGCAAGTGGTGTCCCGCATCCGCGCACGCGCACCCCTATCCAGGGCGCGTGGGCGCGGGTCGCACCCCTGAACCTCACAAAGGTGGCGACTTCTGGGAGTTGTTTTATTTTAAATAAAATGGAGGGCTAGACTCATAAAATAAAACCTTTTTTTTGTTTTTATTTGTTTCTGACCGCTGAAGTATGCTCGTTATATTAATTTACGCATTTCAATAAAGTGTTCCCATTACGGCCGTGGCTATATTTGTGGATATGATCCTCCATCCGTAGCGTAGCGCTCGCTCCGATACATTGCGGATATGTTTAAGAGTATAAAAAAAATCAAAAAAAAATATTATAAAATTTTTTTTTTCGAAAAATAAAAAAAAATGTATATATCTATTATATATATTACAATAAATTCCGGGCAGCACAACAAAAAGCTGGGGCTTTACTTCCGACTCTATTTTCTTTCATTTATTTCTTTCAGTTCATTTTTCTTTTTCACTTTATTCTGTACATTTGTGCATATCTGCATTCATGCTGTCATTTTATTTTGGGGATATAGGACCAAAATTTGTAATTAATAGGGATAGATAGTTTCCCCACTTTTCTTTCTATTTCTTAAAATGGTGTGCTTGCTTGCTTGCGCTAAAAAATAAAAAGCCGAGAAAATCCACATATAACAGCAAGACAGGCCAAATTTGTTTTATTTTCTATATCTGTAAAATAAATAAAGACTTTACTGTTTTTCTAGATACCGCACAGACGTGCACGCATGTAAATATATTCCGAACTGTTACCATACACCATGGCCAGCCTACCCCCTGCATAAGCCAACGTTAGAATGCATATAGTTTTTTAGGACACTTCACAGACCGACCGGTTTTTGCATCTTTGAATTGTGGGTCAGCCCCTGTTAAAAGAAAAAAAAATCATAAAAATATATATAAGTCAAAAAAAAATGCGCAAGTTCAAAAGAAAAAAAATATATAAATATAATAATTGCGCACAAAAAAAAGTATCAATATAAATAATAAACATGGGCTGACTTATAATTCTCAAATGCTCGACCTAGACCATTTCGGATGGTGGATCCTGGAAATAGTATAGGCCCTTCGCCTGGGACCAGTCCAGTCCTGGGGAGTCGAAAGGCAGGTGGAATACGTTGGTCCTATACTCTGGAGAAAGAATCCACTATTCCAGGAAAAGTCCTGAGACTGTCAAAATAAAGCAGGTGCTTATCCGGTCAATTGTAGGGAACATAAAAATAAAAAAAATAATAAAATATTAATAAAAAGGCACGTTGTACTTCAAGCCCAGATAGCCTCCATCCAGCCTTCTGATACCTACCAAACCCCATTTTCCTCAGAGACCTGACCCGAATTTGGAAAGGCAGAGATAGTACTGGCCGGTTGATTCGGGAAAGCATCTAAGTCGAGAGGGTATCGGTTTCGAGATCGAACAAGGCGACTAGTTCGGCAAGCACGATCCAAGCAAGATGGCGTAAGAAAGTGAACATCGGCTATGGGTACAGTTCGGGGCTCCGAGGTATGTTCCGCCTCGGCAATGCAGGAATGGTTTGACCAAAGGTTGGGTGCAGGCGATGAGTCGATGGCTAGTGCAGTACGAGTCTAAAATCCAAAGGTGGTGAGGTGAATTCTTCCCCTACTATTCCCCAAGAAGCATCCACATCTCAGGTGCCTCCAAACCCAATCCCTCAGCCAAATACTAACCCACCAAATACTACCACTATCCCGAATCCCAATCCTCCACCAAGTCCCTATTACCCAAATATATATCCTTACCCGCCTTATCCACAATATATTCTCCCAAACACCCAGAACCCAAATGACCTCCCTTTTCATATAACTAACCCACTCCTAAATAGCCCACACATGGACCCGAAAAGCTTTAACCCGCCAGGCCAAGTGTGACGACCCGACCCGGACTCCAATGCGGAATCCCAAGGTTGTGCCGTCAAACAAGCTAAAAGACGGACAAGCACCCGCTAAGCGTAGTGGTGCGAGTCCAGAGTTGAACCAACAAACACTAAACAGGAATGTTAAGCCATAACGGCAAAACCGAATAACCAAAAACTAAAATCTGAGGCGAATCATAAGTGAACCCAAGCTTGATAGGTGGAACCAAAGCCTATAATTATAAACCAAGGAATACAAGGTGAGAGCGACTATCTCTCGACAAATCTACGACTCGCGTGACGCAACATTGCGCACGTACAACAAGCCATCGGCAACCTAAGGCCGGCGAAGCAACAAGAACCCAACCTGATAAACAACAACTCAACGGCTAACATGCCGGAGGAATAAATCGACTAAAAGAACAAGATATTCAAATTCTAACAACTAAACCCAAGTCTCGCGACTAACGTCGTCGGAGATGACAATACCAACAATACTAGGATGAGTGAGCTAAAGCATGCTCGAAATAACAAGGGAATAACTTCTAAAAGATACAACAGCTCGACCAAACGAGTCGGCTACCAAAATAATACAATAAGAAAGTACTAACATAATCTACCCAAGTAAAGTCTACATAACTTTACATTCGTTTCTCACAGATACAAAACATAATAATATTAAATCCAAGCTTAAAGCCCGGAAGACCACCTTCTAGGAATCACTATCCGAAGCCGCCGCGCGTACTAACGGGATCACTGCAAAACTAAGGAAAACAAACACACGAAATGAGTCATAATGACCCAGTAAGTTACTAAATGCAAATGTATGGCATAGCATGTCGTGGTATGGCATAACGCACAAGCATATATATAAACCCATGGCATCTAAATCGTATACCAACAATAAACCGGTATTAGGTCATCGAGTAACATAAACTTCATAAAACATATAGCACATTATCTTTCATATAAGTGCTCATAGTAAGCCACATAAGGGATAGAGAAGGTACCCAAATAGCTCGTTGTGTTTGCTCCCCGCAATACACAATATTCTTGGTTCGTGCCACATCGATGCTCGTGATTACATCGACTTTCATGGCTACACCTCAAGGGCAGCCCTTTCTCAGTCTAGCTTAGCATAATCCATTCGCTCTATTGGTTACGAGATGGGCTAACTTCCCCACTGGGGCCAACAGTGGAGGGTGTGTGAGGTCCCAGGTACGGCGATCCATTAGCGAATACGAATCTTACGATTCGTATAGGCGATGTATCGTCCTACCCTGACTTTAAAAACCAATCCAAATAATGCCAGCTGGGCTTATATGCAATGCACAAGTAGATGTTTACTCGCATGCTCAAACAAGAACCAAGACCGTCAAAGCGGACTTATCAAATCAAGTAGGTCATAAAGCTCTACACACCAATTTAACAATGCACATATTTGCACATGCTCAACAAATCCAACTAACTTATCAGTATAGTCCAAGAACCACATATTGAGGTATTCATAACCCTCAAGTCACAACCCAATCAATCGTAGCATATAAGCTCAAGAAATCACAATATGAGGTCTACTATAGCCCCCTACTCGGGATTAAACCAAAGACTATTATTTAGTCTAAGAACAACCATAAATCGAGACTTAGTGATTAGTCAATTCATAAAAGCAATACAGACCCAATCATAGTCCCAATCGTCATATACACTTGGCGTTATCAAACCAATCTCAAGGGTACCAAAACCAACCCATAGTCATAATCTCGCATAAGTGCTTTGATGTGCGCGGCGGCAAATTCCCTAAGAGAGAACTCATTCAAATAATTATTCCTTAAAGTAATACGAGGTCATAAGTTGGTCTCTAATGCTCCGTGCTCTAATGAGCACGCTCTAATTAAATCCCCCATAAGCCTCTATATCATGGGTGTCACAATTGGGACACAAGCGAGATGCTTTCGGTACTCACAATCAAAGCCAACCAAACCCGAACATCGTAGGATTTCGACCTAAGGCTCACCAACATCTTATTGAACCTAAAACAACTCCGTTGAGTCTTAATACCGCATTTCATTAAATACACATTTCATACAACCCAAAGTTAGTACATCATTCGAGTTATATCAAATTTCCCAAAATCATCGGGTTGATTCCCAAGCCTAAAACCCAAGAATTCATCATAATCATAGTCAACGAAACCCAAATGACGTAGGACTTCAACCGAGTTCGTTAGCACAATATCGAACCTATTACGACTCCGTAGAGTCTACATACTAAGTTTCGTTCTCAAACCTTTCATCCATATCAACATTAACACACGCTTCAAATAACAACAATTTCTCCAATAAGTTGGGGGTTGATTCTCAAGCCTAAAATTCAAAACAAAACCCAACATAGATCACAACCCATTTCATAAACCATATAATTTCAATTAAGTGATCATTCTCATAATGTATAGGGAGTTCACAAATCCAAAGCCCCAATCAAAGGAATACTTTCATAATAAACCCAAATATAATGTAAACATGATTCCTAGCATGCTCCCAATCCTAGAAACACAATATGAAGGATAATCATTCACATCAACAACCATAGAAGTCATCTACAAATGCTCTAACATGTTCATACTTCCAAAAATCCCCAAATTAACACATATAAAGCATATCAAGTGTTCATTGCCCACAAATAGCATATAGGTTGTTTTCCTTAGGGCCAATGAACCAAAATCAAAAGGAAGTAACTTACCTAGCTTGAGTGAAAACTCAAGAGAACACAAATCCGATCGGTGAAGTCGTTCCACTCGTCGAGGGCTTCAAGAATCCGAAGTTTGAAGGCAATCGGTTGGTCGGATCGTCTTGGATCGAAGAGAGAAGAAGCTAGGGCTCAAGAGTCTCCCATGGAGTCTCTCTCTCTAACTCACGGTTTGTGGAAGAGAAATGAAGAGGATTTGGTGAATTGGTGAAGGGTTAGGCTATTTATACTTCCACAACAATAAGGGCACAATAGACTTTTCCTTGCACAATTAGTAGAGATTAGGACTAATCAATCACTAATCTAACTTTAATTAACTTCCAACTAATGTTAGGACATGTTTAGGGTTAAGTATGGGTGGTTAGGAAGGGTTTAGAGGGGTTTAATGAGGGTAGAATAGGTATAATTCGTCCAATCTCAAAAGCAGGGGTAAAAATCCGTAACGACAACTTTGGGGTTGAGGCGGGCGCCTCACCCCTTTCCATGCGGCCGCCTGGGCTCTGTCCAGCCAAATAATGCTCTCAGTAGTTGAGGCGGGCGCCTCACATTTTGAGGCGGGCGCACGGGAAGGCTGAGGCTGGACAGTCAATCTTGTAAAATCGACCATAAATCGCTCACAACTCCAAATGAGGTGATTTTTGATTTTTATGAAACTAGACTCATTGAATTATATTTTAGGATTTTAAATTACTCCATTTGGACTTATATTCATCAAGATATGGTTACAACAAAATCAAGTACAGAAGTTGTTTTTCTGAAAACTGAATTCTGGCACAGCCGTAAGTCAAGACCTAATTGAGGTACTTAGACACCTTGGAAAATTACCAAATTTTACAGAGAGTATCCTAACATATGAAGGTAAAACATACTAAATTTTTAGAAAATTCTATTCAGTGGATTAGTACCAGAATTTTCCCGAAGTTTGCCCAAAACATGGTGGCCTTTGAAGGAAATCGCTAAGGGCAAAACAAAGCAAGAGGGTTTATAAACTTCCAAATCATCGATAGGCTTAGGGAATACCTCCAACTTGAAGTCTAACACATCTAAACATGTTAATAAACAATCTTAAAGAGGTCTAGGACCCAAACCGAGGTCACGAACACAAAAGCATAAGCAAACCCTCAATCGCGTCGCATTCCGACTATCGTCGAGTCACGACTTGTGACTTTAGCAAGTCAACAACTATATGGAGTCTCTTAATAATGTTTTGGTCTTAATATGGTCTCTCAAACACATCTAGACCCTCTCGCCAACCAAGCATGCAGTCAACAAAGGAAGAAGTGCAAGTATAGCACGCAAACCGAGATAACGAAGGAGCGGGGCGTCACACCCTCTCCACCTTAAAAAGAATTCGTCGAATTCTAAATCATGATACAAACCATCATTAGGTCCACACTCAACCACAATACCTCGAGACAATGATTCTTGTGTTTCTTAATTCGGGTTAACACTCGATCTCAAAACCACCAACCTTGACTCGAATCTCCGAGTCCACCACTACAATAAACACGAGGGTCGTACTATAATAATCCAAATGTGAAGGTCCACGAATCCTCAAAGGACATAACAACATAAAACACTTACGATTGAAAATAACATGACTCATACTTGAGTCGCGAATACCATACGAACAACACTAGGCCAAACATGTAAGCCAAAATTCCAAATTTCAACATAAGAACACATTCAACTACCGAAACTACTTGTCTCGGCACATCAGGAAATTCAAGCACAAGAGATTCTAAGTTACAAGAATTAATAATTGCCTATGGAGCAATTTACCAACAAATCAAGGATAATCAAATCGGCATTTCAAACCATGTAAATCACGCTCGCGATTTTCCCATCGCGGGTAATAACACATAAGAGCACGTTAATGACGTGTTTTGAAAATTCATTCCATTTTAGTCCAATCCATTTGGTAACGGGTATAGTCAATGTTTAACCTACTCACTACCAATCCTAGTCCACCAACGAACCTCTTTTGATCACCAATTTAGGGTACCAGCTAAATTGGATTTCAAAAGCTTTTCGTTGCAAGGATGCGAAGGTTCATGATTAAAAAGGTTTTAAGCATCCTTTAATAGTCTCCTATGCTAAGGTAATGAATGAGCAGGAGATAATAATGATGAAATGAGAATTTAGTATACTACAATGTAATGCATCAAGTAGGTGTTTCCTACAACTAATGCACATAACTGAATAAAAATTCAGACCAAGTAACAAGGTCTATTACCTTGACAAACAACAATCATATCTACGACAAACTCGTGTACCTAGTAATCACAATGAATCGACAAGGCTACTAATGCCCGTAATGTCCATACTCCGCAAAACTATTCTTTCTTAAGCTCTAGACCAAGTCTACAACCAATGCATACACTAAGTATCCTAACACAGCGTTAACGTCTCAATACTCACGGTGAAGCGTCAATCTCTCCCGTGCAGCCGTGATCATCCTCTAAATCGCAACCTTCAACCTTCTCACGAGTCGAGTGTATATCTTACTCGCATAATAACCCTTAACAACAGTATAGTATAATATTACTCATTACATAAAACATATCCTTATAGAATATACAAACATCATACTAAACCGATAAGTATCAATATACAATTCATGCTTCATATATATATTCATATATATACATATACATACTATGACCCTTATGTATAACTGCACAAAACCACAACTCCATATATAGCATAGTCTTATACATGAATGCACATGAGCTAACGATTAAAGCGCGTACTCATAATAACGGTAATAGTAGCAACGGTATAGTTTACATATATATATATATATATATATATAAGAATATACCTTCCTATTTCGGATAGGTCTCCAAACTCCGCGACGGCTAACCGCCACGCGTGCACTGCTTCAAACTCTAGGCTGACCGTCACCATCTCTCTTGGAGCCACTGAATTGTTGACTAGTACTCCCAGACTGACTAACTCTCCTCTCCGGGCAATCTTTACGAACATGATCGCCACCACCACAAACAAAGCATTTTCCTGTTGTACCCCAGCACCTATCCTCGGTATGTCCTGTCCTCTTACAAAGGTTACATGTCAACTCGCCACCTCGTCTTCTCCGAGCAGAAGTAGTAACACCACTCCGGCCACCCGAATGCACCTTTCCTTGACTATCAGTTTGAGGTGCCGACTGCCTTCTCTTATCTTCAAGGCCCCTATTAGTCTTTGATATTTTCTTTTGAGCGTACTCCTCGATGTCCAGCTCCATCGCATATGCACGATCCACAGCTCCCTGGTAATCCGTAAGTAGTAACGGAATAAGCTGCCTACGATAATTCGTCTTCAGGCCTTTCACAAACCTCTCGGTCTTCTTAGCCTCATCCGGCACCAAGTAACTACTGACGAGCCAACTCCATAAACTTTGTTGAATACTGAGCCACGGTCATATCTCCTTGCTCTAACATTAGGAATTCCATCTCTCTTCTTTCTCGAGTTACTACCGGACCAAACCGTACCATAAACTCCTTGACAAAGTTTTCCCACACTCGAGGCACTCCATGTCGTCTCCAACGATCTCGTAATTCAAGCCACCAATGCTCGGCCGCACCTTCCAATCCAAACACCGCTAAGGTAACCATTTCTTCTGATGTACTACCCAAAACTGCAAAGATCCTCTCCATGCTTTCTAGCCAATGTTTTGCCTCAATAGTATCTGGCTCTCCATCGAAACTTTCCGGTTTAAACTTCAAGAATTTCGTAAGAACAGAAGAATCATCTTCCAGTCCACACATCCGTTGAGGGGTCACACGCGGATCGTTAACATTTTCTCCCCTCTCGTCGCCACGAGCTGCACTCGAACAAGGTATAATAGAACTAGCTCCACGCCAAGTTCCCGACATAATACGCCTACAAAGAACACTCAGCGTTAATAACTCAACAATAAACCCAA
The DNA here is from genome assembly GCA_013146195.2 of Codonopsis lanceolata. Taxonomy (NCBI): domain Eukaryota; kingdom Viridiplantae; phylum Streptophyta; class Magnoliopsida; order Asterales; family Campanulaceae; genus Codonopsis; species Codonopsis lanceolata. The sequence goes on along the minus strand of CM028377.1, from coordinate 137,100,640 downwards.
CCCAAACTAGGCCAAGGAACCTATCCTGGCGAAATAGCTAACCTATAGCTCTGATACCAACTGTGACGACCCGACCCGGACTCCAATGCGGAATCCCAAGGTTGTGCCGTCAAACAAGCTAAAAGACGGACAAGCACCCGCTAAGCGTAGTGGTGCGAGTCCAGAGTTGAACCAACAAACACTAAACAGGAATGTTAAGCCATAACGGCAAAACCGAATAACCAAAAACTAAAATCTGCGGAAGCGAATCATAAGTGAACCCAAGCTTGATAGGTGGAACCAAAGCCTATAATTATAAACCAAGGAATACAAGGCTGAGAGACGACTATCTCTCGACAAATCTACGACTCGCGTGACGCAACATTGCGCACGTACAACAAACCATCGGCAACCTAAGGCCGGCGAAGCAACAAGAACCCAACCTGATAAACAACAACTCAACGGCTAACATGCCGGAGGAATAAATCGACTAAAAGAACAAGATATTCAAATTCTAACAACTAAACCCAAGTCTCGCGACTAACGTCGTCGGAGATGACAATACCAACAATACTAGGATGAGTGAGCTAAAGCATGCTCGAAATAACAAGGGAATAACTTCTAAAAGATACAACAGCTCGACCAAACGAGTCGGCTACCAAAATAATACAATAAGAAAGTACTAACATAATCTACCCAAGTAAAGTCTACATAACTTTACATTCGTTTCTCACAGATACAAAACATAATAATATTAAATCCAAGCTTAAAGCCCGGAAGACCACCTTCTAGGAATCACTATCCGAAGCCGCCGCGCGTACTAACGGGATCACTGCAAAACTAAGGAAAACAAACACACGAAATGAGTCATAATGACCCAGTAAGTTACTAAATGCAAATGTATGGCATAGCATGTCGTGGTATGGCATAACGCACAAGCATATATATAAACCCATGGCATCTAAATCGTATACCAACAATAAACCGGTATTAGGTCATCGAGTAACATAAACTTCATAAAACATATAGCACATTATCTTTCATATAAGTGCTCATAGTAAGCCACATAAGGGATAGAGAAGGTACCCAAATAGCTCCGTTGTGTTGCTCCTGCAATACACAATGTTACTGGTTCGTGCCACATCGATGCTCTGTGATTACATCGACTTTCACTGAGCGGCTACACCTCAAGGGCAGCCCTTTCTCAGTCTAGCTTAGCATAATCCATTCGCTCTATTGGTTACGAGATGGGCTAACTTCCCCACTGGGGCCAACAGTGGAGGGTGTGTGAGGTCCCAGGTACGGCGATCCATTAGCGAATACGAATCTTACGATTCGTATAGGCGATGTATCGTCCTACCCTGACTTTAAAAACCAATCCAAATAATGCCAGCTGGGCTTATATGCAATGCACAAGTAGATGTTTACTCGCATGCTCAAACAAGAACCAAGACCGTCAAAAGCGGACTTATCAAATCAAGTAGGTCATAAAGCTCTACACACCAATTTAACAATGCACATATTTGCACATGCTCAACAAATCCAACTAACTTATCAGTATAGTCCAAGAACCACATATTGAGGTATTCATAACCCTCAAGTCACAACCCAATCAATCGTAGCATATAAGCTCAAGAAATCACAATATGAGGTCTACTATAGCCCCCTACTCGGGATTAAACCAAAGACTATTATTTAGTCTAAGAACAACCATAAATCGAGACTTAGTGATTAGTCAATTCATAAAAGCAATACAGACCCAATCATAGTCCCAATCGTCATATACACTTGACGTTATCAAACCAATCTCAAGGGTACCAAAACCAACCCATAGTCATAATCTCGCAAGTGCTTTGATGTGCACGCGGCCAAATTCCCTAAGAGAGAACTCATTCAAATAATTATTCCTTAAAGTAATACGAGGTCATAAGTTGGTCTCTAATGCTCCGTGCTCTAATGAGCACGCTCTAATTAAATCCCCCATAAGCCTCTATATCATGGGTGTCACAATTGGGACACAAACGAGATGCTCGGGTACTCACAATCAAAGCCAACCAAACCCGAACATCGTAGGATTTCGACCTAAGGCTCACCAACATCTTATTGAACCTAAAACAACTCCGTTGAGTCTTAATACCGCATTTCATTAAATACACATTTCATACAACCCAAAGTTAGTACATCATTCGAGTTATATCAAATTTCCCAAAATCATCCGGGTTGATTCCCAAGCCCTAAAACCCAAGAATTCATCATAATCATAGTCAACGAAACCCAAATGACGTAGGACTTCAACCCGAGTTCGTTAGCACAATATCGAACCTATTACGACTCCGTAGAGTCTACATACTAAGTTTCGTTCTCAAACCTTTCATCCATATCAACATTAACACACGCTTCAAATAACAACAATTTCTCCAATAAGTTGGGGGTTGATTCTCAAGCCTAAAATTCAAAACAAAACCCAACATAGATCACAACCCATTTCATAAACCATATAATTTCAATTAAGTGATCATTCTCATAATGTATAGGGAGTTCACAAATCCAAAGCCCCAATCAAAGGAATACTTTCATAATAAACCCAAATATAATGTAAACATGATTTCTAGCATGCTCCCAATCCTAGAAACACAATATGAAGGATAATCATTCACATCAACAACCATAGAAGTCATCTACAAATGCTCCTAACATGTTCATACTTCCAAAAATCCCCAAATTAACACATATAAAGCATATCAAGTGTTCATTGCCCACAAATAGCATATAGGTTGTTTTCCTTAGGGCCAATGAACCAAAATCAAAAGGAAGTAACTTACCTAGCTTGAGTGAGAACACAAATCCGATCGGTGAAGTCGTTCCACTCGTCGAGGGCTTCAAGAATCCGAAGTTTGAAGGCAATCGGTTGGTCGGATCGTCTTGGATCGAAGAGAGAAGAAGCTAGGGCTCAAGAGTCTCCCATGGAGTCTCTCTCTCTAACTCACGGTTTGTGGAAGAGAAATGAAGAGGATTTGGCTGAATTGGTGAAGGGTTAGGCTATTTATACTTCCACAACAATAAGGGCACAATAGACTTTTCCTTGCACAATTAGTAAAGATTAGGACTAATCAATCACTAATCTAACTTTAATTAACTTCCAACTAATGTTAGGACATGTTTAGGGTTAAGTATGGGTGGTTAGGAAGGGTTTAGAGGGGGTTTAATGAGGGTAGAATAGGTATAATTGGTCCCAATCTCAAAACAGGGTAAAAATCCCGTAACGAACTTGGGGTTGAGGCGGGCGCCTCACCCTTTCCATTCCATGCGGCCGCCTGGGCTCTGTCCAGCCAAATAATGCTCTCAGTAGTTGAGGCGGGCGCCTCACATTTTTGAGGCGGGCGCCTGGGAAGCTAAGGCTGGACAGTCAATCTTGTAAAATCGACCATAAATCGCTCACAACTCCAAATGATGTGATTTTTGATTTTTATGAAACTAGACTCATTGAATTATATTTTAGGATTTTAAATTACTCCATTTGGACTTATATTCATCAAGATATGGTTACAACAAAATCAAGTACAGAAGTTGTTTTTCTGAAAACTGAATTCTGGCACAGCCGTAAGTCAAGACCTAATTGAGGTACTTAGACACCTTGGAAAATTACCAAATTTTACAGAGAGTATCCTAACATATGAAGGTAAAACATACTAAATTTTTAGAAAATTCTATTCAGTGGATTAGTACCAGAATTTTCCCGAAGTTTGCCCAAAACATGACCGGCTTTGAAGGAAATCGCTAAGGGCAAAACAAAGCAAGAGGGTTTATAAACTTCCAAATCATCGATAGGCTTAGGGAATACCTCCAACTTGAAGTCTAACACATCTAAACATGTTAATAAACAATCTTAAAGAGGTCTAGGACCCAAACCGAGGTCACGAACACAAAAGCATAAGCAAACCCTCAATCGCGTCGCATTCCGACTATCGTCGAAGTCACGACTTGTGACTTTAGCAAGTCAACAACTATATGGAGTCTCTTAATAATGTTTTGGTCTTAATATGGTCTCTCAAACACATCTAGACCCTCTCGCCAACCAAGCATGCAGTCAACAAAGGAAGAAGTGCAAGTATAACACGCAAACCGAGATAACGAAGGAGCGGGGCGTCACAGGTGTGACAATGCATCGCCGTCACGAGTTATGGGACTCGTGATAGTGATGGGTTGTTATACCGGGTTTTTATCACACACGCCTCCACTGGCCACAAGGTGGAAGTAGCCCTTTCTTTGTAACCAAGAGAGCACATTGGCAAGTCTAATTACCAAGTAGAGAGCTTGGTAACCGAGTAGAGCTCGACTTTGATACACTCATCACGGGTATCATTGGCACGAATGTTAATGCTTTGTGTATTGCGGTGAGCTACGTGGCGGCACCGGTTCCATAACATATCCTTCTTATATGTGATTTACGTTATAGCACTTATGTGAAACAACGTGCTACCATGGATATGTGATTTAAGTGTTTATTAAATGAATGCTTGAGTGACTTGATATTAAATATGATATCTTGCTATGTATGTTGCATAATGCCATGACATGCATAATTGTTAACTCACAAAGTCTTTATGACTTACCCCCTCCCTTTTCTTGCTTTAGATCCGAGCCGATCCGAGTACCGCTCGTTGAGGTGTAGCAGGATTCTCGCTTGTCAGTGATCGCACGCGACGAGGTTGTGGTTTTTAGATGTCCTTCTTTTGTTCTATTTTGTAAGGACGTTGGGATTAGCAAGTCATTTAGACTTCGCTTGGGAACTTGGTTTATTTGGATTTATGTCTATACTTGTAGTTCATGTATCCTATTTTGAGTCTTTAAGCATGTACGCCGAGCCTTGTATAGCTGTATTATGGTTCATCTGTTTTTAAAACTTCCGCTGGACATTACTTTAGCTCTTATTTAATCATGTTGTTCTCCGGCATGTTATAGCTGTAGAGGTATATTTGCACGAACTGCGTAGTGTTGGGTTCCGGTAGTAATGTCGCCGATGAATTGATATACTTGTCTTTAATTGTTATATCAGGTTTAAAAAGTTTTAAAAATTCCGGCCTTTTGGTGCCGAGTCGCGCTTCTTCTGAAATGTTGCGTCACGTCGTTTTCTATAATTGAGTCTTTGCATGTATTGTTGTCGTATTTGGACGACTTGACTTGTGATTCCATCTCGGGGTCCGGGTCGGGTCGTCACATGGAGCGAGCTTGGATCTGAAGCACGTGGCTTGCACGCGGTGCAAAGGGCGTGCAACGCGTGTGCAACGTGCGTGCTTTTGACTAGTACTACAAAATACCAACAACTAACTTACTAGGTTTGAAAAGTAATAGTAGCTCTCGCGGATCCAAACAATTTTAAAATCATTTAATTATCGGCAAGTGATTAGAATCATTAAACACAACAAAATAGTAACCCTAACAAAAATTAAATGAATATTGAGATTGGGAAAAATAATAAAGCATGCTTCAAAATGAGAGATTGATCACCATTCTACCTACAAATATTTAGGTCATAATATTAGAGAAATCACACACAAATAGTCCAAAAAGATATTTCTTAATGATATCAAAAATAGAGAATATGAAATACAATGGAGATTTGGATGAAATCTAAGTGAAAGAAAAGAAATGGATATGCTACCTCTTTCTCCCTTCCTACCTTGTGTATCTTTTTCGCCTTCCAAACTTGTCTCCCTCCAAAAATCTCCTAATTGTTTTCCTAAAATAAGGAAGAGTAGTCCCCAAGCCAATGGTGGTATTGAAATTTTAATAGGCTTCTAAATTAATTAACCAAACAAATTGAAGGAAACCAGCTCCAAAATCTGAAGGAAAAGGGGAAATGGGTGCGACAGCCATTGGGAAACCCACTTTGCAAAAGACGCAGATCCCCCATGGTCTTATGGGTCATAGTGTGAGTCAAAGGGGGCTGGAAGGCGGGCCTGGATCTAGGCTGGAGCGAGCTTGGATCTGAAGCTCGTGGCTTGCACGCGGTGCAACGTGCGTGCAACGCGTGCATTTGACTAGTAATACAAAATACCAACAAATAATTTACTAGGTCCAAAAAGTAATGGTAGCTCTCGCGGATCCAAACAATTTTAAAATCATCTAATAATCAGCAAGTGATTAGAATCATTAAACACAACAAAATAGTAACCCTAACAAAAATTAAAGTAATATTTAGATCGGGAAAAATGTTAAAGCATGCTTCAAAATGAGAGATTCATCACAATTCTACCTACAAATATTTAGCTCATAATATTAGAGAAATCACACACAAATAGTCCAAAAAGATATTTCTTAATGATATCAAAAATAGAGAATATGAAATACAATGGAGATTTGGATGAAATCTAAGTGAAAGAAAAAAAATGGATATGCTACCTCTTTCTCCCTTCCTGCCTTGAGTATCTTCTTCGCCTTCCAAACTTGTCTCCCTCCAAAAATCTCCTAATTGTTTTCCTAAAATAAGGAAGAGTAGTCCCCAAGCCAAGGGTGGTATTGAAATTTTAATAGGCTTCTAAATTAATTAGCCGAACAAATTGAAGGAAACTAGCTCCAAAATCTGAAGGAAAAGGGGAAATGGGTGCGACAGCCATTGGGAAACCCACTTTCTAAAAGACGCGGATCCCCCATGGTCTTATGGGTCATAGTGTGAGGCAAAGGGGGCTGGAGCGAGCTTGGATCTGAAGCTATTGGCTTGCACGCGGTGCAACGTGCGTGCAACGCGTGTGCATTTGACTAGTACTACAAAATACCAACAACTAAATTACTAAGTCTGAAAAGTAATGGTAGCTCTCGCGGATCCAAACAATTTTAAAATCATCTAATTATCGGCAAGTGATTAGAATCATTAAACACAACAAAATAGTAACCCTAACAAAAATTAAAGTAATATTGAGATTGGGAAAAATATTAAAGCATGCTTCAAAATGAGAGATTCATCACAATTCTACCTACAAATATTTAGCTCATAATATTAGAGAAATCACACACAAATAGTCCAAAAAGATATTTCTTAATGATATCAAAAATAGAGAATATGAAATACAATGGAGATTTGGATGAAATCTAAGTGAAAGAAAAGAAATGGATATGCTACCTCTTTCTCCCTTCCTGCCTTGTGTATCTTCTTCGCCTTCCAAACTTGTCTCCCTACAAAAATCTCCTAATTGTTTTCCTAAAATAAGGAAGAGTAGTCCCCAAGCCAAGGGTGGTATTGAAATTTTAATAGGCTTCTAAATTAATTAACCGAAAAGGGGAAATGGGTGCGACAGCCATTGGGAAACCCACTTTGCAAAAGACGCGGATCCCCCATGGTCTTATGGGTCATAGTGTGAGGCAAAGGGGGCTGGAAGGCGGGCCTGGATCTAGGCTGGAGCGAGCTTGGATCTGAACTTAGTGGCTTACACGCGCGTGCAACGTGCGTGCATTTGACTAGTACTACAAAATACCAACAACTAAATTACTAGGTCTTAAAAGTAATGGTAGCTCTCGCGGATCCAAACAATTTTAAAATCATCTAATTATCGGCAAGTGATTAGAATCATTAAACACAACAAAATAGTAACCCTAACAAAAATTAAAGTAATATTGAGATCGGGAAAAATATTAAAGCATGCTTCAAAATGAGAGATTCATCAAAATTCTACCTACAAATATTTAGCTCATAATATTAGAGAAATCACACACAAATAGTCCAAAAAGATATTTCTTAATGATATCAAAAATAGAGAATATGAAATACAATGGAGATTTGGATGAAATCTAAGTGAAAGAAAAGAAATGGATATGCTACCTCTTTCTCCCTTCCTACCTTGTGTATCTTCTTCGCCTTCCAAACTTTTCTCCCTCCAAAAATCACCTAATTGTTTTCCTAAAATAAGGAAGAGTAGTCCCCAAGCCAAGGGTGGTATTGAAATTTTAATAGGCTTCTAAATTAATTAACCGAACAAATTGAAGGAAACCAGCTCCAAAATCTGAAGGAAAAGGGGAAATGGGTGCGACAGCCATTGGGAAACCCACTTTGCAAAGACGGATCCCCCATGGTCTTATGGGTCATAGTGTGAGGCAAAGGGGGCTGGAAGGCGGGCCTGGATCTAGGCTGGAGCGAGCTTGGATCTGAAGCTCGTGGCTTGCACGCGGTGCAACGTACGTGCAACGCGCGTGCATTTGACTAGTATTACAAAATACCAACAAATAAATTACTAGGTCCAAAAAGTAATGGTTGCTCTCGCGGATCCAAACAATTTTAAAATCATCTAATTATCGGCAAGTGATTAGAATCATTAAACACAACAAAATAGTAACCCTAACACAAATTAAAGTAATATTGAGATCGGGAAAAATATTAAAGCATGCTTCAAAATGAGAGATTCATCACAATTCTACCTACAAATATTTAGCTCATAATATTAGAGAAATCACACACAAATAGTCCAAAAAGATATTTCTTAATGATATCAAAAATAGAGAATATGAAATACAATGGAGATTTGGATGAAATCTAAGTGAAAGAAAAGAAATGGATATGCTACCTCTTTCTCCCTTCCTGCCTTGTGTATCTTCTTCGCCTTCCAAACTGGTCTCCCTCCAAAAATATCCTAATTGTTTTCCTAAAATAAGGAAGAGTAGTCCCCAAGCCAAGGGTGGTATTGAAATTTTAATAGGCTTCTAAATTAATTAACCGAACAAATTGAAGGAAATCAGCTCCAAAATCTGAAGGAAACAGGGAAATTGGTGCGACAGCCATTATGAAACCCACTTTGTAAAAGACGCAGATCCCCCATGGTCTTATGGGTCATAGTGTGAGGCAAAGGGGGCTGGAAGGCGGGCCTGGATCTAGGCTGGAGCGAGCTTGGATCGAAGTGGCTTGCAGCGGCAACGTGTGCAACGCGTGCATTTGACTAGTACTACAAAATACCAACAAATAAATTACTAGGTCCGAAAAGTAATGGTAGCTCTCGCGGATCCAAACAATTTTAAAATCATCTAATTATCGGCAAGTGATTAGAATCATTAAACACAACAAAATAGTAACCCTAACAAAAATTAAAGTAATATTGAGATCGGGAAAAATATTAAAGCATGCTTCAAAATGAGAGATTCATCACAATTCTACCTACAAATATTTAGCTCATAATATTAGAGAAATCACACACAAATAGTCCAAAAAGATATTTCTTAATGATATCAAAAATAGAGAATATGAAATACAATGGAGATTTGGATGAAATCTAAGTGAAAGAAAAGAAATGGATATGCTACCTCTTTCTCCCTTCCTACCTTGTGTATCTTCTTCGCCTTCCAAACTTGTCTCCCTCCAAAAATAAGTTTTCCTAAAATAAGAAGAGTAGTCCCCAAGCCAAGGGTGGTATTGAAATTTTAATAGGCTTCTAAATTAATTAACCGAACAAATTGAAGGAAACCAGCTCCAAAATCTGAAGGAAAAGGGGAAATGGGTGCGACAGCCATTGGGAAACCCACTTTGCAAAAGACGCGGATCCCCCATGGTCTTATGGGTCATAGTGTGAGGCAAAGGGGGCTGGAAGGCGGGCCTGGATCTAGGCTGGAGCGAGCTTGGATCTGAAGCTCGTGGCTTGCAACGTGCGGCGTGCAACGTGCATTTGACTAGTATTACAAAATACCAACAAATAAATTACTAGGTCCAAAAAGTAATGGTTGCTCTCGCGGATCCAAACAATTTTAAAATCATCTAATTATCGGCAAGTGATTAGAATCATTAAACACAACAAAATAGTAACCCTAACAAAAATTAAAGTAATATTGAGATCGGGAAAAATATTAAAGCATGTTTCAAAATGAGAGATTCATCACAATTCTACCTACAAATATTGTCATTCAACGAGAATCCAACTACACAAGAGAGGACAAACACTTGCTAAAATAAAGTGCTAGCATTCGAGCTAACAAGCTCTATACTAAAATACGTATTTCAAAATTTCCCTTAAAGAACATAGCTTTTTTACTATTTTTTGAATGATATATTAAAGGGGGTTAGGATAACTAGAACAATGAAATCCCAAGCGGGTGGATTACTCTACTATGGAAACTACAAATGACAACAATACTAGAAAAATTAATTTATATAAACAAAATACAACAAAATAAAAGGACACAAATATTAATATTGAAATAAGCGGACTAGAGGCGCTCGGATATCACGATCTGTGGCTGCTCTACAAATCCAAGTGAATAAAGACGATGCGCCAAACAACATATCATAAATGAAACATTTTTATAATAAAACATGTCATCGCATTGTTACGACTAAAACCCACGAAGGCGTTTCGTATACTCGACACTTCTCAAGATAACCTCTTTGCTCATGTAGTCCAAGCGACTAGGGTGAAAGTCACGATCATAAACAAACCAAATAAGTCGAGAAAACATTTCACAAAGAATCAACATCTATAAAGGAATGTATATCTATATATATATACCCTTTATGTCAATCATGACTCAAGTATAAGTATGTATATCTACAAATATACATATCAAGTCTCGCATTAATTCACAATCAATACAAACATGGTCATTTAGATTTCATGTCTCGAGGTAACACTTTGTTATCACATAAGTGCTCATAGTAAGCCACATAAAGGTTTAAGAGAATGAATCAATGTCGATGTAAATCAGTGCTAGTGAGATCGGGTATCAAAGTAGACTAAGTTGCGCTCTGGTTACTTCCTTTCTATACATTGCGATCCCATAATTCGTGAAGACAATGCATCGTCCCACCATCAACGGTAATGCGGACTTATATGCAATGCACAGTAGATGTTTACTTGCAAATTCTCAAGTAGATATAATGATCTACTAAATTCATACGATTATGCACATTGTTACAATAATCACATCATTTGAGTCTTGTTTGTGACGCCCGCTCCTTCGTTATCTCGGTTTGCGTGCTATACTTGCACTTCTTCCTTTGTTATTTATGTTGGTTTGTGAGAGGGTCTAGATATGTTTGAGAGACCATATTAAGACCAAAACATTATTAAGAGACTCCATATAGTTGTTGACTTGCTAAAGTCACAAGTCGTGACTTCGGCGATAGTGAATGCGACGCGATTGAGGGTTTGCTTGCTTTTGTGTTCGTGACCTCGGTTTGGGTCCTAGACCTCTTTAAGATGGTTTGTTAACATGTTTAGATGCATTAGACTTCAAGTTGGAGGTGTTCCTTAAGTCTATCGATGATTTGGAAGCTTTGGAGATAGCGTTCGTCTCTATCGCGTAGTTCGGGAATCGAGTCGCGTAATCGCCTCTCCTTTGGGATTCTTATTTCCCTAGTTGTTATCCAACTTCCTAGAAGTATTTAAGCTTCTTCATTAGCCCTTAGACTTGCCTTAAAAGTCTCCTTTCATTGCTCGCTTTGATTTCGAAGTTCATTCGTCGTTTTGCGTTGTTGCACACCCTTCCCTGGTTTCGCTCCGAGTTGTTTCGGGAGTTGTTCGGGTGTGTTTTAGACTTGTTTTGAGTTGGGTTAGACCTTAGAATGGTTGCCCATAAGTTTGGGATCATTTAGACAAGTTTAGACCAAGTTTTGGAGGTTCCGAGGCGCCGCATGGGGAGGCGCCCGCCTCAAGGAGAGCAAGTTGGAGGGAGTGAGGCGCCCGCCTCACTTCAAACGCTTTTGCCCTGCTTTTTGTTTTGACGAATTATACCTATTCTACCCTCATTAAACCCCTCTAAACCCTTCCTAACCTCTCATACTTAACCCTAAACATGTCCTAACATTAGTTGGAAGTTAATTAAGGTTAGATTAGTGATTGATTAGTCCTAATCTCTACTAATTGTGCAAGGAAAAGTCTATTGTGCCCTTCTTAATTTGGGGTATAAATACCCAAACCCCTTTACCATTTCGAAATCTCTTCATTTCTTCCTCTCATTCTTACGTATTAGAGAGAGAGAGTCCATGGGAGACTCTTGAGCCCTAGCTTCTTCTCTCTTCGATCCTTGATGATCCAACCACCCGATTTCCTTCAAACTTCGGATTCTTGAAGCCCTCGACGAGTAGAACGACTTCACCGATCGGATTTGTGTTCTCTTGAGTTTTCACTCAAGCTAGGTAAGTTACTTCCTTTTGATTTTGGTTCATTGGCCCTAAGGAAAACAACTTATATGCTATTTGTGGGCAATGAACACTTGTATGCTATGTTTGCCCAATTTTGGGGATTTTGGAAGTATGAACTTGTTAGGAGTATTTGTAGATGACTTCTATGATTGTTGATGTATATGTTTATCCTTCATCTTGTGATTCTAGGGTTGTGAGCATGCTAGAAATCATGTTTACATTTTATTTGGGTTTATTGTGGAATTATGCCTACGATTGGGGCTTTGGATGTATGAACTCACATGATATCATGAGTAGGAACATTTAAGTGGGATTATGAGATTTATGAAATGGGTTTTGATTTATGTTGGGATTTTGTTGTGAATTTTAGGGCTTGAGAATTTAAGCCCGAATTATCGGATATATTGTTGTTAAATAAAGTGGGTATTAGTGTTGACATGGATGAAAGGTTTAAGAATGAAACTTAGTGTTTAGACTCTACGGAGTCGTAATGAGTTCAATATTGTGTTAAAGAACTCGGGTTGAAGTCCTACGTCATTTGGGTTTCGTTGACTATGTCTATGATGAATTCTTGGATTTTAGGCTTGGGAAATAAGCCCGGATTAATTTTGGGATAATTTCTATAAACTTGAATGATGTGCTAAGTTTGGGTTGTATGAAATGTGTATTTAATGAAATGCGATATTAAGACTCAATGGAGTCATTTTAGGTTCAATAAGATGTTAGTGAGCCTTAGGTTGAAATCCTACGATGTTCGGGTTTGGTTGGTTTTGATCGTGAGTACCCGAGCATCCCGAGTTGTGTCCCATTTGTGACTCCCCCGACATAGAAGCTTATTGGGGATTTGATTAGGCGTGCTCGTTAGGGCACGGAGCATTAGAGATCAACCTATGATCTCGTATCACCTTAAGAAATGATTATTTGAATGAGTTCTCTCTTAGGGAATTTGGTCGCGTGCACATGAAAGCACTTGCGAGGATTTGATTATGGCATAGTTTGGTACCCTTGAGATTGGCTTTAAGGAAGTCGAATATTTACGACGGTTGGGACTATGGTTGGGTCCGGTGAACCGTTAAGTGAAGCTAAAATGCTAAGTCTTGATTATGATTGTTCTTAGACTAAAGTATAGTCTTTGGTTTGATTTTGATTAGAGGGCTATAGTAAACCTCACATTGTGATTTCTTGAGCTTATATGCTGTGTTTGATTGGGTTGTGGCTTGAGGATTATGATTACCTCATTATGTGGTTCTTTGACTAAACTTATAAGTTGGTTGAATTTGTTAAGTATGTGCAAATATGTGCATTGTTGAAATTGGTGTGTAGAGCTTTATGTCCTACTTGATTTGGTATGCCCGCTATGATCGGTCTTGGTTCTTGTTTGAGCATGAGAGTAAATATCTACTTGTGCATTGCATTGAGTCCAGCTGGCGTAATTTGGTTTGTTTATTGAGTCAAGGTGGGACGATGCATCGCCTTCACGAATTATGGGATTCGTGCTTGCTATGGATCGCCGCACTGACTTCACACACACCTCCACCGTGGCCGCAGTGGGGAAGTAGCCCCTTTGCCGTACGCTAAGTAAGTGCGCATTGGCTTGCTAATGAGATCGAGTAGGTTCTCGGCATGAGTCGATGAATTCACATAACATCGACGGCACGAACTAGTAACATTGTGTATTGCAGGAGCAACACAACGGAGCGTTTTGGGTATCTTCTCTATCCCTTATGTGGCTTACTATGAGCACTTATATGAAAGATAATGTGATATGTGATTTATGAAGTTCATGATACTTGATGATTTAATACAGGTTTATTGTTGATATACGATTTAGATGCCATGAGTTTATATATGCTTGTGCATTATGCCATGCCACGCCATGCTATGCCATACATTGCATTTAGTAACTTACTGGGTCATTATGACTCATTTCGTGTGTTTGTTTTCCTTAGTTTTGCAGTGATCCCGTTAGTACGCGCGGCGGCTTCGGATAGTGATTCCTAGAAGGTGGTCTTCCGGGCTTTAAGCTTGGGTTTATTAATATTAAGTTATTTTGTATTTGTGAGACACGATTGTAAAGTTATGTAGACTTTACTTGGGTAGATTATGTTAGTATTTTGTTATTGTATTATTTTGGTAGCCGACTTGTTTGGTCGAGCTGTTGTATCTCTTATGAGTTGTTCCCTTTTATTATTCCGAGCATGCTTTAGCTCACTCGTTCTAGTATTGTTGGTATTGTCATCTCCGACGACTTTAGTCGAGAGACATTGGTTTAGTGGTTAGTATTTTATCTCTTACTCTTTTAGTTGATTTATTCCTCCGGCATGTTATAGCCGTAGAGTTGTTGTTTATCGTTGGGTTCTTGATGCTTCGCCGGCCTTAGGTTGCCGATGGTTTGTTGTGCGTGCGCAATGTTGCGCCACGCGAGTCGTAGATTTGTCGAGAGATAGTCGTCTCTCAGCCTTGTATTCCTTAGTTTATAATTATAGGCTTTGGTCCCACTTATGATTTGCTTCCGCAGATTTTAGTTTTTGGTTATTCGGTTTTGCCGTTATGGCTTTACATTCCTGTTTAGAGTTTGTTGGTTCAACTCTGGACTCGCACCACTACGCTTAGCGGGTGCTTGTCCGTCTTTTAGCTTGTCTTGACGGCACGACCTTGGGATTCCGCATTGGAGTCCGGGTCGGGTCGTCACAGTTGGTATCAGAGCTATAGGTTAGCTATTTCGCCAGGATAGGTTCCTTGGCCTTGTTTGGGTTGGGTTTATTGTTGAGTTATTAACGCCGAGTGTTCTTTGTAGGCGTATTATGTCAGGAACTTGGCGTGGAGCTAGTTCTAGTAGACCCGGTTCGGATGCAGCTCGTGGCGACGAGAGGGGAGAGAATGTAAACGATCCGCGTGTGACTCCTCAACAGATGTTTGGACTGGAAGACGACTCTACCGTCCCTTGCGAAATTCTTGAAGTTTAAACCGGAAAGTTTCGATGGAGAGCCAGATACTATTGAGGCGAAACATTGGCTAGAAAGCATGGAGAATATCTTTGCAGTTTTGGGTTGTACATCAGAGGAGAAGGTTACCTTAGCGGTGTTTAGGTTGGATGGTGCGGCCGAGCATTGGTGGCTTGAAATACGAGATCATTGGAGACAGCATGGAGTGCCTCGAGTCTGGGAAAACTTTGTCAAGGAGTTTATGGTACGGTTTGGTCCGGTAGTAACTCGAGAAAGAGGAGAGATGGAATTCCTAATGTTAGAACAGGGAGATATGACCGTGGCTCAGTATTCAACAAAGTTTATGGAGTTGGCTCATCAGTAGTTACTTGGTGCCAGATGAGGCTAAGAAGACCGAGAGGTTTGTGAAAGGCCTGAAGACGAATTATCGTAGGCAGCTTATTCCGTTACTACTTACGGATTACCAAGGGGCTGTGGATCGCGCGTATGCGATGGAGCTGGACATCGAGGAGTACGCTCAAGGAAAATATCAAAGACTAATAGGGGCCCCGAGGATAAGAGGAGGCGCCAACACCTCAAACAGCTTAGTCAAGGAAAGGTGCATTCGGGTGGCCGAGTGGTGTTACTACTTCTACCGATAAGACGAGGTGACGTGTTGACATGTAACTTTTGTAAGAGGACAGGACACACCGAGGATAGGTGTTGGGGAAAGACTGGGAAGTGTTACTATTGTGGTGACGGAACTCACTTGAAGAAAGATTGCCCGAAGAGGAAAGTTAGTCAGTCTGGGAGTACTAGTCAACAATTCAGTGGCTCCAAGAGAGATTGTGACGGTCCTAGAGTTTGAAGCAAGCACGCTGGCGGTTGGTCGTCATGAGTTTTGAGACCTATCCGAAATAGGAAGGTACATTCTTGTATATATATATACGTAAATTATACCGTTGCTACTATTACCGTTATTATGAGTACGCGCTTTAATCGGTAGCTCATGTGCATTCATACATACATTATATGGTGTATTGTGTATTATTGGTTATTTGCTCGATCGGGAATAATACCCCAATGTGAGATCGATATATATTACATGGTTTGTTTTGTGGATTACCGGTAGGTAATCGCGCGTGGTGTATGGATTCTTGTTTAGTCTATATATATATAAGACTATGCTATATATAGTATGTATATGTATGTATATATATATATATATATATATGAATATATATGCATGAATTGTAAGTTGATACTTATTGGTTTGGTATGATGTTTGTATATTCTATAAGGATATGTTTTATGTAATGAGTAATATTATACTATATTGTGTTAGTGGTTATTATGCGAGTAGGATATACACTCGAATTGTGAGAAGGTTGAAGAATTGCGATTTAGAAATAATCATGGTTACACGGGAGAGATTGACGCTTCACCGTGAGTATTGGGACGTTAACGTTGTGTTAGGATGCTTAGTGTATGCATTGGTTGTAGACTTGGTCTAGAGCTCAAGAAAGGATAGTTTGCGGAGTATAGACGTTTCGGGCATTAGTAGCCTTGGCGATTCGTTGTGATTACTAGGAAGTCATCTTGGTTGAGTGTACTAGGTACACGAGTTTTGTGGTAGATATGATTGTTGTTTGTCAAGGTAATAGACCTTGTTACTTGGTCTGAATTTTTATTCAGTTATGTGCATTAGTTGTAGGAAACACCTACTTGATGCATTACATTGTAGTATACTAAATTCTCATTTCATCATTATTATCTGCTCATTCATTACCTTAGCATAGGAGACTATTAAAGGATGCTTAAAACCTTTTTAATCATGAACCTTCAGATCCTTGTAACGAAAAGCTTTTGAAATCCAATTTAGTCGGTACCCTAAATTGGTGATCAAAAGAGGTTCGTTGGTGGACTAGGATTGGTAGTGAGTAGGTTAAACATTGACTATACCCGTTACCAAATGGAATTGACATGAATGGAATGAATTTTCAAAACATTTCATTAATGTGCTCTTATGTGTTCTCACCGCGATGGGAAAATCGCGAGCGTGATTTACATGGTTTGAAATGCCGATTTGATTATCTTTGATTTGTTTGTAAATTGCTCCATAGGCAATTATTAATTCTTGTAACTTAGAATCTTTTGTGCTTGAATTTCATGATGTGCCCCGAGACAAATAGTTTCGGTAGTTGAATGTGTGTCCGTTGAAATTTGGAATTTTGCCTTACATGTTTGGCCTAGTGTTGTTCATATGTATTCGCGACTCAAGTATGAGTCATGTTATTTTCAATCGTAAGTGTTGATGTTGTTGTGTCTATCGAGAGTTCGTAGAGAATTTGGATTATTAGAGTTTAACCCTCGTGTATATTGTGGTGGTAGACTCGAGATCGAGTCTAGGTAGATGGTTTGAAATGTTTGTGGTTTGTATCATGATTTAGAATTCGGGACGAATTCTTTTTAAGGTGGAGAGGGTGTGACGCCCCGCTCCTTCGTTATCTCGGTTTGCGTGCTATACTTGCACTTCTTCCTTTGTCGACGGTATGTTTGGTTTGCGAGAGGGTCTAGATATGTTTGAGAGACCATATTAAGACCAAAACATTATTAAGAGACTCCATATAGTTGTTGACTTGCTAAAGTCACAAGTCGTGACTCGACGATAGTCCTGAATGCGACGCGATTGAGGGTTTGCTTATTTTGTGTTCGTGACCTCGGTTTGGGTCCTAGACCTCTTTAAGATGGTTTATTAACATGTTTAGATGCATTAGACTTCAAGTTGGAGGTGTTCCTTAAGTCTATCGATGATTTGGAAGTTTTGGAGATAGCGTTCGTCTCTATCGCAGTAGTTCGGGAATCGAGTCGCAATCGCCTCTCCTTTGGGATTCTTATTCCCCTAGTTGTTATTCAACTTCCTAGAAGTATTTAAGCTTCTTCATTAGCCCTTAGACTTGCCTTAAAAGTCTCCTTTCATTGCTCGTTTGATTTCGAGTTCGTTCGTCGTTCCGGTTGCACGTTGTTGCACCCCTTCCCGGTTTCGCTCCGAGTTGTTTCGGGAGTTGTTCGGGTGTGTTTTAGACTTGTTTTGAGTTGGGTTAGACCTTAGAATGGTTGCCCATAAGTTTGGGATCATTTAGATCAAGTTTAGACCAAGTTTTGGAGGTTCAGAGCCGAGGCGCCCGCCTGCATGGAGTGAGGCGCCCGCCTCAAGTACCGAGAGCAACCTTGTGCAAGCCAGCGGCCGCATGGAGGGGTGAGTGCGGCCCGCCTCACTTCCTGTTACGGATTTTGCCCTGCTTTTGTGTTTTGGCGAATTATACCTATTCTACCCTCATTAAACCCCCTCTAAACCCTTCCTAACCTCTCATACTTAACCCTAAACATGTCCTAACATTAGTTGGAAGTTAATTAAGGTTAGATTAGTGATTGATTAGTCCTAATCTCTACTAATTGTGCAAGGAAAAGTCTATTGTGCCCTTCTTAATTTGGGGGTATAAATACCCAAACCCCTTTACCATTTGCTGAAATCTCTTCATTTCTTCCTCTCATTCTTACATATTAGAGAGAGAGACTCCATGGGAGACTCTTGAGCCCTAGCTTCTTCTCTCTTCGATCCTTGATGATCCAACCACCCGATTTCCTTCAAACTTCGGATTCTTGAAGCCCTCGACGAGTAGAACGACTTCACCGATCGGATTTGTGTTCTCTTGAGTTTTCACTCAAGCTAGGTAAGTTACTTCCTTTTGATTTTGGTTCATTGGCCCTAAGGAAAACAACTTGTATGCTATTTGTGGGCAATGAACACTTGTATGCCTTGTATTGCCCAATTTTGGGGATTTTGGAAGTATGAACTTGTTAGAGTATTTGTAGATGACTTCTATGATTGTTGATGTATATGTTTATCCTTCATCTTGTGATTCTAGGGTTGTGAGCATGCTAGAAATCATGTTTACATTTTATTTGGGTTTATTGTGGAATTATGCCTACGATTGGGGCTTTGGATGTATGAACTCACATGATATCATGAGTAGGAACATTTAAGTGGGATTATGAGATTTATGAAATGGGTTTTGATTTATGTTGGGATTTTGTTGTGAATTTTAGGGCTCGAGAATTTAAGCCCGAATTATCGGATATATTGTTGTTAAATAAAGTGGGTATTAGTGTTGACATGGATGAAAGGTTTAAGAATGAAACTTAGTGTTTAGACTCTACGGAGTCGTAATGAGTTCAATATTGTGTTAAAGAACTCGGGTTGAAGTCCTACGTCATTTGGGTTTCGTTGACTATGTCTATGATGAATTCTTGGATTTTAGGCTTGGGAAATAAGCCCGGATTAATTTTGGGATAATTTCTATAAACTTGAATGATGTGCTAAGTTTGGGTTGTATGAAATGTGTATTTAATGAAATGCGATATTAAGACTCAATGGAGTCATTTTAGGTTCAATAAGATGTTAGTGAGCCTTAGGTTGAAATCCTACGATGTTCGGGTTTGGTTGGTTTTGATCGTGAGTACCCGAGCATCCCGAGTTGTGTCCCATTTGTGACTCCCACGACATAGAAGCTTATTGGGGATTTGATTAGGCGTGCTCGTTAGGGCACGGAGCATTAGAGATCAACCTATGATCTCGTATTACCTTAAGAAATGATTATTTGAATGAGTTCTCTCTTAGGGAATTTGGTCGCGTGCACATGAAAGCACTTGCGAGGATATGATTACGGCATAGTTTGGT
Organism: Codonopsis lanceolata; assembly: GCA_013146195.2. NCBI lineage: Eukaryota > Viridiplantae > Streptophyta > Magnoliopsida > Asterales > Campanulaceae > Codonopsis > Codonopsis lanceolata. The sequence continues at coordinate 137,080,881 of CM028377.1, read as the reverse complement.
ACCCTTGAGATTGGCTTTAAGGAAGTCGAATATTTACGACGGTTGGGACTATGGTTGAGTCCGGTGAACCGTTAAGTGAAGCTAAAATGCTAAGTCTTGATTATGATTGTTCTTAGACTAAAGTATAGTCTTTGGTTTGATTTTGATTAGAGGGCTATAGTAAACCTCACATTGTGATTTCTTGAGCTTATATGCTGTGTTTGATTGGGTTGTGGCTTGAGGATTATGATTACCTCATTATGTGGTTCTTTGACTAAACTTATAAGTTGGTTGAATTTGTTAAGTATGTGCAAATATGTGCATTGTTGAAATTGGTGTGTAGAGCTTTATGTCCTACTTGATTTGGTATGCCCGCTATGATCGGTCTTGGTTCTTGTTTGAGCATGAGAGTAAATATCTACTTGTGCATTGCATTGAGTCCAGCTGGCATTAATTGGTTTGTTTATTGAGTCAAGGTGGGACGATGCATCGCCTTCACGAATTATGGGATTCGTGCTTGCTATGGATCGCCGCACCTGGGACTTCACACACACCTCCACTGTGGGCCGCAGTGGGGAAGTAGCCCCTTTGCCGTATCAGTTAAGTGCCGCATTGGCTTGCTAATGAGATCGAGTAGGTTCTCGGCATGAGTCGATGAATTCACATAACATCGACGGCACGAACTAGTAACATTGTGTATTGCAGGAGCAACACAACGGAGCGTTTTGGGTATCTTCTCTATCCCTTATGTGGCTTACTATGAGCACTTATATGAAAGATAACGTGATATGTGATTTATGAAGTTCATGATACTTGATGATTTAATACAGGTTTATTGTTGATATACGATTTAGATGCCATGAGTTTATATATGCTTGTGCATTATGCCATGCCACGCCATGCTATGCCATACATTGCATTTAGTAACTTACTGGGTCATTATGACTCATTTCGTGTGTTTGTTTTCCTTAGTTTTGCAGTGATCCCGTTAGTACGCGCGGCGGCTTCGGATAGTGATTCCTAGAAGGTGGTCTTCCGGGCTTTAAGCTTGGGTTTATTAATATTAAGTTATTTTGTATTTGTGAGACACGATTGTAAAGTTATGTAGACTTTACTTGGGTAGATTATGTTAGTATTTTGTTATTGTATTATTTTGGTAGCCGACTTGTTTGGTCGAGCTGTTGTATCTCTTATGAGTTGTTCCCTTTTATTATTCCGAGCATGCTTTAGCTCACTCGTTCTAGTATTGTTGGTATTGTCATCTCCGACGACTTTAGTCGAGAGACATTGGTTTAGTGGTTAGTATTTTATCTCTTACTCTTTTAGTTGATTTATTCCTCCGGCATGTTATAGCCGTAGAGTTGTCGTTTATCAGGTTGGGTTCTTGATGCTTCGCCGGCCTTAGGTTGCCGATGGTTTGTTGTCCGTGCGCAATGTTGCGTCACGCGAGTCGTAGATTTGTCGAGAGATAGTCGTCTCTCTCTTGTATTCCTTAGTTTATAATTATAGGCTTTGGTCCCACTTATGATTCGCTTCCGCAGATATTAGTTTTCGATTATTCGGTTTTGCCGTTATGGCTTTACATTCCTGTTTAGAGTTTGTTGGTTCAACTCTGGACTCGCACCACTACGCTTAGCGGGTGCTTGTCCGTCTTTTAGCTTGTCTTGACGGCACGACCTTGGGATTCCGCATTGGAGTCCGGGTCGGGTCGTCACATCCATATCCCCCGGCGCTCCGAAACACTGATAATAGGGATATGAAGAGCTAATAAACTAATCCGCCCAAGACGCCCCATAGAGGTTTTTGGAACCATCTGTATTCAGCTTGAAACCCCCACGAGGTTTTTCGGTTGTTGTGTAATTTAGTTGTGCATCATTTAATGTTCTACTAGCATAATGTATCATATGTGGTTTCCTATCTACCCTTTGTCCTAACACGGCTCCAATTACAAAATCTGAAGCATCGCACATGATCTCGAAAGGGAGAGACCAATCGGGGCCGGATAAAATAGGGGTAGTGGTTAATCTTTCTTTTAATAAATTAAATGCATTTAAGCATTCTTGATCAAAGACAAACTAGGTGTCTTTTGGTAACAGATTACATAGAGGTTTACAGATTTTTGAAAATATTTTATAAATCTTCTATAGAAGCCTGCATGCCCTAAAAAACTTTTAACACCTTTTAATAGATGTTGGAGGAGGTAGTAGTGATATGACTTCAATTTTTGCCTTATCAACTTCTATTCCTTTATTACTATGACAATTTCATGTTTGATCATGAAGTGGCTTTTCTCCCAACTTAAAGTTAAATTTGTTTCACAACATCTTTTTAAGTCTGATGTAAGATTTTCTAGGCAATGATCAAAAGAGTTTCCAAAAACTGAAAAATCATCCATGAAAACTTCAACACATCTTTCTACTAAATTTGAGAATATAGATATCATGCATCTCTGAAAGGTAGCTGGTGCATTACATAGTCCAAAGGGCATTCTTCTAAAAGCAAAAGTTCCAAAAGGACATGTAAAGGTGGTTTTCTCTTGGTTTTCGGGTGCTACAGGAATTTGGTTGTAACCAGGAAAACCATCAAGAAAACAATAATATTCATGACCGGCTAGTCTTTCAAGAATTTGATCAATAAATGGCAAGGGAAAGTGGTCTTTCCTAGTCGCCGCATTTAGTTTTCTCAAATCAATGCACATTCTATAACCAGTGATAGTTCTTGTAGGGACTAATTAATCTTTTTCATTTTTAACTACTGTAATTCCTGATTTCTTAGGAACTACCTGAATCGGACTAACCCATTTACTATCAGAAATTGGGTAAATTATACCCGCATCTAGAAGCTTAAAGACTTCTTTTCTTACGGATTCTTCCATGTGAGGGTTTAGTCTTCTTTGTCTTTCTTTTGAAGGTTTACTAATTTCTTCTAAATGTATTTTATGCATACACATAGGCGGACTAATTCCTTTTAAATCTGCTAGGGACCATCCTATGGCTTCTCTATGTGACCATAAAACTTTTAATAAGCTTGCTTCTTGTTCTTCAGTTAAATCTGCTGCTATTATAACAGGTAAGGTTTTACCTTCCCCTAAAAATGCATATTTTAGGTGGGGTGATAATGGCTTTAATTCTTCAATGGGAGGAGATTTAACAGATGGAATAAATTCAAAATTTTCTGGTTTAATTATTTCTTCTTCTTTAACCTCCTCAATATTTTCTTCTTTTTTCATCCTCTATTTCTATTTCTTCAAAAAGTGATTTTAAAAATTTCACCTCTTCTTCTTCATTATTTTCTTCCTCTACTTTTTCTAATTTATCAGAATTAATTTCTGTTTCTGATTCTTTTTCCATATTATCCTTATTTTTAAGGGCTTCTAATTTCTCTCTTTCTTGTCTTTCTTCTTCTTCTATTTCTCTTTCTATCTCATCAATGTCAATTTTTATGGGAGGGATAGGTCTATCATCATAAACTACAAATACATCTTTCTCATAGTCATCATCCTCACAACTTCCTTCAAAAGTTTGAGTTGTTAATTTTTCGATTTCATCTATGGAGAAACATGCATTCATGTCACTAGGTCTATTCATAATGATGAGCGCAAGATTTCCACTAATTTTCCCAGGAATTTTCTTTTATTTTGTGCTATTTTTGAATTAATTATTCTTTGAAAATATTATTATTTCTGTTTTTGTGCTTAATGTAGGTTTCCATTCATAATCGAGCTTTTATACGGTGTTTAGCACGAAGTTCGAGGCAATTCCGGGCTTAAAAGTTGTTTTAGAAATTAATTGGTCAACGTCTGTTAAGTTCGTCAACGAATCCAAGGCAATTTGAGGCTAACAGAGGCAAATGGTGGTTGCTAGAACTAACAAAGGACCAAACTGAAAAGCTAAGAGAAGTCTGGCTGGCGGCGCAAATTTCTGAAGGCCCAGGGGTACCGGAGCAATTATCAGAAACTTCAGGGAAGCCGCCGAAACTGCAGAAAGGCCCCTGTGCGCTGTCGAAGACCCGCTGGGGCCACGTGTCGTCCTCTGCCGCTTCCCCTCCACTAGCGCGGCCCGCTTGAAGATTCTGGATCCGGGTCAGCCCGCCCTACCACCCGCGTGTTCCAGCCCATCCAGCCCACCATTTAACCCACTATCCCTCACATCCTCCAACCCATTTTACCTGGAGCGACCCACGACCTCTCCCTGGTTCAGCCCAGCTCTATGTCGCGACCCAGCCTCCTTCTTTATTCCTTTTTTGCCCTTAAATTTCCTTTGTCTTCCCTAAATTACCCCTCTAGCTTCCAGCCTTTACGTCTTCCCCAATTAATTTCCAAGCAGCCTTCAATTCGCAAAAACAAGAAGCCCCATTTCGGGTGCAAGCCCTAAATGGGGCACCAGCCCCCATTTCCACCATTTTCATCCAAAATCTTTGATGTTTGATCACCATTGAAGGTTTGGAACATCAAATCAAGGGCCAAGGACGCACTTGGAAAAGATTTCAACCCCGGATTCGCGATTTTTCGGTTCAATTCTTTCTACTTATATTTTTAGATATTTGTTATGTTTTCTTGGGTTGATTTATTTTGTAAATGTTGATTTGGTTTGTGCTTAGAATATTTATGGAAATGCAATTATTTTTTATGTCCAATGTAGTGTTTTAATTTAATTTATCTCTTTATTTAGTATACAATCATGTTGGTTATTATCTTGTGAAATTAATGCTTTTAATTATCTGGCTAATAATTAAATGATTTTAGAAATATTTAGGATCCGCAAGAGCTACCTATTTATTTCGGACCAATCAATTTAATAGTTGGTGTTTTGTGACACACACCGATAGCCGTTATGAGACTAGATTTGACACGCGATCGAACCACCTTAGCCATTCGCGAGGCCGGGAGATTAGGGTTGACTATAAGATGCGAGAGCCCGTAGTTAACTAATTTTAGCAGTCTCGACTACCAACATGACTTGTAGAAAAATATAGAGAGATTCTTTTTGCGAAGTATTACCCATGCGCTTGGTTATTATTGTGTTTTCTTAATGTTTTTAATGGCGTAGCGAACCATTAGATGATCACTAGAATGATAGGATACGAAGCGAAAGCCCTTCCTATTATTCCGAAAATCACAATAGTAGTTTGCGTGGCGTGAGACCGAAAGGAGATCGCGCGTAGATAGTCTTTGGATGCTTGTTTACACATGCAGTTATTTTCTCCCCTGTGTTATGTGTTGCGATGATATGAGCCCGTAGCAAGGTTGAGAGATAGCTAGATTTGCTATACGTAGCGAAAGCCCGTAGCAAATAAAATAGCGCGTCCGACTACCAAGACTTGAGTTAAAGAAAAGCAAAAAGAGGATTAAATTAAACACCAGCTAGACTAGAAATAATGCATTCCTATATTTTTTATCTTGATTTGTTGTTGCCAAACCACCTCCGTAGTAGTTTTAGATTTAATTGCTTTCTAGGTTGTTTATATTTTTAGATTTCAATTCATTTTATTTTCGCTCAAATATAATTAGTTAGCATAATTTCGGTACTTATTTGGAGTGAGAATTACGCGCATTCCTCGTGGGATCGACTCGTACTTACGTACTTTATTACTTGATACGGCCGGGTAATCTTGCCCGAGTTGCGTTCGCGCACATCACATAACATTAAAAACAGAGATTTCAACAGTTTCACCTAGGACTGACATTGTAAGTTTACCAGTCTTCACATTTATCATTGTATTGGCAGTGGCCATAAAAGGTCTGCCTAACAAGATAGGAACTTCGTTATTTGTACAAATTTCCCTTTCCATCTCTAAGACCACAAAATTGACTAGAATGGTTAGTTTATCAACCTGAACTAGGATGTCTTCCACTATACCCAAGGGATGTTTAATTGAACGATCAACTAATTGTAAAGACATATTAGTGGGTTTTAGTTCTCCTAACCCCAATTGTTTGTAGACCTCAAAAGGCATCAAGTTAATACTTGCTCCTAGATCTAGCATGACTTTCATCTTTTTAGAGCTACCCAAAGAGACTTGGATATTAAAGCTACCAGGATCTTTCTACTTAGGGGGAAGTTCGAGTTGTAAAACAGCACTTACGTTTTCAGAAACAATAATTTTTTCATTGTTTTCAAATTTGTGTTTCTTAGAGTGAAGATCTTTGAAAAACTTAGCATAGGCTGGAATATTTTTAATAACATTAAGCAAAGGAAGGTTAACATTCACTTTGGATAACATATTATAAATTTTCGAAAATTGTTTGTCCATTCGGTTTTTCAAATTGGAGGAACATATGGTGGTGGTGCCACATAAGGTTCCTCTTCTTCTTGTTCTATCTCTTTTTCTACTTCTATTTGACTTTCTTTATTTTGAACTTCTACTTCTACTTCTTGATTAGATGTTTGATTATTCTCATTATTATCTTTTTCAACTTCTTTTTCAGAATTATCTACTTCATCGGGTACATTAGAAGATTGAACAGGATCACTTACCTCTTCTCCTATTACTCTACCGCTTCGTAGAGTAGTGATAGATTTTGCTTTCTCGGTTTGACTAAGGAACTTCCCTTCTTCTCTCTTCTCGGTATCAGAATTTGCAATTTTATTCTTCAAATTTTCAACTTCTTCAAGCAAATATTTTATAAGGACAGCTTGACCTTTACTCGCTCCATCTGATTTTGGAACTTCTTCAATTCTCAATTGACCTTGATTTAGGAATTGTTGAGGTTGTGGTTGTTGAGGTTGAAATTGTTGAGGTTGTAAAGGTTTATTTTCTCCCCAAGAAAAATTAGGATGATTCCTCCAACCACTATTATATGTGTTTGAGTAGGGATCATTCCTTGGTCTTTGAGGGTATACGTTCATGGCATTATCCTGTTCAGCATACATAGAATTTGATGGACAAAAATTAGTAGCATGAGAATATAATCCGCATAAAGGACATGCTTCTTGAATTGGCCAATTTTCAAATTGAGCTTGTGTATCTGGTTTTTCTTGAACTTGGTATAAACTTCTACTTTTACCTCTTGCACTTTTCTGTTGAGAATTTATACTTAACATCTCAAATAATTCCTCTAATGCATCTGGTGTCATTCTATTGATAGAACCACCAGCTGCACTGTTAACCATAGTTTTTAGACCCGACAAAAGACCATGATAAAATTGAAGTACTAACACATGTTGAGCCAGATTATGATGAGGGCACATAATAAGCAAATTTTTAAATCTATCCCAAGATTCATGAAATGTTTCACCTGGTTCATTTTGGAATGACATGATTTGTTTTCTATATTCAGTAAGGGATGCATGCTTATAGTATTTACTCATAAACAAATCATAAAGTTGAGCCCAAGTATAAACACTACTAGGTGTTAGATTCATAAACGACCTCTTTGCCAAATCTTTTAATGCACTTGGAAAGTATTTCATTTTTACTTGGTCTTCAGTCAACCCTCCTAAAGGAAAAGTACTCATCATATATTCATAATCTCTAAGGAAACTTACAGAATCTTCAGTTGGCATTCCATGAAAAGAAGGTATAGCATTGAAATAATGACCTTTTAATTCGAAATTCCTTACTGCTTCCGGTAAGACTAGACATGATGTTACTACATTTAGTGTAGGTCTACTGAAATCATTAATAGTTCTTTGATTTACGACTACTTCCATATTTCTTCTAGCAGGTTCTTCTTCTCTTTGATTCACATTAACCGGGCGAACCGGATTTTCAGGATTTTGATTAATATTGTCCATTGGAGGATCAACTAGAGGATCCTCTTGATTCAATCGTTCTTGATTATCAAGCTGGGTTGCTAGATTTTCAAGCTCTTATTGATTCCTTCTAATATTATTTATATATTGATTTAGTTCTACCATTTTAGGATTCAAAGATCTATGACTGTGCATAAAATAAATAAAGCAAATTTAAAACAACTAACAATTAAAAACAAATAAAATAAAATCTTTTTGTATTTTTATTTTTATAAAAACTGAAAACTGAAATTAAATTAAAATTACGCTACCAACAAACTAACTATGCAAACTAGCTTGTCCCCGGCAACGGCTGTGGCGACCCGGCCCGGGCCCGAGATGGGACCGAGGGTCGGACCACCCAAATAAGGAGGGAAACAAGTAGGCAATTAAACAAGCAAGGACTAATTCACAAAAAGACGTGGCGCAACATTGGAGTCGCGACGCCTCGGCACCAAACGGCAGTAGGATATTTTTAAAACTTTTAAACCTGATAAACAGTTAAACAAAATAACCAAGTCTTCGGCGACACTACATGCCGGAACCCAAGCTAACAGTTCAAAGACAAGAATTACTAAAGAGCTAATAGCATGCTCAGCGGAAGACTAATACATGGAGGGATAATAACAAGTTAACCAACGCTCGGCTTACACAATGCCGGCACAAAAATTACAAGTACTACAAGTATTAAACTACTAGCAGATAATAAGATTTACAATCAAGATCTACACAGATACCCAAGCATAGTCTAGTTGACTTGCTTAACCCGTCGCCCTTACAAAAATTATAAACAAGGGGAAGAGGCCAACAAAAACCACCTCTTCAAGGATCAACGGTCACCAAAAAGGCACAAGGCACGAACACAGCTAGTCAACGAGCAGGACCTGTCTTGCTAGGATCTAAAGCAGTAAAGGGGAAAGGGTAAGTCATAAAGACTTGTAAGCTATTAATCATGCATGTCATGGCAAGATGCACATACAAGGCAAGATATCAACACAGGCATAAAATCATATATCCAGGATGCACATTGTTTCATATAAGTGCGCATAAATAAATCACATAGGATAAGGATATATGGAGAGCCGGGCCGCTACGTAGTTCCTGCATACAAGCGTTATCTAGAATGTGCGGGTATCGAATGTGTGTAAGTACATCGATCTTAGAGGAGATGCAGGGATAGTCACCGGTGATGCTCTTAAATGATTACGGCATGGGAGCTACTTCCTGTGGCCACGGTGGGCGTGTGTGCAGGCGGGATGCCAATTTGGACTCATGCATATGCCAAGTAATGTATACTTAACAAAATCTCAAGTAGAGAACGAGATCGACAAGAGCGATCTCGCTCAAGACAAGTAAATTATTCTTATCAATAACCAAGTAGGGTTGAGTTCGACAAGAGCGAACCCACATGTCAATTAGTCATTCCATAATATGACAGTCAAGATCAAGCAGGGCAATCAATTCAAGTTCAAAGTCTAGAATTATTATTCTTAGGGAAACGCGATTAGAACGTCGTAGGGATTAATCTGTGAGCCGGTATTGTTCAATAGCTCGCTAATCTTGACTCCGTTGAGTCGTCTCTAACAGTTCATCCAATAGAGTTAGGACGCTAAATGCATCACAAACCCTCTTCTAAGTTCTCGCATATGCTCGGCTCGGTCATTAATCCGTTTAACAACCGTAGTTAAGAATTATCGATAATTCGAATTCAAGGGACCTTAGAATCATACTTTCAAGGTTATTAAAATGCAAGGGTCCAAGAACGTTATTTATTCGTAGGGAAACATAAAACACAATTCATTCTAGGCCTAAGACCCAATTCAATAGGATAATCAATACAAGGCATATGAAACCCTAGAATTCAAAATTCCCAAGAGTTATCAAAATCTATTAGTTCAAGAACATTAGTTGTTCCTAAGGAAGCATAGAACATAATTAATTCTAGGTATAGGTCTCAATCAACAAGAGGGACATATAATCAAAATCTCAAGAGACCAATTCAATCTAGATCATGGCATGGGCATGGAAGAGCATGGGGATCAATAGACAAGGGGGATCATGGCAAGTCTAATCATACAACCTAAGGGGGAAATCAATAGCTTACCTTCACCAAGGAAAATGAAGGTTGGAGCACAAAGTAATCGGGTGGAAACGATCTCCTCGTCGGTAGCTTCACACGGTGGTCTCGGCTCGGCAAGCGAGTCGGGAGCTCAATCTAGGGGAATCACACACACCAATCTCACCTATTCTCTACACACACTAACCATGGCAAGAGAGAGAGAGGAGAAATCTGATAATGAGAGCTTAATGGCAAAGTCAACAAGAGAGGCCCTTTATACCTTGCATGGATTTGGTGGAATTCCAAGTGTCAAGAGGAGAAGCTCTCAATTTCCATTTGTCAAGAGGAGAGGGCTTGAGATTAGGACTAATCTAGCTTGATTAGGGTTTAATAGGTTGGATTAGGGCCAATTAGGAAGGAGGTTTAAGTGGCTAATTAGATCACAAAGGATTAAAGGAGGAAAATCCGTGAGAGCCGAGAGTGAGGCGGGCGCCTCACCCAGGCCGCCGCCATCACACTTCGACATCGGGGAAGGGTGCCATTTTTCACTTGCTCTCGATTTGGGGCGGGGCGCCTCCTCGACCATGCGGCCGCTGAACCTCTGAGCACCAAACTTGACCTAAACAAGTCCTAAATGGTCCCAAGCTCATGGCAACCATTCTAGGGTCTAACACAACTCAAAACATGTCCGAACACGCTGAACATCACCCGGAACAAGGTAGGACAAGGCTCGAATCATCGACGATTGGTTACGAATCAAACCGGATCAAACGCTAATAAAACTAGGGTAACTTGGGCATGGAATAGGCTTGTTTAATCATGGTTATGACTTGAATACAAGTCCAGGGAACTCAAGGAACAATTCGCGTCGAAATCACGAGCAAAAGGGAGGACGGTTGAAATCGCTAAGGCCAAAACAAGGCAAGAAGGTTTCTAAACTTCCCAACAAGCTTACTATGGTCAAGTTGAGAATGTTCTAAGTCATCTATGGAAGACAATAGAACCCTAACAAGTCTCGGTTGAGTGTAAAACATGCTAAGGCAACACTCAAGGCATAACGGGAAGGTATGCTAAGCATAGAAGGTAAACAAGCAACAAGGAGCGCAATAATGATAATACGAAATGGACATGGACAAAGAGATATCTAACAAATGTTAAAGCATGAAACAAGCATGTTATTAAGGCATAGAACAAGTAATGCAAGTAATGGGTTTGGGTTCTCACATCCTCCCCACTTAAAGGTATTTAGTCCTAAATTCTTGCGAGTCATCGAATAGGAAAGGGTATTTTTCTCTCATATCAGCTCGGTCTCAACGTGGCTTCCTCGATATCGTGATTCTTCCACAAGACCTTCACCAAGGGAATTTTCTTTGTCCTCAACACTTGCTCTTTTCGTGTCCGTAATCCTCACCGCTTCTCATCATAAGAAGGTCGCTCAAAAGTAATCTCATCATAGGTAAGGACATGCGACTCATCCTTCAAGTATTTGCGTAGCATCGAGACATGAAAGACGCCATGAACATCCGATATAGACGGCGGCAATGCTAACCGATACGCCAAAGCTCCAATCCTTTCTAGGATCTCGAATGGTCCAATGAATCGAGGTGAAAGTTTACCCTTCTTTCCAAATCGCTTAGTACCGCGTCGGGCGATACTTTCAAGAACACATAGTCACCAACCTCAAATTTAGGTCACGCC